>OY986964.1:19217941-19898779 GCA_963920575.1 Narthecium ossifragum | reverse complement strand
GTTCTTTTCCATACTCGCTGGCTTCCTCCTTCTTCTTTCTTGTACCTGTTTAACGGTACGTTTGTTGTTCTTGTTGTTTGTTTTAATCAGTGTAAAAGATTACTTGCTACCTAGTAAAAGCAAGAATCTTAGTTTATTTTTTCCAACAACACAACCCGGTGCGTGGCCAATCGACGCAACCGAGGAAGCCGTCGAACCCCAACGTGCACTACACGTGGGTGACGGACACCTAGAGGTCCCCAACCTCTAGGAAACGCCCCGACAAGAGCAACCAACCCAAGCTCTTGTCCCAAATCGGTGGCTACCCACAAAGCCACACCCGACTCCAGTCCCAAGCTAACACGGGCGCACGAGAACGAGTCACATGGGGGAAACCCAGAGCCACAAGGAAAACGCAACGTGCGAGAAGCTCCGAAAGCTAAAGGCTGAAGCTCAAAGCTGAAAGTCGAAGCTGGACGCTCTAAAACTTGCTGCTCCTAAAGTTGTTATCTCCTCTGGAGTGCGCGAACCACTGGCTAGACTGGTCGCTGCCTCATCGCCAGCAAGCCTTTATCTGGAATTTGAATTCCCGCGTCTGCCCTAGGTACCTGCCTCAACTGGGGTATCAACCCACTGCTCTGCCCCACACCGTGTGCCACGTCTGACTGCTCTGTGGCAAGCGCCACGCTCCCTTTGCTAGAAGCACCGTCGGCGGAAAGGCACCCGGTGGCTAGCACTCGAGCACCATGTGGATTCCCTCTCAGTTTGGCGGTCCAGGTCCCCTCTCAAAGAACTGACACGACGCTGCTGCTGGCACGGCTGTCGCTGATGCCGAAACCACTGCATTTGCCAATGGCCAACCTGCCGTTCCCCAGAAGCAGGAATGATAACCCCGAAACTCACCACGACCACCGCCCAACTACCCGGTGTCAACCCTCAAGTCACCTATCTCAGTAGCTAGCGCACAGTCCAGGGTGAACCCTACTGTCGCTCTAGCATACCGAACCAGATAACCAGCCAACCCACGAGTCTCCATGCCGTGCGAGCATCCAGAACCAGAGGAGGGTACTCCCAACTGCACCACCCTCCAACGGTAGGTACCAGAGAACAGCACGCGAACTATTCTCAACACATAACCAACAGTGTCCCTGACAAGCGCCACTACGAATCGCTTCCTAGGATGGTAAGAAAACGACAGCTTCCCAAGCAAGCAATACTCCATGATGTCCCAAACATCCGGGATCCGGGTCACCTCCTTCAATCAGTCCTCTACTATCGAAGGATCTCCAACATCGCCTCTGGACCACGACGGGTCCACCTCTTGGGATTCCAAGAGCACAGAGGCAACACATGTCCAATCCCTACTCGCTCATCTCCAGCACGGGGGGAGATGCTGTCAGGCGAGGGAACAAACAACACTGGTGCAAATGCACATCTCCCCCAGAGACGTTATGACGCAACCGGAAAACAACAAAACACAACAACAAACAGATAAATAAACACATCACACACGAGACAAACAGACATGCATGGATGTTCTAGATCTAGAACTATCCCATTCCACACTCAAAACCTTAACCGTAAGCCTAATCCTATCCCTGGGACCTACATATTGCTCTGATACCAGGTTGTCACACCCCGACCCAGAAAACCCATCCAGGACGGGGCGTGGGGGTTCCTATCACTATTCATCTCCAACTGGCGCGATACATTGCGAAAAATATGGGTAAACCTAAACAATTTATATTCCTGAGGTAAGCTGTACTACACATGCATTGAACCACACAATATTCTAATAAGTATTCCTACAGCGAAAATATAAGAAACCTATCCTAGGAGAACCCGATCACAAGATCGAGATAGAAACACCTACATGAACAAGCAGGGCAGCTCCTCCACGCATCCCCCAACTCCGATCGCCAAGATCCGCTCCTCGAAGATCGCGATCCGAAACCCTAGCACAGCCTGTAGGAGAGAGGGAGAGAGAGAACGACAGGAGAAGAAGGAAAACCAGGGAAAGAGAGAGAAAAGAAAGGGTTTAAATAGAAAGCTGAAATCGATCACAGCCGTCCGATTCGATCTCTCCCGATCGAGCTCCGATCCTCCGATCGGAAGCGCCCTTAAGGTTCTAATCAATCACATACGTCAATCAAAGGAAATGTGTGCAACACGGGTGTGAAACTGACCAGCAGAGAGCATATTTACCAAAATGCCCCTGGGTTAAAAACAGCGATGCGATCAACCGATCATATCCCAAGGCCAACCGAGCCAAATCACAAAACCAGACCCTCGACCTAATGTCGTCGGACCGGGTTGGAAGTATGGTTCCTCACACTTAATGTACTTCTTCACACTCGAAAAAGGTTTACAAAGGTTTAGGCTCAAAGGAGATGAGTAGAAAACTCTTTCTAAAACTTGCACAAATGATCTCACAAATATCAATAACAGTTCTGGCAAGTTTACACAAGAAGACTACTTATTATACTTGGCTTTCAACCAGCTCAAAAACAAGCTCCAACGACTCCCTGTAACTCTCCAACAGCTAGTTTTTTTACTCTGCGCGTTGCTGACGGTCGACCTCTACATCGTTCGTCACATCGTCCGCCAGGTACAAAAACTTAGCCTTCTTGAGCCACGGTCAATCCATATATCGATCGTGAAATCGTCCGTGAGCCTCTGTTGGGAAAAGCTTGCTCCAAGGTCGACGCTCCGATCTTGCTCCAAGGTCGATGCTCCGATCGACCGTCGTATCTTCAATTTCCATCATCATCTTCCACGGTCGACCGCTGCATCGTCTGTCGGATCGTCCGTGAGCCAACAACATTTAAAACCACAATATCCAAACTCCATGGCCGATCGGTCCATCGACCGTCGAATTGACCGTGAGGCTATGTTAGTTAAATGGCTTCCCAGGGGCGATGCTCCGATCGACCGCGAGCCAACATTTCATATGCTCAAGTTTGGTGCATCCACCGTGCATTCCCACGGCCGATCCATGCATCGACCGTTAGTACAATGATTTCTCAAATATTGAATTTAAGGCTTCTAATTAAAGGGGTAATAAATATTAAACATATATTTTATCATTTAATATAAATTGGCATCATCAAAACAAGGTTAGGATCAACAATCTCCCCCTTTTTGATGATGACAACCCTTTTTAAATGTGATGATAAAATATTTAGGCTCCCCCTTAATTTATGCATCCATTACATTGATGAAAAGTGTTCTTAAGTGAATTCTAAAGATGCACAAGTCATATATCTCTAAAATGATATGAAAAGTTCTATTTAAGATATAATGACAAGATATCTTATATTTTAGCATATTCACTTCTTTAAAACAAGTACATTTCAGCTTTCATGAAGATCATGATACAAATGGAAATATTAGATCAACAATGTAACTAATAACATCCAACAACTTTGTAATACAACTTTGTATTTCATTCAAAAGATTCCAACACTTTGTATTACAAAACCTTCATTTCAACGCATGATTTTCAAAATACAAAATACAAGAGTCAAAATATGAAAATATAGGGCATTTCTTTCATCATTCATCACAAGTTTTTCTCCCTCTTTGCCATCATCAAAAAGAAACAAGGAATGAGCTTTAGGATCAATCATGTGGAGTAGTGGGAGGAGTAGGTGGGAATTTGTCCTTGAAATAGGTGAAGATATCTTCGATTTGCTTTGAACTCAGTTTTGATTTCATCAAATTGTTGGGCTTGACTTACTTCTATTCTTCCCAGTCTTGCTTCTAGCTCATCAAGTCGTTGTGCCGTGGTGCGATGAGCGTGGCTATGGGAGGATTCACCTTGATGTCCTTGAAGTCTAGGCTCTCATTCCTCTCCCCTTATATTTTCCTCATCCGGTTCTCCTTCCTCATCACTACTAATATTAGGAACAATAAGGCCTATGGCTCGCTTGGCAGCCATCATCCTTTTGTAGGTGGATTTATTGAAGGATTGAGAAAGGGGTTTTCTTTCATTAACGGCTAGGTGGAGGGTAAGGGCTTGGAAAATTTTGGTTAGTAGTCCTCCAAAAGGTAGTGATTGCCTAGCCGTAAGGTTAAGCATCTCCTTGATAATGATATAACCTAGGTTTAGAGGCTTCTTCCGAACCATGCATGAAAGAACATAGGTATGAATAGGCTTCAAGTGATCATGGTGGCCAAGCTTAGGAAAAAACATTTGTTCCTAGAAAGTGGGCAAGGTCCCTATAGTTTTGGTGTAGGTCATTTAATTCTATAGGAATTTTATCAACTTGACTAGGTCTAAGGATTTTCCTTCTCCCTTGCTTATCCTGATCAATTCTTTGGAAATGCTCATACGAAGTAAAATATGTGCACTCTCGTCGCTCGATTTGGTGCATGTAGAATCTCATTCAACCATTCTATCGTAATCTTGATGTCATTTCCATAAACATAGCTACTAATGGTAACATATCCTTCATCATCAATATCTTCAGTAATATTGCAATAAAAATATCAAACCATTTCTGGATACATATAGTGGGGCAACTCTAAGAATTTCTTCCAACCCATATCAGTGAAAAACTTTTCTACTACATGTTCTTTTCCTATGGGCAACTGAAGGACTCTACCCGAAACCACAAATTTATCCTTATACTCGGGCCAAGAGTTATACCTATCCTTGTCTAGGAAGAAATACTCATCGTAGGAAGGAGTAGATGAGGACCCTCGAACTGAGCCTTTGACCTTCTTCATCCCGCTCATTTATGTAGCTTTCTTCTTCCTCTTCTCAGCTTGAGTCGGTGCCTGGAGTGGAGGAGGTCCGACATTTTTTATGCGAGGCATGGTGCGCAGCTAGGTTAGGGTTTTGAGAGGAGAGGCGTGACGGACGAAGGAGAGGTGTAGGGCACGGTCGAACCTTAGGAGCTGCGATCGTTGGACAAGGGCTAGAGCACAGTCGAACCAGAGGAGAAGATGGATGCTTGATCGGGTGAGGTTTATAAGTGGGAGACGTGAAAATGACTAATAAGACCTCACTTAAGTTGTCACATGATCCATGGCGGTCGACCCTCAGACGTTGGCGGTCGACCATCACGCACGATTTGTGTATAATGAAAAACTCACGGTCGATCCTCAGAAGTTAGCGGTCGACCGTCAAGCGCGATATGTGAAAACAAAAGTATACTCACGGTCGACTGTTAGGAAGTCTGGATCGACTGTCAGTTCCAGAAAATGAATTTTGAAATTCAATTAAAAATCATTTTAAAATCAAAATAACATAAAACATTGCATAAACGTGTAACTAAAAATTATAAACTAAAAACAACTCATCAATCATGAAAATCACTCCATTAACGAAAATTTAGCACTCAAGTATGATATGGTATGAAAAGCAGATAAAGAGGTGACCAAACCTTTTACTTTTAGCTTTTCATTTTGGACATCTATTGGACATCCCAAGCTCCCTTAGTAAATATAGAAACTTGTCTTCACTCAAGGGTTTGGTTAGAATATGCGCAATTTGATGCTTGGGCTAACAAATTCAAGTGCAATATCTCCTTTTTGTGTGTGATCACGAAGGAAATAATGTCGAATTTCTATGCGCTTTGTTCTATAATGTAGGATGGGATTCTTGAATAGGCTTATGGCACTAGTGTTGTCACATGTAATGGGAATGTTGCCTACATGTATGTTGTAATCTACCAATTGCATTTTCATCCAAAGTAGTTGTGCACAACAACTACCTGTCGCGATGTATTCCACTTTGACGGTGGATAAAGCAACTGAATTTTGCTTCTTTGAGAACCAAGAAACAAGTACATGACCAAGAAAGGGACATGTACCACTTGTGCTTTTTCTATCAAGCCTACATCCGGCAAAATCTGTATCGGAGTAGTCATAGATCAAAAGATGATATTCTAGGATACCACAAACCATAGTTTTGGGTTCCTAATAGATATATAAAGATCCTCTTGATCACAACCAAATGAGATTCCTTAGGACAAGATTGATATCTAACACAAAGGCAAACACTAAACATGATGTCTGGTCTACTAGTGGCCAAATAAAGTAAGAAACCAATCATCCCTTTATAAAGTGCTTCATCAACGGGTTTCCCATCTTCATCCTTGTCTAATTTTAGTGTTGTACACATGGGGGTTCTATAAATTTTGGATTGGACAAAATCATACTTCTTGAGTAGGTCTCTAGTCTATTTGGCTTGACTAACAAAGACCTCTTCTCGAGTTTGCATGATTTGTAAACCAAGAAAATAATTGAGTTCACCCATAAAAATCATTTCAAATTCACTTTGCATGCAAGATGAAAATTCTTCACAAAGCTTTTCATTAGAGGATCCAAAGATGATATCATCCACATAAATTTGAACTAATAAAAGATCTTCTCCTTTTGATTTTGTAAAAAGAGTAGTATCAATCTTTCCTCTATAAAAATCATTATCCATCAAGAATTTGCTAAGCTTCATACCAAGCTCTAGGAGCTTGTTTCAAACCATACAAGGCTTTAGTGAGTTTGAAAACATGATCCCGTAACTTGTGATCCTCAAAACCGGGGGGTTGTTCAACATAGACTTCTTCCTTTAAGAAACCATTCAAAAATGCACTTTTGACATCTATTTGATATAATTTGAAATATTTGTAAGATGTAAAGGCTAGAAGTAGTCTTATTGCCTCAAGTCTAGCTACCGGTACAAAAGTCTCATTAAAATCAATTCCTTCTTGTGGACTGAAACCTTTTGCAACAAGTCTAGCTTTATTTCTTGTGATTATTCCCGATTCATCCATTTTATTTCTAATCACCCATTTAGTGTCAATGACGGGATGATAACTAGGTCTAGGTACCAAGTTCCAAACTTCATTTCTTTCAAATTGATTTAACTCTTCTTGCATTGCTAAGATCCAATGATCATCCTCTAGTGCTTCCTCAATCATTTTGGGCTCCATTTGAGATAGGAAGGCTAGATTGGCACATGCATTTAATGAGGATCTAGTTTGAATTCCTTTTGATGGTTCACCAATGATCAATTCCTTTGGGTGTGAGCATGTACATTTCCAATCTTTTGGCAAATCACGATGTTGATCACTAGGAATAATTTCAAGGGATTCCTCAAATTTATCATTCAATTCTTCAACATCATTTTGGATCTCATCTACTACATCTTTTTATTTGACATTAGGAATTTCATCATCTTCATCATCAATTCTACTAGGATCTATAATCATTTCATCAAACGTAACATGCATTGATTCTTCAACCACCAAGGTCCTTTAATTGAAGATTCAATAACTTTTGCTTCTCTCCGAATATCCAAGAAAAACTCCTTCATTGGATCTAGCATCAAATTTTCAAAGTTTATCCTTGCCATTGTTCAAGGCAAAGCACTTGCAACCAAAGGCTCTATAGTAACTAATATTCAGAATTCTTCTTTTCCAAAGCTCGTAGGGGGTTTTCTTCAAAATAGATCTCAATGTTACTCTATTGATCACGTGGCACGAAGTATTAATCGCTTTGGCCCAAAAGTACTTAGGAAGATTATTCTCACCTAATAGAGTTCTAGCCATTTCTTGTAGGGTCCAATTTTTCCTTTCAACAACACCATTTTGTTGAGGGGTTTTAGGTGATGAGAAGTTATGGGAAATCTCGTTATCATTGCAAAACTTTTCTAGATGGGAGTTCTTGAATTCTCCTCCATGGTCACTTCTAATGCATGTAATGAGAATACCTTTCTCATTATGGACTCTTCAACAAATTTTGGTGAATTCCTCAAACACTTCATCTTTGTGAGCAAGGAAAATCATCGATGTGTATCTAGTGTAGTCATCTACGAAAACAAAACCATATGAGCTACCACCTAAGCTAGTTGGTTTAGTAGGTCCAAAACGATCCATATGAATGAGTTCTAATGCTCTTCTGGTGAAAACTACATCTTTAGGCTTGAAAGAGAATTTTACTTGTTTTCGTCTTTGACATGCATCACAAATCTTATCTTTCTCGAATTTGATCTTGGGAAGTCCAAAAACAAGGTCTTTTCGAGAGAGTTTGGAAATTAAATCCATGTGAGGATGTCCAAGTCTTCTATGCCATAACCAAGAATTATCATTTAAAGCACTAAGAAATATGTCTTCATGGCAAACAAGATCATTAAGATAAAATGAATAAACGTTACCATCACGATGATCAACTAGCATGATTTTATCACTAATAGCATTTGTAACATAGCACTTTGAATTTTCAAAAATGACTTTGTTGCCTCTATCACACAATTGACTAATACTTAATAAGTTATGTTTCAAGCCTTCTACTAACAAAACATTCTCAATTTTGATGGAGGAAGTTTTACTAATGTTACCAATTCTGATAATTTTTCCTCTGCCATTATCTCCAAAAGTCACAACTCCTCCATCCTTGGCTTGAAATGTGGACAACATGCATCTATCACCGGTCATGTGTATTAACCCTCCGCTATCAATGTACCACCGTTTGGCTTTTAAATTTGTCTTGATCTTGGATCTCAAGCACTGCTACAAATCAAACTCAAGTCTTGATTTTTGGTACCAAAATCTTTTTGGGTCCTTTAGCATTAGTTCTAGAAATATAAGT
This sequence comes from Narthecium ossifragum, assembly GCA_963920575.1. Lineage (NCBI taxonomy): Eukaryota > Viridiplantae > Streptophyta > Magnoliopsida > Dioscoreales > Nartheciaceae > Narthecium > Narthecium ossifragum. Next base: position 19,890,205 of record OY986964.1, on the reverse strand, counting down.
AGATGTAGCATGCTTAGGTGTCCAAAAGGTTTTAGCACGAGCATGTTTCATGAGATAGCAACTAGATGCAATGTGACCTACCTTGCAACAATAATGACAAGTGGGTGCTTGTGCTACCTTAGGAGGATGAGAAGGAGATTTTACAAAGTTAGTCTTCATGAATTTAGATAGAGTGATCTTTAAGTCATCACCCTCAAGAGTGAGATCTCTCTCGGATTTCCTCAAGTAGATGAGTTCCTTTTGCATATCACAGTTTGTGTTCTTCTATATGGTGAGCTCATATTGAGTGTCCTTAAGTTCCTTCTCAAGTGTGTCAATAGTGTAACAAGAGTTGTTGTCTAGCATGCATTTTTTTTTCCTTTTCTAAGGTGTCAATCAGATGCATGGCATCTAATGTTTCCTCTTCTACTTTCTTCAAGTCCTTACATGTAGCATAGTATTTCTTTTTAAGGAACATGAAATCCCTAGCTAAGGCATGGTAAGCATCAAATAGTTCATCAAATGCAATCTCATCTTCTACCTCATTTTCCTCTTCTTCCTCATCTCCGTGTGTCATCAAGCATATGTTGGCTACCTCTTGTTCTTCTTCATCGGATGAGGTCTCCACAGCACTTTCTCCCCAAGTAACCATCATTGCTTTCTTTCTTCTTAAACTCCTTCTTTGAAGGCTTCTTGAGTAGAGGACAATCAAACATGTTGTGAGAGGACCTGCCCCTCTACCCCCGTGGCTCGTTGTAGACCACAAGGGCAATTTGGTAAATTGCGCCTTGTTGGTTTGTTTCACACCCGTGTGGTGCACACACAGCTCCAATGTTTGATTTACGCATTTGCTAGAACCCTAGGTGGGCTTGGGATTGAAAGATCCAAGCTCGGGAGCCAGAAGCCCGTTTTTGGGGCAGCTGGCGGCCTGTGTGCGATCGATCGGCTTTGTGTTGGTGGTCAGTGTGGCCGACGTGTCCAGATAAGAACGTGAACCGACTTAACCTGGCCTGGAGCGATCGATCGGTCCTGGATCGATCGATCAGAGTCGAGCCTATAAATAGCCCGCGACCTTCCTCTGTTTTTTTGGTTTGCTCCCGTCTTCTTATTCCCCTGCGTTCTCCCCCCTCCGGCCATCTTTATGGGAGCTTGAAGGCTTGTTGGACTCGTGGAAACGAGAGGAAGATCCTTGGGTTGCTTGGACGCCGATTTAGTGGTCGTACCGCGGGGAATCAGCCGATGATTAGCATTTCCGGTAGGTTTCTACCTACTGAATTAGTTTAAAGGTTTTCTTTGGATCTAGTCGGTAGATCTTATTGTTCTTTGTGTTGTTGGCTTCCTCATGCTTAGTATAATTTCTGGTGTAAGTTTCATAAGCTTTAGTTGGGGTTTTAGTAGGATTTGAGCATGTTTAATCTCGGATTTTCTGGTTTCTGCTGTTCTTGAAGAACAGCCGGTTTGCAGCGAGTTTTCCGACCAGTACGTGCATGTTCTTGGGTTGTGATGAACATAAGAGCGGTAGATCTTTGCATCTACTCTCAGTCCCAACTGATTTCATAATTTGCTGATTTGCCTACGATTTGTTATGAATTTCTTACTGGTGGGCTGCGTTGCAGCAAGCAATGGTAAGTTAGTTTGATTAGCGGTTTAGATTAGTATTTTCCTATTAATCGAGCCGTTGGATGTTTCTGGATTTTGAATATGTTGATCCTGGTATGTGGATCTATTGGTCGCTAAGTTGGATTTCGAATCCGACGTCGTCGGGACGTCAGATCAATGGGGTCAATTAGCCCCTAAGTAGAGGATTTTTGGCGATTAAAATAATATTATATGTTCGAAACATATAATATTATATTTTACTGTTCATCGAGGTTTTTGGGATTGCTTCCCGTTGTAGGAGTCCATGGTTGACGGTCGTGCTACTGTCGTAATGCCGGCACCCGCTGCGGATCGGCTGGCAGAGGTTGGTAGTACCGTTGCAGCGATCCAATTCGACTTATAGGATGTTTTATCATACTGTTGCATGGTTACCTCTTATCTATGTATGTTCATAGCATGCATTTTCTATTGTGCATTAGTTGCATGGTCAGGGCGTGGGCGATCTGTGGGTCGCCGTCCTGAGGTTGGAAGCTCGGATTTAGCCCTAGGATCGGGGTTGGGTAGTTTGGACCCGGTTCGAATTGTGGTGTCCAGTCAAACTTGATGATAGGCTTAGATGACTGGTACACCTATTGCTTGGTGATTATAGAGGTCATCTCAGCCTTGAGTCGGATGCTGAGGTGTAACCGGTATTCCACTGTGTCGCGCCCCGACCCACGTAGGCCCAACCGGGCCGGGCGACGCGAAGCGAAACCTAACCTGTCGGGCCCCGACCCGCGTAGGCCCAACCGGGCCGGGTGACGTGAAGCGGAACCTAACCTACTGCGAAAAATTTTGGCAAGGTTTCCCTCTAATCGTAGTGGTTACCCTAGCAAAACACAACCATCCTGTATTAACACAAATACAAACTCAAAAACTGAACTGATATAATATTACAAACCTCAAAACAGGGAAATTATACATTTATCACTTCCGTAGGAGACTATCTAAAACAAAAAGGTATAAAACTGTAAGATCGCCACCTCTCAAGCACCGCCAGACGCCGCCATGTCACCGAACACCGGCCCGGTAGGGGCGACCGAAGAAGAGCTAGCGCCAGCACCTGCAAAACGCAGCCCGGGTAGGAGTGAGCATTAAGCTCAGCAGGGACACTACACTACGACACTCACAAGGGAGGGAACACAATAGTGTCGCCTCCAAGTCTACCCTAGGGGTATACAAGGGTCCCATAACCCTACTGGAAGTCCGTGAACGCAGGCCCAAAAACTGCATACTCTCAACAGGACACATAACACTGTTTGACGGGCCAGAACACTGCTGGGTAGGAACTCCTCCTCCCAAGAGTTAGGAACACCGGACTCCGACTACACTTCGGATACAACTTGAAGTCGACACGACCTCTAAACATCGAACAAACATGTAATCAGGTCAAACTAACCCTATCATCGAAAACGACTGAATACTAAAAATCGAGTCCTGGACCAAGCTACTCGCAACGGTCCTAGAGCTAGATCCGGGCTACCCGAAAGCCCCGGATCGGCAACGCCCTACACTGATGCAACTAATGCACAATACAAATGCATGTATGAACATGCACAGGATAAATACAGATAGACATGAAACAGTATGTGATGATATACAATAACAAGGTCTGGGCACGGCACCCTGCCGGCCCGGGGTGGTGAACAGATAAAAAGGTCTACGGACTGCTGCAGTGGTACCACCACCAACTGCCAGCAGTCCACCACAAACATGCATCGGGAAACAGCCCCGCAAACAACAGCTCACATATATAACAGGTAAAGCCCTCGGCGCACGCCAGCATGCAAGGCTAGGGAAAGTTGTAGGGCTACCCACCCGTTTATTCTAAACATCCCGGGAGTCATCACTCCCCCGGTTCACCACTGCCCCTATTATAGGGTTAACATGCTTAAACACATGTACAAGGTATAAAGCAGTAAGAAAAACCGACATACCAAGCCCCGCGGGCAAACACCATGAAAAACCCTCTCTGTCGAGACAAAGAAGATCGATCTTTCCCAAAGAAAGGATCGATCTTTTAAGTAACAGTGAGCTTCCCTCACTGTCGAGACAAAGAAGATCGATCCTTCCTCCCAGGAAAATCGATCTTTCTCGAGACAGAGGGCACCCTTCGTGTCGCACCAAGAAAGATCTATCCTTCTGATGAATAAATTTTATATCTCGCAAGTATACGAATCGGTGCAATTAGTATAGTAGCAAGATGAGTATCGTACCCACAGAGATTTGTAGAGATTATTAGAGTAAAATACTAAAGAACAGAAAAGAAAGAAACTAAGAAAGGGAAAATAAGAGATATGAAGTATTGAGAATAGAAGATCTAATAACGAAATAAGAAAACGATAGAAATATGATGGATGAATACTAAGGTTCCGATTTCACCATAACATCCTCATTCTATGCATTGAATCAATAAAGATTTCAGTTTAATTCCAAGGGCTCGTTCTTCCGGTATGATGATCCGTTCGGCCACGGTCTTCACCAAGTACCCCCAATTAACCCTAGTTAATGAACCCATAACTAAGTGTTAACCAAGAATCCATTAAGCTCTGAAGAACAATCATGAACCAAGAATACTCTTAGCTTGAACCCGGCCTCGACATAAACTCATTCATTCACAGATCCTGTAAGATTAGGGAATGAACCCTCGCTCGATCTCACATAAAACAATCTACAGTACTTTTATTGGCCAGATAAATGTATTTAAGATCTCAGTTATAATAATGAATGAAACAAGGAAAATAAACTGATTAAATGATCCAATAACATAGAATGATTCAGTTAGGGCTACATCGGTACCTTAGAGAAGAAACTAGCCACTCATGTTCATCATGAAGACGACAAAAGTGTTCAAAGAAAAATAAAGAAAGAAAGACGAAGAAAACAAAACCCTAACGCGGCTTCCTCTCCTCCAGATGCTCCAGAAAAGTCCTCCAAAAGATCCCCTTTGATAACCCTAAGTATTGTATTTATAGGCCTAAACTCGGGTGAGATCCGGCTCATTAAACGCTCCTTGCTGACGTGGCGGTCGACCGTGAGATCTCACGGTCGACCGGCAACTGTTCAAAATATTTCGGAAGAGCGACGGTCGATCCTCACATCGACCCTGAGAAGTATTTTCTTTAACAGAGGCTGACGGTCGATGCGACGGATGATGCCACGGTCGACCGTGGGAAGTTTTGCATGTGACAGTCGATGCGACGGTCGTTCGGGGGAATTTCTGAGCGCGACGGTCGACCGTCACATCCTCACGGTCGACCGTCACTATTCATTCAGCTTGCGCACTTGTACGAAAAGTGTTGTATCTTCCTCTCTGAAACTCCAAATCACGAACCGTAAAATTCTCCCGAAACTAGACTTCAAGATCTTTCCAACCATATATGGAACATCATCTGGTTCTTCATGAGCAGGTACAGATTAATCTTTCAATTTGATCCATATAATCTTTTCAGCTTCTTTTCTCATTTTTCCTGCATTTTCCAGACAACTTTGTGACGCAACATATAAATATAAAAATAGTAATAAAGATGTTGATTAAGGATAATAATCTAGCAATTTAGATGGTTGTAAGGCTATTTAGAGTGCACTTTCATGCACTCAACTTCTACCTTATCAAGTCAATAGTGTTTCATACATTACAGAGTACGAAAACTTCTTATACTCATACACATACTACCAACACATGAAATCAACTTCTACACATCAAACATGCTAATCACCATCCAGAAGAATACATGTGACGTGACAAATAAATGTTACGTGCAGAAGCAACTTCTATCGACCATTAGTCCAAGCACACTACTATCTTCATAACCAATCATCCAACCCTCGCACTTTAAGTACAGCATGCTCTTTCTTTCTTTTTTTTTTTCTTTTCAACTATCAGACATTTTGCCTTTTTACGCGAGCACTCTCCGCTTCTTGAGGCGCAGAGACCCGGTTACTTAGCAAAACACTTAATAGTTTTTTTTTTATAGCTATAAGTGGTTCTACCTTTTTACGCGAGCTCCCCGCTTCCTGAGGCAAGAACACCCGGTTACTCAGTAGATCACTTAACAGTCGTTTAGGCACAGCTTAATCAAGCTCCAGAACTTTTTCTCTGTTTTTTTTTGCATGCAATACTCACACTAGCTAATGCTGAAATCATGGTCTAGATTAACAATAGCATGCTCATTCCTCTAGTGAGTATAATTACCGCTGCACATAAAGTGTTCGTGTGTGGATCACATGATGTTATACTTTCAGGTTATCACGCATGCAATCAATGTATTGGTCAATCCATATGAAAGCAACATGCATAATAAGCATAAAAAAAATTTCAGCTCATGTACAATTTCTAGTAACATAATCAATTCAACACTATTAAACTCAATAAGGTAACATGCATAAGGTCATGCATGCCTACACCCCCCAACCTGAAATTCACATTGTCCTCAATGTGTGCATTTATCCAATAAAATATGTAGGAGGTGGCCATCCAAAAATTTCCAGAGAAAGAGGAGACAAGATAATGTAAATAAGAAAGAGGCCACCTGATAGAGTAGCGAACATCTCCTCAAGGATCCTCAGGGTGGCTGAAAACCTAAAAGAAAACAAAAGAGAAACATAAAAATAAAAACTAAGAATTGAAACTTAAAAACAAGTTACCTTGGTGGGTTGCCTCCCACCCAGCGCTTTATTTAACGTCTAGGCAAGACGTACTGCAAAGCCTTAAGGTTCAACAAAATTTATCCACAACTTCTGATGGTCCTTCCAAATACAACTTCAAACGGTGCCCATTGACTTTGAATTTGCTTCCACTCCTTTCATTCTCAATTTCAACAGCACCATGAGGAGATACTTGTGTCACTTTAAAGGGACCCACCCGTCCATCTTGACCTTAATTTACCTGGAAAGAATTTCATTCGTGAGTTATAAAGTAAAACTTTCATACCTGGATGAAACTCCTTCCGTTGTATTGCTTTGTCATGATAGAGCTTGGTCATTTCTTTGTAGATTTTAGGGTTCTCGTACGCTTCATTCCGCAGCTCATCTAATTCGTTCAATTGCATCTTTCTCATATCCCCCGCTTTTCCCATATCAAAATTCAGCTGCTTGATTGCCCAATATGCCCTATACTCCAACTCCACAGGTAAATGACATGCTTTTCCAAAAACAATGCGATAAGGGCTCATACCAATAGGAGTCTTATAGGCGGTGCGATACGCCCAAAGAACATCATTCAATTTCACCGCCCAATCTTTCCTTGTAGTGCCAACAACTCGTTCCAGGATCGTTTTTATTTGCCTATTGCTCACCTCCACTTGGCCCGACGTTTGAGGGTGGTAAGGAGTTGCGACCTGATGAGTGATGTTGTATTTCTTCAACAATGCATCAAGCGCTCTATTGCAAAAGTGTGATCCCCCGTCACTAATAATCGCCCGAGGTGTACCAAACCTTGTAAAAATCATATCTTTCAAGAATCCCGCCACGGTCTTGCTGTCATTGTTCCTGGTTGCAATTGCTTCAATCCACTTAGATACATAATCTACAGCAACAAGAATATACGTGTACCCGTATGATGGAGGACACGGTCCCATAAAGTCTATGCCCCAAACATCGAACAATTCCACCACCAGATTATTTGTAAGAGGCATCTCATTCCTTTTGCTTATATTCCCTGACCGTTGACATCTGTCACACTTAGCAACAAAATTAAATGCATCTTTGAATAATGTCGGCCAAAAGAAACCCGATTGAAGAACTTTAAAAGCAGTTTTCTTACCTCCAAAGTGTCCTCCACACGTTAATTCATGACTAAATTTCAATATATCATCATGCTCATATTCTGGAACACAACGCCTTATTATTTGATCAGTACAATGCTTAAATAAATAAGGATCATCCCAAAAATAATATCGAACAGTAGATAAAAATCTTTTCTTTTCCTGTGAACTCAATTCAGTACGCAGAACATTACTAGCTAAATAGTTAACAATATCCGCATACCAGGGCTCTTTACCATTCACAGAGAAGAGTTGTTCATCGGGAAAGCATTCTTGGATGGGTGGTACATCCTTAGGGCCGGCTATGTGCTCCAATCGTGACAAGTGATCTGCCACTACATTATCACTCCCTTTCTTGTCCCTTATTTCCAAATCAAACTCTTGCAGCAATAGGATCCACCTGATTAACCTTGGCTTGGTATCCTTTTTGGTTAGTAAATATTTCAATGCTGCATGATCTGAATAAATAACAACTTTAGATCCAATCAAATAAGAGCGAAATTTCTCCAATGCAAAAACAACTGCAAGTAATTCTTTCTCAGTGGTTGAATAATTGATTTGAGCATCATTGAGGGTACGACTTGCATAATAGATAGCATGAGAAACCTTATTCACCTTTTGTCCTAACACAGCCCCTATAGCATAATCAGACGCATCACACATTATCTCAAAGGGCAACGACCAATCAGGAGGCTTAATAATAGGTGCAGTAATCAATTTCTCTTTTAAAGCATTAAAAGCATCAAGACAGGCTTTACTAAACTTAAACTCAACATCCTTAGCCAATAAATCACACAGAGGTTGTGCAATCTTAGAGAAATCTCTAATGAATCTGCGATAAAATCCTGCATGGCCCAAAAAATTTCGCACACCCTTTACAGAAGTAGGGGGCGGTAACTTCTCAATCAACTCTATTTTTGCTTTATCTACTCCAATACCTTTACTAGAAATAGCATGTCCCAAAACAATACCTTGCCTTACCATGAAGTGACTCTTCTCCCAGCTCAATGTCAAATTTGTCTCTTCACATCTTTTAAGCACCAAGGTTAGGTGTGCAAGGCAATTATCAAAAGAATTCCCAAATACAGAAAAATCATCCATGAATACCTCGACAAACCTTTCTATCATGTCGGAGAAAATCGATATCATGCATCTTTGAAAGGTGGCAGGTGCATTGCACAATCCGAACGGCATCCTTCTGTATGCGAATGTTCCAAACGGACAGGTGAAAGTTGTCTTCTCTTGGTCCTCTGGGGCGATAGCAATTTGATTATCACCTGAAAATCCATCAAGAAAACAATAAAATGAGTGACCATCTAAGTGTTCAAGCATTTGATCAATAAAAGGTAAAGGAAAGTGGTCCTTTTTAGTAGCTGCATTAAGCTTGCGATAATCGATGCAGACACGCCATCCAGTAGTCATCCTCGTGGGTATGAGCTCATTGTTCTCATTCTTCACAACTGTTATCCCTGATTTCTTAGGCACCACGTGAACTGGACTTACCCATTTGCTGTCAGAAATAGGATAGATCACGCCAACATCGAGCAACTTAAGGATCTCTTCCCGAACAATGTCTTTCATGTTTGGGTTGAGGCGACGCTGGGCATCCCGTATAGGTTTGGCATCCTCTTCCAAAATAATGCGATGCATGCACATAGTAGGACTTACTCCTTTAATATCTGCAATTGTCCAACCTATTGCAGTTTTATGCTCCCTAAGAACTCTCAATAATTTTTCCTCTTCCAATGGAGTAATGTCAGAAGCAATAATCACAGGAAGGGTTTCATTCTCACCAAGATATGCATATTTCAGATTACTAGGAAGAGGTTTTAACTCAAGCTTTGGTGGGGAAACTATTGATGAAACCATTTTAGAATTGGATTCGTTTAGCATGTCTAACCGAGATTCATCAGGGAAACATGGCTGCAATGCCTCAAGGGCTGCTATAACCTCCTTTGCTCCCTCATAATTCTGCAACTCCTCCTTTTCCATCGTCAATGCCGCTTCTAGAGTAGTCTTCACTTGCTCCTGCATGAAACTAGAAAACACCAATGAATCTAAAACATCTATCGAGAAACAATCAAAAGAGTTTGAAGGGTAGGACATAGATTCAAAAACTTTAAATTCAACAGTTTCACCTAAAACTGTCATGCTGAGCTTACCATCCTGCACATTAATCATAGTCTTGGTTGTGGCCATAAATGGACGTCCCAACAAAATCGGTAAATTTCTATCATGCAAGGGTGCATCATCCATATCCAATATCACAAAATCAGCAGGGATAATTAATTTATCAACTTGTACTAAGATGTCTTCTACAATGCCTAATGGATATTTAATTGAACGATCTGCAAGTTGTAGAGACATCGTAGTGGGTTTTAATTCACCCACACCTAACTGAAGAAAAACAGAGTAAGGCATCAAATTAACACTGGCTCCTAAATCAAGCATTGCCTCTCCTATTTTTGTATCACCAACAGTAATAGTAATGTTAAAACTCCCTGGATCCTTAAGCTTGGGTGGAAGCTTCCTTTGTAGAACCGCGCTTACCGTCTCTGAAACCATCACTTTTTCATGAGGTTCATACTTACGCTTTGAAGTACTTAGTTCCTTGAAGAACTTTGGAAATGCTGGCATGTTCCTGATCACATCGAGTAATGGTAAGTTCACATTAACCTTAGATAAAATATCATAAATTTCAGAATATGACTTATTCATTTTGGCTTTCTTTAGACGGCCTGGAAAAGGAACCGGCGGCACATATGGTGGAGGAGAGTTGTGATAAACCTCCGGAACTGAATTTGCTCTCTTTCCATGCTCAGAAGCAGATGTGGCCGGTGGTGGCCCTTTCGAGCGTTCCTCCGTTTCAACTTCCTCACTTGCATCATCATTACACTCATCAACAACTTTAGCATTAATCTTATTATCAATAATTTTACCTGAACGAAGAACTGTAACTGCTTTCGCTTGCTCAGGTTGGCTTGGGAATTTGCCTGGGACATGGGCTCGTACCGCATCAGCAACTTGTCCCACTTGAACTTCTAACTTCCCAACGGATGCTGCAACATTCTTTAGTACCGCGTCATGTTGAGCAATGGCTGACTCTTGTCGAGCAATGGCTGAATCTTGTTTTTCCATCTTTGAATCTATTTTCTGCATAAAAGCTAACATAGTCGCTTCCAAAGACGACTTAACAGGTGGGTTAGACTGATTAGCAGTAGGCATACTAGCATTAGCAGTATTTTTCCATGAAAAATTCGGATGCTCCCTCCAGCCAGGATTGTAAGTATTTCCATAAGGGTCAAATCTAGGTCTCGGATTATAAGCATTCATCAAATTAGCTTGCTCTTGCACATATTCAGGAAATTCACTACCAGAAGGACATGAATCAAACCTATGACCAACAATATTGCAAATTGAACAAACCTCAACCGGTTTTGCTTGTGTGGACATCATCGCGTCTATCTTCTTGTTAAGGGTTGCAATCTGCCTTGCCATGTCATCATTCTGGTTCAGCTCATAGATGCCTCTCGCCTTATTTCTCGTGTCCCTCTGCTGCGAGTTTGATCCTAGCATCTCATAGATTTCATATGCCTCTGGTGGTGTCCTTTTGAACATCGCTCCACCTGCAGCATTATCTGCCATAGTCTGACAAGAAAGATTTAGTCCATCATAAAAATATTGCATATGATTTTCTAAAGAATAATTATGATGTGGACATTGCATCAAAAGCATTTTAAATCTATCCCATGCTTCATGGAATGGTTCTCCATCAGATTGCTGAAAATTTGGAATTTGCCTTCTCAAGTTAGTAGTCATGGCATGAGAATAAAATTTACTAACAAACTTGTTATAAATTGCATCCCAAGTAGTGAGTGATCCAGGAGGCAACGACATCAACCATCTCTTCGCTTTATCCTTCAAGGTGTAAGGAAAACAACGCATCCTCAGTTGATCTTCAGTAATTGCACCTAGAGGAAAAGTCTGAATAGTAGCATAATAATCTTTCACAAACGTTAGTGCATCCTCAGAAGGTAAACCATGAAATTCAGGAAGCATAGAAAAATGTAGATTTTTAAGTTCATAATTCCTAGCCTCTGCAAGTAACGCAATGCACGAAGGTGAGGTAGAAATAGTAGGCCTCGCGTACTCCTCCAAAGGACGTAAATTATTATTGAGCGCCATCTCCTCTTGTTCCTCCTCTTGAACTCCTAGATCTGATGTGGACAGGCTGTCTTTGTTAGATCTTTTCTTCCAACCAATTTGATCTACTTAATCTTTCAAGGGCAACAAATTTTCTTTCCGTGATCGGCGACCTTGCATTCACTACAAATAAACTCTAATCAAATCCCCGGCAACGGTGCCAAAAACTTGATGAATAAATTTTATATCTCGCAAGTATACGAATCGGTGCAATTAGTATAGTAGCAAGACGAGTATCGTACCCACAGAGATTTGTAGAGATTATTAGAGTAAAATACTAAAGAACAGAAAAGAAAGAAAATAAGAAAGGGAAAATAAGAGATATGAAGTATTGAGAATAGAAGATCTAATAACGAAATAAGAAAACGATAGAAATATGATGGATGAATACTAAGGTTCCGATTTCACCATAACATCCTCATTCTATGCATTGAATCAATAAAGATTTCAGTTTAATTCCAAGGGCTCGTTCTTCCGGTATGATGATCCGTTCGGCCGCGGTCTTCACCAAGTACCCCCAATTAACCCTAGTTAATGAACCCATAACTAAGTGTTAACCAAGAATCCATTAAGCTCTGAAGAACAATCATGAACCAAGAATACTCTTAGCTTGAACCCGGCCTCGACATAAACTCATTCATTCACAGATCCTGTAAGATTAGGGAATGAACCCTCGCCCGATCTCACATAAAACAATCTACAGTACTTTTATTGGCCAGATAAATGTATTTAAGATCTCAGTTATAATAATGAATGAAACAAGGAAAATAAACTGATTAAATAATCATGATCCAATAACATAGAATGATTCAGTTAGGGCTACATCGGTACCTTAGAGAAGAAACTAGCCACTCATGTTCATCATGAAGACGACAAAAGTGTTCAAAGAAAAATAAAGAAAGAAAGACGAAGAAAACAAAACCCTAACGCGGCTTCCTCTCCTCCAGATGCTCCAGAAAAGTCCTCCAAAAGATCCCCTTTGATAACCCTAAGTATTGTATTTATAGGCCTAAACTCGGGTGAGATCCGGCTCATTAAACGCTCCTTGCTGACGTGGCGGTCGACCGTGAGATCTCACGGTCGACCGGCAACTGTTCAAAATATTTCGGAAGAGCGACGGTCGATCCTCGCATCAACCCTGAGAAGTATTTTCTTTAACAGAGGCTGACGGTCGATGCGACGGATGATGCCACGGTCGACCGTGGGAAGTTTTGCATGTGACGGTCGATGCGACGGTCGTTCGGGGGAATTTCTGAGCGCGACGGTCGACCGTCACATCCTCACGGTCGACCGTCACTATTCATTCAGCTAGCGCACTTGTACGAAAAGTGTTGTATCTTCCTCTCTGAAACTCTAAATCACGAACCGTAAAATTCTCCCGAAACTAGACTTCAAGATCTTTCCAACCATATATGGCACATCATCTGGTTCTTCATGAGCAGGTACAGATTAATCTTTCAAGTTGATCTATATAATCTTTTCAGCTTCTTTTCTCATTTTTCCTGCATTTTCCAGACAACTTTGTGACGAAACATATAAATATAAAAATAGTAATAAAGATGTTGATTAAGGATAATAATCTAATAATTTAGATGGTTGTAAGGCTATTTAGAGTGCACTTTCATGCACTCATCACCTTCCTCCCAGGAAGATCGATCTTCTTCTCGAAGTAGGAGATCGATCCTTCATCGGGCGTAGCATGACTAACCCAGAGGGATCGATCCTTCCTCAAGAGGGATCGATCCGAGGGATCGATCCAAATGGGTTCTCCGGCGTCCTTCCGACGCGAAATACCGGCGGAAGATACAACCAAACTTAACCAAACTCTAGGATCCGATTGATCAAGATCCCACGAGTCCAAAACCGGTGAAAACACGAGAAACAAACATGTATATAGATAGAGAGATCTATGTAAAAGAACACAATCAAACCGAAAACTCCAAAAACCCGGAATAAAAGTAGGTAGGAATCCCTACCGGAGCAAGAGCAGCTTAGATCCAAGCAGCTAGGCCTTGGATCGTCCTCAAATGCCTTCAAAAATCACAAGATATGAGCTCAAATCTCCGGATTTCAAAAGGGATTCAAGGAAGAAAATCTCGTCTGCTTTATAGGCAAACGAACCGACTTATGAATGATCGATCCTTCCCTAGGCAAGGATCGATCCTTCATGACGATCGCACAAGAAGATCGATCTCTTAGCTAGAGAAGATGGATCCTTTTTGTGCTGAAAGCTAAACTTAGGCAAGAACTCAAGCCTAAGTCTGGATCTTTTGATCCCAGGTCCTACTAACCGTTCTAACTAAACATTACCACAAACACGGTCAGTGTGTGCACATGCGGGTGTGAAACAAGCCGGCAAGGCGCAATTTATCAAATTGCCCTTGCGGCCCACGATGAGCCACAGGAGTAGAGGGACGGGTCCTCACATCCTAATACCCTTCAAGGAAATCTCGTCCTGAGATTCGATAAAGGTAGGGCTCGGAACAAAAGAAACAGCTGCACTAGAAGACAGGACAAAAGTTGCCTCGAGAAGCGAACAAGTGCGGATACTCCTGCCGCATGCGTGCCTCACGCTCCCAGGTCATCTCCTTGACGCCTCTGTGCCTCCACAGTACCTTGACCAAGGGAATCGTCTTGCCCCGCAAGACCTGATCCCTCCGGTCAAGTACTCGAACAGGCTGCTCAACGAACGTCGCGTCTGACTCGAGCTCGATGTCGTCCACTCTGACGACATGCGATGGATCGGGATGGTACTTCCTCAGCATCGACACGTGAAAAGTCGGGTGCACAACAGACATGTGCTGAGGAAGGTCCAAGCGGTAGGCTTCCTCGCCGACCCTCTCTAAGATCTCAAATGGCCCGACGAACCTCGGGGCCATCTTGCCCCCGCTGCCAAACCTGACAGAACCTCTGTACGGTGCTGCCCGCAGGAACACACTGTCGCCAACTGCGAACTCAAGCGGTCATCGCCTCTGATCTGCATAGCTCTTCTGCCGGCTCTAAGCCGTCAGAAGCCTCTGCCGGCTCTAAGCCATCAGAAGCCTCTGCCTGATCTGCACAAACCACTCTGACGACCTCCTGACGATGTCTGGACTGATGAGTGGAGCCTCTCCAACCTTTGTCCAGCAAACTGGGGAACGACACGGCCTACCGTACAACGCCTCGAAAGGTGCTACTCCAAGATTGGACTGGTAGCTGTTGTTGTAGGCGAACTCCACCAAGGGAGCGTGCTCCTCCCAGCTGCCTCCTGCGTCAAGGACACATGCTCTCATCATGTCCTCCAAGATCTGGATCGTCCGCGCTGACTGCCCGTCTGTCTGTGGATGAAACGCCGTACTGAAGGTCAGGAGTGTGCCAACTGCCTCCTGAAAGCCCCGCCAGACCCTGCTGGTGAACCTGGGGTCACGGTCTGACACGATAGATACAGGAACCCCGTGTAGTCTGACTATCTCTTGGACGTACAAACCGCCCAACCTGTCAGACATGTCTGTCGTCCGCATAGGCAGGAAATGCGCTGATTTGGCCAATCGATCAACGATGACCCAAATCGCGTCATTCCCCCTAGGAGACCTCGGTAGCCCGGTCACGAAGTCCATCGTGATGTGCTCCCACTTCCACTAAGCTAGTGGAAGCGGCTGTAGTAACCCCGGAGTCCGCTGGTGCTCTGCCTTAACCTTCTGACAGGTAAGGCAGCGCGATACGAACTCCGTCATTGCCCTCTTCATCCCACGCCACCAGAACTGTCGCCGAAGATCCTAGTACATCTTGGTGCCGCCCGGATGAACTGCAAAACGAGAGTGGTTGAACTCTCGTAGGATGTCGTCTCGAAGAACTGGATCTGCTGGAACCGCTACTCTGCCTCGGAACCGTAGCCCTCCGTCTAGCGATACTGTCCAGTCTCCGTTTGTGCCCTCTGTGCCCGCTGCTGTGCGTACGTCCTCGAGCTCTGGGTCACTGTGTTGTGCCTCTAACACTCTGGTTAAAACCGCTGGCATACTCTGCACTGCGTAGAGGAAGCTGCTGGATCCCCGATCCTCAAACTCGAGCCCCAACTGGCCCGTCGTCTCTAGAGCCTGCCACTGCCGCGCTGACAACCCTGCAACTGCTGCTCTTGTGTCTCTCACATATCTGCTCAGTGCGTCTTCTACGACATTTGCCTTACCAGGATGGTAATACAACTCAAAGTCGTAGTCCTCCAGTAGCTCCATCCAGCGTCGCTGCCTCAGGTTGAGGTCACGTTGAGTGAAAATGTGCCTCAAGCTCTTATGGTCCGAGAAGACAGAAAACTTCTCGCCATAGAGGTAGTGACGCCAGGTCTTCAGGGCGAAGACCACTGCTGCTAGCTCCAAGTCATGGGTCGGGTAGTTCCTCTCATGGTTCTTCAGCTGGCGAGAACCATAGGAAACTGCGTGGCCCTCCTGCATGAGGATACACCCCAAACCCTCTCCACTGGCGTCGCAGTAGACACTGTAACCAACGCCTCGCTCGGGGACGATCAGCATCGGTGCACTGGTCAACCTGGTCCTCAGCTCCACGAAGGCTCACTCACAAGCATTATCCCACACGAACGGGACGGCCTTCTGTGTCAGTCTGGTCAACGGCCCGGCGACTCTGGAGAAGTCCCGCACGAACCATCTGTAGTACCCCGCCAAGCCCAGGAAAATGCGGACCTCGAACACTGTCCTCGGTCTCTGCCACTGTACCACTGCCTCGACCTTGGAGGGGTCGACTGAGATCCCTGCTGCCAACACCACGTGTCCAAGGAACCCCTCCTGTGCAAGCCAGAACTCGCACTTGGAAGCCTTGGAATAAAGTCGATGCTCCCGAAGTAGCTCCAACACTGTCGCCAAGTGTCGCTCGTGCTCCGCCTCTGACCGGGAGTAGATAAGGATGTCGTCGACGAACACCACTACGAACTCGTCTAGGAAGGGCCGGAAGATCCTCTGCATGAGATCCATCAACGCTGCTGGTGCGTTCGTCAGCCTAAACGGCATCACCACGAACTCGTACAGGCCGTACTGAGTCCGGAATGCCGTCTTCGGGATGTCTCAATCCCGAACCCTCAATTAGTGGTAGCCGATGCGGAGGTGGATCTTCGAGAACACTGAAGATCCTCTCAACTGGTCAAATAGGTCGTCGATCCGCGGCAACGGATACCTGTTCTTCACCGTCACCCTGTTGAGCCACCTGTAGTCTATGCAAAGTCGAAGGGTACCATCCTTCTTCTTTGCGAACAACACTGGCGCCCCCTAGGGAGACATGCTGGGACGGATGGAGCCTCTGCTGGTAAGCTCGTCTAGCTGGGTCCTCAACTCACTCTGCTCTGCTGGTGCCATCCTGAAAGCTGGGAGAGATCGGTGCGGTACCTGGTACTAGGTCGATCTCAAAATTGACCTCTCAGGGCGGTGGAAGCCCTGGCAACACCTCGGGAAACACGTCGGTGTAGGCGCACACGATCCTGGGAAAACTGCGCTGCTACACTCCCTCAGAACCGGACAGGGACAGGCTGCCCAACAAGGCTGAGAGCTCGATGCCACGCCTCCCAACACCACAAGCAAAGGAATCGGCAGAGAACCGATCCCCCAACAACACAAACCGTGTCCCGTCGGGTGTCCAAGCGACCACCCTCCGGCGACCACAGTCGATGACGGCCCGGTATCCTGCCAACCAGTCCATACCGAGTATCACGTCAAAGCCGGTCATGTCTAGCACCCGCAGGTCTAGATAGACCCGGAGGCCTCCAACCTCCAAGGAACAAGATTGGCAGACCCGATCCACCCTGACCGCTCCGCCGATCGGTGAGTCTACAGACTGTGCCACCTCTAGCCGACTCGTCTCTAACCCTAGCGATGCCAGGCACATGCTAGCAATATAGGAGCGAGACGCCCCTGAATCTATCAGCACATCTATTAAGGAACTGGAAAGCTGAAAGATACCTCTGAGGACGGATGGCTCCGTCGCTGCCTGCTGATACTGCCGCGGCTGCTGGTACTGCTGCGGTTGCTGGCACTGTAACGGCTGCTGGTACTGTGGTGGCGGCTGATACAGCTGAACGGTGTCCTGCTGCTCGTGAATTGGGAGGGCAAATACCTGCCCCCGATGGCCGCCTCCACCACTGGGACGCCCATGCCCGCGTCCACCCCCGCTCCCCTGCCAGGCACCGGACCCTCCGCCTCTACTGCCCTGTGGCATAGCGCTCTGCGCTCCTCGCGAAGTGCAGTCTTTACGGTAGTGCCCCGGCTGGCCGCACAGGAAGCAAATGGGTGTCGCGTCGCCAGGCCGCCGTCCTTGGTCTCCCCCCTGACGAAGCCTGCGCAGATGGCCCGGCCGTCAGTAGAAATGGGGCTGGTGGGCTCGGTAGTGGCTGCTGAAACTGTGGTGCATGCTGAGGCCGCTACTGAAAGGGCCGCTGACGCCACGGCTGCCCCCTACCGAACCATCCTCTGCCCTAGGGTCGCTGCTGCGTACTGGTGAGGGGTGCCAGTGGAACTGCCCGGCACCTGTCGTCCCGCAACTGAGCCTCCACTGACAAGGCGCAGTTCAGGATCGCTGAGTACGACTGGAAGCAGTGTGAGCTGGTCTGCCGCCGGATCTCTGGCCGAAGTCCCCACTCGAACTGACGCACCCTGGCTGCCTGCTCTGCTGCAACTGACCCCACAAACCGAGCAAGATGCGTGAACCGGGAGGCGTACTGCTGAACTGAGCGAGTACCCTGCAAGAGGGACTGGTACTCGCGGGTCAGGGCGTAACGTGCACTAGCTGGAAAGTGCACGTCCAAGAGCATCGCCCTGAACTCCTCCCACAATCGCACCTCTCCGTCACTGGTGTGATAGGTGGTGCGCCACCAGTCATGAGCGTCTCCATCGAGCTGGAACGCTGAGAGGGTGACCCGAACCCGGTCGTCCTCGATGAAGAGAGCCTCAAGGA
The DNA here is from genome assembly GCA_963920575.1 of Narthecium ossifragum. Taxonomy (NCBI): domain Eukaryota; kingdom Viridiplantae; phylum Streptophyta; class Magnoliopsida; order Dioscoreales; family Nartheciaceae; genus Narthecium; species Narthecium ossifragum. Next base: position 19,871,693 of record OY986964.1, on the reverse strand, counting down.
CGCGCGAGACTCCGTCGAGCCAATCGTCCGCTGTGGTCGGATCTCCAGACGCACCACTGAACCTGGGTGGGTTCAGCCGCTGGAAAGCCATCGTGATAGCCACCGAGGCCCGCCCGTCGACAGGAACAGGGGCCTCCTCCTCGACGAGGAAGACCTCTGCCTGCTCGACCGAAACCGCTACTGGTGATGGTACATTCCGTCTAGCTCGGACCACCCTGACAGGAGCAGTCCTGTTCGGTCGGGCGGGTCGACCAGGTCGTGCCCCACCCCGACCGGCAACCGGAGGTCGGCCGCGAGCTCCCGACATCTACACGATCACCAATAGCAAACGAGCTTTCACTAGTCAGAACGACAAAACAAACAACACATCAATAAAGAGGAAAAGCAATAACACATCGCAAAGAAAGCATGCACGGATGTTCTAGACATAGAACTAACCCATTCCACGCTCAATCTCAACCGAACCTGATCCTAACACTCTGGGATCTACAGCCTATGCTCTGATACCAAGTTGTCGCCCCCCGACCCGCGTAGGCCCAACCGGGGCGGGCGACGCGAAGCGAAACCTAACCTACTGCGGAAAGTTTTGGCGAGGTTTCCCTCTAATCGTAGTGGTTACCCTAGCAAAACACAACCATCCTGTATTAACACAAATACAAACTCAAAGACTGAACTGATATAATATTACAAACCTCAAAACAGGGAAATTATATATTTATCACTCCCGTAGGAGACTATCTAAAACAAAAAAGTATAAAACTGTAAGATCGCCACCTCTCAAGCACAGCCAGACGCCGCCACTTCACCAAACACCGGACCGATAGGGGCGATCGAAGAAGAGCTAGCGCCAGCACCTGCAAAACACAGCCCGGGTAGGAGTGAGCACTAAGCTCAGCAGGTACACTACACTACGACACTCACAAGGGAGGGAACACAACAGTGTCGCCTCCAAGTCCACCCTAGATGTATACAAGGGTCCCATAACCCTACCGGAAGTCCGTGAACGCAGGCTCAAACACTGCATACTCTCAACAGGACATAGAACACTGTTTGGCGGGCCAGGACACCGCTGGGCAGGCACTCCTCCTCCCAAGAGTTAGGAACACCGGACTCCAGCTACACTTCGGATACAACTTGAAGTCGACACGACCTCTAAACATTGAACAAACATGTATTCAGGTCAAACTAACCCTATCATCGAAAACGATTGAATACTACAAATCGAGTCATGGACCAAGCTACCCGCAACGGTCCTAGAGCTAGATCCGGGCTACCCGAAAGCCCCTGATCGACAACGCCCTACACAGATGCAACTAATGCATAATACAAATGCATGTATGAACATGCGCAGGATAAATACAGATAGACATGCAACAGTATGTGATGATATACAATAATAAGGTCTGGGTACGGCACCCTGCCGGCCCGGGGTGGTGAACAGATAAAAAGGTCTACGGACTGCTGCAGTGGTACCACCACAAACTGCCAGCAGTCCACCACAAACCGGCACCGGGAAACAACCCCGCAAACAACAGCTCACATATATAACAGGTAATGCCCTCGGCGCACGCCGCCATGCAAGGCTAGGGAAAGCTGTAGGGCTACCCGCCCGTTTATTCTAAACATCCCGGGAGTCATCACTCCCCCGGTTTACCACTGCCCCTATTATAGGGCTAACATGCTTAAACATATGTACAAGGTATAAAGCGGTAAGAAAAACCGACATACCAAGCCCCGCGGGCAAAAGCCATGAAAAACCCTCTCTGCTACTAAAGGATCAATCTTTCCCAAAGAAAGGATTGATCTTTTAAGTAACAGTGAGCTTCCCTCACTATCGAGACAAATAAGATCGATCCTTCCTCCCAGGAAGATCGATCTTTCTCAAGACAGAGGGCACCCTTCGCGTCGCACCAAGAAAGATCGATCCTTCCTCCAAGGAAGATCGATCTTCTTCGCGACGAAGGATAACCATGCTACCCAAGAACCAGGATCGATCTTCTCCAAGCAGGAGATCGATCCGTTATCGAGCGTAGCATGACCAATCCAGAGGGATCGATCCTTCCTCAAGAGGGATCGATTTAAATGGGTTCTCCGGCGTCCTTCCAGCGCGAAATACCGCCGGAAGATACAACCAAACTTAACCAAACTCTGGGATCCGATAGATCAAGATCCCACGAGTCCAAAACCGATGAAAACACGAGAAACAAACATGTATATAGAGAGATCTATGTAAAAGAACACAATCAAACCGGAAACTCCAAAAACCCGAAATAAAGGTAGGTAGGAATCCCTACCGGAGCAAGAGCAGCTTAGATCCAAGCAGCTAGGCCTTGGATTGTCCTCAAATGCCTTCAAAAATCGCAAGATCAGAGCTCAAATCTCTGGATTTCAAAAAAGGGATTCAAGGAAGAAAATCTCGTCTGCTTTATAGGCAACCGAACCGACTTATGAATGATCGATCCTTCCCTAGGCAAGGATCGATCCTTCATGACAATCACACTTGATTTTCTGGCACAAGAAGATCGATCTCTTAGCTAGAGAAGATTGATCCTTTTTGTGCTGAAAGCTAAACTTAGGCAAGAACTCAAGCCTAAGTCCGGATCTTTCGATCCTGGGTCCCACAAACCGTTCTAACCAAACATTACCACAAACACGGTCAGTGTGTGTACACGCGGGTGTGAAACAAGCCGGCAATGCGCAATTTACCAAATTGCCCTTGCGGCCCACGACGACCCACAGGAGTAGAGGGACGGGTCCGCACATAACCTACTGCGGAAATTTTGGCGAGGTTTCCCTCTAATCGTAGTGGTTACCCTAGCAATTCATAAGCATCATGTATTATACAATCATTCACAAACTCAAAGACAGAACTGGAATATAATACAAGTCCTCAAACACCGAAATTATACATTTATCACTCCCGTAGGAGACTATCTATAACAAAAGGGTACAACAGATCGCCGCTCCTCAAGCACCACCAGACGCCACCACGTCACCAAACACCGGCCCGGTAGGGGCGACCGAAGAAGAGCTAGCGCCAGCACCTGCAAAACGCAGCCCGGGTAGGAGTGAGCACTAAGCTCAGCAGGGACACTACACTACGACACTCACAAGGGAGGGAACACAACAGTGTCACCCTCAAGCAAAGGCTGGGTGTACACAGGGGTCCCATAACCCCACCGCGTGTCCCTAAAAGGAGACCTCAGTCATGTTCTGCAGCCGAACTGGTCACATACTGGGTCGCCCTCAGCGAGGCAGGAGACCAACACTGCCATCTCATTAACAGGAAACCAAGATTGCTAGGCGGGCAACCAACACCGCTGAGTAGACACTACCTCTACCAAAGAGACAGTGAACCGGACACCGGCTACACCTCAACACTCTGCTCGAGGCCGACACGAGCTCTAAACATCAAACAACATGTATTCAGGTCATCTAACCCTTTCATCGAAATCGACTGAATACTACAAATCGAGTCTTGGACCAAGCTACCCGCAACGGACCTTGAGGTAGATCCGAACTACCCGAAAGCTCCGGATCGGAGGTCAACCCACCGCCATCGTCCTACTCTTATGCAGCTAATGCGCAACACAATGCATGCCATGAACATGCGCAGGATAAATACAAGTAAGCATGCAGCAATATGTGATGATATAAATAACAAGGTATGGGCACGGCACCCTGCCGGCCCGGGGTGGTGAACATGTAAATAAGGTCTAGGGACTGCTACAGTGGTACCACCACCAACTGTCAGCTGTTCGCCACAACACCTGCACTGGGAAGCAGCCCCGCAAACAACAGCTCACAGATATCACAGATAAAGCCCTCAGCGCACGCGGAATGCAAGGCTAGGGAAAGTTGTAGGGCTACCCGCCCGTTTATTCTAAACATCCCGGGAGTCATCACACCCCCGGTTCACCACCTCCCCTATTATAGGGCTAACATGCTTAAACATATGTACAAGGTATAAAACGGTAAGGAAAACCGGCATACCAAGCCTCGCGGGCAAAAGCCATGAATAATCCTCTCTGCTACTAAAGGATCGATCTTTTCCTAAGAAAAGATCGATCTTTTAAGTAACAGTGAGCATTCCCTCACTGTCGAGCTAAAGAAGATCGATCCTTCCTCCCAGGAAGATCGATCTTTCTCGAAACAGAAGGCACCCTTCTTGTCGCGCCAAGAAAGATCGATCCTTCCTCCCAGGAAGATCGATCTTCCTCGCGACGTAGGGTAACCATGCTACCCAAGACCCAGGATCGATCTTCTCCAAGCAGAGGATCGATCCTTCATCGGGCGCAGCATGACCAACCCAGAGGGATCGATCCTTCCTTGAGAAGGATCGATCTGGATGGGTTTTCCGGCGACCGGACGGCGAGAAATACTGCCGGAAAATGCTACCAAACCCCCTAAAACTCTGAGATATGGTAGATCAAGGGACAACGAGTCCAAAACCGGTGAAATCACAGCAAACAAACATGTATATTAAGAGATCTAAGCATAAGAACATAATCAAATCGGAAAAGTCCAAAAACCAGGAAGAGATGTAGGTAGGAATCCCTACCTAAGCAAGAGCAGCTTCAATCCAAGCTGCTAGGCTTTAGATCTTCCTCAAACGAGCTCAGATCCAGCAAGAACACGGTTGAAAACTCAGAATTTCCCAAAAAATCAAAAGAGAAAGTTTCGTTTGTTTTATAGACGAACTAACCGACTCAACAGAGATCGATCTCTTTCTCAAAAGAGATCGATCTTTCTTGCCAAATCGGGTTTGACTTTCTGACACAAGAAGATTGATCTCTTAGCTAGAGAAGATCGATCTGATTTGTCCAAAAAGCTAGACTTGGGCTAGAACTCAAGCCCAAGCCCAAGCCCGGATCTTTCGATCTCGGGTCCCACTAACCATTCTAACCAAACATTACCACAAACATGGTCAGTGTGTGCACACGCGGGTGTGAAACAAGCCAACAAGACGCAATTTACCAAATTGCCCTTGCGGTCCACGACGAGCCACAGGAGTAGAGGGACGGGTCCTCACACACTGTGTTGACTCTGGAGTAGAGGAGTTGCCTACTCATCGGTGCCATTTCCCGCATGCAGTATCGTGTTCCTGCTTGTAAGTCAGCAGTGTTGTTTCCTGCTACTGAGTGTGACCTGAATGTGACCAGCTCGGCTGGAAGACCATGATCGTTAGCCTCAGGGACACGCGGTGGGGTTATGGGACCCCTGTATACACCCAGGTCTTACTTGAGGGTGACACTATTGTGTTTCCCTCTTCCTTCTGTGTGGTGTAGTGTAAAACCCTTCTGAGCTTCATACTCACTCCTACCCGGGCTGCGTTTTGCAGGTGCAGGCGTCAGTTCTTCTTCTGTGGCCCCTACGGGGCAGTTGGTCGGCGGCGCCAGGCGGAGTCTGAGAGGTGGTGATCCTTTACTGCTTTTACCCTATGTTAGATAGTCTCCTACGGGAGTAATGTTGTATTTGGATCTTTCCTCTCCGAGGATATGTATATTAAATTCACTTGGGTTTTGTAATCTGAGGTTCGAGGCTTGTAATTTAATTATGTCTTTTTAAATTGATGGTGTTTGTGACGAATTGCTAGGGAGATCAATAGGTTGGAGGGAACCCTCGCCAATATTTTCCGCGTTTCGTTAGGTTCCGGTTCACGTCGCCCGGCCTGGTTGGGCTTTCGCGGGTCGGGGCGCGACATGCTATGTCCGGGCTTCCTACACTCATAACCTATGATTTCATTTGAGTTAGAAGAAGTAGGATTGTATTTTTCACCTTTGGGGAAATTCTTCTTGAAGAATTTCTTTTCTTCTTGGTGCTTGAAAATCTTTTGGATTCTCTTTGAGATCATCGCCAATTCTTCATCATCGTCTCCTTCACTTGAATCCGATGACTCTTTGTTCGATGACCTGAACGCAATGACCTTCTTCTTCTTGTCTCATTCGTCATTGCTGCCCTTCAAGTTCATCTCATAAGTCATGAGTGAACCCATGAGCTCATCAAGTGACAACTTGGATAGATCCTTGGCTTCTTCGATCGCCATCACTTTAGGATCTCATGACTTCGGTAGACACCTAAGTATCTTTCTCACAACTTCATCGTTAGCATAAACGCTTTCAAGAGCTTCAAGTATATTTAATATGTTAGTAAAACGTGTAAACATCTCACCAATGGTTTCATCATTATTCATGAAAAAGAGTTCATACTCATGTACAAGCATACTAATTCTAGACTCTTTAACTCAGCTAGTTCCTTGATATGTAATCTCGAGCTTATCTCATATCTCTTTCACAGATTTGCATGTCGAGACCCTATTGAATTCACTAGGGCTAAGTGCACAAAATAGGAAGCTTTTCGCCTTGACATTTGTTTGAAGGTTTTTGAGATCGGTTGGGGTGTAGTCACTCTTAGTATTTGGGACTTCTTTCCCTTCAACTATTTTCATTGGAACATTAGATCCATCCTCTATGACCAACCAAGCTTCATAATCCATTGATTGGATGAATATTTTCATCTTGGTCTTCTAATACGTATAATTCGATCCATTAAAGTATGGTGGCCTATTGGTAGCTTGCCCCTCTATGTTTTCCATCTCTAGATAGGATCCTCTAAGGGTTGTTAAACCATTAAAATAGAGACCTAGCTCTGATACCAATTGAAGGTCCAAGAGGGGGGTGAATTGGACCCTTTTCGAAAAACTAGATTACTGGAAAAATCAGGTAGAGAATATCTAAGACCTTAAATGCTTGTAAATGAGATGAAACAAAAGTAAATCAGCATGCAAGAATATATGAAATAAAGGTTAGAGAGATTGCACCGATTTTATAGTGGTTCGACCCAACATTTGGTCTCCGTCCACTTCTCTCAATATCCTCCTTAGGGTACCACTACTTGTAAATCTTTACAAACTTTTTCTCCAAACTTCGGGCTGCTTGGTAACCTTACAATCACTGCCAATAGTTGTTGGATTGCTCTCAATGTACTTCTTCGCACTCAAAGAAGGTTTACAATTAAAGGTTTAGGCACAAAGGAGATGAGTAGAAAACTCTTTCTAAAACTTTAACAAATGATCTCAGAAATATCAATAATCGTTATGGCAAGTTTACACAAGAAGACTATTTATACTTGGCCTTCAACCAGCTCAAAAACAAGCTCCAACGACTCCCTCCAACTCTTCAACGACTAGTTTTTTTACTCTGCGCGTTACTGGCAGTCGACCTCTACGTCATCCATCACATCGTCCACCAGGTACAAAAACTCAGCCTTCTTGAGCCACGGTCGATCCACCTATCGACCGTGAGCCTCTATTGGAAAAAGCTTGCTCCAGGGTCGATGCTTCGATTGACCGTCGCATCTTCAATTTCCATCATCATATTTCACGGTCGACTGCCGCATCGTCCGTCGGATCGTCCGTGAGCCTACAACATTTAAAACCACAATATCCAAACTCCATGGTCGAGTAGTCCATCGACCGTCGAATCAACCATGAGGTTCTGTCAAGTAAATGGCTTCCCAGGGTCGATGCTCTGATCGACCGCGAGCCAACATTTCATATGGCCAAGTTTGGTGCATCCACCGTACAACCTCGCAGTCGATCCATGCATCGACCGTCACATTCCCACGGTCGTCCATACATCGACCGTCAGTACAATGATTTCTCAAATATTGAATTTAAGGCTTCCAATTAAAGGTGTAATAAATATTAAATACATATTTTTCCATTTAATGAAAATTGGCATCATCAAAACAAGGTTAGGATCAACACAGACTACATTAGAAGTGGCATTGACGATGGAAAAGGATGAGTTGTACAGTTACAAGGGTGCAGAGGAGGTTATAACAGCCCTTGAGGCAATGCGGCCATGTCTCCCTGATGGATTTCGGTTTGACATTCTAAACAACTCTTATTCTAAAATGGTTTTATCAATAGTTTCTCCACCAAAGCTTGAGTTAAAACATCTTCCTTCTAATATGAAATATGTGTATCTTGGTGAGAATGAAACCCTTCTTGTAATTATTGCTTCTAACATTACTCCATTGGAAGAGGAAATATTATTGACAGTTCTCAGGGAGTATAAGAGTGCAATAGGTTGGACTAATGCAGATATTAAAGGAGTAAGTCCTACTATGTTCATGCATCGCTTTATGTTGGAAGAGGACGCCAAGCCCATAAGGGACACCCAATGTCACCTTAATCCGAACGTGAAAGAAGTTGTTTGGGCAGAGGTTCTCAAGCTACTTGATGTTGGCAGATATATCTTATCTTTGACAGCAAATGGGCAAGTCCATTTCATGTGATGCCTAAGAAATCAGGGATAACAGTTGTGCAGAATGAGAACAATGAGCTTATACCTACAAGGATGACTACTGATTGGCGTGTCTGCATCGATTATCCCAAGCTTAATGCAGCTACTAAAAAGGACCACTTTTCCTCCCCTTTTATGGATCAAATGCTTGAACGTTTAGCTGGTCACTCAAATTGCCATCGCCCTAGAGAACCAAGAGAAGACGGCATTCAGCTGTCCATTAGGAACATTCGCATACAGACGGATGCAGTTCGGATTGTGTAACACACCTGCCACTTTCCAAAGATGCATGATATCGATTTTCTCCGACATGATAAAAAGGTTTATCGAGGTATTTATGGATAATTTTTCTGTCTTTGGGAATTCTTTTGATAATTTCCTTGCACATCTAACCTTGGTACTTAAGAGATGTGAAGAGACAAATTTGACATTGAGTTAGGAGAAGAGTCACATCATGGTAAGGCAAGGTATTGTTTTCGGACATACTATCTCTATAGTAAAGGTATTGAAGTTGATAAAGCAAAAATATATTTGATTGAGAAATTACCACCCCCTACTTCTGTGAAGGGTGTGAGAAGTTTTTTGGGCCATGCAAGATTTTATCGCAGATTCATTAGAGATTTTTCTAAAATTGCACGACCATTGTGTTATTTATTAGCCAAGGATACTGAGTTTAAGTTTAGTAAAGCTTGTCTTGATGCTTTCAATACCTTGAAAGAGAAATTGATTACTGCACCTATTATTATGCCTCCTAATTGATCATTGTCCTTTGAAATAATATGTGATGCTTCTGATTATGCTATAGGGGTTGTTTTAGGACAAAGGGTAAATAAGGTTTCTCATGCTATTTATTATGAAAGTCGAACCCTCAATGATGCTCAAGTAAATTACTCAACCACTGAGAAAGAATTACTTGCTATTGTTTTTGCATTGGAGAAATTTCATTCTTATTGGTTGGATCTAAAGTTGTTATTTATTCAGATCATGCAGCATTGAAATATCTACTACCCAAAAAGGATACCAAGCCCAGGTTAATTAGATGGATCATGTTACTGCAAGAGTTCGATTTGGAAATAAGAGGCAAGAAAGGGAGCGATAATGTCGTGGTGGATCACCTGTCAAGATTGGAGCCCATGGCAAATCATAAGAATGTACAAGAATGTTTTCTTGATGAACAACGCTTTTTCTATGCATGGTAAAGAACCCTGGTATGCGGATATTGTTAACTATTTAGCTAGTAATGTTCTGCTTGCTGATTTAAGTTCACAGGAAAAGAAAAGATTTTTGTCCATAGTTAGATATTACTTTTGAGATGACCCTTATTTATTTAAGCATTGTTCTGATCAAATAATAAGGTGTTGTGTTCCAGAATCTGAGTATAATGATATATTAAAATTTAGTCATGAATTAACTTCTGGAGAGAATTTTGGAGGTAAGAAAATTGTTTTTAAAGTTCTCCAATCTGGTTTCTTCTAGCCTGCCTTATTCAAATATGCGTTTAATTTTGTTACTAAGTGTGACAGATGCCAAAGATCAGGGAACATAAGCAAGAGGAACAAGATGCTTGTTACAAATAATCTAGTGGTAGAATTGTTCGACATGTGGGGCGTAGACTTCAAGGGGTCGTTTCCTCCATCATATGGGTACACTTATATTCTTGTTGCAGTGGATTACGTATCTAAGTGGATTGAAGCAATTGCAACCAGGAACAATGATAGCAAGACCGTGGTGAGTTTCTTGAAAGATATGATTTTTACAAGGTTTGGAACACCTCGGGCGATTATAAGTGATAGGGGGACGCACTTTTAAAATAAAGCATTTGATTCCTTGTTAAAGAAGTACAACATCACCCATCATGTAGCAACTCCTTACCACTCTCAAACATTGGGACAAGTTGAGGTGAGCAATAGGCAAATAAAGGCAATCTTAGAGCGAGTTGTCGGCACTACAAGGAAGGATTGGGCGACAAAATTGAATGATGTTCTGTGGGCATATCGCACTGCATATAACATTCCTATTTGTATGAGCCCTTATCGAATTGTGTTTGGCAAAGCATGCCACTTACTGGTGGAATTGGAATATAGGGCCTATTGGGCAATAAAGTAGCTAAATTTTGATATGAGAGAAGCTAGGGACATGAGGGAGATGCAATTGAACGAATTAGGTGAGATGCGGAATGAAGCATATGAGAACTCTAAAATCTACAAAGAAAGGACCAAGCTCTATCATGATAAAGCAATACAACGAAAGGTGTTAACAACAGGTATGAAAGTTTTACTTTATAACTCATGAATGAAATTCTTTTCAGGTAAATTAAGGTCAAGATGGACGGGTCCCTTCAAAGTAACACAAGTATCTCCTCATGATGCTGTTGAAATTGAGAATGAAAGAAATGGGAGCAAATTCAAAGTCAGTGGGCACCGTTTGAAGCTGTATTTGGAAGGACCATCAGAAGTTGTGGATGCAGTAGATTTTGTTGAACCATAGGTTTTGCAGTACGTCTTGCCTAGACGTTAAATAAAGCGCTAGGTAGGCGTACATCTCCAAGGAGTCCTAGTCTACGTGGACTTCTTCCTCTTACCTCTATAGGGTTGTAATGCAGTCCTAGGTGCACAGTGGTTACTATTCCTAGGAGACATCCAGATTAACCTCAATGAGCTGAAGGTGAGATTCCATCAGGGCGAGGAGCAGATCTAGTTACAAGGCATAAAGGTACCATCACCCTCCAGGATCTACTCGAAAGCTGCATCCCTACATAGCATCCGTAGGGGAGATATGGGATGGCTCTTTATGCTGAAGAGCAGCCCAAACTCATATCGTCCAGACGGTCCAACCTGGATCACCCTCGATGGGAAATCTGAAGTGGATGTTCCCCTTGACCCAGCTCTGGCCGCCCTCTTGGAGCAATACACCGACCTCTTCGCCGAGCCAATCGGGCTTCCTCCTACCCGGGAGCATGACCATCACATACCATTGAAGCCCGGAGAAGGCCTGGTGAATGTGCGGCCCTACAGGTACCCCCAATACCAGAAGAAAGAGATAGAACAACATGTGGTTGCCCTACTCAAGAATGACGTCATACGTACTTCATCTAGCCCCTACTCATCACCGGTCCTACTAGTCAAGAAACAGGATGGATCATGGCGCATGTGCATCGATTACCGAGCTCTCAATAAAGCAACCATCAAAGATAAGTTCCCTATTCCCGTAATTGACGAGTTGCTGGATGAACTTCACAACGCAGCCATCTTCTCCAAGCTAGATCTACGTTCCTTGTATCACCATATCTGGATATACCTGTCGGATGTTGAAAAAACCGCCTTCCATACACATCATGGCCACTATGAGTTCCTTGTCATGTTGTTTGGGCTAACCAACACCCTCTCTACCTTCCAGGCATTGATGAACTCCATCTTTGAGCCCTTGCTCCGCAGGTTTGTCCTAGTCTTCTTTGATGATATACTAATCTATAGTCGGAGCATGTAAGAGCAGCTGGGCCACTTTTCCATCGTCTTCACCATCCTAATAGAACATCAACTTCTCTTAAGGAAGGATAAGTGTCAATTTGGGAAGCATCAAATCCGTTACTTAGGCCATGTCGTCTCCCCTGAAGGTGTGGCCATGGATGCTGACAAGATCGCTGCCATGATGAGTTGGCCGCCCCCTATTTCTATCAAGGAGCTGCGCGGATTTCTCAGACTTACCGGCTATAATCGGAAGTTCGTACAACACTATGGGACGATTGCAAGACCACTGACGCAACTACTAAAGAAGGACAACTTTCAGTGGAACCTTGAGACTAAACAAGCTTTTCAGCAACTCAAGGAAGCCATGATGATCGGCCCTGTCCTTGCCTTGCCCGACTTCACCAAGCCCTTCATCATCGAGTGTGATGCCTCATCCTACGGCATTGGTGCAGTCCTCATGCAAGAGAAGAAGCCCATCGCCTACTTCTGTCAGGCGTTACCTCCTTAAGAGCTAGGAAGATCAACATATGAGAAGGAGATGCGAGCATTGGTGTTGCCTGTCCAAAAGTGGAGACCCTACTTTCTTGGTTCCAAGTTCATCATCAAGACTGATCTTAGCAGTCTCAAACACTTTTGGGAACAGACCGTGCCGATCGAAGCACAGCAGAAGTGGCTTGTGAAATTGCTGGGTTATGACTTCGACATCGAGTACAATAAGGGTTCAGAGAATTCAGTTGCAGATGCCCTCTCCTAAGTGCCACCACTTAGCCTTGAGGCCAAGGCTCGTTCCGAAGGGGGAGGGGATGTTACGAGTTCAACCACCACTGAACCAGCCCAGACCAGATCCGCGCCCAAACCCAAGCATGGGCGGACCCACGTCCCTTTGGGCGTGGAACTGGTTAACCGATGGTCAAGGTTAAGTGGGACCCACATCCCTTTGGGCGTCCTAAGCCCAACCGGCCAAAAGGAATCCTATTCCTAGCTAGTTACTTCCTTAGTTATGATTTGCTTTATTAGTTCCTATTATGAGTCCTAGTTATTAGAAAGTTTGAGTTATGATTGAGTCTTAGTAAGAAAGTATTATTACTTGATGCTTAAAGCAAGGTAGTTCTCTAGTTGGATTAGGACTTTATCTAGACCTCTATAAAAGGACTTCTATTAGTTTGTATTAGGTTATGGATGAATTATGATGAATAAAGTAGAGTTATTAGTAGAATAATTCTAGGAGTAGCTGCAACCCTAATTCCACCAACTCCACAAGCCACCTTCAGCTTCTCTCATACCGTTGGCCTCCTCTCTCCACCCGCTGGTCACTGCCATTAGCCGCTGCCGCCCACGTCTCCACCGTCCAACTCCAAGTCCCCGACGTCCCCTTGGTTGCCGTGCTTCCCTCCGCCACCTCTTCGCCCGCTGCTACGTTCTCCATGGCTTGGATCCCCCAAGGGTAGCCTGTCACACCCCAACCTAGAAAACCCATTCAGATCGAGGCATGAGCCACCTAAACCTATTTACATCATCAATAGGCGCACAAATATATAACTGCTATGAATTTAAACCATCTAGTCCTCCAGTTCATAAAATTTTTTGCAGAATCTCCTTTACAATAATAGCACAAGTAACGTGTACATTTTATAATTTTACAACTTCAACATTATTACATTCCTCAACATCAAAATTAAAGAATATTACAACATTTCTCAAATACAACTGAATTAATAATCATACAATTCTGTTCTTGGATACATCAGACTATACAACAATTTGTACATCATTGATTAAAACTGTAAATTAACTGTAGAAGAACTCCTCGAAGCTCCAAGTCCTCGATCACCTTGATATATCGTGCCATCTTCTAGAAGAACACCTAAAAGAAGGAACTGCATCAACCTGCACCACCGATACATCCCAGGTATGGTGAGCAACATTGCCCAGTAGGGTTGTGAGGACCCGCTCCACCAACCCGGTCCGACCGCGTTAGGTCGAGGGTCTGGCCCGTTTGGCCTTGTTCCGCGATCGGGTTGATGGCGAAGACCCCAAGGGCAATTTGGTAAATTGCGCCTTGGCGGTTGATTTCACACCTGCGATGTACACACACGCCCTCTGATTGTTATTTATGTTTGATTAGATTCTTATAGACGTTCTCGATCGGAAGATCGGAAGATCGGAGCTCGATCGGAGAAGATCGAGACGGGCGGTTGGATCGCGACCACTGTAGCAGCCCCGGCTACTGTAGCAAGGCGGTTACTGTAGCCCCCCTTATCCTCTTCTTCTCTGCTGGTTTTTCTTCCCTTCCCCAGCTCCCGTGGCCATCTCCTTCCCTTCCTTAGCTTCGTTCTCCCTCCTCCGGCTACCAAATCAAGTGCTTGAGGGCTTGTTGGATTCGTGGAAGCTTGAGGAAGATCTGTGGCATAGTTTGGAGCTGGATTAGTGGCTTATTAGCGAGGATTCAGCCAAGGAAAAGCTTATTAAGGTAGGTTTCTTATTTAAGGTTTGATTAGGAGTTGTTAGTCTTTGTGTTTGTTTGTTCTTCAGTCTAAATATGCTAGATGGTGTGTTATAGCTTGCTTGACACCTGATTGAAGTTTGGTAGGAATTGGATTTGATTTGATATGGATTTAAGCATGTTTTTCATCACTTGATTTCCGGATTTTCTGTTCTAGCAGAACAGTGGTGTTCTAGCTTGTTTTCCGGCTTCTACGTGCATGATCTGAGTTAGATTTCTAAATGAAAGATGTCGATCTATGCGTTAGCTTTCAGCGCCAACTGGTTTCATGATTTTTGGAGCAACGTACAATTTTTGGTGAATTAAGTAAGCTGACTGTGCTGAAACAGGGCAGCTGGTTAAAGTGAGGATTTAAGTGGTTTTTATATATTTAATTGCGCTGATTTTCGGAGAGGATGATCTTAGTGATATTTAGGCGTGATCTGGAAAGTTTAGTTTAAATCCAATTTATTTTTGAAGGGATTTTAATTGGGTTTATCTAATCTGAGATTTAACCGAAATTATATGTTTTGATCTATTTTCATTTATCCGATCGATCCAGTTTTCGGATATGTCATTCGGGGTATGTCGTTGAGTAGGCATCTCAAGTTTCACATCAATCGGACGGTTGGATTGAAAGATATGATTTTCTGAAGTTATCAAGATCATTTGCTTTAATATTGATAAATCTAGTTTTTCGATATTATCTTAGATATATTATTATTATATCTGTTTAAGCCCGTGCATGGTTTGTGGTTGAACCAGGGGAGCCGCATCTCCCTTGGGATGTGTAGAATAAATGGGCCTTATGTTCGCCATAAGTTTTGAATATAATATTATTATATTGCTATCATAGCTGTTGATAGTTTAGCTGGGGTTGCTTCCCGTTGTAGGCCTGAGTGCCCTTTTATCTGCTTTATTCTAGACTGATGCTATGCATACCCTTAGGCGGGCTGTGTGCTACGCCTGGTCCTGTGTAATGCTTGGCATATTGGTGCATGCCCGAATTGCTGTTATGTGTATGATCATACATCTTTTGTTTGCACTAGATGCATTCCTAGGCTAGGCGTGGGCGATGGGTTGATCGCCGATCCGTGGCTCTCGGGTAGCTCGGATCTAGCCTTAGGACCGAGGCTGGGTAGTCAGGTCTAGGACTTAATCTGTTATAATAATCTGATGATTTGAGGTGACTGTCTAGTTGGCTGTAATTTATGCTTGTTTGAGGTTTAGAGGTCGTGTCGGCCTCGAGCCGAGTTCTGAGGTGTAGGCGGTGTCCGGTGTTCTTAAACTCTTGAGTAGAGTAGTTGCCCACTCAGTGGTGTCTCTTCCCACCAAACAGTGTTCTGTGTCCCGTTGAGAGTCAGCAGTGTCGTTTCCTGCTACTGAGTGTGACCTGACATGTGACCAGCCCGGCTGGAAGACCATGATCGTGGGCCTCAGGGACACGCGGTGGGGTTATGAGACCCCTGTATACATCTAAACTTTGCTCGGGGGCGACACTGTTCTGTTTGCCTTCCTTGTTAGTGCCGTAGCATAGAAACCTACTGAGCTTATTGCTCACTCCTACCCGGGCTGCGTTTTGCAGGTGCAGACGTCAGCTCTTCTTCTGTAGATCCCAACTGGACAGGTACATGGTGGCGCGTCGTCTTTGGAGGTGTTCGAGGACTTGGGGTTCATTCAATCTTGATGAATTATTTAATGTATAATTTCCTTTTGTAAGGATTTTGAGGGGTTAATATTGTATCTGAATCTTGAATTATAATTGAATTTCTATATTGACCCCAGATCAATTGTTAGATCAGTTGTTTTTATTTTTATTATAAATGCGCCAGTGATGATTGACTGCAGTAGGAACCATCACGCCTCGGCCTGGATGGGTTTTCTGGGTCGGGGTGTGACAACTTGGTATCAGAGCAGGCTGTAGGTCCCAGGGATAGGATTAGGCTTGCGGTTAAGGTTTGAGCGTGGACTGGGATAGTTCTAGGGTTAGAGCATCCCTGCATGTTTTGTTTGCGCTTGTGTGTGATATGTTTCCGCTTATTGATTGTTGCTTGTTTTGTTGTTTTCCGGCTGTGACATGACGTCTCAGGGGGAGATGTGCATGCACGTCGGTGTCATCCGTTCCCTCGCCTGACAGCATCTCCCCCCGTGCTGGAGACGGGTGAGTGGGGAACCGGACGAGTGTCGCATTTGTACTCTCGTAATCTCGAGGGTCGAACCAGTTGAGGTTTAGGGGCGATGTTGGTGATCCTTCGACAGTAGAGGACTAGTTGAGGGAGGTGTCCCAGATCCCGGATGTGTTGGACATCCTGGAGGATCGCTTGCTTGGGAAGCTGTTGGTTCTTGCCTTCCCAGTAAGCGATGCATAGTGACGCTTGTCAGGGTCACTAGGGACACTGTTGGTTGTGTGGTGGGAACAGTTCGCGTACTGTTCCCTGGCACCTACCCTTGGAGGGTGGTGTAGTTGGGAGTACCCTCCTCTGGTTTTGGGTACTCGCACCGCGTGGCAACATGCGGGTTGGCTGGTTCATCTGACCCAGTATGCTGGAACGATGGTCTAGGGCGCCCTAGACTGTGTTCTAGCTACTGAGACATGTGACTTGAGGGTTGACACCGGGCAGTTGGTCGGTGGTCGTTGTGAGTTCCGGGTTGTTCCGGGTTTCAGGGAACGGCGGGGTAGCCGTTGGCAAAGTTCAGATGTTTCGGCAGTGGCGTCGTTCTAGTTCTTGTTGGAGGTAGCCTGGACCGCCATGCTGAGGGAGATCTCACCGGGTGCTCGAGTGCTAGCCGCCGGGAGTCGTTCCGCCGACGGTGCTGGTTGTGAGGGGCGCGAGACGCTTACCACAGAGCAGTCGTGCGTGACTCACGGCGTGGGCCTGAGCAGTGTGTGGATACCTCAATTGAGGCAGGTACCTGAGGCAGACGCGGAGTTCAGATTCCTGATGGAGGCTTCCTGGAGGCAGTGCGACGATCGGTCTCGTCGACGATCCGCGCACTCCTGAGGAGTGAGCCGCTTCTGCAACAGCCAGTTTCAGAACCAACAGCTTCGGCTTTCAGCATCAACCTTCAGCTTCGGCGTGTCTCGTAGCATGCAGTTTTGTCGCGCCCCGACCAGCGAAAGCCCAACCGGGCCGGGCGACGCGAACCGGAACCTAACAAACGCGGAAAAAACAAGCTGGCGAGGGTTCCCTCTAACTTATTGGTCTCCCTAGCAAGTCACCAAAAGCACCCTCAATTAAAGATATTTAATTAAAGAAACCTCGAACCTCAGATAAAAAACTCAAAGTGTTTAATATACAAATCCTCGGAGAGGGGAAGATCCAAAATACAACATCACTCCCGTAGGAGACTAACTAACATAGGCTAAAAGCAGTAAACGATCACCACCTCTCAAAGTCCACCAGGTGCCGCCGCACCGCCGACCAACTGTCCGGTAGGGGCCAAAGAAGAAGAACCGACGCCTGCACCTGCAAAACGCAGTCCCGGGCAGGTGTGAGTACTAAGCTCAGTAGGGATCTACACTACGACACACAGAAGGAAGAGGGGAACGCAACAGTGTTGCCCTCAAGCCAGACTCGAGTAAGCTACAATGGTCCCATTACCATTCACCGGTGATCTCTAGGCATATCCAACCATGGTCACCCCAACGGACTGGGCCCATCCTGGATACACCTAGTGTCGCAGGGTTCCACATGTGGTCACCCATTCTTCACTGGGCCCACACTGATGCCCCTGCTGGCAGGAACGGACACTGCCCAAAGAATAAGACCCGTCACCGGTGGCATCCTCAACACCTGACTTGAGGCCGACACGACCTCTACAACCATCAAGCAACAGGTGTACCAGTCCTCTAGGCCTATCATCGAATTCGACTGGACACCACAATTCAACCGGATCCAAACTACCCAACCTCGGTCCTAGGGCTAAGTCCGAGCTTCCAGCCTCGGGACGGCGACCCAAGGATCACCCACGCCCTAACCAATGCAACTAATGCACAAACAACAATACATGCTATGACATACACAAACAGGAGATAGGCATGCAACAGTATGGCAAGTATCATATAAGTCAACCGGATCGCTGCAGCAGTACTACCGACCGCTGCTAGCCGATCCGCAGCGGGTCCCGGCATTACGACGGTACCGCGATCGTCACCCGCGGACTCCTGCAACGGGAAGCAGCCCCGAAAACGATGATGAACAAAACACAATATAATATTATATTCCGAAATATAATATTATATTCAAAAACACCCAAAGCCTCTACTTAGGGGCTAATTGATCCCGTCGATCCGACGCCCAAACAACGTCCGATTCAAGATCTAACTTAGCCACTAGTAGGTGTAGAAACCAGGATTATCATATCCAAAAATCATAATCATCCAACGGTTGGATTGACGGGAAAACACTAATCAAAATCGTTAATCAAACTAACCTACCCATTAATTGCTGCAACGCAGCCCTTCAGAAAACAATTCATAAGAAATCGTAAAAAAATCGGAAAACTACGAAACAAGATGGAATGGAAAGCTAACGAGTAGAGCTACAACGCTTATGTTTATTAAAAGCCAATATCATGTACTCGCCGGCCGGAAAACTCGCCGCAAGCTGGCTATTTCTCAAGAACAGCAGAAAACCAGAAATCCGAGACTAATCTTGCATGAAACCTACTCAAATTTCAACTGATTAACATGAAACTTAAATTAGTTATTCTACAAGGCATAAGGAATCTAACAAAGCAAGGATCAACAAGATCCAACGGCTAGATCTCAAGAAAATCCGAAAAGAACATCAGTAGGTATAACCCTACCTAGCTGCGCTTTCCTCGGCTGATTCCCCGCGATTTGATCACCAAGAAGCTGTCAAACCATACCAGGAACCTTCCTCTCGTTGTCACGAATCCAACGAGCCAAAGAACACCCAATTTGGTGGTCGGAGGAGGGAGAACGGAGGAGAAGAAGCTCGCCGGCGAAGAAGGGAAGAAACAGAGCACCGCGGGAAAGAAGAGAAAGGAGGAAGAAGAAGAGAAGAGAAGGGAAGGAAAGAAAAGGAAGGAAAAGCCTGGGGAAAGCCGGGAAAACGGGGAAAAGCTGGGGGAAAGGGAGGGGAAGTCTTCCCTCTCTGACAGGAGAGAGCGACGGCCAACGGCGGCCGTCCTCGCGAAGTAGGAAAACCAACTGACTTATGAATGATCGATCCTTCCTCAAGGGACGATCGATCCTTCATGACGATTTACAAGGCTTTCTGGCACGAAGAGGATCGATCCCTTAGCCATAGAGGATCGATCCTTTGTGTGCTGAAAGCTAAACTTGGGCAATAACTCAAGCCCAAGTCCGGATCTTTCGATCCCGGGTCCACCTAGCCATTCTAAACAAGCACTAACACATACAAGGTCAGTGTGTGCACACGCGGGTGTGAAACAAACCAACAAGGCACAATTTACCAAATTGCCCTTGGGGTCCAAGAAACAATGCGATCTACCGGATCGCGCACTCGACGCGAAACAAACCAACGAGTCACGAGCCTGACCCAGCCGGTCGACCCAGGAGTAGAGGGACGGGTCCTTACAAGTTTCTTCGTAGTTTGGGTTTTTCCCTTGTGACTCGTCCCTGTGTAGCCGTGCCGGCTTGGGACCGGAGTCAGGTGTGGCTTGAGAGTAGCCACTGATTGGGACAAGAGCTTGGGTTGACAGCTCTTGTTGGGGCGTTTGCTAGAGGCTGGGGGCCTCTAGGTGCCCATCGCCCACGTGCGGTACACGTTGGGGGTTCAACGGCTTTCTCGGTTGCGTTGGTTGGCCACGCATCGAGTTGTGTTTCCTTGGCCGTGGGAGGGTGTTGTGAGTACACCTGACGGCGTTGTCTTGCTCTTGTTGAAGGTCGCGGGTTGGCGATCCTTCTGGTTGTCGAGAGCTGGGGCCTGTTCACCAGTTTGTGGTGAACCCCTTCCGTTTTTGCTCTCGAGGGTGCTCGGGAGAGCGGTTTCCCCTCGTGTTGTTTGTGCAGTGGTTCTTTGAGAAGCTTTTGGTTATCGCCTTTGCGAGATACCGAATTCGAGGTCGAGACCCTACAGGAGGTTTTGAGCAATGCGAGTTTGCAGGTGGATGCCAGCAGCATATGGAGAGTCGAGGACTCAGTCGGCCGAGTCAGTAGCTCAGGACTTCATTCGCCCAGGTGTGCAACATCAGAGTGTGTTCCGGTTCACTTGTGGGTGTTTCCCTCCCTACATACATAGGCTTTAGGAAGTTGGACAATGTGGCAGTGGCAAGCACGTGCCCGCTATTGTGCGTCGATGACATGCTAGCAGCTGAGAGATTCGTCGACCACTTCAGAGATCGGCTTTTGTGTCGACTACACCAGCTGAGACTTCGGGATTTCGACATCCCGAAGACAACTTTCCAGACCATGTCGTACCCTGATCGGTTTGCAGTGGCGTCCGTTGACATCATCGCATCTACTCATTCGTTGAGGAGGAGCAGGAGCGACCTTTGGGGTTCGCGTCGCAACTGCTGAGGGAGCATTGGTGTTGTTTGGCCCCAGTGCGAGGTTTTGGCCTTTAGAGGCAGGATACGGCGGATTGGTTGTGCCAGCGGTAGACAGATGTGCAGCGGCGGAGGTCGAAGACGGTATTCGAGATTCAGCAGAGACATCTCCAGGACCGCGGGATCGTTGACCCGAGTGACCAGGTGGTCAGACCTCTTTGCCTTAAAGTCACGATGTCCGTGCCTTTAAGGGTGATAGCCGTCGGTGGTTGCTAGAGAGGCTAGAGCAGATTCAGTGGGTTTGTCAGCTCATTAGAGACAGATAGTCAGTTGGGTCGAGTTTCGAGGATTTGGTTCCAGATGACATCCTCTTTGCTGTTCGCAGCATTCCAGCTCTTCTGGCCAGATTGATAGAGACCCAGCGCAGATTTCGGTGATCATAGAAATCAGTGTTGCAGTTGGTACCGAGTGCACGATTGAGGACTGGATAGCATCAGCGGACGACAGGTTGTGCTTCGATAGCAGTGTTGCAGATCCAGCAGATCCATTACATCCCCTCTTTCAGTGTCGGAGTGGGGATAGAAGCACACCACGACGGGCGTCATCACCAGGTTGCAGGAGGTAGCTGAGAGGAGTACGTCCCTTGCTGGAGTTTGTCTACATCAGCAATCATCAGTCCAGATTGATGTGGCGCCATTCGAGGTGCATTACAGCGGTTCGCGTCGTGCATCCGATTGTTCGACAGAGGCTATGGAGACATCACCCACCATTTCAGATAGCATCATACAGTCCTCAGAGAGGTGATCAGATTGCATGATAGTTCAACTTCCATCATTTTAGATCGAAATTCCAGATTCACAGACAGACTCTAGTACAGCTCTCAGGAGCCCATGGCCATTTTTGTTAGCTGTTAGCACAGGATCTCGCTGCATAGATAGACAAACGATCAGAGAGGACCATTCAGATCCCTGGTGATGTGCTTAGAGCACGTATCATTGATGCAGATGTCAGATGGCAAGACCATGTTCCATGGTGGAGTTTGCCTACTTCAGCAGTTGACAGCTCAGCATCGACGTTACCCCATTTGAGGCCTATGATGACTTCCCATGTTGTTCTCCAGCTTGTTGGGCAGACTTTGCAGAGACGTTAGACATCGATCCAGATATCGTCACCAGATCTTCGGAGGATCAACATGGATCAAGTCGGAGTGACAGAGGGTTTGCATAGATCAGAGGTGACAGCCATTGGAGTTCGCAGTTGGCAACAGAGTGCCCTTTCGGATGACATGACGCAAATGTCCAGTTAGTTTGGCAGCGGAGGTGCCAAGGAGACGTCATTCAGTTTCGTCCGGAATCATCAGAGGTGATGATTGAGCTCGGACCAGATACATTGCACAGGAGAGACCAGTCTCGAGAGACAAGACAGTTTCGTTCGTGTCAGTCCTCTAGAGGTGCGGAGGCGTTGTGGGGTGTGACTTGGGAGCGCTGGGGGCGCGCGTGTGCACAGTGTCCCAAGTGGTTCTCACTCCCAGGCGTGTCTCCTGTGTTTTGTGGTTGTTGTGGGCGTTGATGCCCTTTGTTTGTGTGGTCGCTCAGGTAGTGAGCATGCTGACCTTTTTGTCTTGTGCAAGTGTGGTTGCTTTTGCTTTCTCATTTTCGGCCCTACCCTTGTCGAATTTCGGGACGAAATTCCTTTAAGGGTGATAGGTTGTGAGGACCCGCTCCTCCAACCCGGTCCGACCGCGTTAGGTCGAGGGTCTGACCCGTTTGGCCTTGTTCCGCGATCGGGTTGATCGCGAAGACCCCAAGGGCAATTTGGTAAATTGCGCCTTGGCGGTTGGTTTCACACCTGCGATGTACACACACGGCCTCTGATTGTTATTTATGTTTGATTAGATTCTTGTAGACGTTCTCGATCGAAAGATTGGAAGATCGGAGCTCGATCGGAGAAGATCGAGACGGGCGGTTGGATCGCGACCACTGTAGCAGCCCCCGGCTACTGTAGCACGGTACTGTAGCTACAGTAACACCTTTAACAGCCCCCCTTATCCTCTTCTTCTCTGCTGGTTTTTCTTCCCTTCCCCGGCTCCCGTGGCCATCTCCTTCCCTTCCTTAGCTTCGTTCTCCCTCCTCCGGCTACCAAATCAAGTGCTTGAGGGCTTGTTGGATTCGTGGAAGCTTGAGGAAGATCTGTGGCATAGTTTGGAGCTGGATTAGTGGCTTATTAGCGAGGATTCAGCCAAGGAAAAGCTTATTAAGGTAGGTTTCTTATTTAAGGTTTGATTAGGAGTTGTTAGTCTTTGTGTTTGTTTGTTCTTCAGTCTAAATATGCTAGATGGTGTGTTATAGCTTGCTTGACACCTGATTGAAGTTTGGTAGGAATTGGATTTGATTTGATATGGATTTAAGCATGTTTTTCATCACTTGATTTCCGGATTTTCTGTTCTAGCAGAACAGTGGTGTTCTAGCTTGTTTTCCGGCTTTTACGTGCATGATCTGAGTTAGATTTCTAAATGAAAGTTGTAGATCTATGCGTTAGCTTTCAGTTCCAACTAGTTTCATGATTTTTGGAGCAACGTACAATTTTTGGTGAATTAAGTAAGCTGACTGTGCTGAAACAGGGCAGCTGGTTTAAAGTGAGGATTTAAGTGGTTTTTATATATTTAATTGGGCTGATTTTTGGAGGGGATGATCTTAGTGATATTTAGACGTGATCTGGAAAGTTTGGTTTAAATCCAATTTATTTTTGAAGGGATTTTAATTGGGTTTATCTAATCTGAGATTTAACCGAAATTATATGTTTTGATCTATTTTCGTTTATCCGATCGATCCAGTTTTCAGATATGTGATTTGGGGTATGTCGTTGAGTAGGCATCTCAAGTTTCACATTAATCGGACGGTTGAATTAAAAGATATGATTTTCTGAAGTTATCAAGATCATTTGCTTTAATATTGATAAATCTAGTTTTTCGATATTATCTTAGATATATTATTATTATATCTGTTTAAGCCCGTGCGTGGTTTGTGGTTAAACCAGGGGAGCCGCATCTCCCTTGGGATGTGTAGAATAAATGGGCCTTATATTCGCCCTAAGCTTTGAATATAATATTATTATATTGCTATCATAGCTGTTGATAGTTTAGCTGGGGTTGCTTCCCGTTGTAGGCCTGAGTGCCCTTTTATCTGCTTTATTCTATACTGATGCTATGCATACCCTTAGGCGGGCTGTGTGCTACGCCTGGTCCTGTGTAATGCTTGGCATATTGGTGCATGCCTGAATTGCTGTTATGTGTATGATCATACATCTTTTGTTTGCACTAGATGCATTCCTAGGCTAGGTGTGGGCGATGGGTTGATCGCCGATCCGTGGCTCTCGGGTAGCTCGGATCTAGCCTTAGGACCAAGGCTGGGTAGTCAGGTCTAGGACTTAATCTGTTATAATAATCTGATGATTTGAGGTGACTGTCTAGTTGGCTGTAATTTATGCTTGTTTGAGGTTTAGAGGTCGTGTCGGCCTCGAGCCGAGTTCTGAGGTGTAGCCGGTGTCCGGTGTTCTTAAACTCTTGAGTAGAGGAGTTGCCTACTCAGTGGTGTCTCTTCCCACCAAACAGTGTTCTGTGTCCTATTGAGAGTCAGCAGTGTCGTTTCCTGCTACTGAGTGTGACATGACATGTGACCAGCCCGGCTGGAAGACCATGATCGTGGGCCTCAGGGACACGCGGTGGGGTTATGGGACCCCTGTATACACCTAGGCTTTGCTCGGGGGCGACACTGTTCTGTTTGCCTTCCTTGTTAGTGTCGTAGCATAGAAACCTGCTGAGCTTATTGCTCACTCCTACCCGGGCTGCGTTTTGCAGGTGCAGACGTCAGCTATTCTTCTGTAGATCCGAACTGGACAGGTACATGGTGGCGCGTCGTCTTTGGAGGTGTTCGAGGACTTGGGGTTCATTCAATCTTGATGAATTATTTAATGTATAATTTCCTTTTGTAAGGATTTTGAGGATTTAATATTGTATCTGGATCTTGAATTATAATTGAATTTCGATATTGACCCCAGATCAATTGTCAGATTAGTTGTGTTTATTTTTATTATAAATGCGCCAGTGATGATTGACTAGAGTAGGAGTCCTTACGCCTCGGCCTGGATGGGTTTTCTGGGTCTGGGTGTGAGAAGGGTTCTACACTACATCACACTCAAGGAAGGGGAACTACAACAGTATCATCCTTCATCCCAAGTCTAAGGTGTCACTAGAGGCATCACACCTCGTCGAGCCAGAATGGGCCCTTAAATAGGGTCACCCTCACCTAACCGGTGATACAAGGGGGACGGCCAACACGAGCCCAGACCCAGGGTCGGTGCATCACCGCTGCACTCACCGCTGGAGCTTTCACCGTACACCACCCCTTGTACGGAGACACACGTCATGGACCTCGACATCCACGTTTAGGCCCTTGGGACAAAGAGACAATACTACTTGTATTTCTCAGTCAATGGAGATCAAGTCAACTATATAGCAATAACCTCAAATCTTAGCAAACATAATCACCCGATGACAATCACGTCCTAATCCTCAACTACCCAAACCCCGGTCCTAGGGCTAGATCCGGGCTACCCGAGAACCCCGGATCGGTGATCGAATCCATCGCCTACCACCTAGCCTTAATGATTCTAATGCATACAACATGCATGAGCCTATTCAAGTAACTAGACCTAGGTGTCTCTACATGTCAAATCATCAATCAATTGTCCAATAGGGTGACATAGCAAGCTAACAAGATAGAGGAAGAAGCATAGCTGCATAAGCTAGGAACAAGGGAGCAATAAGTGTAATTGATACGAGGTCGAACCGAGCCATTCCAAGAAGGGACCCACATTCTTGCTTGGATGGGCCCACGCCAAGGAGTTGGCTGCACCCAAGTCCCTTTGGGCGTTCTAAGCTCAGCCGGCCAAAGGAATCCTATTCCTAGCTGGTTTGCTTACTTAGATGATTTCCTAGTTAGTAGTTATCTTGATTGAGTCAGTTTCCTAGTTTGAGTTCAGTTTATGATTTGCTTTATTAGTTCCTATTAAGAGTCCTAGTAATCAGGAAGTTTGAGTTATGATTGAGTCTTAGTAGGAAAGTATGGTTACTTGCTGATTAAAGCAAGGTAGTTCTCTTTTTGTAGTAGAACTCTTTTGAGGCCTCTATAAAAGGACCTCCATAGCTTGTAATTATGCATGGACGAATTTATGAGAGTTATTATTTAATAGAGATAAATCCTAGGAGTAGAAGTAATATAGGAGTAGCTGTAACCTAGTTTCCTCATAATCCACCAGCCACCTTCATCTATCTCTACAGCCGGTCCTTCTCCATCACCGGTCTCCTTCTCCGCTGTTGTCCACTCCTTCGCCACTATCATCACCGCCGCTACCAACCACCTCCGCCGTCCAACCCCAAGTCCCCGGCGTCCCCTTGGCTGCCGTGCTTCCCTCCACCACGTTCTCCAAGGCTTGGATCTCCAAGAGAAGCCAGCCAACCCTAGAGGAGCTGCAAGGTATCCCTCTTCTCATCCGTCTCCTCCTCTAGTCTTCGCCTTCCTCGTCGAATACCTAGGGTCCTTCTCCTAAAACCCTAAAGGTATCTCTCGACCTAGCCATAGATTTGGCTAAAGAGGATCTGAGATAAGGCAAGAGACCCGGTATGAAAGCCCTTGAGAAGGTGCATCGTATCAACTTGGCATCAGAGCTCTTTCCTCGTACCTGTGCAATCCCGAATCCTTCCGAAGGAGTCCACATGGCAGGAAGAGTACCTGGCCAAAACCCTAGTTATACCGTGAATTGCTCAAACCCTACACGGATCACTGTTCATCCGACCAGACCTACTCATATACCTGGTCGAATCCCTCTTCCACATCATTATCCTTTACCTCCATCATCATCCCTACAGAACCCTAACCCTACCCAACCTCCACCCTATGCAGCCTACAACCCAATTCTTCCACAAGCCTACTATTACCCACCTCACATCCAACCTGCCTATGAACCGAGCCAGTATCCAAACCTTGAGCCCTCTATCCATCCCTCACCCATACCTGGCCCCACTACCCTTTCTCCGCCACCATACCAGCAGCCTATGCCACCTCCCTACGCACCGTACAACCCTAGTCTTCCCTACAATCCATCACCACCGTATCAACCATTACCTACTCCCTACAACCAACCCAAACCTACAAACACCAATGGCTATTTGAGTACAACTTGGACTCCAAATCCTACTGGAACTAGGATTACAAATCCTACTCCAACTAGGAATTCGAGTCAAACTCAGAGTACGACTTGGACTCAAGATCCTACTGAAACTAGGATTGCAAATCCTACTCCAACTAGGAATCCTAGTCAAACTCGGAGTACGACTTACCCTACGGCTGAACAATGGAAGGAAGCTGTCCAGAGTTGGATCCCTTTGCCTTACCCTTCAGTAGAACAATGGGAAGCAATGATCCAACGATATTCTCCTACAAATCAGTCAAGCCCCACCAGAGTTCAGATTTCCAAAGAAAATCCCATTCTAACTGCAACTTGGATTGCAAAACATAAACCCAGCTCTACCGGGATTAGGACTCCTCATACTCCACCTACCCATGAGCTGCCCCATGACCAAAACCATGAACAACATCCGCTGCCCCCTCACCCAACCACACCACATCCCACGACCAGCAACTCTCCTCCCTACTCCTCCCCGGCAGCCCCCACCACTAATCAAGGCCACCCTCTTTCCCCCTACCAACCCACGGCCCCCGTTCTCCAGTCCGACAGCCAATTGTCATCTCCGGCAATCTACCCGAAGTCCACAAAACTGCAGCCACCGACCTTACCTCAGTTCATGCCCTCCCCGTACCATGTAACCCCCACCAAGGCCCTCCTCATTCCTATCCCGTTCCATCCCCAAACCAGCCGGCTCCCAAATCCATCTCCTTCAACTCCGGCAGCAACCCCCAAGGTAATCGCTGCCTACCTGCCCCTGATCCTACCATAACCTCCTTCCATGGCCCACTGAAGGATCTCTCAAGCCAACAAAGGCCGTCCCCTAAACCTCCTGACACCTTCCTCGACATTACCAAGCCCGGCTCCAAACCCCAACCACCAGAACCGACACCCATCCAGATTCACCCCATTGGTTCGAACCCCCATCCTCTCATCCCCCCTTCTCCATGGGATCCAAACCTTGATGAACATCCCTTACCGGCGACCAAGTTCAGTTCCCTCTCAGTTGCAAGAGCCACTCAGCTATCTGATCAGATCGAATCAAATCACTACGGTTTGAACCTGATCAAACTCCGACTCCATCACCTACAATTGGTCAAGTCAAATTGCAGCTTACAAGACTTGGTCAGATTCCATCCAAGCACAACCAGGTTTGGTTACACCAACCAGATCCGACCAAGCTCAGATCAGACCAAGCTGTCAGACTCAATTGGATGCAGCCAGAATCAATCCGGCTAGATCTGATTGCACCCAGCAAAGCTCCATCAAGCTCAGTCAAACTGAACCTGATCAAGATCCAAATAGTGCAGCAGAAGCGTGGCCCAGCCGACTTCACTTCAGACTGGGCCAAAGCGAGCTTGACTCAGCATCAAGCCAAGACCCTGCACATCCGACCAGGCCATGGAGATCAGATCCCATCCTATGGTCATGGGTGACACTACTCATGGGACGTGACGAGGATGATCCAGGAGAACCATTGAAGATCCCATGCTTGGAGCCACCTGAACCATCAGATCGCCCCCCGGATGCTCCGTCCTCGGCACGACTGTATCCAGCCGCTGTCTTGGGTCTACTTCCATCTTGGAAGGATTTGATTCAGGTTGACCGAGTTTTTGACCTAGGACACCAGCACTTGAGGTGGCCCCATCGTCAATCTACAGCCGCCCTCTACTTCTTGGAGTTCCAGAGGCCGCCAGATCCACCTAAGTTTCAGCCTCCTCCTTCCAGACCGGCAGCATGGTCCCCTGACTCGCCGCTTCGGATACCATTAGATCCACCATGGGCCAGAACAGGATTCTCACCGCCGAATACAGAGCAACAGTTGCAGTCCAGCCACATCACTCCGGTTCGAGAAGAGAAGAGCCCTCTTTCCTCATCACATTCAGGCCTTGAGGACAAGGCCAATTTCGAAGGGAGGGGGATGATACGAGGTCGAACCGAGCCATTCCAAGAAGGGACCCACGTTCTTGCTTGGATGGGCCCACGCCAAGGAGTTGGCTGCACCCAAGTCCCTTTGGGCGTTCTAAGCTCAGCCGGCCAAAGGAATCCTATTCCTAGCTGGTTTGCTTACTTAGATGATTTCCTAGTTAGTAGTTATCTTGATTGAGTCAGTTTCCTAGTTTGAGTTCAGTTTATGATTTACTTTATTAGTTCCTATTAAGAGTCCTAGTAATCAGGAAGTTTGAGTTATGATTGAGTCTTAGTAGAAAAGTATGGTTACTTGCTGATTAAAGCAAGGTAGTTCTCTAGTTGTAGTAGAACTCTCTTGACGCCTCTATAAAAGGACCTCCATAGCTTGTAATTACGCATGGACGAATTTATGAGAGTTATTATTTAGTAGAGATAAATCCTAGGAGTAGAAGTAATATAGGAATAGCTGTAACCTAGTTTCCTCATAATCCACCAGCCACCTTCATCTATCTCTACAGCCGGTCCTTCTCCATCACCGGTCTCCTTCTCCGCTGTTGTCCACTCCTTCGCCACTATCATCACCGCCGCTACCAGCCACCTCCGCCGTCTAACCCCAAGTCCCCGGCGTCCCCTTGGCTGCCGTGCTTCCCTCCACCACGTTCTCCAAGGCTTGGATCTCCAAGAGAAGCCAGCCAACCCTAGAGGAGCTGCAAGGTATCCCTCTTCTCATCCGTCTCCTCCTCTAGTCTTCGCCTTCCTCGTCGAATACCTAGGGTCCTTCTCCTAAAACCCTAAAGGTATGTCTCGACCTAGCCACAGATTTGGCAAAAGAGGATCTGAGATAAGGCAAGAGACCCGGTACGAAAGCCCTTTAGATGGTGCATCGTATCAGTAATACTTTAGTATTACTTTCCATATCTTTTGATGCTTTTCATTAAATCTTGCACCATGTTTTAGTAGCATTGTTGAGATTTAAATTCTTAACTTAGAAATACTTCATGATGTTTATTAGATTAATGATTTTTATTCTCTATTGTGATTGTGCAGCCTTATTGTTCTTTGATTATGTAAATTAGAGAACCAGCTGTCTAGTATAGGCTCTATTTGTCAAATCTGCTTTCTTAGTTGATCTTAAGCATGAGTAGGCTTAAGATGTTGGTACGTTGGCAACCCATTTGAGGGTGGGGGACACCTCATGGCTGTTGGGACAGCTCACCCCCTGATTAAATCACACAAGCCTTACTGGCTTAGGTGAGGAGACCCCCACGTTTGGGGGGTCACCTTTTGACTTTGGGGAGCCTTTCTTCCTCACATTGGAGGGGAGGTTTGCAGAGAAAAACAGGGGGGAGCAGCAGGGAGAACGAAGTGAAGAGAGGAAGTTGCAGAGAAAAAAAAATGGTAAAAGACCACTTCAAAAAGGAATTGAAGAGGAGGACAAGTCTATGTGAGTAATGGCATTCTCGAAATGATCTCTCTGTTTTGATTCATTATAGGAGATTCTTCTTATATATATATACTAGTAAATGCCCGTGCCTACGACACGGATATTCAACAAAACCCCCCTTATACCGAGAGCTAAATGTGACAATTGTATAACGTTCTTCACAAAAATTAAAACATCTATTATATAAAATGGGCGAACATTGTCCCTGAGGCAAACATTGTCCCCACAAATCACAACTTTAAAAGAAAAAAAATACAAAGTTTCTGATTTCACAATAATCCAATTTTATACATGTCCAACTCTCCATAGCTCTCAAGATTGTGTATAAAACTGTGCATGTCCAACACAGAAAGCGAGGGAAATGCACAATAATCTATGAATAAAATTAAAAAATTAGTATAACATTTGACATGAAATAATATGATACTTAAATTACTTGATTATGATAGATCAAGAGATGAAGACATTTTGAAGAGAAATCAAGAGTATAAGGAAAACAATATACAACAATATTATGGCATACCATTGCATTTTAACATACTCAAGAAAAATATCAAGCCAAACAATTTTACTTTATGGCATAGATGGCAGGGGCTCGGTTTAAATTTGTTTTTTTTTTTTAATTATGTGATCTAGCACATGCATCCATCAATGACGCTCCCCAGAAGTACATCTATATGTATAGGTTACCAAATTAGAATAGCATTGGATGCATAAATCAATGGAGGGACAAAAAATGGCACATGCACAGAAGTATGGTCTTTTCATTAACTAATTTGTTCACTTAAGAAGAAAGGTTAGACCTCTAGACACACTAACTTAAAATTTGCTCAAGTTCAAACCATCACAAAAAGATGAAAATTTTAGGAAAGTCCAGTGAAAATCAGCAGACCCTCGGATATGTGATGATGCATGTTTGAGGAAGCTGCTAAGAGCACACTAATAGATCATATGAGTAGGTGTATTGACAAAGTAGAAAACAGAAAAATTGATCAGCACTGTTCATTTATTCACAAAGCCAAGTTGTACAAAGGAAGATCTGAAAACAATGCCAACTGCAAATAAGATATTGTTGGAATCCAAAGAAACTAACTTAATGATCATTTGCAGCCAGTCTTTATTCTCCAAACACCAGCATCTTCCATGAGTCATAATCTGTCAGCCTGCTATTTTTTGCCCAAAAAAAAACACTCCTATACACTCCAGAAATTCTCTCCCCTCTCTACAGAAAGAAGGGGCATTGAATCCTTCAACTCCAAATTCGAAATAAACACAACATCAACATCATCATGAGAAAAATGATACGACAATTAAGTGATACGTGTGCAATCAAAAAACTGACATTGATCTGATCAATTAAGTAGACAAGAAAGAGGACATCCAAAAAGAAGTAAGAAATGACATCCAACGGCGAATTATTTCCCTTAACTTGAAGGGGTTAAGTTCAGGGAAATGGCAGCATGGCACTACAAAAAGCACAAATGACCTCTTGCTACTTAAACCTTGCACTTGCTCATGTAAAAAAACCAAACATCTTCAACCAGCAAGCCAACATGTATTAAGTTGATTCAATCATGGCAAAAGTGCAGCGTTAAGCTTGACTGCGAACCCATGGGTGCCAAAATCATTGGAATAAAAATTTTGATAATATCGAAATGGATTCAAATTTTGAATAAACAACAAACCATTCACATGCTCTAATTTAAAGGCCTCTACTAATTAGGTTGAAGGGGATAATCAAATGCTTCCAATCATAAGTAATGTGTCCCTAATAATTAAGCAGATTAAATAATTCGCCGTTGCTTCCTTGCAGACAAAGGGTATTAGTTGACCTCTTCTATGATAGCCACCGTTCTTCTAGCTTTGATTAAGCTCTAGCTCATTCAAAACCATAAAAAGACCTTATACTGAAAAAGCAAAGAAGAAGATTGTGCATGATGTCTCTCTTGGACTTGTAGTAGCAATGGAATATTGCAATATAAATTGATCAGGACTTATTTACATCTCTAAAAGAAAGAAATTAAAGGGAGAGAAGGGAAGACCCGGTATACCTATAGGTATTTCTCAAGACAAAATTTTTATTTTCGTTTTAAATTTGAATTAGAAATCTAAAGATAGCATTAGTAATAATTTTGTTTTTATGTGCTATAGACAGGATAGCATTAGTAATAATTTTGTATTGCTTTATCCTATGATGTGCAATTTGAAGATGAGACGAATCATTCCATTTGAATTTAATCTCAGGTCAAGGAAATTATCAGAAGAAAACAGCCAATTAATATATTTGTCCATTCATAGGACACTAAGTAATATAGATTGTATTAATAGCTCTTCTGTGAAGAAGATTTGAAGAAACATGTTATCATCACAGTTCATAGGACACTAAGTAATATATTTTGTATTATTAATAACTCTTCTTTGAAGAAGCTATCAAGAAGCTTTCAAGAAACATGTTATCAACACAGTTCTTTGCATGATCTCCTTGTTATAGTAATCATCCATAATGACATCAACATAATAACTCCTAGTGTTCCACTTCATGCTGATTAAAGCATGCAAATTAATTAAGCTAGTTGTAAAGATGTTATTTAGGTTCTCTGCACAATCTCTAAAAATACTTAATTTTGTTAACATCAGATTAGCATACATAGTTAATCTTAATGAAGATTAGGTGAACATCAGTTTTTGTGGGAGGGAAAACGAATTGGAGAAAATAAAAAGAGTAGAGATCCTACACTTACTGGTTTTATCTGTACTTGTCTTCGCTTTCCCTTGACGACGACGAAACGTTTTGGGTTGTGGAGGACTGTATTGGCAAGTATCAATAGAGTTTAGGGTTGGTTTTAGCCTTGTAAGAGTAGTAGTAGTAGTAGAAGTAGTAAAGCATGTCAGCAGAGTCGTCGACCTAAGGGGGGATGGCGGAGGGAGATCTGAAGTACCTGGGTCTGGCGGAGTGGAGCGTGCAGCCGAAACTGGTGAAGTGGTATGCGGTCCTCGCGGATGGAGAGAGAGAGAGAGAGAGAGAGAGAGAGAGGCGGCTTGCGAGAGGGGATCGAGGGAGCCGAGGGAGAAGAGGATCGGGGAGGGGAAGTGGGGGATTCAGGTTTTTAACCAAATAGGTTATTAGATCAGGGGAAGTGGGGGATGCGAAACTTGGAACAAACTTTTCACGTTTCTACCATGAAATCGGGCAAAAAAAATAAAGAAAAGAATCGAGATGAAGGCGAGGAGATTATGGAGAACTCCAGATACCTAGAGAAGCTATCGAGGAGAGGGCTTGCGACGATCTCTCCGGAGACCACCACGGCCAATGTGCTTCCCCGGTGTCCCCTTATGTACCCGCTGGTCCTTCCCGGCCTCCTCCCGCACCCTATCAACGCTCCGCGATCCTCTTTTTCCGCTCGCCCCATGAACGGCATCCACGGCAACGGCGACTCCGGCGCAAAGGACCCGTGCTGCACTTGAAACGCCAGAGAGAGGTGGTCGGAAAGAGGGGAGAGAGGAGCGTCTGGAATCGGTGGAGGAGAAGGGGCGAAGAGAGAGAGGCGGTTGGCGAGAGGGGACGGAGGAGCGCGGGGGTGGAAGAAGTGGATCGGGGAAGTGGGGAGAAAGGATCGCTTAACCTGGTTCATCTGGAGCGTCTGAGGGAAGTGGAGTTGGAGATCTCTTGGAGGATGCCCTTCAGTGGCGGAGCCAGGGGGGCGAGGCGGGGTGGCCGCCCACTGGCAACGCAGTAGATCGATGATGTTGGCGGTGTGGGTCTCGACAACGGCGGCGTGGGTGGAGGCCGATGCGTCCGACGGAGAGGGAGGTGTGGCCGACGGCGTGGGGCGAGGACGATGCGTCTGACGGGGAACTGGAGGCCGGCCTTCACGGAGCGATGATCACGACGGCGTTCGTGGATCTCGTGGTTGATGGCTTGTTGGGCGAGGTCGGCGTGGCCGACGGAGTTGGTGAGAGGGGGATGAGAGGCAGCGGCCACTCGCCGCCGAAGGGAGAAGGAGGCCGAGGCGTCCTTTCGTGGATCTTGTAGACGGCGGGCTGGGCGAGGTCGGCGGCGGCGTGGGGCGATGGTCACGTCGTTCGTGGATCTTGTGGCTGACGGCGGGTTGGGCGAGGTCGGCGTGGTCGATGGCGTCGGCCGTGGCGTCGGGCGACTGCGTGGGGCGAGGTTGACGGCATGGAGAGTGAGAGAGGGGGATCTCACCGGTGATCTTGGCATGCCGCTGCCGGTTGTAGACTGTGTAGAGCTCCCGCTAGAGCTCGCTGGCGAGGGACTCCTGGAGGGCGCGGAGGATCTGGGAGTTGAGGTAGAGGGGGAGGAGGGCCTCGAGGATCTGGACGGGCGTCGAGGATCTGGCCGGGGTCGGGGTCGGGGTGCGCATTGCCTCCCTCTCCACCGTCAGCTTCCCCTCCTTTGTTGTCAGCCGGAACAGCTCGTCCCCCGCCGCTGAGAGATGGGAGATGAGAGATGGGAGGGGGATTGAGAGAAAGAGCCGGTAGAGGGGGGTGAGAGAAGAGAGGGAGATGGGAGAAGTGAGAGGGAGATGAGGCGGATGGGATGGCTGGTCAGTCCCATCCCCTCTCTCTCTCTCTCTCTTCGTTTAAAGTTCTGAGCGGGAGGAGAGGGAGATGAGGTAGGCAGTTTTTTTGGGTTGAAATTTTTGGCGGGAACTCAAAACTTTGAGGGGGAATCTCAAAGTTGATGATGAGATCTGCACCGTTGGATGTGTTTGTAGGCAAATCCTGACCACTCTTTATGTTTTATAGGGGGGACATTTCAAAAACCGTCCTTCCTTATATAATAGATATTTATATGGCTGCATCTTTTAAAATTCTGCAAGTATTGCTATTCATTTAGTGTTGATTTAGATGTTATGGATATGTTTTGATTTCCTAAAATGTTAAAGACTTCATTTCCTACCCTTGAAAGTCCTATATCAGGGGACTTAAATATCTGGTTCAGTTACAATGAGGGGAGACGTCCCTTACAGCTTCCTTAAGTTGTTCTGCTCACAGCTTCTTTAAAGCTGTTTTGATTCATCATGGGAATGAATTTTGTACATATCATGTGTGTTTATAATTAAGGGTTATTTTGTTTAACGGAAGAGTGAGCACATTCTATCTAGTTAAACTTATCGTGAAGTATGTTATTGTTTTGATTCAGTTTAGTTTTCATTAGTGTTATGCATGGTACACATTTTCATTAGTGTTATGCATGGTACACATGGTGAGATTCAAATTCAACATTCTTTTACTCACTGGGCTGGTTAGCTCATCCCATCTCTCATTATATGTTTCAGGTGGTGAGGTTTAATTTACGATTCCAACACCTTGGCATCATCTTATATGCGAGGAAGATTGGATTTCTTTTTTGTTCAAGGATGTTGTTTGTAGCTCAGTGCTTGCATATGTATAGAAGTTTCAAGACTGTAGATTGTGTATATTGCATGGGTTTGTAGGAGAGGGGAGGTCTTGTATCAACTCTTGTAGTGTAACTGACGGTTGGGGGTGCTATTATGTTGTTAATCTGTGAGTTTAAAGTGTTTTGAACCCCTATGGATCAGTAATTTCTGCTGCTTTATCTAATCTTCTACTACTTAACATCTTAGTTTCTTTAAGTTCTTATTGATATTACTGCAGCTTCGAAATCGATCTCTGAGAGAAAGATGTCTTTTAGCTCTCTTCTCTTAATCGGAACTTGGATTTTAGTCCCCTTTCTATATCCCTGACCTCCGACCTCTTCTAGACACCTGTTAGCCAATCCATATTTAAATTGAAGCCAAATCCGAATTGTTTTGTCCAGAATTCGGTTTTACTTTCTGCACTGCGTCATCGGTAGGAAAAATGTTGTAACTTTCTCTAGAAAACTCGAAATCACGAACCGTAAAATTCTCCAAAAACTAGACTTTAAGAGCTTTCCAACCATATATGTTACTTCTTCTGGTTCAACCTGAGCATGTACAGTTTAACCTGCAAACTTGACCCTTCTGCTCTGGCAGTTCGTCTGACCTCCCTTGTTTTTATTGTGGTTTTGTTGGGGTTATGACAATATGAGGCCACAATCACTCAATCATCCACAAGGTGCAAACCAACACATGGTCACCACAAATACCTCAAAACATTCAGCAATTAGATTTACACTCTACTTGTATCATTTCCGAACCATGCATAATATCATTCAACACGGCAGGGCACACAGTCGGCCCAAGGCATAAACTGGATAAGAGAATATGATTGGACAATTAACAAGAGATCATATGATTTGTGAAGTTAACATTAGTTCAAAGGAATTGAACAGAGAAGGAAACATGCTATGATATTATGCAACTCACATGGTTGATATACATATACCATGCTCACTGGGAAATTATAGCACTAACAATATGTAGCCTAACATTTCAGCAACAACTATAACACATAGCATGAGATGAATCTGACTGGAAGCGAAGGAGAAGGAACGAGAGAATCTAAAGGAAAGAACTCTCAACAAAACTCACCTAAAATCCGTAAACTCACATCAACACTATACTCAATTTAATTCAGTAAGAGTTCGGAAGCCAGGACTTAGGAAACCATCACTTTGAGCCATCGGAACAGCAGGTAAAGACTTCCACCAACCGGCCCAGCCTCACCCCCTATTCAACTCCCAGCCATCAGCTGCTGGCTTCTCCGACCGATAGGATGGTTAACAGGATAGGGCGGACCCTCGGGAAGGATCCAAGCAACAATCGAGAGGTCTGTTCAAAGTTAAGCAACTATCGAGAGGTCTGTTCAAAGCTTGGAGGGAAACTGGGGAGGGAAACATGGCAACAATAGGGGAAGATCCATGTGAGGAACTGCCCCTCTACTCCTGGGTTGACCGTCTGGGTCAGGCCCGTGGCTAGTTGTGGAATGTAAGGGAAATTTGGTAAATTGCACTTTCTTGGTTTGTTTCACACTTGTGTGTGTACACACTGACCGTGTTTGTGTAAATGTTTGATTAGAATGGTTAGGTGGATCCGGGATCAAAGGATCCTAGCTTGGGCTTGTGTTTTAGCCGAAGTCTAGCTTTCTGAGCAAAGGGGATCGATCTTCCCTTGCTAAGGAGATCGATCTTTTAGCGCCGGAAAGTTAAGTCGGTTCGTCATGAAAGATCGATCTCTTTTTGAGAAGAGATCGATCTCTCATAAGGCGGTTCGTCCGCCTATAGAATGAACAAAACCCTCTTCTTTGTTTTTTTTCTTCAAATCGGCATTCTTGAGTTGAAATCCGGCTAGATTTGGAGGAGATTGAGGACCATCCGAGGCTTAGCAGCTGGGATTGAAGCTACTCTAGTCTAGGTAGGGATCCTACCTACTTGTTCTTCCGGATTTGTGAGGTTTGAGTTTGATTGTGGTTTGTTTTGCTTAGATCTGATTATATACATGTTTGTTTTCAATAAAATCTTTGGTTTTGGACTCGTGGTCCTTCGTACTACCAGATCCCAACGTTTTGTGGGATTTGGTGGAGTTTTCTGGCGGTATTTTCTCGCCGGCAGTCCACCGGTGAACCCATTCGGATCGATCTTTCTTGAAGAAAGATCGATCATTTGTGGGACGTCATGCCCAGCCCGAGCGGGATCGATCCTTCTGATGCAGAAGATCGATCCTTGCTTGGCTGGCATGGGCGAGATTCGAGTCACGAAAAAGATCGATCCTTCTAGTGGAGAAGATCGATCCCTTTCGGTTGACTGGGACGAGGCTTCCCAAGCACTAAGAAGATCGATCTTCTCTGGGAGAGAGATCGATCCCTTTGGTGGCTGAGAGGCGTTTTCAATAGGTTTGCCCATGGGGCTTCGCGTATGTGGTTTTCTTTACAGCTTTATAACTTGTACATAGTCTTCAGCATGTTATCCCCATAATGAGGGGTAGTGCTGAACCGGGAGAGTGACGACTCCCGGGATGTATAGATAGCATCTTGTAGTGTTAGCCTTGTTTGTCGGGGTTGCTTCCCGTAATATGTTGTCTTTTGGTGGGCTGGTTGCAGTTGGTGGGGTTACCACAGTAGCAGCTCCTTGGCCTATTTTACTGTTCACCACCCTGGGACGGCAGGGTGTCGAGCCCAGACCTTGTTTATTTAATCATCACATATATTGCATGCTTACCTGCTTTCCTGCGTATGTGCATAGCATGCATCTGGTTGTGCATTAGTTGCATAAGGTTAGGGTGTGGGCTATCTGTGGGTCGCCATCCCGATACTTAGAAGCTCGGATTTAGCCCTAGGACCGGGGTTGAGTAGCTTGGTTCAGGTTTGAATGGTGGTGTTCAGTCGATTTCGATGATAGGCCTAGATGACTCGAACACTTGTTGATTGATGGTTTTTAGAGGTCGTGTCAGCCTCGAGCCGGCCGGTTTTGAGGTGTAGCCGGTGTCCAGTTATGACGACTCTTGAGTAGAGGGTGTACCTACACAGTGGTGTCATTTCCTGCGAGCAATGCCGGTTTCCTGCTTGTGAGTCAGCAGTGTTGGTTTCCTACTTGCTGAGTGTGACCCGTTATGTGACCAATTCTTCTGGAAGATCATGACTGTGGACCTCAGGGACACTTGGTGGGATTATGGGACCCCTGTGTACACCCAGACCTTGCTAGAGGGTGACACTGTTGTGTTTTCCTTTTCCTTCTGTATGTCGTAGTGAAGCCTCCCTGTTGAGCTTAGTTGCTCATTCCTATCCGGGTTGCGTTTTGTAGGTGCAGGCGTTAGCTCATCTTCGGTGGCCTCTACCGGGCAGTTGGTCGGTGGTGCGGTAGCGCCTGACAGAGTCTGAGGAGTGGTGATCTGTCTTTCCCAGAACCCTTGTATAGTTAGCCTCCTGCGGGAGAGTATAAATGTTTGTACTTGATCATTCCCTCTTCGAGATTTTGTATATTATAGTTTGGGTTTTGATATCTTTAAGCTTGAGGCTTCTTAAATCTTTAATTTGTAATTGAGGGTTTTTGATGAATTGTTTTGGGAGACCACTAGGCTCTATAGGGAACCCTCACCAAAATTTTCCGCGGTTGTTAGGTTCCGGTTCACGTCGCACGGTCTGGTTGGGCTTTTGCGGGTCGGGGCGCGACAATCCAAGCCCTCAAGCATCTAAATCCAACCCTAGCCAGTAGAACTCAGGGAAGAGCTATAGGGAGATCCAAGCTATCTACGAGTCAGGAGCAGGGGATAGATCAAGAAACGTAGCCAACATGCATGCCGGAGCTAAAGGGAGCAAACGATCCAAAGAGGAGGAAATTACTTCGCACACCACAAAAAACCAAAAACAAAAAGAAGGGAGGATCTCATCAAAATCTTTCACTAACCCATAGATCGCAAGCAAAGGCAGCAAAAAGAAGAGAAGGGCAACCTCAACAAAATCCAACAAAGCCACTAGCTAAGCATCGAAATTCATCGAACCAGAGAAAAGGAAAGCAAAGGTCATCAAAAATCCAAACAAAGAGGAAACATCATCTCAATTCAACAAACCATCAGAGGTATTCGTTAACTGCGAAGGCAAAGCATGGCATTCATCGGAATCCAAAACAGGGGAGAAGAATAAAGCATGGCCTAGCATGGGGATCCATGGTAGCAAGGAGAGAAAAAGGAAAACATAGCATTCATAAATCATCGGAGCCACGAGATCCACCAATCAACAACCAAATCCAAGCCACAAGCATCAACACCCATTCATATGGCCTAATCCGAGATTAGAGTAGAGTTCCCTACCTCTAGGTTCGGTTTCTAGCCGGGATCTTCTCCTCCATCTCCAGTCACCGCCTCGTTCCTCTCCAGCCGTGGTCGTTGGTCGCCTCCAGTCACGTTCGCCGAGCTCGCCGCGGCCGTCACATCTCTCTCTCTCTCTCTCTCTCTCGTGAACCCAATAGTGCCCTAACAGACTGGGGTTAACAAGAGGGGTTTTATGTGATTGGCTTAGATTAGATCATGGTCGTACGATGAGCCAGATCTAATCTTAGCCGCTCAAATACCGATCCTCGTGATCGAACTCAAATCCTCTGATCTAGAGTAAACCTAATGGTCTAATCAAGCAAATACATCAAAACATGGCCGTGTGTGCACAATGCGTGTGCGAAACCAACTCCGCCAAGGCTAATTTACTAAATTACCCCTGAAGCCGCAACGATCAAGGGAGATCGGGAAGCAAGGCCAACCGAGCCAAACCAATAGAACCAAACCCTCAACCGACGCGGTGTCACGCCCCGACCCGCGAAGGCCCAACCGGGCTGGGCGACGCGAACCAGAACCTAACTAATGCGGAAAATTTTTGGCGAGGGCTTCGCTCTAACCTACTGGTCTCCCTAAACAATTCATAAACACCCTTATATTACAAAGATTAACAACCTCAAAAGAAATACAATATAATATTCAAATCCTCAAAAGGGTTTACATTTATACAAGATACTCCAGTAGGAGGCTAACTAACAAAAAGTTGTAGACAGATGATCACCGCTCCTCAAGCACCGCCAGACGCCGCCGCGCCATCAAACACCTGCCCGGTAGATTCTACTGAAGAAGAGTTGACGCCTGCACCTGCAAAACGTAACCCGGGTAGGAGTGAGCATAAAGCTCAGTATGGTTCTACACTACGACACACAGAAAGTGAGGGAATACAACAGTTGAAGGTCCAAGAGGGGGGTGAATTGGACTCTTTTCGAAAAACTAGATTGATGGAAAATTCAGGTAGAAAAGGATCTAACAACTTGAATGCTTGTAAACGAAACGAAACCTAAATACAATAGCATGTAAGAATTAAATGAAGGAAGGGTTAGAGAGATAACACCGATTTTATAGTGGTTCGACCCAACTCTTGGTCTACGTCCACTTCTCTTAAAGGCCTCCTTGAGGTTCCACTACTTGCAAATCTATTACAAGCTTTTCTTCCAAGCTTCCCAGTGCTTGGTGATCTTACAATCACAGCCACTTGCTATTGGATAACTCTCTAAGTACTTCTTCACACTTGAAGAAGGTTTACAAAGGTTGTAGCTCAAAAGAGAATAAGTACAAACTCTTGCTAAGACTTGCTCAGATGATCTCAACAATATCAATAATAGTTCTGACAAGTTAACAACATAGAACTACTTATATCTAGCCTTCAACCAGCTCAAAGATGACCTCCAACGGCTCTCTGCAACTCTCTAGCGGCTAGTCTTTTTACTCTGCGCGTTGCTGGCGGTCGATCCATGCATCGTCCGTCAAGTGTCACGGTCGACCGTGACATCGACCGTCGTGTACAAAAAACACAGCCTTTGCGTCCCACAGTCGATCCATCCATCGACCGTCGTATCGTCCGTCAGGCTCTGTTTTGAAAAATGCTTCCCAGGGTCGATGCTCCGACCGACCGTCGCTTCTTTACTTTTCACCAACATCCTCCACGATCGACCGTCGCATCGTCTGTCAGATCATCCGTGAGCCTACAACACAAAGTCCAAACCTCGCGGTCGACCGGTCCATCCACCGTCGCATCGACAGCCAGGCTCTGTCAAGAAAATGGCTTCGCAGGGTCGATGCCACGATCGACCGTGAGCCAACATTTCGTTTTGTCAAGTATGATGCTTCGTCCGCGGTCGATCCATGCATGGACCATTAGTACATAAACTCATTAAATATTGAATTTTAGACTTTGAATTAAAGGGATAATAAATATTAAACACATATTTTATCATATAATATATGTTGGCATCATCAAAACAAGGTTAGGATCAACAATCTCCCCCTTTTTGATGATGACAACCCTTTTAAATGTGATGATAAAATATTTTGGCTCCCCCTTAATCTATGCATCCATTTCTTTCAAGGAATGTGTTCTAAAGTGAATTCTTAAGATGCACATATATCACTAAGAGGATAAGAAAAGTTAATTTTGAGATATGATGACAAGTTAACTTAGATTATAGCATGTTCACTTCTTTTACGAAGGTGAAAATTGGCAATCATGGAATAGTTCATATGGATATTGGAGTTCAAAACTTTGTACTAATACAATTTAACATTATCCAACATCGTATCATGATCAAAAACTTATCATTATCCAACAACAACATTGCCTTTCATTCATTCAAAAGAGTTCAACACTTGCATTACAATACTTCCATTCAAAAACATTTCGGAAAACTTTGGATTACAAGAGTATTTCAAACACAAGGTTTTCCAAAATACAAGAGTAGAAAAATATGAAATGTAGCGAAATTTTCAACATTCATCACAACTTTTTATGCCCCTTTGGCATCATCAAAAAGAAATAACATGGATGGGGGTATAGGATCAATCAACTGAGGGTGTGGAAGGTGGAAATTCAGTCTTGATGTAGGTAAAAATGTCTTCAAGTTGCCTTGACATCTTTGCTTGATCCGCCGTGATTTGTGCTTGGAAAGACTTGATGTCACCTTGATTCACTTCCATTCTTTCCAGTCATGCTTCAAGATCATCAAGTCTTTGAGATGTGGTGCGACGAGCTCGGCTTTGAGAAGATTCACCTTGATGTCCTTCAAGTCTAGGCTCTGCCCCTAAGTTTTCCACATCATGCTCTTCTTGATGCTCACCTTCCTCATCACTACTAACATCAGGAACACTATAGCCTAAGGCTCGCTTCGCAGAATTCATCCTTTTGAAAGTGGATTTACTGAAGGGTTGAGAGAGGGGTTTTCTTTCATCAACAACTAGGTGAAGGGTAAGGGCTTGGAAAATATTGGTTAGAAGTCCTCCAAAAGGTAGAGATTGCCTAGCCGTAAGGTTAAGCATTTCCTTGATAATGATATAACCTAGGTTTAGAGGCTTCTTCCTAACCATGCAAGAAAGGACATAGGCATGAAGGGGCTTCAAATGATCATGGTGTCCAAGCTTAGGAAAGAGATTTGTTCCTAGAAAGTGGGCAAGCTCCCTATAGTTTTGGTGTAGGCTATTTAATTCTATAGGATTTT
The DNA here is from genome assembly GCA_963920575.1 of Narthecium ossifragum. NCBI lineage: Eukaryota > Viridiplantae > Streptophyta > Magnoliopsida > Dioscoreales > Nartheciaceae > Narthecium > Narthecium ossifragum. The sequence continues at coordinate 19,828,438 of OY986964.1, read as the reverse complement.
TCTCAACTAAATCAGATCTAAGAATTGCCCTTCTCCCTTGTTTATCCTTATCATGTCTTTTGAGATCATCATATGTAGTAAAGTATGCACACTCTCCTTGATTTGGTGAATTTAGCATCTCATTTAGCCATTCTACGGTAATCTTGATGTCATTTCCATAGATATAGCTACTAATGACCACATATCCTTCATCATCAATATCTTCAGTCATATTGCAATAGAAATATCGAACCATTTCAGGATACATAAATTGGGGTAAATCTAAGAATTTCTTCCAACCCATATCAGTGAAAAATCTTTCAACTACATATTCCTTTCCTATGGGCAATTGAAGAGCTCTACCCAAAATCACAAATTTGTACTTAAATTCTGGCCAAGAGCCATACCTATCTTTGTCTAGGAAGAGATACATAGTCATCGAAGGAAGGAGTGGAAGAAGGCATGGATGAGGACTATTCAAGTGAACCTTTGGGTTTCTTCAACAACCTTCTCTCCTTCACTGCATGCCTCTTCTTCTCTCCTTGCGTCGGAGCAGTCGGCGCCTGAGGTGGAGGAGGTCTGGCATTCTTGGTGTGAGGCATGGTGTGAGGCTTTGTTAGGGTTTTGCGAGGAGAGGAGAAGAGAAGGGTGCGGCCGAACCAGGGAGATGGCGGACGTTGGAGTTAGGGCACGGTCGAACCAGGGGAAATGAGGAAGCTTTGATCGGGGGTTATCAGGGGAGATTGAGTTAAAATGACTAAAATGCCCTCACTTATTATCACACGATCCTTGGCGGTCGACCGTAAGAAGTTGGCGGTCGACCGTCACGAGTAATATGTGTAGTATTTAAGTCGCACGGTCGATCCAAGGAAGTTGGCGGTCGACCGTGGCACACAATAGGTCTAAAAATGAAAGCCCACGGTCGATCCAAAGAGTTGGCGGTCAACTTTCCAGTGCGAATGTACGCACGGTTGACCGTCAGGAAGTCTGGATCAACAGTCAGTTCCAGAAAGTGAGTTTTGAAATTCAATTTAAAATCATTTTTAAATCAAAACATCACAAAACTTTGCATACATGTGTAACTAAATATTATGAGCTAAAAACAACTCTTAAATCATGAAAATTACTCAATTTACCAAAATTTAGCATTCAAGTAGGATATTGTATAAAAAGCAGATAAAGAGGTGACCATACCTTTTCTTTTTAGCTCCTTTTTTTGTACATCCATTGGACATCCCAAGCTCCCTTAGTAGATAGAAAAATCTGTATTCACTCAAGGGTTTGGTTAGAATATCCATAATTTGATGCTCGGTGCTAACAAATTCAAGTGCTATATCTCCTTTTTGTGTGTGATCATAAGGAAATGGTGTCGAATTTCTATGTGCTTTGTTCTAGAATGTAGGATGGCATTCTTAGATAAGCTTATGGCACTAGTGTTGTCACGTCTAATGGACATTTTGCCTACATGTATGTTGTAATCTACCAATTGCATTTTCATCCAAACTAATTGTGCACAACAACTACCCACCGCAATGTATTCCGCTTCGACGGTGGATAAAGCAACTGAATTTTGCTTCTTGGAGAACCAAGAAATAAGTGCATGACCAAGAAAGTGACATGTATCACTTGTGCTTTTTCCATCAAGCCTACATCCGGCAAAATCCGCATCGGAGTAGCCAATTAGATCAAAAGATGATCTTCTAGGATACCACAAACCATAATTTTGGGTTCCTATTAGATATCTAAAGATCCTCTTGACCGCAACCAAATGAGATTCGTTAGGACAAGATTGATATCTAGCCCAAAGGCAAACACTAAACATAATGTCCGGTCTACTAGCGATCAAATAAAGTAAAGAACCAATCATCCCTCTATAAAGTGTTTGTTCAACGGGTTTCCCATCTTCATCCTTGTCTAATTTGAGTGTTGTACACATGGGGGTTCTATAAATTTTGGATTCGACAAAATCATATTTCTTGAGTAGGTCTCTCCTTGTATTTGGCTTGATTTACAAAGATCCCTCCTCGAGTTTGCATGATTTGTAAACCAAGAAAATAATTGAGTTCACCCATCAAACTCATCTCAAACTCACTTTGCATACATGTGGCAAATTCTTCACAAAGTTTATCATTTGTAGAACAAAAAATAATATCATCAACATAAATTTGAACCAACAGCAAATCTTTGCCTTTTGATTTGGTATATAATGTAGTATCAATTTTTCCTCTATAAAAATCATTATCCATCAAGAATTTGCTAAGCCTTTCTTACCAAACTCTAGGAGCTTGTTTTAATCCATACAAGGCTTTAGTGAGCTTGATCGCTCGCAAACGTTGTCGTTAAAACGTTGCTAACCTCAATCAAATCTTAAATTTATATCCTTATACAATCACTAATACTACTACGTAGACTAGTGGTGAAATCCGAAGTCGAACCACAGGGAATTACTAGGGAAAACAAAATCAGTTCTCAAAACTCTTGATCTAAACCAAACACTTCAATGATAGATTGATTTAACTGAAACTATCTAAGAAAGCAAAAGAAAATATTAAGGTTTTAATCAGATGCAAAAAGATGTCTTAGGAAATACACAATCCACCCTAGTTTCACCCTTAATCTTCCATAGTTATCATCTTGATCACTTCTCTAAGCATTATGGATCGTATGGCTACAAGCTCACACGAATCCCTAAAAGAAGGTTTTATGTTTCCTACGGCATAATCTATCTTTGTTTGGCATAAATCATCTTTGGTCCTACCATTATCTTAAGTTATTCTACTCCTAATGACCTTAGCATGACTTATCTTCACGTAGCATAGATTATCTCAAAGGCAAATCACAAACCACATGAAAACTATCTCATGAATCTCTACAATCAAGTACAACCATCATGTAGGACTAAGAATACGTCAACGGAACTCTATTCCTTCAACTCTATCATCATTAAAAACATATTCATGAGATTATACGTAGAGAAGTTCACAAAAATCCAACTAAAAAAGATCAAAAGTTACACTAGGGTTTCATGGTATTCCTAAGAACAAGAAATCTAGCCACTCATCACTTGGAAATCATGAATCGGTGTAGAGGATGAAGCCATTGATCATCACTTGGAAATCATGAATCAAAAGTTACACTAGGGTTTCATGGTATTCCTAAGACCAACTGCCCGGTAGGGGACACAGAAGAAGGACTGACGCCTGCACCTGCAAAACGCAGCTCGGGTAGGTGTGAGCACTAAGCTCAGTAGGGATCTACACTACGCCACACAGAAGGAAGAGGGAAACGCAACAGTGTCGCCCTCAAACCAGACTCGAGTGAGCTACAAGGGTCCCATTACCCTTCACCGGTAATCTCTAGGCATATCCAACCATGGTCACCCCAACGGATTGGGCCCATCCTGGATACGCCTAGTGTCGCAGGGTGCCAGCTGTGGTCACCCATCACGGACTGGGCCCACACTGATCCCCTACTGGCAGGAACGGACACTGCCCAAAGAATAAGACCCGCCACCGGTGGCATCCTCAACACCTGACTTGAGGCCGACACGACCTCTACAATCATCAAGCATCAGGTGTACCAGTCCTCTAAGCCTATCATCGAATCGACTGGACACCACAATTCAAACCGGGTCCAAACCACCCAACCCCGGTCCTAGGGCTAAGTCCGAGCTTCAAGCCTCGGGACGGCGACCCAAAGATCACCCACGCCCTAACCAATGCAACTAATGCACAAAACAACAATGCATGCTATGACATACACAGATAAGAAGGAAAGTATGCAACAGTATGACAAACATCATATAAGTCAACCGGATCGCTGCAGCAGTACTACCGACCGCTGCCAGCCGATCCGCGGTGGGTCCCGGCATTACGACGGTACCGCGACCGTCGACCGCGGACTCCTGCAACGGGAAGCAACCCCGAAAACGATGATGAACGATAAACAATATAATACTATATTCCGAAATATAATATTATATTCAAAACTCTCAAAGCCTCTACTTAGGGGCTAATTGATCCCGTTGATCCAACGTCCACACGAAGTCGGATTCAAGATCCAACTTAACCGTCAGTAGGTGTATATACCATGATCAAAATATCCAAAATTCATAATCATCCAACGGTTGGATTAACAGGAAAACATCAATCAAAACCATTAATCAAACTAACTTACCAATTAATTGCTGCAACGCAGCCCTCCAGAAAACAATTCATAACAAATCGTAGGAAACTCAGAAAATTATGAAATCAGTAAGGTTAGAGAGTAGACTCAAGGATCTACAACTCTCATGCTCATCAAAACCCAAGATCTTGTACGTACCGGCCGGAAAACACGCCGCAAGCCGACTGTTCTTCAAGAACAGCAGAAAACAGAGAAACCAAGCTTAATCATGCATAAAACCTACTCAAAACTTATCCAAAGATCATGAAACTTAAATCCATAATTCGAGTAGGCATAAGGAATCCAAAAAGACAAAGATCAACAAGATCCAACGGCTAGATCTAAAGAAAACCCAAAAACAACACAGTAGGTAGAAGAACCTACCTAACAGCGCTTCCTCGGCTGATTCCCCGCGAGTTGATCACTAACAAGGCTCCAAACCACTTCAGGGATCTTCCTCTCGTTGTCACGGATCCAACGAGCCTTAGAACACCCAATTTGATGGTCGGAGGAGGGAGAACGGAAGAGGGGAAGGTGGCTGCCGGAAAAAACAGGGGAAGAGCAACGTCGGGAGAGAAGAAAAGAGAAGAAGAAGAAGAAGGAAGGAGGAGAAGGAGAAAGGGAGGGAAAGGGGGAGGGGACAACCGGGGGAAGGAGGAAAAAGGTGAAGGAGGGGAGGGAAAGTCCTCCCGTTCTGACAAGAGAGAGCGACGGCCAACGGCGGCAGTCCTCGCGAAGCAGAAAAGCCACCGACGCGATTCCGATCGATCGCTCCAAGGAGCGATCGGTCACTCGCGCCCCGGATCGATCCCAACAACAAGTCGAATCGATCCGACCAAGTCGGATCGATCCCAACACCAAGTCGGATCGATCCGAGCGGGTCAAAACCCACCGACTCGCTCACGAGTCCGATCGATCGTTCTGAGGAGCGATCGATCGCTCAAGGGTCGTCAGCTGCCCAAAGGCAAGCTTTCGCGCGCCCGAGCTGGGATCTTCCGATCCCGGGTCCACCTAGCCATTCTAAACAAGCACTAACACAAACAAGGCCAGTGTGTGCACACGTGGGTGTGAAACAAACCAACAAGGCGCAATTTACCAAATTGCCCTTGCGGTCTACAACGAGCCACAGGGGTAGAGGGGCAGGTCCTCACACCAAAAGTGCTCCAAAAGATGCCCAATTTTCGGCCAGCCAACACCTTCTTATAGGTGTATTCCCGGAATTAGGGTTATGGGTTGAGTTGGACCTCTAGTGCAACTCGAATTTCCTAGTTTAATTCTGATAGCCTCTTCCGGTCGCGACTGAGTTCAACCCGTCCGAAATTTGGAAATGTTGTCAACATGAAAGATGTAGATTAGAAAGCTTTCTGTCCTTTACCGAAGATTTGACATTAGTTTGAGTTATCTGGAATATTTGACGAATATTCTGCTGAGCATCGACGGACCAGTTTCCCAGCATCTGTTTATCTTCATATTCTTGAAAACTGCTATTAATTTGTCCATAATCTCGTAAAGTGTCCAACATGAAAGTTGTTCATCCTGAAGTCTTATATAAGGCGTCCAAATTTCAGGAATTTAGGATTTATCTGGAGAATTTGGTGAATTCTTTTCAAACTAACAGCGGAGCGACGTAATTTCCACATATTAGTCTTTTTCTGTATTTTCTAACTTAAATCTTCATTAAACCTGAAATCAATTAACAAACTATCAAATACAAACACTATCGGGCTAACAAATGTAAATTAAGGGGTTTAAGTATGAATATTTAGTGACTCATCAGAGCTTGAATACATGATCTCTCAATTTGTAGTCTTCAAATCCAGGGGATTGTTCAACATATACTTTTTCCTTTAGTAAACCATTCAAGAAGACACTCTTAACATCCATTTGAATAATTTGAAATCTTTGTAAGATGCAAAAGCTAGAAGTAGTCTTATTGCTTCAAGTCTAGCTACCAGTGCAAAAGTCTCGTCAAAATCAATTCCTTCTTGTTGATTGAACCCTTTTTGCAACAAGTCTAGCTTTGTTCCTTGTAATTGTCCCCGATTCATCCATTTTGTTTCTAAAAACCCATTTAGTACCAATAACGGGATGATCATAAGGTCTAGATACCAAATTTCAAACTTCATTTCTTTCAAATTGATTCAACTCTTCTTACATTGCTAAGATCCAATCATCATCCTTTAGTGCTTCATCAATCGTTTTGGGCTCAATTTGAGATAGGAAGGCTAGATTTGCACATGCATTTAATGAAGATCTAGTTTTGATTCCTCTTGATGGTTCACCAATTATCAATTCCTTCGGGTGTGAAGATGCATATTTCCAATCTTTGGGCAAATCATGATGTTGATCACTAGGTGTAATTTCAAAGGATTTCTCAAATCTATCATTCAATTCTTCAACATCATTTTGGGTTTCATCTACTATAATTTTTGAATTGTCATTAGGAATATCATTATCTTTACAATCAATTCTACTATGAGCTATAATCATTTCAACAAAAGTAATATGCATTGATTCTTCAACCACTAATGTTCTTTTATTAAAGATTCTATAGCTTTCGCTTCTCTCCGAGTATCCAAGAAAAACTCTAGCATCAAATTTTCTAAGATTATCCTTGCCATTGTTCAAGATAAAACATTTGCAACCAAAAGCTCTAAAGTACCCAATATTTGGAATTCTTCCTTTCCAAAGCTCATAAGGGGTTTTCTTCAAAATGGGTCTCAAAGTTACTCTATTAATCACATGGTAAGTAGTATTAATTACTTCAGCTCAAAAATACTTAGGAAGATTATTCTCACATAATAGAGTTCTAGCCATGTCTTGTAGGGTTCTATTTTTCCTTTCAACAACACCATTTTGTTGAGGGGTTCTAGGTGATGAGAAGTTATGAAAAATCTCGTTGTCATTGCAAAACTTTTCTAGATGGGAATTCTTGAATTCTCCTCCATGGTCACTTCTAATGCATGTAAAGAGAATACCTTTCTCATTTTGGACTCTTCTACAAAAGTTAGTGAATTCCTCAAAGACTTCATCTTTGTGTGCAAGGAAAATTATCCAAGTGTATCTAGTGTAGTCATCTACTAAAACAAAACCATATGAGCTACCACCTAAGCTTGTAAGTTTGGTCGGTCCAAAAAGGTACATGTGAATGAGTTCTAATGCTCTTGTGGTGGAAACTACATATTTAGGCTTGAAAGATGATTTTACTTGTTTTCCTCTTTGACATGCATCACAAATCTTATCTTTCTCAAATTTGATCTTAGGAAGTCCAAAAACAAGGCCTTTTCAAGAAAGTTTGGATATTAAATCCATGTGTACATGTCCAAGCCTTCTATGCTATAATCATGAATTATCATGTAAGACACTAAAACATACATCATTATGACAAACATGATCATCAAGATAAAATGTGTATACATTACCATCACGATGACTTACTAGCAAGATTTTATCACTAAGAGCATTCTTAACATAGCATTTTGAATCTTCAAAAATAACTTTGTTATCTCTATCACATAATTGACTAATGCTAAGTAAGTTATGTTTCAAACCTTCAACTAAGAGAACATTTTCAATAATAATTGAAGAGGTTTTACCAATATTGCCAATGCCAATTATTTCTTCTTTTCCATTATCTCCAAAGGTCACCATTCCTCCATCTTTAGATTGAAAAGTTGAGAACATGCTCCTTTCACCCGTCATATGTCTTGAGCATCCACTATTAAGGTACCATCTTTTAGCCTTTGTGTTAGTCTTGATCTTGGATCTCATACATTCCTACAAATATGAGATCAAACCTTGATTTTTGGTACCCAAATTTTTTTGGGTCCATTTGCCTTAGTACTATGCATAAGAGAAGAAGATGAATGTCTAGGTGCCAAAATTTTCTTAACATTAGCATGCCTCATTAGATAGCAACTAGGTACAATGTGACCTACTTTGCAACAATAACGACATATAAATGCTTGTGCTACCTTAAGAGGATGAGAAGAAGCTTTAACAAAGTTAGTCTTCTTTTGGTTGTTCACCTTCCTAGGGTAGAAGCCAATTTCTTCCTTATTTAAGGGGTTCCTTTGGCTATCAAGGATTTCATCTAACTTGTCTCTACTCTTCACGAATTTAGTTATAGTGATTTTTAAGTCATTAATCACAAGAGTGAGATCTCTCTTGGATTTCCTCAAGAAGATAAGTTCCCTTTGCATATCATAGTTTGTGTTGTTCAATATGGTGAGCTCATATTGAGTGTCCTTGAGTTCTTCCTCAAGTGTATTATTAGTGTCACAAGAGTTGTTATCTAGCATGCATTTGTTTTCATTTTCTAATATTCCAATCCTATGCATGGCATCTAATTTCTCTTCTTCTACTTTCTTCAAGTCCTTACAAGTAGCATAGTATTTCTTTTTAAGGAATTTGAAATCATTAGCTAAAGTATGATAAGCAGCAAAAAGTTCTTCAAATGCAAGCTCATCCTCTACCTCATTTTCTTCTTCTTCCTCATCTCCATGTGCCATTAAGCATATGTTGGCTACCTCTTGTTCTTCTTCATCGGATGAGGTCTCCACATCACTTTCTCCCCAAGTAGTCATCATTGCCTTCTTTTTCTTGAAATCCTTCTTTGAAGGCTTCTTGAGTTGAGGACAATCAAACTTGATGTGTCCGGGCTTCCTACACTCATAACATATGATTTCATTTGAGTTAAAAAAAAGTAGGATTGTATTTTTCACCTTTGGGGAATTTCTTCTTGAAGAATTTCTTTCCTCCTTGGCACTTGAAGATCTTTTCAATTCTTCTTGATATCATCGCCAACTCCTCATCGTCATCTCCTTCACTTGAATCGGAAGAATCTTTGCTAGATGACTTGAAGGCAACCGTCTTCTTCTTTTTATCTCCCTCTTCGTTGCTTCTCTTCAAGTTCATCTCATAGGTCATGAGGGAACCCATGAGCTCATCTAGTGACAACTTGGATATATCATTGGCTTCTTCTATCGATGTCACTTTAGGATCCCAAGACTTAGGTAGACACCTAAGAATCTTCCTCACAACCTCATCATTAGCATAAATTCTTCCAAGAGATTCAAGCACATTTAATATGTTAGTAAAACGTGTAAACATCTCACTAATGGTTTCATCATTCTTCATGCAAAATAGTTCATACTCATGTACAAGCATACTTATCTTTGACTCTTTAACCCGGCTAGTTCCCTTATATATAACCTCAAGTTTTTCCCATATTTCTTTAGTCGATTTGCATCCGGAAACTCTATTAAACTCATTTGAAGTAAGAGCACAAAATAAGTAGTTTTTGGCCTTGGCATTGATTTAAACTCAGCTGGGGTATACTCACTTTTAGTTTTTGGAACTTCCTTTCCCTCAATGATCTTCATGGGAATAATGGGTCCATCCTCTATCATCATCCAAGCCTCATAGTCCATAGACTGGATGAATATTTCCATCTTGGTTTTTCAACAAGTGTAATTCGATCCATTGAAGCATGGTGGCCTATTTGTAGCTTGTCCCTCTATATTTTTCATCTCTAGATAGGATGCTCTAAGGGTTACACCACTAAAATAGAGACCTAGCTCTGATACCAATTGAAGGTCCAAGAGGGGGGTGAATTGGACTCTTTTCGAAAAACTAGATTGATGAAAAATTCAGGTAGAAAAGGATCTAACTACTTGAATGCCTGTAAACGAAATGAAACTTAAATACAATAGCATGCAAGAATTAAATGAAGGAAGGGTTAGAGAGATAACACTGATTTTATAGTGGTTCGACCCAACTCTTGGTCTACGTCCACTTCTCTCAAGGGCCTCCTGGAGGTTCCACTACTTGCAAATCTATTACAAGCTTTTCCTCCAAGCTTCCTGGTGCTTGGTGACCTTACAATCACAGCCACTTGCTATTGGATAACTCTCGAAGTACTTCTTCACACTTGAAGAAGGTTTGCAAAGGTTGTAGCTCAAAAGAGAATAAGTAGAAACTCTTGCTAAGACTTGCTCAGATGATCTCAACAATATCAATAATAGTTCTGACAAGTTTACAACATAGAACTACTTATATCTAGCCTTCAACCAGCTCAAATATGACCTCCAACGGCTCTCTACAACTCTCCAATGGCTAGTTTTTTTACTCTGCGCGTTGCTGGCGATCGATCCATGTATCATCCGTCAAGTGTCACGATCGATCGTGACATCGACCGTCATGTACAAAAAACTCAGCCGTTGCGTCCCACGGTCGATCCACCCATCGACCGTCGTATCGTTCGTCAGGCTCTGTTGTGAAAAATCATTTCTAGGGTTGATGCTCCGATCGACCGTCGGTTCTTTACTTTTCACCAACATCCTCCACGGTCGACCGTCGCATCGTCCATCGAATCGTCCGTGAGCCTACAACACAAAGTTCAAACCTCGCAGGCGACCGGTCCATCGACCGTCGCATCGACCGCCAGGCTCTGTCAAGAAAATGGCTACGCAGAGTCGATGCAACGATCGACCGCGAGCCAATATTTCGTATTGTCAAGTATGATGCATCGTCCGCGGTCGTCCAATTATGACGACTCTTGAGTACATAAACTCATTAAATATTGAATTTTAGACTTTGAATTATAGGGATGATAAATATTAAACATATATTTTATCATATAATGTATGTTGGCATCATCAAAACAAGGTTAGGATCAACAACAGTGTCGCCCCCAAGGAAGGTTTGGGTGTACACAGGGGTCCCATAACCCCACAACGTGTCCCTGAGGTCCATGATCATGATCTTCTAGAAGAACTGGTCACATGATGGGTCACACTCAGTAAGCAGGAAAACAACATTGCTGACTCAAGGCAGGAACCCGACACTGCTACTCTCCACGGTCCTAGAGCTAAATCCGAGTTATCTGAAAGTCTCAGATCGGTGATCGACCCATCGCCCGCACCCTAACCTTATGCATCTAATGCACAGTCATATGCATGCTATGATCATGCGCAAGTAAGAGGTAAGCATGCAACAATATGATAATATTAAACAAAGTCTGGACTCGACACGCTGCCGGCCCGGGGTGATGAACATGTAATTAAGCCAAAGAACTGCTGCAACGGTAACACCATCAGCTGCCAGCCAGTTCGCAGAGAAAACCCGCAACGGGAAGCAACCCCGACAAAAGATCCACTGATAATAGCATGAATGATTCCTAATATCATTGGCTATATATCATGAAGGAAATCTGATCAAAAAACTATGAAAAAACACTATTCAAGGCTGGCGGTCGATCAACGGATCGACCTTAGAAGAGTTAAGGTTGAACGGATCGACCGTGAGGGGTTATTTTGCTGATTTTCAGGCTCACGGTCGACCGTGGAGACCGCGACGGTCGACCGTTGAGTTTGGCAGTTGATCCATGGATCAAGCGCGGCACTGTTCATAAAAAACGCTGCTCTGACACAGCTTGGAATAAAAATCACCAAAAATCGTAGACAAATTGGGAAAATATGAAATCAATTGGGTTTGAAAGTAGACTCATAGCTCTACAACTGTCCTGTTGAAGACAAATTGAGATCATGCATGGAAAGGGCCGCGAAATTGGCTCAGACATGCAGCTTCAATGAAGAACAGAAAACTAGAAATATATGAAGGAAAACTTGCTTAAATCCAACTTAAATCAAACCAAACTCCAGCCAAACATAAATCAGATCTTGGCAAGTCTAGAAGCAACATCTAAAACAAAGAAACAAGCAAATCAAACATCTAACCATCCTAGAACACTTAAATAAGGCCGAAGTGTAGAAACCTACCGTTCTACTCTAAACAACCGCTAAACCACTGGAAGAAGGCTTCCTCCTCGTCGTGGAGCACCTCCAAGCTCGCCGGAGAAGCTGCCAGAGCTCTCTCTCTCAAGGGCTCACTCACGACGGGAAGAAAGAAGGAGAAGAAAGGAGAAGAAGAGGCCGCGGGAAGCAGAGGAAGGAAAAGAGAAGAAAGGAGGAGGGGAGGGGGGTCTTTATAGAGGGTCGTGAACTGACCTACTACAGTGATGGTGACTGGGTTGTGACTCAGCAAATGAGATCTAATCTCGAGCTCCGATCCTTCGATCGAGAACGCCTACAATGATCTAATCAAACACACATATCAATCTAAGGACGTGGGTGCACAATGCAGGTGTGAAACAAGCCGACAAGGCGCAAGTTACCAAATTGCCATTGCGGTCCACAACGAGCCCTAGGCCCAACCTAGACGGTCGACCCAGGAGTAGAGGGACATGTCCTCACAGGCGGTCAGACTGGGTTGGAGGTACGGGTCCTCACAACCTATCACCCTTAAAGGAATTTCATCCTCGTAATTCGATAAGGGTAAGGCCAAAAACAACAAACAAAAACAAAGCACACCTGTAGAAGATAAGAAGGGTTAGCAAGCTCGCAACCCGAGCAACCATACAAGGCACCGGCATCAATGCCCGCAATGGCCAAGCAAGACAGAGAAACACCTCGGGGTGAGAACCACTTGGGACAAACTGCACATGCGCCTTCGGCGCTCCCAAGCTACCCCTACAACACCTCGAAGCACACAGGTGGCCCAAGCGCTAGCTGCTGGCTCTGGCCTCCTCCGGACGTCTGCCTCTGAGGCCCAGCCTGAAGAAGTGGCTGGCCTCCCTGCTTGGGCTGCTGCTGGTACTGGGGTGGGTAACGCTGGTACGGCTGCTGACTTCATGGGTACCTCTGCCGTGGCCTCCACGAACCTCCTCTGCCCTGAGCTGCTCTCTGTGGCTGTCCTCCGCCACTGGTACTCGCAGACGACGCAGGCTGGACTGCCCTAGGCCCCGGCTCCTGCAACTAAGCCTCAACTGCCAAGGCACAGTCCATCACCTCTGCGTACGTGCTAGCGCGCTGAGCCGCCATCAGCCGCCTGAGCTCGGGCCTAAGCCCCCACTGGAACTGCTCAGCTCTGGCAAGAGGGTCCGCCGACACCGCACCGGCGAATCTGGCAAGTCTGGTAAACCTAGCAGCGTACTGGACTACCGACTGAGTACCCTGAGAAAGGGTCTGGTACTCACGGACAAGGGCCGAGCGCGCACTGCGGGGAAAGTACGCGCCAAGAAACGAAGAACGAAACACGGCCCACGATGGGTCACTCCCGTCCCTGGAGCCCTGGAAAGAGCGCCACCAGTTCAAAGCGTCCCCGTCGAGCTGGAACGCGGCAAGTCTTACCCGAACCCGGTCATCCTGGACGAACAGAGTATCAAGGACGCGACTGACTCCCTCCAGCCAGTCGTCCGCCACCGCTGGGTCGCCTCCAGCACCGCTGAACCTAGGAGGGTTCAGCCTCTGGAAGTCGACCACCGCTATCGCAACAGCACGCTGGTCGAGTGGAGGAGAGACCTCCTCGGCGATGAACGAAGCATCCTCCTCCATCACGACCTCAATCCTCGGCTCTGGCTCTCGTGCAGGTACATGGGGCACGGCTGCGTTAGCCCCTAAGGCCCGTCGGGCAGCGCGCTCGTCGCGCGCGGTACCCTGACCCAACACTGGACAGCTAGCCCGGCTCCCTGCCATCTGCACGTTTGCCAGAGACGACAAGTGTCCACCGGTAAGAAATCAAAACACAGCAGCAATCATTAAAGCAAAAGCATAACACACATGAGCACGATCAAGCACACAGGGATGCTCTACTCCTAGAACTATCCCAAACCGCGCTCAAAACCTTAACCACAAGCCAAATCCTATCCCTGGGACCTACAGCCTGCTCTAATACCAAGTTGTCACACCCCGACCCAGAAAATCCATCCATGACGGGACGTGAGGGTTCCTATCACTATTCATCTTCAATTGGCGCGATACAAATGCGGAAAGACGGATAATTTAAACAAATTATAATCCAGAGGTAAACAGATATTCAATTTATATAACATCAGTTATAATATTCAAAATTTGATACAAAAGTCTTCCAAGGTAAAGATATAATACATGATCCCAAAATTCTCAAAATGTTTACAACATATATATTTATCCAAAAGTACAACAGATAATCCTCCAGCAACCTCAAGCGCCTATGGATGTACTCGCGCCGCCAAAGGCCGTTCCTGCCGGCTCCACTGAAGAAGAACTGCCGCCTGCACCTGCAAACGCAGCTCGGGTAGGAGTAAGCGATAAGCTCAGTAGAGTTCTACTCTACGGCCCACTGAAAGGAGGAAAACAACAACAGTGTTGTCTCCCCGCTCAAGCCTAAGGAATGCCACGGGGTCCCACAACCCCTGTCGACTCCCCAAGGGATCCTACTCTTCTCAACCGACCACGCTGGGAACATCAACCAACACGCTGGGAGGAAAAGGACCACAACCAATAGGATCACCTCTACCCAGTAGGAAACCACTGCCTGGGGACCAAGTCAGGAACATCGACACCCATCCTTAAGACTTAGCCTAGAAAGACAACACGACCTCTAAACCTCGAACATTGATCAAAGTCAACTATCGCAAATCCTCAACACATGAGATTCAGATTAAACAATCACACCCTAAACCTGACTACCCAGCCACGGTTCTAAGGCTAGATCCGAGCTACCCGAGAGCCTCGGATCGGCGACCCAAACCATCGCCCGCCTAACCTCAAATGCCTCTAATGCACACAATGCATGAGCCTAGGTAAACATCTATCCTAGATGTCTCTACATGTCACATCATCAGTTATACGTTCCACAGATATACAATAGCCCTCGGCACTCGCCGGCAAGAGGCTAAGGTTCCACAATTCCTCATTAGCTAGCACTCATAGCTAGGTAATGGTTAGACAAACAACCAAGCATTTAACTACAATCAAACATGTATTAAATGCAAGTGAAACCATAGATTTGCCCAAAAAGGGAAATTACTCCAATCGATCCTCAAACCCGATGGAAATCCTTTGAAAACCCCATAAAATCCACATACATACTTCCCAACATGTTTAGATGTTAATCACAAATCAAATCCATCCAAGAAAAGCAAGAAAACCAAGTTCAAGGGCCCACGGACGATGTCACGGTCGATCCGGCGATCGACCGTGAGACCAAGGCGAAGAAAGCCAAAGGCAACGGTCGATCCACTCATCGACCCTGAGGAGCCCAAAACCAAACAGCGCCTGACGGTCGATCCGACGGTCGACCGTCAGGTAAATGGCGAAAAGGAGAAGATCCCGCGGTCGATCCATGTATCGACCGTGGGAGGCTAAAATCCCGACAGCACCCGACGGTCGATGCGACGGTCGACCGTCAGGCCCAGAAAACGCAAAACACTACTTGACGGTCGATGCACCGATCGACCGTCGAGCCTTAGGCAGAGTTCATCAGAACAGTGCCGAAAATCCATTTTCTTGGATTTCAAGGATCAAATCAAGTTGGAAAACAATGAGATTTTGCAAGCAAGTGTATTCATCGATGGGAAATCCAATGGTATAAAGAAATCACACTTTTGACGATTAAATCTCCTATCTAGGTCCAAATGGACGAAAACCGACAAAACGGCGATAATACGGAAACCAACCGTTAAAATACCGAATTCACGACGTAGGAATACAGGAATGGAACTACACCACTTGTACAACGAGTTACAAAGCATTCTAACATGTATTCCTACAGCGAAAGTACATAAAACCTATCATAGGAGAACCCGATCCTAAGATCGAGGTAGAAACACCTACTTGAGCAAGTAGGGCAGCTCCTCCACGCGTCCCACCGGTCAAGCCGCCAAAATCCGCGCTCCGAAGTCCAAGTCTCCAAACCCTAACTCAGCCGAAGGAGAGAGAGAAGGAGAGAAAACGAGAGGAGAAGAGAGGGAAAGAGAGAGAAAGGGACAGGGCTTATATAGAAAATTCGGATCTATCTCAGCCGTCCGATTCGATCTTTCCCGATCGAGCTCCGATCTTCTGATCGGACGCACCCTAGAGATTCTAATCAAACACATACATCAATCCAAGGCCGTGTGTGGAATGCGGGTGTGAAACCGACAACCAGAGGGCATATTTACCAAAATACCCCCGGGGTCCAAACCGCCACACGATCGCCCGATCGTGCCCGACGCGGAACCAAACCAACAGGAAACCAGCCCTCGACCCACGCGGTCGAGCCAGGTCAGAGGGACGGGCCCTCACACTGGTACTAGAAAAGGACTGTAACAACTATGATGTTTGTCGGTATTCCATCCCCGCCTCCTGACTGGTGAGGTAACAAGAAAAGAACTCTATTTCTGACCTCTGTACCGATGCCAACTAAGCTGATGATGAAGTCCACGATGTATCTCTGTAGGCTCTGTGTCGACGCCGCCCCACGTCTTCATGCCTCTGGTGCAAACTATCGGGGTAGAGCTGCCTCGGCCTCCACCTCGTCCGGTCTCTGCTCTCTGCCAACTCTGACTAATCCCCTGCGTAACTCTCGTCTGCTCTGCGTCGTCAGGGGTCTATGTCTGATATGTGCTAATCTCTCTTAAGGTTGTTTGATGATGTCTGGAATGGTGGGTGATGCCTCAACAACCTTTGTTGAGTAATCAGAAGAACGGCATGAACTGCCATACTATGCCTCGAATGGCACGTCAGTCTGGACTGCCGATTGCCGAAGTAGATGGACTCCAACAAAGGGACGTACTCCTCCCAGCTGCCTGCTGCATCGATGACACATGCCCTAAGCGTGTCCTCCGAGATCTGGATCTTTCCCTCTGTGTCCTCGACAATCTAGTGACGACATCCGCCATGCTATGCTTCCACTTCCGCTCTGACACTGGAAAAGCTGCAATGGGTCTGCTATCTGCTGATGCTCCGCCTTTACCTCCTGACAGGTGAAGTGGTGAGGACGAACTCTGCATCTCGTGCTACCAACGCTGATGACGGTCACGATATACCACCATGCCTCCGAGGTGGCCAACAAGGGAAAGGAGTAGTATGCTTGAACGTCGTCATTGCACAACTCTTGGAACTGAGGCCCGGCCTCTGAAGCACAACCTACTGCTTGATGACGCTGTCTGGCTCTCATCCACACGCTGGGGATCAATTTGGGCACGGACCTCCGTAAGATTCGTGTCATTGCTTCACATCACCATCACTCTAGATTGAAATGTTGACATCCTCTGAGTGGTAAGGAGTGTTGTCTGAACTGGATAACTACCTCCATCTCCGCCACTGACGGGTTGTCACTGTCGCTAAAGTTATTCTAATTTCTCTGGCCCATCTGCTCGATGCAACATCTACAGTATTAGCATAAACTGAAAGGTGATATACCCGGAAGGTCGAGACCTTTCTAGCAACTATTAGTTGCTATAACCCTTAAAAACACTGACGCCATGACTTTAAGGCAAGGAGGTCCAACATCCTGGTCACTCTGGTCAACAGTCCGCAATCCTGGCAAACCAACACATGGTCACAATCACTCAACCATCCACAAGGTGCAAACCAACACATGGTCACAATCACTCAACCATCCACAAGGTGCAAACCAACACATGGTCACCACAGATACCTCAAAACATTCGTCAATTAGATTGACACTCTACTTGTATCATTTCTGAACCATGCATAATATCATTCAACACTCAGGGCACACAGTCGGCCCAAGGCATAAACTGGATAAGAGAATATGATTGGACAATTAACAAGAGATCATACAATTTGCAAAGTTAACATTAGTTCAAAGGAACTGAACAGAGAAGGAAACATGCTACGATATTATGCAACTCACATGGTTGCTATACATATACCATGCTCACAGGGAAATTATAGCACTAATCAATCGGTAGCCTAACATTTCAACAACAACTATAAGGCATAGCATGAGATGAATTTGACTGGAAGCGAAGGAGAAGGAACGAGAGAATCTAAAGGAAAGAACTCTCGACAAAGCTCAGCTAAAATCCGTAAACTCACATCAACACTATATTGCAATTTAATTCAGTAAGACGTAAGAGTTCAGAAGCCAGGACTAAGGAAACCATCACTTTGAGCCATCGGAACAGCAGGTAAGGACCTCCACTAACCGGCCCAACCTCACCCCCTGTTTAGCTGCCAGCCATCAGCTGCTGGCTTCTCCGACTGATAGGATGGTTAACAGAATAGGGCAGACCCTCGGGAAGGATCCAAGCAACCACTGAGAGGTCTATTCAAAGCTTGGAGGGAAACTGGGGAGGGAAACAGAGCAACAACAAGGGAAGATCCAATCCCTCGAGCATCAAAATCCAACCCTAGCCAGTAGATTAACCTAAACACCATAACATCAGCTAGAACTCAGGGAAGAGCTATAGGGAGATCCAAGCTACCCACAAGTCAGGAGCAGGGGATAGATCAAGAAACGCAGCCAACATGCATGCCGGAGTTAAAGGGAGCAAACGATCCAAAGAGGAGGAAATCTCTTCGCACACCACCAAAAACCATAAACAAAAAGAAGGGAAGATCTCATCAAAATCTATCACTAACCCATAGATCACAAGCAAAGGCAGCAAAAAGAAGAGAAGGGCAAACTCAACAAAATCCAACAAAGCCACTAGCTGAGCATCGAAATCCATCGAACCAGAGAAAAGGAAAGCAAAGCTTATCAAAAATCCAAACAGAGAGGAAACATCATCTAAATTCAACAAACCATCAGACGTATTCGTTAACTGCGAAGGCAAAGCATGGCATTCATCGGAATCCAAAACAGGGGAGAAGAACAAAGCATGGCCTAGCATCGGGATCCATGGCAGCAAGGAGATAAAAAGGAAAACATAGCATTCATCAACCATCGAAGCCACCAGATCCACCAATCAACAACCAAATTCAAGCCACAAGCATCAACACCCATTCCTAGGGCCTAATCCGAGATTAGGGTAGAGTTCCCTACCTATCACACCCCAACCCAGAAAACCCATCCAGGACGGGGCGTGAGGGTCCTATCACTATTCATCTTCAAATCGGCGCGATACAAAGCGGAAAAGACGGATAATTTAAACAATTATATTCCAGAGGCGAACAGATTCAATTACAATATATCACCAAGTTGTACAATTTCAAAGTTCCAAAATACAGATTTATACAACATCCCAAGAGTCCTCAAAAGAGTTTACAACAACATATATAAATATCCAAAATGTACAACAGATCATCCTCCAGCAACCTCAAACGCCCCTGGATGTACTCGCGCCGCCAAAGGCTGATCCTACCAGCTCCACGGACGATGAACTGCCGCCTGTACCTGCAAACGCAGCCCGGGTAGGAGTGAGTGATGAGTGCATGAAAGTGCACTCTGAACAACCTTATAACCATCTCAATTGCTAGATTATTATCCTTAATCAGCATCTTTATTACTAATTTTATACTTTTATATGCTTCACATAGTTGTTTGGAAAATGCAGGAAATTGGAGCTAAAAGAAGCTGAAAAGAGTATATGGATCACATTCAACAATTAATCTGTACCTGCTCGTGAAGAACCAGATGATATACCATATATGGTTGGAAAGCTCTTGAAGTCTAGAATCTGGAGAATTTTACGGTTTGTGATTCCGAGTTTCCTAGAGGAAGTTACGGCAATTTCAGTACCGATGTGCAGTCTGAATGGCAGAAAGGAAAATAAGCTGGGAGTCCGAGCGATCCGCCGATCGATCGGACCTCACAGAATCGTGACAGAACATGCATTTTTTGGCTGAATATGATCCGATCGATCCCTCCTTCGCTCCTATAGGGTCCGATCGATCCGACACCAATGGTCCGATCGATCGGACTCGGAAAAAGTCAAAAACAGCGGATTTTTACTCAACCAATCGATCCAACATTCATAATCCGATCGATCGGACTTGGGAATTATAGGGTGACAGAACGTATGCTTTTTAGAGGAGCAGAGTTCGATCGATCCGTCCATCGATCGGACACGGGCGAAGTTAGAAGATTGGAGATTTCAAGAGACCGATCGATCCAACATCCCGAGAAGGATCGATCGGACTTGCCCAGTGACGAAAATCAACGGTTTTGATTAATCCGAGTTTACTAATTCTTGGACCCTATAAATAGGAAACTTAGGGCTAATCAAAGGGGACTTCTTGGACGTTTTTGGAGGCTCTTTTCGAGACGTTTACCAAAGGAAAAAGATGAAGGAATCTCCATCCATGGCCGAGTAATCCGCGGGCATGGCGGACGGATGATCTAGCGAGGACTAGGGCTTCTTCTCCAACAATGGTTTATAGTTTTTAATCTTTATTGTTAAACTCTTCTTATGTATTGGATCTTCACAAATTGCTTTGTGGTTAAACATTATTATAAATCCAGTCATGCTTCTTTTATGATATTGTGATCCCATAGTTTTCTCCTTTGATTCTCCTACCGAGTCTCGTGAGACCTTTGCTATGCATTGCCCGTAGTGACAGCTGGTATTGTGTATTCTTAGGGATCTGATTAGACAAGGTTGGGGCTCTATCCCGTGAGATCTTTGCTATGCATTGCCGATTGTGAGAGTTGGTATTGTGTATTCTTAGAGATCCGGTTAGAGTTAGGGCTTTGTCCCGATGAGCTTTTGCTGCGCGTTGCCTGTAGTGACAACCGGTATCGTGTATTCTTAGGTTTGGTTGGATGAAGTTAGAACTATAAAAAGGAAGAACCAATCATAGGAAGAGACATTTATATTTTATCAGATTCATAATTCTATATCATCCGGTTAAGGCGATTGGGATGTGAATCCCTTAACTGAGTATTATATTGACCATTGAGAAGAGAAGAACCTAAATCTGAGTGAAGTGATTCCTGAAGCCTAACCTTATCAACAGCCTGATATCTTTAGTTAATATTACATTATCATTAATCCTTTGATCTAATTTAATTTAGTTAGCTTTCTTGATTGTTTTCAATATACTATTATCTGTATTTCTGGATCTTTCCTGCTTGTCTCCCTGTGGGATTCGACCTCTCTTATGTTGTACTGCACTGCGACCGCTGTGCGTGACACATTTGAGCGACATCAGTGAGCAATAAGCTCAGTAGGGTTCTACTCTACGTCACACTGAAAGGAGGAAAACAACAACAAAGTTGTCTTCCAGCTCAAGTCTAACAGATGCCATGGGTCCCACAACCCTGTCGATTCCCCAAGGGATCCTACTCTTCTCAACCGACCACGCTGGGAAACTCAACCAACACGCTGGGAAGAAGGAACCGGAACCAGTAGGATCACCATTACCCAGCAGGAAACCACTGCCTGGGGACCATGTCAGGGACATCGACACTCATCCTTAGAACTTAGCTTCGGAAGACAACCCGACTTCTAAACCTCAACAATGATCAGAGTCAACTAGCGTAAAAAAAATCCTCAAAGACATGAGACTTGATCAACAATCACACCCTACTCCTGACTATCCATCCACGGTCCTAAGGCTAGATCCGAGCTACCCAAGAGCCTCGGATCGGCGACCTAAACCATCACCCGCCTAACCTCAAATGCCTCTAATGCATACAATGCATGAGCCTAGGCAAACATCTATACTTGATGTCTCTACATGCCACATCAACAGTTACACGTTCAACAGATATACAATAGCCCTCGGCACTCGCCGGCAAGAGGCTAAGGTTCCACAATTCCTCATTAACTAGCACTCATAGCTAGTTAATGGCTAAGCAATCAATTAAGCATTTAACTACAACAAACATGTATTAAATGCAAGTGAAACCTTAGATTTACCCGAAAAGAGGGTTATTCGAATAGATTCTCAAACCCGATGAAAATGCTTTGAAAACCTCATCAAATCCCCCTACATGCTTCCCAACATGTTTAGATACTAATCCCAAATCAAATCCACCAAAGAAAATCCGGAAAACCAAGTCCAAGTAGTCACGGACGATGCCACGGTCGATCCGGAGATCGACCGTGAGACCACGGACGATGTCACGGTCGATCCACCGATCGACCGTGAGGCCAAAACGAAGAAAACCCCATGGGCGACGGTCGATCGACCCATCGACCGTTGAGAGCCCAAAACGGGACAGAGCCTCACGGATGATGCGACGGTCGATCCGACGGTCGACCGTGAGGCGGGATGAAAAAGAGAAAGGACCCACGGTCGATCGACCCATCGACCGTGGGAGGCCAAAATCCCGACAGAGCCTGACGGTCGATCCGACGGTCGACCGCGAGGCCCAGAAAGCGTAAAACAACGACCGTCGGGCCCTTGGCACAGTTCACCAGAACAGTGCCGGAAATACATTTTCTTGGATTTGAAGGATCAAATCATGTTGGAATTAAATGAGATTTTGCAAGCAAGTGTATTTAGCAATGAGAAAGCTAATGGAATGAAGAAAACCAGATTTTGACGGTTAAATCTCCTATCTAGGTCCAAATGGACAAAAACCGACAAAACGGCGATAATACGGAAACTAACCGTTCAAATACTGAAATCTCAACGTAGGAATACAGGAAAAGAGTTACTCTACACATACAAAGAGTTACAAACCATTCTAACATGTAATCCAACAACGAAAGCACACAAAGCCTATCCTAGGATAACCCGATCCAAGGATCGAGGTAGAAACACCTACTTGAGCAAGTAGGGGAGCTCCTCCACGCGTGCCACCAGCCGAGCCGCCAAGATTCGAGCTCCGAAGACCAAATCTCCAAACCCTACCTCAGCCGAAGGAGAGAGAGAGAAGGGGAGAGAACGACAGGTGAAGGAGGAGAGAGAGAAAGAGAGAAAGGGACTTGGCTTATATAGACATTCCAAACCTATCTCAGCCGTCCAAATCGATCTTTCCCGATCGAGCTCCGATCCTCCGATCGGACGCACCCTAGAGATTCTAATCAAACACATACATCAATCAAAGTCAGTGTGTGGAACGCGGGTGTGAAACCGACCACCAGAGGGCATATTTACCAAAATGCCCCTGGGTCCAAAACCGCCACACGATCGCCCGATCGTGCCCGACGCGAAACCAAATCAACAGAAAACCGGCTCTCGACCCACTTGGTCGAGTCAGGTACGAGGGACGGGCCCTCACAACCTAAACACCTTAAAAAGAATTTCGTCCCGAAATTCAAGGTGGAAGCCGGGGGAAAAAGAAACAACTAAGCCTACCTGCACAAACAAGGCTACAGCTAGGGGCGCCAACGCCCACAACAAGAAACTACCTGAAGAGGTGAACAGTCGGGGAAACTCCCGACGCATGCGATCCTCTCACTCCCAAGTCAAGCTCTCTACACTGCCATGTCTCCACCTGACCATGACCAACGGTAAAGATCTGCCTCTCAACACCTGATCCCGTCTGTCCATGATCTGTACTGGCTGCTCTATATAGGTGGCATCCTCCTCAACCTCGAGGTCGTCGTGTCTGATCACGTGAGAAGGATCTGGAATGTACTTCCGCAGCATAGACACGTGGAAGGTGGGGTGGACTGCTGACATGTGCGGGGGTAGAGCCAACTGGTAGGCGACTGCTCCGACACGCCTGACGATCTCAAAAGGGCCAGTGAACCTCGGAGCTAGCTTGCCCCTGCTACCAAACCTGATCGACCCTCTACGCGGGGACACCTTCAGTAGCACTCTGTCTCCAACTGCGAACTCCAGGGGTCGTCGCCTGCGGTTTGCGTAGCTCTTCTGCCAGCTCTGTGCAGTCAGAAGTCTCTGCTTGATCTGAGCCAACCTCTCTGACGACTGTCTGATGATGTCCGGACCGGTAAGGGACGCCTCCCCAACCTCAGTCCAACACACCGGTGAGCGACACGGTCTGCCATACAACGCCTCAAAGGGTGCAAAACCCAAACTGGCCTGAAAACTGTTGTTGTAGGCAAACTCCACCAAAGTCACATGCTGCTTCCAAGTACCTCCAGCGTCTAGCACACATGCCCTGAGCATGTCCTCCAAGATCTGGATAGTCCGCTCTGACTGTCCGTCTGTCTGAGGGTGGAAAGCTATGCTGAACGTCAATGCTGTCCCCAAGGAGTCCTGGAAGCTGCTCCAGATCCGGCCAGTGAATCTGGGATCTCTGTCTGACACTATCGACACTGGGATGCCGTGTAGTCGTACTACCTCGTCGATGTACCTCTGGCTCAGTCTGGCAACTGGATCTGTAGTCCTCATGGGGAGGAAATGAGCCGATTTGGTCAGTCGATCGACGATGACCCAAATCGCATCATTCCCCCTCGGTGACCTGGGTAGCCCGGTGACGAAGTCCATAGCTATATGCTCCCACTTCCACTCTGGCACGGGAAGTGGCTGCAACAAACCTGGGGTCCGCCTGTGCTCTGCCTTCACCCTCTGACAGGTGAGGCATATGGAGACGAACTCAACTACTGACCTCTTCATCCCACACCACCAGAACTGTCGGCGAAGGTCGTGGTACATCTTGGTGCTCCCGGGGTGAACGGCGAAGCAGGAGTGGTGGAACTCGTGAAGGATCTCCTCTCGCAACACCGGGTCTGCTGGAACTGCAACTCTGCCTCTGAAGAGTAGCCCACTATCTGCCGACACTGTCCAGCCCTCAACCGCGTGCTCGGTGCCGACCGCTGCACGGGTCTCCACGAGCTCTGGGTCTCCAGCCTGTGCCTCGATCACCCTGGCCAAAAGAACTGGAATGCTGCGAACAGCATACAGGAAACCACCTGTCGCCCGGTCCTCGAAGTCAAGCCCAAACTGACTGACTGTCTCCAGCATCTGCCACTGTCGAGCTGATACTGCCGCCAAGGTCACTCTGCTGTCCCTGGTCTGCCTGCTGAGAGCATCTGCTACGACGTTTGCCTTACCAAGGTGGTAATGCAACTAGAAATCGTAGTCTTCTAGAAGCTCCATCCACCGCCGCTGCCTGAGGTTGAGGTCACGCTAGGTAAAGACGTGCCTCAAACTCTTATGATCAGAGTACACCGAGAACCGCTCACCGTAGAGGTAGTGCCGCCACGTCTTCAGAGCGAAGACAACCGCCGCAAGCTCGAGATCGTGGACTGGATAGCTCCTCTCATGGGTCTTCAGCTGCCTGGAACCGTAGGCCACCACATGGCCCTCTTGCATAAGCACACAGCCTAGACCCTCCCCACTGGCGTCGCAGTAGACACTGTAGCCTACGCCTCGCTCGGGAACTATAAGGATCGGTGCACTCGTCAGCCTGGTCCTCAACTGGATGAAAGCCTGCTCACAAGCTTCATCCCAAGCAAATGGGACCGCCTTCTGTGTCAACCTGGTCAGCGGCCCTGCAACCCTGGAGAAGTCCCGCACGAACCTCCTGTAGTAACCTGCCAAGTCGAGGAAGCTGCGAACCTCGAACACTGTCGCCGGTCTTTTCCACTGTAGCACTGCCTCGATCTTGGCAGGATCAACTGAAATACCTGCCGCTGACACCACGTGCCCCAAAAACTGCACCTCAGGAAGCCAAAACTCACATTTGGAGGCTTTGCATACAGCCTATGCCCCCTCAACAACTACAACACTGTCCTCAGATGCTGCCCGTGCTCCTCCGCGGTACGTGAGTAGACTAGGATGTCGTCGACGAAGATCACCACAAACTGATCTAAGTACGGTCGGAAGACCCTCTGCATCAGATCCATGAACGCCGCCAGTGCGTTCGTCAAGCCGAACGGCATCACCGTGAACTCGTACAACCCGTACCTCGTACGGAAAGCCGTCTTCGGGATGTCGCAATCCCGAATCCGCAACTGGTGATAGCCGGTACGGAGATCGATCTTCGAAAAGACCGAAGAGCCTCGGAGCTGGTCGAACAAGTCGTCGATCCTCAGCATCGGATACTTGTTCTTCACAGACACCCTGTTCAGCTTCCTGTAATCAATGCAAAGACGAAGCGTACCGTCCTTCTTCTTTGCGAACAACACAGGAGCTGCCCAAGGTGACGTGCTGGGACGGATGAAACCTCTGCCGATCAACCCGTCCAGCTGGACCCTCAGTTCCCTCTGCTCTGCTGGTGCCATCCTGAAAGCTGGCAGAGAGATCGGCCCGGTACCCGGTACAAGATCTATCTGAAAGTCTACTGCTCTGGAAGGAGGAAGGCTCGGTAGCTCGTCTGGGAAGACGTCGGCAAACTCACAAGCAACTGTAGGCAAACTGCCCTCTCGACTGCCCTCTGCAGCGAACAAGGAAAGGCGCGCCAGTAAAGCTGACAGCTGGCCCTCGCGCCTGGGAAGACAAGCACACAGGAGGGAATCGGCCGACTGGCGATCTCCCAACAGAATGAAACGAGCGCCGTCAGGTGTCCAAGCAGTCACCCTACGACGGCCACAGTCGATGACGGCTCGGTATGACGTCAGCCAATCCATACCGAGAATCACGTCGAACCCGACCATGTCTAGTACCCGAAGGTCTAGAAAGACATGGAGGCCCCCAACCTCCAACTCGCAAGAACGGCAGATCAGCTCAACACGAGCTCCTCCGCCGACGGGTGTGTCTAAGTGTAGTGGGACTCCAAGTGGCTCAGTCTCTAGCCCTAGCGATGCCACACAGTCGCTAGCTACAAAGGAATGAAATGCCCCAGAATCTATCAGAACATCTACAAATGAACTGAAAAGCTGGAAGGTACCTCTGAGAACAGGAGGGTCAACTGGAGCTGGTGGAAGTGCTAGAGTCTGCTGGGGTGGCTGGTACTGGTAAGGCTGGAAGGGTGGCTGAACAAAGTCTGGGTACTCGCGGTCTGGAAGTGCGTACACTCCCCCTCTGGGTCCGCCTCGACCTCCGCCGCGACCTCTGCCTGCTCCACCACGAGCGAACTGTGCCCTCAACGTCGGACAGTCCCTGCGAAAGTGCCCCGTCTGCCGGCACTCAAAGCACACAGGAGGACCAAGCGCTAGCTGCTGGCCCTGGCCTCCTCCGGACGTCTGCCCCTGAGGCCCAGCCGGAAGAAGTGGCTGGCCTCCCTGCCTGGGCTGCTGCTGGTGCTGGGGTGGGTAACGCTGGTACGGCTGCTGGCGTCGTGGGTACCTCTGACGTGGCCTCCACGAACCTCCTCTGCCCTAAGGTGCCCTCTGTGGCTGCACTCCGCCACTGGTGCTCGCAGACGACGTAGGCTGGACTGCCCTGGGCCCCGGCTCCTGCAACTGAGCCTCAACTGCCAAGGCACAGTCCAACACCTCTGCATACGTGCTAGATCGCTGAGCCGCGATCAGATGCCTGAGCTCGGGCCTAAGCCCCCACTGAAACTGCTCAGCTCTGGCAAGAGGATCCGCCGACACCGCCCCGGCAAATCTGGCAAGTCTCGTGAACCTAGCAGCGTACTGAACAACCGACTGAGTACCCTGAGAAAGGGTCTGGTACTCACGAACAAGGGCCGAGCGGGCACTGCGGGGAAAGTACGCGCCGAGAAACGAAGAACGGAACACGGCCCACGATGGGTCACTCCCGTCCCTGGCGGCCTGGAAAGAGCGCCACCAGTCCCAAGCGTCCCCGTCGAGCTGGAACGCGGCAAGTCTGACCCTAACTCGGTCATCCTGGACGAACAGAGTGTCAAGGACGCGACTGACTCCCTCCAGCCAGTCGTCCGCCACCGCTGGGTCGCCTCCAGTACCGCTGAACCTAGGAGGGTTCAGCCTCTGGAAGTCGACCACCGCTGTCGCAACAGCACGCTGGTCGAGTGGAGGAGAGACCTCCTCGGCGATGAACGAAGCATCCTCCTCCACCACGACCTCAATCCTCGGCTCTGGCTCTCGTGCAGGTACACGGGGCACGGCTGTATTGGCCCCTAAGGCCCGTCGGGCAGCGCGCTGGTCGCGCGCGGTACCCTGACCCAACACTGGACAGCTAGCCCTGCTCCCTGGCATCTGCACGTTCTACAGAGACGACAAGCGTCCACCCGTAAGAAACCAAAACATAACAGCAATCATTAAAGGAAAAGCATAACACACATGAGCACAGTCAAGCACACAGGGATGCTCTACTCCTAGAACTATCCCAAACCGCGCTCAAAACCTCAACCGCAAGCCTAATCCTATCCCTGGGACCTACAGCCTGCTCTGATACCAAGTTGTCACACCCCAACCCAGAAAACCCATCCAGGACGGGGCGTGAGGGTCCTATCACTATTCATCTTCAAATCGGCGCGATACAAAGCGGAAAAGACGGATAATTTAAACAAGTATATTCCAGAGGCGAACAGATTCAATTACAATATATCACCAAGTTGTACAATTTCAAAGTTCCAAAATACAGATTTATACAACATCTCAAAAGTCCTCAAAAGAGTTTACAACAACATATATAAATATCCAAAATGTACAACAGATCATCCTCCAGCAACCTCAAACGCCCCTGGATGTACTCGCGCCGCCAAAGGCTGATCCTACCGGCTCCACGGACGATGAACTGCCGCCTGCACCTGCAAACGCAGCCCGGGTAGGAGTGAGCAATAAGCTCAGTAGGGTTCTACTCTACGTCACACTGAAAGGAGGAAAACAACAACAGAGTTGTCTTCCAGCTCAAGTCTAACGGATGCCACGGGTCCCACAACCCTGTCGATTCCCCAAGGGATCCTACTTTTCTCAACCGACCACGCTGGAAAACTCAACCAACACGCTGGGAGGAAGGAACCGGAACCAGTAGGATCACCATTACCCAGCAGGAAACCACTGCCTGGGGACCATGTCAGGGACATCGACACCCATCCTTAGAACTTAGCTTCGGAAGACAACCCGACTTCTAAACCTCAACAATGATCAGAGTCAACTAGCGTAAATAAAATCCTCAAAGACATGAGACTTGATCAACAATCACACCCTACTCCTGACTACCCATCCACGGTCCTAAGGCTAGATCCAAGCTACCCGAGAGCCTCGGATCGGCGACCTAAACCATCGCCCGCCTAACCTCAAATGCCTCTAATGCATACAATGCATGAGCCTAGGCAAACATCTATACTTGATGTCTCTACATGCCACATCAACAGTTACACGTTCAACAGATATACAATAGCCCTCGGCACTCGCCGGCAAGAGGCTAAGGTTCCACAATTCCTCATTAACTAGCACTCATAGCTAGTTAATGGCTAAGCAATCAATTAAGCATTTAACTACAACAAACATGTATTAAATGCAAGTGAAACCTTAGATTTACCCGAAAAGAGGGTTATTCGAATAGATTCTCAAACCCGATGAAAATCCTTTGAAAACCTCATCAAATCCCCCTACATGCTTCCCAACATGTTTAGATACTAATCCCAAATCAAATCCACCAAAGAAAATCCGGAAAACCAAGTCCAAGTGGTCACGGACGATGCCACGGTCGATCCGGGGATCGACCGTGAGACCACGGACGATGTCACGGTCGATCCACCGATCGACCGTGAGGCCAAAACGAAGAAAACCCCATGGGCGACGGTCGATCGACCCATCGACCGTGAGGCGGGATGAAAAAGAGAAAGGACCCACGGTTGATCGACCCATCGACCGTGGGAGGCCAAAATCCCGACAGAGCCTGACGGTCGATGCGACGGTCGATGCGACGGTCGATCCGACGGTCGACCGCCAGGCCCAGAAAGCGTAAAACAACGACCGTCGGGCCCTTGGCACAGTTCACCAATACAGTGTCGGAAATACATTTTCTTGGATTTGAAGGATCAAATCATGTTGGAATTAAATGAGATTTTGCAAGCAAGTGTATTTAGCAATGAGAAAGCCAATGGAATGAAGAAAACCAGATTTTGACGGTTAAATCTCCTATCTATATCCAAATGGACAAAAATCGACAAAACGGCGATAATACGGAAACTAACCGTTCAAATACTGAAATCTCAACGTAGGAATACAGGAAAAGAGTTACTCTACACATACAAAGAGTTACAAACTATTCTAAAATGTATTCCTACAATGAAAGCACACAAAACCTATCCTAGGATAACCCGATCCAAGGATCGAGGTAGAAACACCTACTTGAGCAAGTAGGGGAGCTCCTCCACGCGTGCCACCAGCCGAGCCGCCAAGATTCGAGCTCCGAAGACCAAATCTCCAAACCCTACCTCAGCCGAAGGAGAGAGAGAGAAGGGGAGAGAACGACAGGTGAAGGAGGAGAGAGAGAAAGAGAGAAAGGGACTTGGCTTATATAGACATTCCAAACCTATCTCAGCCGTCCAAATCGATCTTTCCTGATCGAGCTCCGATCTTCCGATCGGACGCACCCTAGGGATTCTAATCAAACACATACATCAATCAAAGTCAGTGTGTGGAATGCGGGTGTGAAACCGACCACAAGAGGGCATATTTACCAAAATGCCCCCGGGGTCCAAAACCGCCACACGATCGCCCGATCGTGCCCGACGCGGAACGAAACCAACAGGAATCCGGCTCTCAACCCACGTGGTCGAGTCAGGTATGAGGGATGGGCCCTCACACTACCTCTAGGTTCAGTTTCTGGCCGGGATCTTCTCCTCCTTCTCCAGTCGTCATCGTCGTTCCTCTCCAGCCATGGTCGTTGGTGACCTCCGGTGACAGTCGCCGAGCTCGCCTAACCCACCATCGTCGGCGCGGCCGTCGGCGCTCTCTCTCTCTCTCTCTCTCTCTCTCTCTCTCTCTCTCTCTCGTGAACCCAATAGTGCCCTAACGGGCTGGGGTTAACAAGAGGGGTTTTATGTGATTGGCTTAGATGAGATCATTATGGTCGTCCGATCAGCCAGATCTGATCCTAGTCGCTCAAATATCGATCCTCGTGATCGAACTCAAATTCTCCGATCTAGAGTACACCTAATAGTCTAATCAAGCAAATACATCACCACATGGCCGTGTGTGCACAACGCGTGTGTGAAACCAACTCCGCCAAGGGTAATTTACTAAATTAACTCCGGAGCCGCAACGATCAAGGGAGATCACGAAGCAAGGGCAATCGAGCCAAACCAACCGAACCAAACCCTCGACCGACGCGACGGGACCAGGTTGGAGGTACGGGTCCTCACATAGCCGGCCAACCATACAGGAAGCTACGAGGTAATCCTCTTCCTCATCTGTCTCTCTCGTTCGGTTTGAGCCTTCCTCGTCGAATACCTAGGGTGCTTCTCCTAAAACCCTAAATGCATCTCTTGACCTAGCCAAAGCTTTAGCTAAGGAGGAGTCGAGACCAGGCAAGAGACCTGGTACCCCGCACTTACGAGAAAGCTCGGCGTATCAACCCAGCACCCCTCCTCGCCTATATCCTCCCCGAGCTTGAACTCACATCAGAACCCGGCACCACCACCGCCCAACGCCGCCGCCTCCAGCCTCCCGGATCTAATCCAAGGCTAGATCCCGCATCCCTACCACCTCCGACCATCTCCTTCCGCGTTCTTGACGTCAAAACATAAGAAAACCACGCCGGAACCCAGCAAAAACCGCTCACGTGATATCACGTGAGCGGAATACCGTCAACTGAGGAGAATGACAACTGAAGGTAGGTACCATATTGATAAGTTAAGGTACTTGAGCTACCAAATTTGTAAATAACAAAACTCATGTACTAAATTTGTAATTCACATATTTTACAAGTACCAAATATGAAATTTAACCATTTTTAAAACTAGTTGCCAATAGTATCCAACAACGGAGGTCACAGGTCTTAACTATTAAGGCGTACTTTATACAAACTAGTTCGGATAAAGTAATAGAAACGAAGTTTAGTGAATTTAATTCTGAAATCCCTGGGAAAGTAGCAATTCTTGAATTCACAAGAGAAGAACCTCAAATATTTTTTAAAATTCGAAATTAATGTATGTATATATATATATATATATATATATATATATATATATCTTGAACCTTGAATATCTAAAAATAGGAAATCGCTCTCTGAAATTACCCAATCAGCTTTTTCTATGAATTTTTGCCTCTTTCCTTGATATTAAGAAGAACCCTAGCATGTGAACTTCCGATACAGACCCTACGACCGTCCAATGAAATTCTTATTAAAACATGACGGTCGGATCTCCTCCTCGTGATCCGTACAACACATGTCCCAGGATGGGAGGACTAACCAGGTCGGACTCCATCTAAGAAAGACGAGGACACGTGGCAATCCCTGAGAGCCTCGCCCTCCCCCCTCGATTATATGACTACGCTAGCAAGAGAGAGGCCCTCTAAAATTCTCCTCGTTTAATAGTCTTCTCGTCTCGCCACTTCTTGCGCTATTCCCATACTCTTCGCCGGCCGCTGGCGGCGACGACCTCCGCTTCCATTGAGGCAAATCTCCAATCTCCTGTGGTTTTGCCGTCACAATAATTATTCGACATGGAGTCGACGATGCTCGAGGCCGCAGCTATACTTCTTGAATTGCCGGACCTCATCTACAAGGACTTGCAACGAAATAAGCTCCAGTTCTTACGATGGGCGGTGAGAAAACACCGGTCGTGTCCACCCGATGACCCTCCTCCGGTACCCAAAAGCTCACCGGCGCCGCCGCCGCCGCCTGTTCAGGAGGCGAAGACGAAGAATGGGGAGACTACGTCGAGCCCTAACACGCCTTTGGACTTCAACTTAAGCGCAGGAGAGGAGGCGGAAGCGAGGAGGGCCTTACCCGCGCCGCCGCCACCACCCCCGACGGTCGCTCACCGGAAGCCCTTCAAGAATGGCCGGCGTCACAAGGAAGTGAGATTCTTAGCCCCCATACGACCACGACTTCACTTTTTTGTGATGGAAATCCGTAATGATCTTATGGTTTTGGCTTAATGGAATTGGTAATTTGCAGTGGATGAAAGAGGAGCGAGATAAAATTGCTAAGATATCCGCTGAGAATGAGAACTTGAGACTCGTGAGTTTCTTCTTGTTTTTTTTTATTTACAATCTACTTTGCGATTGGGTCCGATTGCTTACTTTATTTCCTTATTTTCTTTTTTTTTCCATGGATTAGTTGACGGCAGAGGCTAGAAGTTGGTTCCAGCAATTAAAAGCCACCAATTCTTGGCTTCAAGAACGCAAAACGAAGGTACTTTTTTTCGATTTTCTTTATTTTTCAATATCATGGTTCTTTGATTTATCCTTTTCCTCTGTTTGAGGAGTACTCAAATTTCATTTCTTTTTTCTTTTTCCTAGTATATGTTTTCTTTTTCTTTGTTTTGGGTTTCAGTTAGCTTCGTCATCCGCACAGAAGTTGGAGTCGATGAATGTTCGACGACCGGTGGTGCCAACTGTTCTCCAATCGCCTCAACTTATGGCATTTATGCCACCAATGCTCGATCTCCACCACTATCAACAGCAACAACAGAGCCGACACGGTGTACATCCACCGGTGCCGGGAATGGCGAGGATGGCACAGACGAGGGGCATCCACGGCGGCAGAGTCCATCTCCTGCTCGATCTGGACTCAAGCCCAGAGGAGAGAAAGCAGCCGCCGGCGCCACAACCGCAACGGGATAGTGTGCAGCTGCGGGCAGCGGCACACGCGAGGAAGAGGAGGATTGAGATCCGAAGGGAGAAGAACTCTTGGGGATCATCGTCTACTTCTTATTTGAGCTACAAGGTGCCACGATTGACGACGTGAAAAAAGAACGGAAAAGGTTCACCCTATATGAGGTTTATTGTATTTTTTATTAAGAAAAGCTTAACTAACTTTTGGTATTTATCGTCTTGTAGTTAAATCTTTTCTAGGACACATTTTAATTAAATGGGCGAAAGACTGGTTGCGTACCTAAGTTACAGCAGAATTCTGCTACCCACCGGCGACCAAAAAGTCTCCCCGGCAGGACCATTAGTTAGAAAACTACAATCTCTAGGATAAACGAAAAGAACACATGTAGTTACAACAAGATGGTTGTAATACCGGTTCAAGATTTGCAAATGAAGAGCTAAAAATCCCCTTCAATGAAACAGCTAATCACGCCGTTGGAAGTGGAATTGTACATTTGTACCCGAAATGGTTAGCTCACTGTATCTCTTGCTTGAACACTCCCTATAGTGTTTCTCTGTACATTTCTCCTGCATCCATGAACTCGTAAATTTCCTTTCAACCATCAATTATCGATAATAAATGTCGATTTCTAAGGGCATACTTAAGACTTCACAACAACATATATAAAAACGATTATGGGATCATGCTGAGTACAAAATCTCATGTGATCCCATGTGAACAGAAGATCTACAGTTCAAAGAACTTTCCTTACAGAAGGATATATAATCTTCCAAAACTGTTTCCGAACAATTCTCATTAAAAGTCAGCTAAATAAGGACACTACATGCCACATGAAAATATGAAAGCTTGCCAACTACAACCAAGATTTTTGTTAACCTATTGCTCCGAATATCTAACTCAACCTCAATGTCAGATGTCATCTTAATTTAGAACCCACGTTATGGTTTACAATAAATTATGTGGTCGCTCGAGCAGCAGCACATACGAGCCTACTTTTTCTTCTTTGACTTGCTGGCCAATGACTGAGCATATGCAGTTCCCTGATCAAGAGCAAGAAACATTGGTCTCAACTCATTGGAAGATACATCTTAAACAAACAGGATATGAATCCAATGACTAGCTTAACATTAGTGCCAATCCTTGGGCAGCAGCAGGAGCTGGTTTCAGAGGCACAAATCAGCAATTATATACAGGAAAAGGCCATTCAGGGTTACCTGCAACCACTCATCCATGTTTGCATCAGTTGTTCCAGTTCCCACTTCCACCTTAGCTGCCCTCTTGGTTTTCTGAAAAAATCAAACATATAAATTGCCAAGCTTAATTAAGCAGCAGAAACCAGCGCTTGATCCGAAAATCTAAAAGAAATTGCGTGACTTCTTTACAGGTGAGGCCCACACATTAGCAATTCCCTCGCAAGCTATCAGATGAGAATAAGAATTGCCGGGTATAAATATCATGCTTTCTTTTTTTCTTTCTTTCGATTAATTGAGCCTAATACCGGGGGGGGGGGGGGGGGGGGGGGTGTTAGAGAGGGAAATGCCCTACAAACTTTACATCTACAAATTACACGGGCATGTGCTGAACTTGTGAACTTGGGTCTCCACACTGGAGGTCCCAAGCTCTTACCTTCACACCATGCACTCAAATGCATAAACATTTGATCATTCATGTTTCAGTGCAGAAATGTAATAACTCACTTGGCCATTAGATTTGCTTCCACCCTTTATGAAGTGATTCTTCTGATTAAAAGAACCTCTAAATTGTGGTATATAAGCTCCAAGGAGGTGATTTAAAAACAGAAAATCAACATTAGCCTCCACTAATTTTGAACATTAATGTCCCTTGCCATATGCTAAATTTGGAAATGTAACCAAGAAAACAACCTTACAGGATTCAAGAACCTTGAATCTTATCAGACATCAATACAGTGCTTTTCAAATCTCGCATTTAATTTTAGAATTTTCAAGTTCATCGAGAGCAATGGATTAATCCTAGCAGGCTAGTATAATCATCCTTGGAGTACTGATAACTTTCAAACAGTCCATTGATGACCCTAACCTCAAATATACCAAGAAAAAATTGCAAATATGAGTATTGGATGTATTCTGTGGATGTGTCTAGGTTTGTGAATGATACAGCAATACCTAATAACCCACCCAAAGTTGTCAATAGAATGTGGATTGAAAATATTAACCAAAATTCTTATTAATTGACAACTTAGATTTGATTGGTTAAACTGATATTTCCCAACATTATTTCAGCTTTGGTAAGCATATTGGCAAACAAAACAGAAACTATAGGTTAACATTCTTAAAAATAAAGTCGCCAATGGTGACCCTTTATACCCGTAAATGCCGTCTATGTTTGAGAGGTAGTTGTTTTCTGCATGTGTATTACATTTGCACAAAATGACTGTCTTCTACATTCCATGTCAACTATAGTAACATTTGCTCTTACTACATGATAGTTTGCTACAAAAATAGATATCTAGTATCAAACTTCAACATCCTACAGATAACTAAGGTCGCAGAACATGAAACCTCATCTATTGTGCAGGTCTCCACAGATATTTACTTTGAGGCACAAGTTATAAGTATTTATTGAAGAAATGAACATTATAAGGATACAGACAGTCATGAAAGCAAAAAGATCACAAGAGCTACAGTCATCAACCCAAAAGTAATTCTAGCCGCTATTATTATCCAGCTTAGAACATCTATGCAAACAAGACAAATCACTTAGCGCCTGTTTGGTATGGGCATAAAGTGGGTCAGGTTACATAACCCCACTTTTTCCCTCTTATCCTCATTTATATCCCCAAACACCAAAAGTAATCATTACTATTTTACCCCCATTCCACCTACCATTACCACTCTACTTTTCCTATCCCCAAAATCCCCTTTAACCCCAAAATCCACCCTTAACCCGGGATAAATTTATCCCCACACCAAACGGGGGCTTAAAGATAATAAACTCATGACAGAACATCAAAGAAAATTACCTTGGAAAAGTGTTGTATCTGCCCATATGCCCACAATCCAAAGAGACCGAGCAGCGCAAATCCAAGGGTAACCAGGAAAACAGACTCAACACTAAAAAATCCACCAGCTTCAACAACTTCAATGGTACCATTATAAAACACATTCTGATATGGTTGTTGATCAATCTCATAAATTATGGTACCCACTAAGTCGAAAGAACCAGGCTGCATCAACAGTATTGCTTCCAATAAGATTATCGTCACACTCAACATATTGTACATCCAAAACAATTTTTTTTAAAAATGGAAACTCAAAGAAAATGTAGGCAAATCAAAAACTCGACTTTTTGGAGGCAATGAAAAAAAATGTTATGATCAACTCCATACCTGCAAAAATTTGCTTACAGCAAAGGTATAAGGGAATGTTGCTTGAGCAGAAAATGGCACTGATGCATTGTACAATTCCTGCCGATACACATGACATTACGTCTTATTTATCAGAACACAACACTACTGATACGGAAATGCATAGTTAACCTGTAAAAGGCATTACTTCACAGACAGAAGATATCAGCATTAGAGGATTTCAACATCAAGCATGGCATTTCTTTGAATCACGAGTTGATCTCCATAACTTACATATTTCAGCATATTAAATTTTAAGATCCAACACTCTTATTACCAGCTTGCATTAAATTTCTCAGATGAGCTGACAGCAATTATTGGACAAATCAAATGAGTGGGATGATCTAATATTGTTAGTAGAGAACTAGATAAGCAAACAACAACTAGACATGGACAGCTCCTCACCTGCACAGTAAGATTCTGGACAAACATCTTATGATCAAAGGGAAGATGAAGGGTAGCCCTTATGGCAATAACGTTCAAAGTTGATTCACCTGTAGCATCCAAGCATTAAGAGTCTATCAAAAGGATTAAATTCACTGTTACAGAGATAAGAAAGTACATAAGAATGAGGTTCTGATATCACCTTGATAGTCAGAATAATAAAACAGCAGAAAACATGGCACTTAATGTCTCAGTCCAAATAGTAAGTTTATGAATCATGATACGCAGCGCATATTATGTGCAGATCCAAATGGTGAGTTTACGAATCAGAAGGAGAGGTCAAAAACACTCGTGCCCTAAAAGAACAAAATTTTCCAAATATTTTCAAGGAGCAGAAGACCTCATCATCTATGGTATCTAGAGCAACTCCCAAGTGTATAAATATCTGACTACTCTCTACAAAAAGTAAGAGCTTGCAATCCAGTTGGCCATCAAAGTCAATAATAGAAAAATAAACATCCTATTTGGTATGGGGTAAAGGGGGATAACCCCCCTTAACCCCATTTCTATCCCCAAACACCAAAAGTAATCATTACTAGTTTATCCCCATTCCACCTACCACTGTCACTCTACTTTTTCTTATCCCCATTCCTTAACCCCACTTTTTCTAACCCTATTCCCCCTTGACCCCACTTTTTCTAACCCCATACCAAACGGCAAAGGGAATGATTGCATGTATTATCCACAGACAAAACAGTGTCAGCTGCAATAAAATAAGCTGTATAAAGCCAAGCATAACAAAGTACATATTTACCTTCATTGTGCATTCCAACCAGAAGTGTAGTTTCTTCTCCTGCTGTGACCACTGCAGTGGAAAATATGTCATTATTGAATGGTGCAACTTGGAGCGTTTTCCACAAAGGAAAGATATTCAAGCTAATCTCAACCACACTTACTTCTTCCAGGATTTTTTGGAAAGACACATACTGTATCAACTCCAGGAGCCGCACTAAAATAAACATCACCAAAATCTTGAGCATCATCACCAACAATGCCAAGTTCGCCTCCTTCAACATCTGCGGCTACATCACCATTGCTATCTGACTGGTCTACAACAACTGCCAAAAAGACAACCAGGAATTCAGCTACGATACCTGAGACACTGAGGATTGTAGTCAAGGAGACTTAAAAGGTAGAGTCTCAGAAGGATAACATAAGATACTTATGCTGCTGCTCAATAACATTTGAAGAGGGAGAAAGCAGCTGCCATCAAGATAGACAGCAACCTGTCACTAGCCAACTATTCATGGATGCTAGTAAGTGAGTGGAAGATGTAACTCTTTCTTCAAGTTAACATGATTAGAGAACAGACATTAAGTAAATTGCAATCGTGACATAAGATAAGAAAAGCACAGTAATCCTAATCCTAATCCTAAATGAAAAGATCTAACTAAAAAGCGGAGGTTGAGACAAGTCTCCAAGAAAGAAAAATAGGTGTAGACTGTCTGCAGACACATCCCTCCAAAATCCAAATTTTGCCTCAAGAATGTGAGATTCAATAACATCTATTTCATCATACCCGGACAAAGAATCTCCATGGAAACAAGACAAACCCCAGATTTAGGACTCTCCAAATAACAAATAAGAAGCTCTAAATGAAATTAACAACCATCAACAACCCTAGGCTGGCAATCAGACGACTCATACAGTAAATCAAGCAAAATCTGTGTAACGTCAGGACTAAAGCCCGTAGAGTTTCTTAATTCTCGCAAATCGTAACCAAGTAAGCGATATCCCGTAAACCTAAACCATAGATCTATTTCTAAAATGAACAGGAACTCGACTGAAAAGAACTTTATTTGCTATGAATCATCAAAACATAAAATCAAATTACGCAAAAATCACAACTTGGCCAATTACTGCAAAGGGAACAATCCGAACGCTGCTTCGGACAGACAAGAGGCGAGCATTTTACCACGACTTAATCTACAAAAGCAAGTATCCAACGCCATCGGTAGTATCAAGAACCAGCAAAATCGCTTTCGGACGCGTGCAAATCGATGGATCGGCGTGGATCTCGCCAAACAAAAGAGAGAGAAGATCCAAAGGGGTACCTTTGGCATCCGAGAACCCGAAGAGTAGGACGGCGAGGAAGAGGGCGGAGAGAACCCTAGAAGATCCCATGGCGTTACGATGAAGGGGGCGAACCGGCGGCAACAAGCTGTGGGTCTGGATCCTGCTTGGCCGCTCAGGTTCGGAGACTTTAACGAGATACCACGGCCCAGAGAAGAGTTTTAGGGGAATAAAATAACTTTCAAAATACGTATTTACCTGTATTCTTCATATTTTCATATATACCCTGAAAAGTTTAAATAATTTCAAAAATACCATTCGGGTTAGTTGCCGTGGAATGCAATGGGAATATTCCCAACACCGTTAACGTTAGCAGGAGAAAAGACAGTTTTACCCCTGGAGTACCGTTGCAGTGATAAACCCTCATTTAAACCCCTGCATCCTTCATCAGCCTCTATGCTTCAAAATACGCCATTATTGCCGACATCGAGCTTGCCCACGAAGTTAGATCGCCCCCACGACTCAAAATCTGTGCAAGGCCTCGCATTTCCGGTGAAGATCCGTCGGGTTTGGGACCAACTTCTCCATGGCCCTGAGGAAGAATAGTAGATGGGCATCATCCGAGCCATCTTCTCCAGCAGCTTCATCCGGCTTTGATTGCAAGGTCATCCTTTGCGGTTGCAAAGAGCCATGTCATGTTTGTATATCTGGACAAGATCATAGCAAAGAGAGGCGCTTCTATGGTTGCCCAAACTATAAGGTACATTTCGACTGTATTGATAGCTTAATATGATAAATTAATCAAAATTTCCATAATGCTAGTTTTGGCTTCTTCACGTTTCAGAACAAGTATGACAGGGGATGTGGCTATTTCATGTGGATTGATGGTCCGGAGCAATCATCCGGGCAATCATCTGTGGTCTTGAATGTTTCTGATCAGATAAGTGTATTGAAGCATCAAGTAAAAGAATTGGAGAAGTTGTTGATAAGAAGGATGGGATCGCATGAAGAAAGTCTGTCTGCATCACTGATCATCATGGAACGAGTTAAAAAATTCTGCTGCAGAGATGTTTCTTTTGTTACGTGCTTTGTTTTTTGCAATTGGAACAATGTTGATCTTAGGAATTGTATACATGTATTTCATTTGAGTATGTACCAGGCTTCCCTTAACAATGTCTGATCAAATCAGTTTTGATCTTACAAATTATACTCATGTATTTCATTTGAGTTTGTAACACTTTAATTTGTAGTAACTATGACAGAATTTTGTAACATGGTTGTGCCAAAATTTACCCCAGATTATATGTAGTCACCCTTATGCAGTTCCCCTGTACACAAATTCAGTTCCAAATAAATAGCTGTGTTGATAACACAAATACATGACTGTGTTCCAAAATTTACACAAATAGAGAAGACAAATATAGAACAAAATTGCTATACAAATTTCAGTGACAATACAATACAAATTTCCATCCATACTGTTCCAACACAAATATCCATCCACTGACAACACAGATAGCTATTCCAACACAAATACATAGCTGTAACTGTGTCAATACATAGAGCATTGATTCAAAAAATTCCAAGTACTTGTCAATACATAGTTGCAAGAATCTAGGCCAGCTACTGTGTGCCTCCAGCCAGACCTCATCCTGCTCCTGTGTCCATGCCTTTACCTCCTCTTGTGCCTTTCGTTGCCCTCCTCCTCTTTTGATTGCAGCTTTAACTCTCGTGGCTCGGGGAGCTGTGTCATCAGGTGTATAAAGGCCCATCCCCAGTCCATGAGGGGGTCATTGCAGGCTGACTGTGTCAATTATGTAGCCAAAGTTTCAGATTTTATTGTCAAGCTCACAAGCACTAGTAAACTGTCAATTACTATACTAAGTACTTACCTATAGTACATCTACCCTACATCAGAATTTGTTGGCCTTCTCCTACCTCTTCCTCTTCCACTTCCTCTTCCTCTTTCCCTGCCACCCCTAGCATCAGAACTCCCCATGCCCACACCAGCAATATCCCCCCCACCCCTAGGTCTACCTCTTCCTCTTCCTCCGACTCTGCCTCTGCCTCTCCCTCTACCACCCCTGGCTCCAGCATCTCCACTGCCAGTCTCAGTCCCAGATGCACCCCTGCATGAATTGTTAACATATCCATAACTGTTAACATATTCATTCAACCGGTACATAAGAAATCCATCAAAAGCTAAGTGTTTACCCCTGACTTTGAGACCCTTCACCATCTTCTTCAACTCTTCCAACTAAAGGTTCCTTGCAGGTGTTCTGATGAAGGCCCCACTTCTTGCATCTTGAGCACCTCTGTAGTCTTTTACTCTTTGTCCTCTCATCTGCTCCTCGGATGTGCTTCTTCTTTGGCCTACCTCTAGGCTTCTTTGTATGAGGTGGAAGCAAGGTATAGCCAAGATCAATCTTTTTCCACTGATCTTTATCTGGTAGTGTACTGATGAACCCTTCATAAGCTGCCCTGTACCTGTATCACATCATATAGCTGCAAGTCAAAGTTTGGTTATTTAATCATGGATATTGTATAGTTACTTATATATACCTTTGCAAGCTGAAGTATTCGTGGACAAAACTTTCCCAATTTGGCTTCCTTGCTTGACCTATTACTGCTGCAACATGAAAGCAAGGCATGCCTGATAGTTGCCATCTTCTACAACTGTATGTATGATTTTCAAGGTCAACCTCATTCCTATCATAAGGAGATGTCACCTCATCTCTGAATTCACTTCCCATAACTACTGAGTAACCTTCTAAATTCCTTGACAAATAAGTTACATACTTCCTGGCATTAGGAACCCAGTTTCCCTTCCACCTACTTGACATCCTCCTTCGCAAATCCATTTTGGTCATGACCTTCCTCCTCAACATGTCCACCAACCCAACACATGGCAGAAATCTCTCATTTGATACCCAGGAATTAAATGACTCTGACAGGTTGTTACATATGTAGATATTCTTACCAGTATCCTTGAAGGTGTGCCTTGACCATGTACTATTAATGGCCCCCAAATGAGCAACAACAGCTTCTCCATTTGAGTTCCCTAGAACCTCTGCTATGGCAGCAGGAAACTCATGTTCTGTGAATGCCCTAGCAGCATTCCACACAGCAGTCTCAAAGGTATCTCCTGAAAACACCTTCTGAAAATTCTTGTAATAGTGCATCATACATATCCTATGTTCTGCATTAGGTAGGACCACTTGCATAGCTTCTTTGATGCCTTTGTCTTGATCAGAGATGACTATCAAGTCATCAAACCCTACCATCCATAGCCACTGACAACATCTCAAAGAACCACCTCCATGCATTCCCACACTCAGACTCAACCATAGCAAAAGCAACTGGAAGCAACCCATTGTTACCATCCAAAGCTGTAGCTGCCATTAGCTGACCCAGATACCTGCCCTTCAGATGGGTTGAGTCAACACCCAAAAAAGGCCTGCATCCTGCAATGAACCCATCCATGCATGCCTTGAAACAACAGAAGAATCTCTCAAAGGTATGATCTGGGCCCTCTGTATACTCAATCACACTTCCAGGGTTTCTTACAAGCAGCTCCTCTCTCAAATTAGGAACATTATTGAAAGAATCATCTATGTTACCATGTACCTATTCATATGCAAGCTCTTTGCCCCTCCAACACTTCATATATGAGACTCTGACTTGATACTTATCCCACATGAGCTTCCTTATGTCCCTAGGTCTCACCATTGGATTATCTGCCATCAACTGGGTAA
Source organism: Narthecium ossifragum (assembly GCA_963920575.1). Lineage (NCBI taxonomy): Eukaryota > Viridiplantae > Streptophyta > Magnoliopsida > Dioscoreales > Nartheciaceae > Narthecium > Narthecium ossifragum. The sequence continues at coordinate 19,785,461 of OY986964.1, read as the reverse complement.
TCTTACGTGAAATCCATGCTGAAGTGGCCATCTCCCCTCCAGCTGCATTGCAGCCCAAAACATGTGTGATCCCCCCTCACTGTCTTGACCTCAAATGTCTTCCCATCATAAAGTCTTGATGCATGAATCCTCCAGATGCAGTCAAGATCTCTGCATCTGACAGTCACTCTGCTCTTGTCACTCTTCTTGATAAAGAACTCATAGTTATGCTTGATGGAATGCTGCCTAAGTGCAAGCCTGAGTTGGTCTACATCTTTGAACTTAGAACCCACATTTAAATTGGGATTTTCCATGTCAACATTGGCCATGACCCCTTTATACTTAGGCACATAATCAATGTTATCCTCAGACATATGCACATCATCTTCATCTTCCTCACTGTCACTACATGGGTGGTAGTCACTATCATCAGGAACATAGTCTGCCTCATCTTGGGTGCCGTCTGGATCCTTAGTCAATGGGTTTGCATTAGGATGCCTAGGCCTAAAGTCCAGGTCTTCTTCCCAGTCTTCTTCAAAATCATCTACATAAGCTTCCCCTGATCCATAACAGTCATTAGAGAAGCTTGCAAACTCAGTCACTGTAGCCCTTGACTTAGCCTTTGCCTTAGCACCAGTTTTGCCTTCTGCACGGCATTCTGCTCTTACTTCTGCTGTAGCCTTCCCCTTAGCTGTGACATGTGCTTGACCAACTGATTTACCATTTCCTTCACTTTGTGCACTAGCATTTGCTGTTACCCCTGTAGTTGCCTCTGCTGTACCCTCTACTTTACCCTCTGTTGTACCCTATGAAGTAGCCTCTGCAGTAGCCTCTGAAGTAACACCTACCCTGGCCTCTGAGGTAGCACCCACACTGACATCTACCATGGCCTCTGTAGTGGTACTAGCTGTAGCCCTTGCACTGCTATACAAATCACTTGCTTGCCCAATCTCTACATACAATTCCACAACCTTCTTCGAGTAGATCTCATGAAGCTGAATCATTCCTTTGTAGTCTTCATCATTGTGAATATGATGATAATACCTTGGATTGCTTCCTGGTAGAAGGTATGACATGTGCAACTGGGCGCCAAAGGTCCATGAACAAATAGCTGTTATATCTCCCTTTAGCTCCTCAAATGTAGATTGACTTGGATGCACCTTTATTGTCTTTAACTTACCACACTCATATTGCATCGTACCAGACATGGCCTGACTTTTCCAAAATCCAGAATGATATAATTTGATTTCCATCATTGGTTCTGATGAAGCTTGGGCCATGATAAGACTTGAAAAGTGCACAAAACACCCTTGTAATTTGGCCTTGTTGGTCTCTGAGCAATGCTTCACTGACTACTTTTATCCCATTTCAGGTATAACAGACCCTACTAGGAGTTAGATCAACTTTGGAGCTAAAAGAAGCGTATTTTGGCAATTCTGGCAAGTCAGATCGATCCTCCTCTACTGGAGCGATCGATCCTACTCAACCAACACGTGGACAAAGAACAAGCATAAGGATCGATCAGACTCAACATGACGGATCGATCCTCCACGGGACGTAGCATAACAACAATGGAAAGATCGATCGGACTCGATAGGTCCGATCGATCCTTCTCGGGGGCGTTAACAACAATCAAAGGAGTAGGATCGATCGTACTCCATAGACGGATCGATCCTTTGCGGCCAGAAATAAAGATCAACGGCTCAGATCTAATCCGGGGGAAGATGTTTCCTAGGCTATAAATAGTCAATGTTTAGGGATTTTTGGGGGCTTTTTCCAAATCTTTTTGGGGAGAGTTTTCCTGTACTTCTTCTAGACTTTTCTTCGACGATTCTTCGGAGGAGATCCATGGTGGGAGGAGATCATCGACTTCCACCTATGGATCGGCCCCTAAAGATGAGTAGCTAAAACCCTAACCATGGGATTCTTATGATGTAACTAGGGTTTTTACTAGGGATTTCTGAGATCTAGGGCTTGTATACATTAGTGTTTGGCTTATATGGATTGATTTCACTTTCTTCATACCTCGGTGTCGATTTTTTGCTGGATGTATGGATTGTTCTAGTTTGCACTTGATTCTAGAGCTTGCGTATGCTAGGGCTTGGATTGGATTCATCCAAATAAGAGGACCGTACTAGTCCCATGGTATCTCAAATGAAATCTTCTTCGTGGTTAGGGATTGTATAGTGCTAGTCCCACTACGTTCCATCCCTAATCCTTCATACATCCTACTTTTGTAGTTTTGGCCATCAAGATGCTAAAATCATCTTGATCTTACATCTAAATCCATATCCATAATACTATTTGTGATGAATTCATCCTAATAAGAGGGTTCATTAGCGGTGAACGTAACTAATCATTCGGTCACTGACAATTAGATTTTTGGTTCTTGCTAACAAGGAATCCTAATCAGAACTTGTTGAGTGATAAGGAGAATTAGCCATTCACTTATCAACTTTTGGGAAGCCATTCATCGTGTTTGCGTGTCCTGATCTTAGGAAGACTTGGTAGAACCTTAGTTACTGATTAAGAATCCTGTGGTCTTTTCTCTTATATTCCTAAATCCTTTAGTATAAGTTTAGTTTAATATTAATCCGTAATCTCGCCCAACTCATTAGTAGGAAACTTACTTAGCGTTCAATCTCAAGCACCTTAATCCATGTGGACTCGACTCGGACTCTCCGCTATCTACTAGTTTCTTAGTAGTTAAAGTAGAGCACTGGAAATTATAGTAATTTTGGTTAGGCAAGCTACGACACTTTTCAAGTCCTATCAAAATTTTGGCGCCGTTGCCGGGAATTATATAGTGTTTTGAGTTGTTTACTTAGTGTAGTTTCTTACTTAATTAGTTGTTATCCGTCATTTATTATATAAAAGAACAAAAATAGTTTTAATACTAATATTTCCATATCTTTTTGTGATCAGTAGGTGAAGAACGACGCGGCATCTTTCCAAGCGGTGAAGGAGCAATCGCCAACAAATACATCATCGAGAGTGCACTCTTTGTATTTCTAAACCTTGGTTGATCTTTATGATGTGTGAATGAGTGATGATAAGGACCCAGATCTTTCTCTCACGTTAAAAGAATTCTTTGCTTCTTGTTCTATATCACATAAACTGTCAGTATGTTCTCCTACTCATTCAGTCATGGATAACCCTGAGAACCATCCTGAACCTAATGTCAATCCGAACCAACCTGAAGATCAAGGTCGTAGGGCCATGAAAGATTTTTATGTTCCAACCTCATTCACTTCCAATTATTGCATTTAACCCCCAGTGATTGGGGCAGCTCACTATGAGATTAAGCTACAATTTTACAATCTTTACCAACCTTTCACGAACTATCTCATGAAGATCCATACAATCATATCGAAGAATCCATTTTGATTAGTTCTACAGTAAAAGTCAATAATTTTACCGAAGATACTTGGCGACTCAAATTATTTTCTTTTACTCTTAAAGGTAAAGCTAAACATTGGCTCACTTTTCTAGAACCTCGATCTATCACTACATGGCCTCAATTACAAGCTCAATTCCTTGAAAAATTCTTCCCGATTACCAAGTCAAGTGACCTTCGTCATGAAATTTCTTCATTTAGACAAGCCGACGATGAAGCATTTCATGAGGCTTGGGATCGTTATAGAGAACTCCTTAGAAAATGTCCCCATCATCAATTTTCTCAATAGGCTATAGTAGAACATTTCTATAAGGGTCTTAAGGAAAAACATCAGTTGACTATAGATGCTGCATGTGGGGGAGTTTTCATTACCAACCCTCTTGACGATTCTTGGAGGCTTTTTGAGAGACTTGCTGAAAACTCTCAACATCACGCCACTTCTTCTAGGAATAATCGTGGATCTTCAACCCAATCTAATCCTAGAAGAATCCTTGAATTAAATGAGTAAACCCGTCTTGCTCAACAAGTTGATGCATTAAGTAGGAAACTTGATCAAGTTCTTACCCAAATGACAAATCAGGTTGATTCTTCTATTCCTCCTATGCTTCCATCTTCTGAAGAAATCTGTTTCTTGTGTTCTGCTCCTGGTCATGATGTTACTGACTGTCACTTAGCATGTCATTATCCGGAGTTAGTACAAGAACATATAAATGCAATTTATGGTCAATTTAAACCAGCTTACGATCCTTATTCCAATACCTATAATCCTAGTTTGAGAGACCATTCAAATTTTTCTTGGAGAATACCTAGCCAACAACCAACTTCTTTTAATTCAAGGCCATCCATAGGTGCTCAAACTCCAAGTTATCCTTCAAAGTTTCATTCATCATATCCTACAAATTCTCAAGGCCAAGCTCCGCCGTTCCGACCTTCATTCCGGCCTTTTCAAAATCAATCATCTCAACCTTGGGTGCATAAACCATATGTACCTCCCCGGAATCAAAGACCTCAAAATCAATCATCTCTTCCTCCACAACAACCAATTCAAGGTCCAAACAACGATGAGTTAACCCAATTAGTGCATTCTCATTCTCAAACTCTAGCGAAGATAGAGGCCCAATTGGGTCAGTTGGCTAATGCATTGTCTAGGAGAGAAGATGGGCAATTACCTAGTCAACCCGTTCCTAATCCAAAGGGCCAACATCATGTAGACACATCTTATGAACATGTACAAGCCGTGACAACCCTTCGAAGTGGTAAAACTTTTGTCAATATTGAAAAACCTGAAGAACTCACATGTAATCAAGATTTACATGCATCATATTCTCAGACATCATTAGACGACAATTCACATGCATCAAAGGAACCCAATTCATCTTCTAACACTCCACATTCAAATCTTCATGATTCCATTGAAGATCTGCATGTTTCACCGAACATGACATCATCTCATGAGAAAGAACCAAATCTCACGACTTATGTTCCTAAGGTTCCTTTTCCTAAAGCTTTAGCGGATCCTACTTCCACTCCATATAGAAATTCAAAATTAGATGAAATGATGGATGTGTTTAAGAAAGTTCATATTAACCTTCCTTTGCTTTATGCCATCAAACAAATTCCATCATATGCTAAATTTCTCAAAAATCTTTGCACTCATAAAAGGCAATCTAGATCGCATGTGTCTAAAAAGATCTTCTTGACTGAGTAAGTTAGCTCAATCCTTCGCTGTGATCTTCCTCCTAAGCTCAAAGATCCTGAAACCCCCACAATCTCATGCATTATAGGAAATCGCACGATTGATGGAGCACTACTAGATTTGGATGTAAGTGTTAATCTCATGCCCTACTCCTTATATTGAAAGTTTGGCATAGGAGAATTAAAACCAACGGCTATGACCTTACAATTAGCTGATCGATTAATTAAAACCCCAAGAGAAATCCTTGAAGATGTTTTGGTTAAGGTTGATCAGTTTGTATTTCCGGTTGATTTTGTAGTTCTAGACATGGAACCCGGAGTGCAAACTAAAAAATCTGTCCCTATAATCCTTGGCCGACCCTTCTTAGCTACAACCAATGCTTGTATTAATTATAGAGATGGTTTCATGACAGTCACGTTTAGTAATATGGAACTGCGTTTAAATATATTTCATGCCTCAAAGAATCATGCATATGATAATGACTGTTTTATGATTAATGCATTGGTTAATGAGGACGAAGTAAATAGTTGTGTTGATGATACACTGCCTGCATTGTTGTTGAATGTTGATACTCCGGGTGGGAGTTTTGAGAATAGTTGTGATATGTCTATTGTGGTTGAGGATGATGTGTTTGAACAATATTTGTCCAATTTGCATGAAGATGTTCTGAGTACGGATGTGGTTCTTTCGGTTTTGAATGATGAGAATAGTCATTTGAATGCTTTTTCATCGGTTTTCAAGTATGAAAATGAAGAGATTTTAAATGATTTTAACAATCTTGATTTAGTTACTGATGTCTGCGGTATTTCATGGAAAGAGCCTCTCATTGAACCTTTACCTTCTACCTCCTCAATTCCCGCTATACCTTCTTTAGTTACACCACCATCTTTGGAGTTGCAAACGCTGCCTTCCAATTTAAAATATGCCTTCCTTGGACCTGAGTCTACCCTTCCAGTAATTATCTCGTCTGCATTAACCACTGATCAAGAGCATCAACTACTCGAGGTTCTTAAATTGCATAAAAGAGCTATAGGATGGTCCATTGGTGATCTTAAAGGCATTGATCCCTCAATTTGCATGCATTGCATACTCTTAGAGGATGAAACTAAATGTGTAAGGGAGATGCAACGCCGACTCAACCCTCTTATGAAGGATGTGGTAATGAAAGAAGTAATTAAACTTTTAGATGCAGGGATAATATATCCTATTTCGGACTCTAAATGGATTAGCCCTACTCAAGTTGTTCCTAAAAAATCTGGAATCACAGTGGTTAAAAATGATAATGGGGAGGATATCCCAACTAGACAAACCACAGGGTGGAGAGTTTGCATCGATTATAGGCGTCTTAACGCTTTAACTCGGAAGGATCATTTTCCATTGCCCTTCATTGATTAGATTTTAGAAAGACTATCGGGCCAATCTTATTATTGTTTCCTTGATGGTTATTCTGAGTATAATCAGGTGGCCATAGATCCTAATGACCAGGAGAAGACAACCTTTACTTGTCCTTATGGAACGTTTGCATATTGTCGTATGCCCTTTGTCCTTTGTAATGCTCCAGCGACATTCCAACGTTGCATGCTTGCTATCTTTGGGGACATGATTGAACATGTCTTAGAAAACCTATCCAAAGTTCTTGCTAGGTGCGAGAAAACTAATCTTGCGTTGAGTTGGGAAAAGAGCCATTTTATGGTGACAGAAGGTATCGTTCTTGGCCACGTGATTTCAAGTAGGGGGATTGAGGTAGATAAAGCTAAGTTAGAACTCATTTCAAAACTGCCACCTCCTTCTTCAGTGCGTCAAATTCGGTCATTCCTTGGCCATGCTGGCTTCTACTGGAGATTTATTAAGGATTTTAGTAAGATCTCCCAGCCATTATGTGCGTTGCTGGTGAAAGATGTTTCATTTGTATTCGACAAGTATTGTCTTCATGCTTTTAATATCCTTCGTGATTCACTCTCTTTAGCGCCTATTGTCCATTCCCCAAATTATAACCATCCTTTTGAAATCATGTGTGACGCGTCTGATCACGCTGTGGGTGCCGTTTTAGGACAAACGATTGATAAACTTCCTCGTGTCATTTACTATGCTAGTAAAACGTTAAACGAAGCCCAAGTAAACTACACGACGACTGAGAAAGAATTGCTTGTTGTGATCTTTACCTTAGAAAAGTTTCGGTCTTATCTTCTTGAATCAAAAGTTGTCATCTTTATCGATCATTCAGCCCTTCGGTATCTTGTCACTAAGAAAGAGCTAAAACCTCGATTGATTCGTTGGATTTTGCTTCTTCAAGAGTTCGATATGGAGTTACGGGATAAAAAGGGAGCTTTGAGTGTGGTTGCAGATCACCTTTCCCGTCTTCCTTTAGATGTCATTAACGATTCATCCCCGATTGATGATACATTCCCTGATGAATATCTCTTAGCTATTGATCAAGCACCGAGACCGTGGTTTGCACATATCGTAAATTATCTTGTTTCTGGGTTCACTCCTGCTCACTGGAATAAACAAGATCGGGATAAATTCTTTTCAAAAGTCAAATCCTATGTTTGGAATGATCCTATTCTCTTTAAGCACTGTCCGGATCAAATTATGAGATGTTGTGTACCCGAATCTGAAATTATTTCCATTTTGACATCATGTGATTCTCATGCATGTGGGGGATATTTTTCAGGCCATAGAACCGCCGCCAAGATCTTTCAGTCTGGTTTTTATTGGCCCTCGATCTTTCGTGATTCACACAGTTTTTCAAAAGCTTGCATTCGTTGTCAACAGTTGGGAAGTATTTCTCATCGAAATGAAATGCCTCAAAATCCGATTATTGAATGTGAAGTATTTGATGTTTGGGGTATTGATTTCATGGGCCCGTTTCCTCATTCGAATGGTTACAGTTACATCTTATTAGCTGTTGATTATGTTTCAAAATGGATTGAAGCCGTAGCCACTAAGACCAATGATCACCGAGTCGTAGTAAAATTCCTTCATTCTAACATTTTCTCTAGATTTGGTCATCCTAGAGCTATAATAAGTGACGGTGGATCGCATTTCATGAATAGGTATTTCCGTCACACTCTAGATAAATATAACATCTCCCATAAGGTTGCCACCCCCTATCATCCTCAAACCAGTGGGCAAGTGGAGGTGTCTAATAGGGAAATCAAACGCATCCTTGAGAAAGTAGTGTGTTCGGATAGGAAGGGCTGGTCCATGCGCTTGAATGAGGCTTTATGGGCATATAGAACGGCATTCAAAACACCCATAGGGATGTCACCATATCGATTGGTCTATGGTAAGCATTGCCGCTTACCAGTGAATCTCATGGATAAAGTGTGGTTAACTATTAAGGAGGTTAATTGGTTACCTAAGGGTCGGAGTGCTCGTTTGCTTCAACTCAATGAGTTGGAGGAAATACGTAATGAAGCCTATGATAATGCTCTTATTTATAAGGCTCGAGCTAAAGCTTATCATGACAAGTTCATCACCCAGAGAACTTTCAATGTGGATGATAGGGTTTGGTTATTTAATGCTCGACTATGGCTTTTTCCAGGAAAACTTAAATCTAGATGGACTGGTCCATTCGAAGTTACTCAAGTTTTTCCTCATGGGGTTGTTGAACTCCATCATCCTAACTTTGATTCTACTTTCAAAGTGAATAGCCAAATGTTAAAACGTTACATAGAAAATCCTCTTACCTTAGAAGCCACACAACGGTTGTATGAACCAAATCATGAGTAATTGCATCTTCATTGGGTCGAGCTAGCAACGTTAAACCAAGCGCTTGATGGGAGGCGACCCATTTTTGATGTGTTTTTAAATTCTTTCTTTCTTTCTTTCAAGTTTTCTTTGCATGCTTGTTTGATTTCTACTTATTTGCATATGTGTTTTTGATTGTCTATACTGCTATCATCGTTGTCAATGGATGGTCGTGTTAATTGTTATCTTTGGATGTCTATTCTTGAATTGTGTTGGCCAGGAGAGGTCCGTATTTTTACATGGTGTTTAGAGGCTTAATTCTCAGATTTGTTATGTGTTTTTGCACTTGTAATTGAGACCGATCGATCCTCCAACCAAGGTAGGATCGATCCTTCTTCGCCCTACGCATACTTTTTAGTGGGCAGTAGTCGGATCGATCCCACCTACCCCGAGGATAGATCCGGCGTGGGTATTTAATTTTGACAGAACGTAGTGTTTTCCTCACTCCATCACATGATCGATCATTCTATCCCTCTGTCTAAGTTTTACTTCTTAAGGTAGTAGGATCGATTGTGTCATGGGAGAGGGATCGATCCTACTTGTTATTTAATTTTAACAGAATGTAGTGTATTTTGCACTACACCTTCCGATCGATCCCTCTATCTCTCCGGTAATAATAGAACATCTAAGGTAGTAGGATCGATCCCTTCTCTGGAGAAGGGATCGATCCTAAGTGGCTATTTATTGGTGACAGAACGTGGTGTTTTTGACGAGTTATCTTCCGATCGATCCTTCTATCTGTCCTTCCCAATGAGTCTAGTGGAGTAAGTAGGATCGATCATTTTAACCGAGTTAGATCGATCGGGCCTATTTATTCACTATGTCCTCCGATCGCACCCGATTCGTCCACGTGGCGATGGATCGATCCAGCCGGTCTAGACCGATCGATCCTGCTCGAGTCTTTCTAAAACACACATTGTCGCACCGCCGCCGTCGCCGTCTCCAAGTCGGACTCAACTCCGAGTTGAGTCACCGTTCCATGCCTTTCCATCCTTATCGTCCTGGATTCCTACTCCGAATAGGCCTCCTAAAGATTGGGTTTATATATATATATTTTTCTTACTCCACTGCCTCTGTTCTACACCTAGTCTCTTGCGTCCGGCTCTTGCTCTCCGACGTCGTCTCCGATTCCGACAGGCTCCTCCCGGTGATTCCATCCTTCTGGTAAGAATCCAACACATTATCTTCTTATCTACACCGCGTTCTTTCGATTTTTGTTGGATGTCCACGCGGCGGAACCCATGGTTTTCGCCATGGAGCCCGACCAATGACACCGACAACCACGGCCGGCGTCCACCACGTTCCCGTCTTTGTTTCCGTTCTCTTCTCCGTCTTGTTTTTTTTTCTTGTGTCCTGTTCTTGTTCCTTCGCGCTGATGAGTGTATGAAAGTGCATTCTGAACAGTCTTATAACCATCTCAATTGTTAGATTATTATCCTTAATCAATATCTTTATTACTATTTTTACATCTATATGTTGCTTCACATGATTGTTTGGAAAATGCAGGAAATTGGGGTTAAAAGAAGCTGAAAAGAGTATCTGGATCAACTTCAAAAGTTAATCTGTACCTGTTCATGAAGAACCAGATGATGTGCCATATATGGTTGGAAAGCTCTTGAAGTCTAGATTCTGAAGAATTTTACGGTTCGTGATTCCGAGTTTCCTAGAGGAAGTTACGGTAATTTTAGTACCGATGGCGCAGTCTGAATGGCAGAACAGAAAATAAGCTGGAAGTCCGATCGATCGGACTACGCAGAAACGTGACAGAACATATATTTTTCAGCCATATAGGGTCCGATCTATCCCTCCATCCCCCCTACGGGGTCCGATTGATCCGACACCCATAGTCCGATCGATCGGACTAGGGAATAGCCAAAAATAGCGGATTTTTACGCAACCGATCGATCCAACACCCATAGTCCGATCGATCGGACTTGGGAATTAAAGGTTGACAGAACGTATGCTTTCTAGAGGAACACAGTTCGATCGATCCATCCATCGATCGGACTCGGGAATAGCCAGAGACGGAGGATTTTTACGAAACCGATCGATCCGACACCCTTAGTCCGATCAATCGGACACGGGCGAAGTCAGAAGTTGAAGTTTTAATGCGAGGGATCGATCCGACACCCTAGGAGGGATCGATCCGACGTTTCCAGTGAAGAAAACCTACGGTTCAGATCTAATCCGTGGATGGAGAGATTTGGGGCTATAAATTGGATACTTAGGGTTAATCAAAGGGGGGACTTCTTGGACGTTTTTGGAGGCTCTTTCTGGACGTTTCCCAAAGGAAAAAGATGAAGACATCTCCATCCATGGCCGAGTAATCCGCGGGCATGGTGGACGGATGATCTAGCGAGGATTAGGGTTTCTTCTCCAACAATGGTTCATAGTTTTTAATCTTCATTGTTAAACTCTTTTCTATGTATTGAATCTTCAAATATTATTTTCAGATTATAGATTTTTATGTGGATGATTAATATTATGAATCCAGTCATGCTTCTTTTATGATCTTATAATCCCATAGTCTTCTCTTTTGACTCTCCTACCGAGTCTTGCGAGACCTTTGCTATGCATTGCCCGTAATGACAACTGGTATTGTGTATTCTTAGGATCTGATAAGACAAGGTTGGGGCACTATCACGTGAAATCTTTGCTATGCATTGCCGATTGTGAGAGTTGGTATTGTGTATTCTTAGAGATCCGGTTAGATAGAGTTAGGGCTTTGTTCCGATGAACTTTTGCTGCGTGTTGCCTGTAGTGACAGCCGGTATCGTGTATTCTTAGGTTTGGTTGGATGAAGTTAGAACTATAAAAAGGAAGAACCAATCGTAAGAAGAGACATTTATATATTTTGTAGGGTTTATAATTCCATATCTTTCAGTTAAGGTGATTGGGATGTGAATCCCTTAACTGAGTATTATATGAACCATTGAGAAGAGAAGAACCTAAATCCGAGTGAAGTGATTCCTGAAGCCTAGCCTTATTCAAATCTTGATTTCTTTCGTTAACTTTATCTTACTATTACATCTTCGATCTATTTTCTTAACTTTTTACGCTCTTGATTGTTTTCGATATATTGTTATCTATGTTTCTGGTTCTTTCCTGCTTGTCTCTCTGTGGGATTCGACCTCTCTTATGCTGTACTGCACCGCGACCGCTGTGCGTGACACATTTGAGCGACAGCACGCGCCATCACCATGATTTTCTCGGATCTTCTCCCATCCTCTGTTTCCGGCCATTTTAGTTTTCTTTTATTAGGATTGTTTTCTTTTATTCGGTTTTAGTTAGTAAGCTTAGTTTCAATTGTTGTTTTTGCTTATTTTCTTTAGTTGGTTTGCATCTTTTGGATTGTGTGTTTGTCGGTGTATGCCTCGGTATAGAGACGAACTAGGCAGATTTGCTAGACGTCCCGAGGGTGATTCTGAAACTTCTGATAGTGAGACATATATTGCTGATCTCTTTGACGCACAGTCACAGACTTCACATCGTACTTTCACAGACTTCACATCGTACTTTCATTATGGCTGAGCACGAGGAAGAACAAGCTCCTAGGAGTTTGCAAGAATATTTGCATCCTACTCGCACTGCTACACCTTCATGCATCATGTTTCCACCTAATGCAGCACATGTTGACTTTAAACCTGGCATGATTCAGTTGCTTCCTACCTTTCATGGGTTGGAAAATGAAAATCCATATGTGCATATTAGGGAGTTTGAGGAAGTAGTAGCGACCTTCCATAGCCAACCAGGTGCACTAGATATGATCCGACTTAAGTTTTTTCCCTTCTCATTGAAGGATAGAGCAAAGAGTTGGTTATATTCCTTGAGGCCACGATCTATAGGATCTTGGGCTGAAATGACACAGATATTTTTCAACAAGTATTTCCCACAGCACAAAACCAATGCACTTAAGAGATAGATTTCGATCTTCACACAGAAGGATAGTGAAACTTTGTATCAGGCGTGGGAACGATTTAAAGACATGTTGAATTTATGTCCTCATCATGGATATGAAAGTTGGCGTCTTGTTAGTTATTTCTATGATGGTTTAACTGTTAGAGAACGTCAATTTGTTGAGATGATGTGCAATGGTGAATTTTTGCAAAAATATCCTGATGTAGCAATTGAATACTTGACTGAGCTTGCTGAGAAAGCTCATACATGGACTGGACCGAATGCAACAGAAAGTACAAACAGGGCCAGACCACCACCGCAGCAACCAGGTGGAGGAATTTATCAGCTACACGAGGAAGACGCACTCAAGGCTAAAGTAGAGAGTCTAACAAGGGAGCTGGAGCTATTAAAGACCAAAGATATGATGGCTGCCCGAACCTCTCCATACAATGAACCTACAAGGCCGGCTGGGCCGTGTGCGATCTGTCAAGGCGTGGACCACCAGATTGATGATTGCCCCACCTATGCTGAGATGAGAGGTGTGTACGACGAGCACTGCAACGCTGTAGGCGGATTCAGGAGGCCGTACACTCCCTATTCAGAGACGTATAATCTAGGATGGCGAGAGCATCCGAACTTCAGCTGGAAGTCGAACGCTCCACAGAGCAACGAGCATCATCAACCGCCACCTAATAAGCCTCTTTCTAACCATCCTTATCTGGTTTTCCTAGGCCTACATTTAATGACAATTTACAGGAACTGAAATCTATGATTGTGCTGGAATCTAAGGAAAGGAAGGAGGATATTCAAGAGATCAAGAGCCAGATCACGAAGCTGATCAACTCTTTGAGCGTGCATGAACGAGGGAAGTTCCCAGCTCAACCTCAACAAACGCAGGTATCTAGTGCTGAGCAAAATAATGTGAAGGAGATGAATGCCGTAACTACAAGAAGCGGAAAGACAACAAAAAGCCCTTCACAAGAGCCCACCGAACCTCCTATTGTTGTTGAAGAAGAGGACCAGATTGATGAGAACCATGTAGAGACCGATCATTCAGATGGCCTTACACCAGGTGACTTTCAGGTACGTGTCCCTTTCCCTCAGGCATTGAAATCCACTAAATTTACTATGGAGCCCAACAACGAGATTTTGGAGCATCTTCGACAGGTTAAGGTAAACCTTCCTCTTTTGCATGTTATTAAACAAATTCCTACATATGCTAAAGTGATTAAAGATCTATGCACTATGAAGAGATGACATCATGTAAAGAAAACTTCATTTTTAACAGAGCAGGTTAGTGCACTGCTTCAGCATAGGATTCCTCCTAAATATAAGGATCCTGGCTGTCCTACTGTGTCTTGTTTCATTGGAGAGCATGAAGTAGGACAAGCTTTATTAGATCTTGGTGCAAGTGTCAATTTAATGCCATATTCTGTTTACTTGCAACTTGGTTTAGGACAGATTAAGTCCACATATGTGGTTTTGCAATTGGCAGATAGATCCACGAAGACTCCACGAGGAGTAGTAGAGGATGTGCTTGTTCAAATAGATAAATTTTATTATCCTGTTGATTTCTTAGTCTTGGATACTCAGGCTATAGTAACTGCTGATTTTAGGATTCCCATTATCTTAGGTAGACAGTTTCTTGCTACTGTTAATGCTATAATTAATTGCAGGAATGGCTTAATGAAGTTAACTTTTGGGAATATGACTTTAGAAATTAATGTTTTTAAGGTTGCTAAGCAGCCTGATGAGGATGATGAATGCCAGCAGACTTACCAGATTGATTTGCTCACTGAAGAGGAGTTTCCTACCACTGAAATTAATTCTCTTGAATTAGATTTGGATGAAAATGTTGATGTTGATGGTATGTGTAAAAATGTGGAACATTGTTCCTTTGCAGGTCCATGGAATACAAAGTTTGAAGAATTGCCAGAAAGAGGACAGCCACCAACACCATCATCCATAGAACCGCCCAAGCTGGACTTGAAGCCACTTCCTCAAGGATTGAAGCATGCCTATCTTGGTCCAGGTGATACATACCCAGTTATTATTTCTTCAGCATTTACTGCAGAGCAAGGTGAGCAATTACTTAGCGTTTTAAATGAGCATAAATCAGCTATTGGATGGAGCATAGCAGATATAAAAGGTATTAGTCCCTTGATATGTTCCCATATGATTAATCTTGAACAAGGGGCTGTACCTCGTAGGGATCCTCAGCGTAGGTTGAACCCTACAATGAAAGAGGTAGTAAAAACTGAAGTGTTGAAATTATTAGATGCAGGGATCATTTACCCTATTGCTGATAGCAAATGGGTGAGTCCTACACAGGTTGTGCCTAAAAAATCTGGTGTCACCGTTGTTGAAAATGAAAGTGGAGACTTTATCCCCACTAAATTGGTGACAGGATGGCGTATGTGTATAGATTATAGAAAATTGAATGCTGTCACCCGTAAGGATCATTTTCCACTGCCTTTTCTAGATCAGATTTTAGAGAGAGTAGCTGCACATCCTTTTTATTGTTTTCTTGATGGTTATTCTGGATATTATCAGATTGAGATTGCTTTAGCGGATCAGGAAAAAACTACTTTTACATGTCATTTTGGTACTTATGCTTTCCGTAGAATGCCATTTGGATTATGTAATGCTCCTGCTACTTTTCAGCGTTGTATGATGAGTATGTTTGCTGATATGATCGAGGACTGTATGGAAGTATATATGGATGACTTGACTGTATTTGGTAATACTTTTGATGCATGCTTGCAAAACTTAAAGAGAGTCTTGGTCAGGTGTGAAGAGAAGCACCTTGTGCTTAATTGGAAAAAGTGTCACTTCATGGTGCCCTCAGGCATTGTGTTGGGCCATATTGTCTCGTCCAAAGGCATTGAGGTAGACCGATCAAAAATCGATCTCATCTCAAAGCTTCCTGTGCCAAAGACTGTTAAAGATGTTAGATCCTTTCTAGGGCATGCTGGTTTTTACAGGAGGTTCATTCAAAAATTTTCTACTATTGCTCGTCCTTTGTGTAATCTTTTGATAAAGGATACCCCTTTTGAGTGGAATATTGCTTGTCAAGAGGCTTTTCAAGCCTCAATTGGTAAATTGACTTCCACACCTATTGTGCAACCACCCGATTGGAGCCTTCCTTTTGATTTGATGTGTGATGCAAGTGATTTTGCTGTAGGAGCTGTTTTAGGACAGCGAAAAGATGGTAAACCTCATGTTATTCATTATGCTAGTCGAACCTTGAATAATGCACAGATGAATTATTCTACCACCGAGAAACAACTGTTAGCTATAGTCTTTGCATTAGACAAGTTTCGTGCTTATTTGATTGGTTCTCCCATTACTATTTTCACTGATCATGCCGCGCTTAAGTACCTTCTCACCAAGAAGGATGCTAAAGCGCGCCTAATTCGTTGGATATTAATCTTACAGGAATTTGATATTTCTATAAAAGATAAAAAGGATGTGGAGAATGTTGTCGCCGATCACCTATCGCGGTTGATGGTGGAAGTAGCGGAAGATGAGCCACCAATCATAGATGACTTCCCTAATGAGCAACTCTTTTCAGTTGCACGACTGCCCTGGTATGCGCATATTGTTAATTACTTAGCAACATGTGAGATCCCTTCCTTTTGGAGTGCGCAGGATAAGTGTAGATTTTTTGTTGAGGTAAAGAAATTTTATTGGGATGATCCTTGTCTGTTTAAGTATTGTCCTGACCAGATTATGCGTCGTTGTGTCCCTGATTATGAAATCGAAAGCATCATTACATTCTGTCACTCTCATGCATGTGGAGGCCATTTTTCGATGAAAAAGACTGCTGCTAAAATTCTTCAATGTGGATTTTACTGGCCTACTATGTTTCGTGATGTTAATATTTTCTGCAAATCCTGTGATAGATGCCTAACACTAGGAGCTTTATCTAGGAGACATATGATGCCTTTGAACCCAATTCAAGCTGTAGAGATTTTTGATTGTTGGGGTATAGACTTTATGGGACCCTTTCCTTCTTCTTTTGGCTATTTATATATATTGTTGGCTGTGGAATACGTGTCTAAATGGATGGAGGCTATTGCATGTAGGAATTATGATCATTCCACTGTCATCAAGTTTCTTAAAGAGCATGTTTTGTCTAGATTTGGTACTCCTAGGGTCATTATTAGTGACCAAGAATCCCATTTTTGTAACCGCTCTTTTGAGGCTTTGATGGGCAGGTATGGAGTGACACATAAGATTTCCACTGCTTATCATCCACAGACGAATGGCCAAGCTGAATTAGCCAATAGAGAGATAAAGCAAATCCTGGAGAAGACAGTGAGCCCCAACCGAAAGGACTGGTCCTTGAGGCTATCAGACGCGTTGTGGGCATATCGCACTGCCTACAAGACTACCCTGGGGATGTCGCTGTTTCGCCTTGTTTATGGAAAACTATGCCATCTTCCAGTTGAATTAGAACATAAGGCATATTGGGCTATTAAGTCATTAAATCTTACTTTGGATGCTGCAGGTCAGGAACGGAAACTCCAGCTGACTGAGCTAGAGGAACTCAGGAATGATGCTTATGAGAGCTCCCGGATCTTCAAGGCAAAGACAAAGGCCTATCATGACAAGAAGATCCTGCGGAAGACGTTTAAAGTCGGACAACAACCTTATCTGTATGACGCACGACTACACCTCCATCTTGGGAAGTTGCGATCACGCTGGACAAGCCCCTTCACCATTAGCAGGATATTTGAGAATGGGGCTGTGGAAGTTGAAGACCCAAAGGATGGGAGGCTGTTTACGGTCAATGGACAACGCTTGAAACAGATTCCAGAGAAAGTGGACCCTGAGGAGCACACCGTTTCTCTCGTAGACCCTGTCTACGAGGGATGATCTTTCTCCTATCTATCATTTCCCTTTTTGATTAGGTTAGGTTATTTTAGTTTGTTTGCTTTCATTCTCATTTGCTTTTGTTTGCTATTTTATGTTTTTAGGATGCTTGGACTTCCGTCTTCCTTGCTTGTGAGAGTTCGGCCACCATGAGGAGCCTTGGGCAAGATTTCAGATATTCTGTCAGGTGGCCTCGCTCCTATTTCGATTTCCTATTCTTAGTTATTTCATATATGAAAATTCAGCCAACACCCTTCTGCTTATTTGCATGATTAGCACACATTGAGGACAATGTGAATTTCAGGTTGGGGGGTGTAGGCATGCATGACCTTATGCATGCTACCTTGTTGAGTTTAGTGTTGAATTGAATATGTTACTAGAGATTGTACATGAGCTGAAATTTTTATGCTTATTATACATGTTGCTTTCATATGGATTGGCATATACATTGATTGCATGCGTGATAATCTGAAGGTAGAACATCATGTGATTCACACACGAACACTTTATGTGTAGTGGTGATTATACTCACCAGAGGAATGAGCATGCTATTGTTAATCTAGACTATGATTTCAGCATTAGCTAGTGTTGAGTATTGCATGGAGAAAAAAAAAAGAAAAAAAAGTTCTGGAGCTTGATAAAGCTGTGCCTAAACAACTAGTAGGTGATCTACTGAGTAACCGGGTGTTCTTGCCTCAAGAAGCGGGGAGCTCGAGTAAAAAGGTAGAACCACTGAAAAAAAAACTATTAAGTGTTTTGCTAAGTAATCGGGTCTCTGCGCCTCAAGAAGCGGAGAGTGCTCGCGTAAAAAGGCAAAGTGTCTGATAGTTGAGAAAAAAAAGAGAAAAAACAAGAAAGACCATGCTGTACTTAAGGTGCGAGGGTTGGATGATTGGTCATGAAGATAGTAGTGTGTTTGGACTAATGGTGGGTAGAAGTTGCTTCTGTACGTAACATTTATTTGTCACGTCACATGTATAAGAAGTTCCCATGCTCTGTACTGCATAAAACACTATCGACTTGATAAGGTAGAATTTTTATCATGCATGTCTACATCCTTGAACCATTAGTGTGCTTAATTATATTCTATGCGCTTTGAATTGCTAGAGACTAGCAATAAGCTGGTTGGGGGGTGTGATGAGTGCATGAAAGTACACTCTGAACAGTCTTATAATCATATCAATTGCTAGATTATTATCCTTAATCAACATCTTTATTACTATTTTTACATCTATATGTTGCTTCACATGGTTGTTTGGAAAATGCAGGAAATTAGGGTTAAAAGAAGCTGAAAAGAGTATATGGATCAACTTCAAAAATTAATCTGTACATGTTCATGAAGAACCAGATGATATGCCATATATGGTTGGAAAGCTCTTGAAGTCTAGATTCTGGAGAATTTTACGGTTCGTGATTCCGAGTTTCCTAGAGGAGGTTACGGTCATTTTAGTACCGATGGCGCAGTCTGAATGGCAGAACAGAAAATAAGCTGGAAGTCCGATCGATCCGCCGATCGATCGGACTACGCAGAAACGTGACAGAACATATATTTTTCAGCCATATAGGGTCCGATCGATCCCTCTATCCCCCCTACGGGGTCCGATCGATCCGACACCCATAGTCCGATCGATCGGACTCGGGAATAGCCAAAAACAGCGGATTTTTACGCAACCGATCGATCCAACACCCATAGTCCGATCGATCGGACTTGGGAATTAAAGGTTGACAGAACATATGCTTTCTAGAGGAACACAGTTCGATCGATCCATCCATCGATCGGACTCGGGAATAGCCAGAGACGGAGGATTTTTACGAAACTTATCGATCCGACACCCTTAGTCCGATCGATTGGACACGGGCGAAGTCAGAAGTTGAAGTTTTAATGTGAGGGATCGATCCGACACCCTGGGAGGGTTCGATCCGACGTTTCCAGTGGAGAAAACCTACGGTTCAGATCTATTCCGTGGATGGAGAGGTTTGGGGCTATAAATTGGATACTTAGGGTTAATCAAAGCGGGGACTTCTTGGACATTTTTGGAGGCTCTTTTTGGACGTTTCCCAAAGGAAGAAGATGAAGACATCTCCATCCATGGCCGAGTAATCCGCGGGCATGGCGGACGGATGATCTAGCGAGGATTAGGGTTTCTTCTCCAACAATGGTTCATAGTTTTTAATCTTCATTGTTAAACTCTTTTCTATGTATTGAATCTTCAAATATTATTTTCAGATTATAAATTTTTATGTGGATGATTAATATTATGAATCCAGTCATGCTTCTTTCATGATCTTATAATCCCATAGTCTTCTCTTTTGACTCTCCTACTGAGTCTTGCGAGACCTTTGCTATGCATTGCCCGTAGTGACAACTGGTATTGTGTATTCTTAGGATCTGGTAAGACAAGGTTGGGGTTCTATCCCGTGAAATCTTTGCTATGCATTGCCGATTGTGAGAGTTGGTATTGTGTATTCTTAAAGATCCGGTTAGATAGAGTTAGGGCTTTGTCCCGATGAAGTTTTGCTGCGCGTTGCCTGTAGTGACAGCCGGTATCGTGTATTCTTAGGTTTGGTTGGATGAAGTTAGAACTATAAAAAGGAAGAACCAATCGTAGGAAGAGACATTTATATATTTTGTAGGGTTTATAATTCCATATCTTCCAGTTAAGGTGATTGGGATGTGAATCCCTTAACTGAGTATTATATGAACCATTGAGAAGAGAAGAACCTAAATCCGAGTGAAGTGATTCTTGAAGCCTAGCCTTATTCAAATATTGATTTCTTTCGTTAACTTTATCTTACTATTACATCTTCGATCTATTTTCTTAACTTTTTACACTCTTGATTATTTTCGATATATTGTTATCTGTGTTTCTGGTTCTTTCCTGCTTGTCTCTTTGTGGGATTCGACCTCTCTTATGCTGTACTGCACCGCGACCGCTGTGCGTGACACATTTGAGCGACATCACGCGCCATCACCATGATTTTCTCAGATCTTATCCCATCCTCTGTTTTTGGCCGTTTGAGTTTTTCCTTCACTCTGTGAAGGATCGATCGTCCTCCCCCTAGACGGATCGATCCTTCTCTATCTACTCATCCTTCTTAAGTTTTCTCTTACCAACGATCCAGTCTACAGGTGTCCTCCACGATGTCTACATCTAGTGACGCTTCATCGTCCGCCAGCGGTTGCCAACCTAGTTCGTTGGAGCACTATTTTGAGGCGGTGTCTCCTGTGTCTCAAGCCTCGGGCTTTTCTTCAGACGATGATTTTGCAGACTCCGCTGCCTCCAGCCGTCCATCGTCTCCGCGGGTAGTTTTCTGTTGCCCTCCGCGGGAATTCCCCGACCCTGTTTACCCTGCCGAATCTGTGATTGAATATCCTATCGGTGTTGAATTTCTTGGGCCACTGCCAACTCCTGATGTCTTTGCCCGTCTCGTTTATGCCATCCAGCATGATCCCGACCTCGATGATCTGTGGGTTGCTTTCAAACTGCCCGATGGGTATTCCATTGTTGTCCCACCACAGTCCCTGATCGACCCTGCGCTTCAGTCGCCAACCTTCTCACTGCCAGGGTCGCCATACGCGTCCGATGATCCTGATCGTCCACTACCCCTGAGTTCGAGCGAGATTGATTATGATGACGTGGAGCTTGATGCCGATGAGCTCATGGATCTTCTGGAGGACGATGATGAAGACGACAATGAGGACGTTGACAGTGATGATTAGGCTTTAGGACAATCTTGTTTTGCTTTTAGGATGTTTGCTTTGTGGCAAATTTAGTTTGTGTTTGTTGCTTGCTAGTTTTTCCTTCTTTCCATTTCGGATTTCTTTGCTTTGTAGTATTGTTTTTCTCTTCTTCTTTTCATTTCGTTCGTAATAAAATTTGAGCTCATGAATGGATGGGTGTGTGGTTTTGAATTCTGCGATGCACCTTGCATGCCTTGGCAGTTCTCAAATATGCCATCCACGTAGGGGTGATATCCAAGTTTTTCGACTAATAAAGAATGATTGGCGGGGGACAGATCGATCCTTCTTATCGAGACGGGTCGATCCTTCTTATCAAGACCGATCGATCCTACTCACTCTTACACTGTTTTAAGTTGCGCGTTGAGATGCTGCCATGTGGACTCCGATCGATCCTTCCCCAAATGACGGATCGATCCTAGTCGCGTTATTTTGGGAGTTTAAAGCCAGGTGTCCGATCGATCCTAGGGCAATTTTCCCTACGATCGATCCTACTTCCCCCCTTGTCGTTTCGCTCGGACGCTGCCGTTCATCGTTCGTGCCTCCGACCGGTGCTCGGCCTCGTCTCCGGCAAGACCTCCTCACCCCGTCCTCTCCCGCACTCTATTCCCTCCCTCCAACCCTCTTCCCCACTCAAGACCTCGCCGTTTTCCCCAAACCCATTCAAACCCTCCGCCGCGGTTCCTTGATTCCCGTCGAGCGTCACCGGCTCCGTTCTTCGCCACCACCCCTACCATGGTGCGCGCGAAGAATGTCCTCAGTAAGGGCCTCGGCGGCAAAGGGAAAGCCGCCGCCGCTTCCTCTTCCACCCCTTCCACCAGACGTCCACCTTTGCCCGCAGCTCCGACAAGCGCATCTCCGGCTACCTCAACATCCTCTCCGGACTCTACTCCTTCTCCACCTCCATCACGGCCGGTCCGGACCTTGAGAGCTCCACCTTCTTCTTCGACGGCTGCGACTCCTTCGTCTGGCAAGCGGAAGGCGTCCGAGGTTACTTCCTCTTCCCAACCACCCCAGTGGCAAACGAAGCGCAAGAAGTCCTAGCCGTTGACTGCTCCGACCGTCGTCCGCGGCCTTCAACCTCGCTGGCAGCGCGAGCTCAATCTTGAGTACACATTCGACGTCGACTTCTTCCGAATGATTGAGCACGCCCAAGACTCCATCGCGACCCTCAAGCGCCGGGGTCTACTACCGTTGTGCACTCCTTGCACCTCTGTGTATCCCCGGCTGGTCTGCATGTTCTATCAGAACATGCAACCTATTCTGTTCGGGGACGAGCGCGACGAGGATACCTCCTGACGATACGCATCCCCGGGCTTCACCTCCACGATCGATGGTGTCGAGGTGTCTTTGACTCTCCGGGCAGTTTGCGACGCGTTATCGATTCCTAAACGCTGCCCCGGCCTCCACAGAGCCACGCCCGATGAGTTGTACGTCCACGACTCGGTCCCCCACCTCTTTCTTCACCCGGATCGCCAGAACGCCGATATTTTTACCCGCGCCGAGCTGCCGACGCACATGTGGCTGGTAGACGACATCCTGCGCCGGAACGTCTTCCAGGGCGGTCACGATCAGTATCGCGTCGGCGATTGGCTTCTCACGTTGTGGTTGCTGGCCAAGGACTGGGCGATCAGTATACCACAACAGATTTTGGGGGACATGGACCTGTTCTATAGATGTGCGGTGCTAGATAGGCGCCCGAGTTACGACGACGCGGCTCTTCCCCACCCTAGACTTTTATCCGCATTTCTTCAAAGCCAGGGTCATGTCCCAGAGAGGGAGCCGACCGTGTCGCCTGAGGAACTTAAGGCGACACGATTTGGTTCCGCCACTTGGAGCAAGGTCCTCGGCCACATGCGGAGAGCCGGCGTCTTTATCCGCCAGTCGCGGCCCAGACGTTCACAGCACGCGCCGGTGTATGGACTGGTCGAGCACCCTACACCTGGCGAGCTGTACAGAGAGTTCCGCGTGGAGTTGGCATGCTTACACCAGCGTTTGGACGCTGTCGACGCACGAGATGCGGCCTTCCGTGCGGACCTCTTGTACATTCGTACGCGTCTTGACGACCTCCATCCTCCTCCGCCCGTGACTGTCATTGTGTCGTACCAACCGTTGTCCTTTCCTGGGTCGCGCCCTCAGTCCTGAGTCTCGTACTTAGATGCTTGCTTGGATTACTTATACACCTTTTAGGTTTCTTGCATCTAAGGCCGTGTGCTAGCAGGTTTTGCTATGACTTTTGTTGGTTGATGGACTCCCTTTTGTATTGGTTGGACATTATATATATATATTGACTTTTGGATATGGGGGGGCCTGAGTGTGCTCGTCTATACTTGTATGGGTGGATTATTGTATTTGTTCTTGTGTGCTGCAGGTGGACGCTTAGGATAGTTTACTTTTTCTGTCCTTGTGTGATGAATGTTTGTACGGCATGTGTGCTTATTGCATACATAGAGGGAATGCTGCCCAGTTTTTCTCCATTTTTAACGCTTATTCTTTATTTCCATTAATGCGATCATGGTGTATTCCATCTAAGACTTGACAGGGCACCTATGCTATGGACTGCACAGCAGGGTGACATCACGCCATTACTTGGTTTTAACGACTAACCTTTATCTGCAAATCTGTTTTCATTTGTACCTACCAGCGTATTTTTCGTACTAAACCTCTACATGTGATCTCTACTCTATATTCTTTGTTTTCTTTTTATCACTTAGTGTAATTGGGGACAATTACATTTAAGTTGGGGGATAGAATTTTAGGAATTCATATTTATTTATTTTATGATAATCAAAGTTTATACATCCCTTATAATGCGTCAGACGAATGAGGTTATGATGATTATTGATAACGATGCATAACTTAGAACATTATTCGATGATTTATTCAGAAGTTCATATGTCATGTAAAATTCAGTAAATTTAGCTATGCATGACATGAGTTCTGTACTTTAATACTTTTACCATAGTTTAGGGATAACTTGATAAATCCTATTGCACTTGAGCACTTTCACATGTGAATGAGTTGAAGTTAGATTCTGAGCCTGAAACTAGGATAGATTTATGATTTTAGGACATGTCACAGAAGATACATGGACACATACAGTTTTCTGTCTGCAAAAAGTATCTGTGTATGAAAAGTGTAGGGGTTCAACTTAGTAACCGGGCAGGGTGCCTAACCAGCATACTGTTCGCGTCAAACGGTTGAATTTCCTAACAAAGAAAAAGAAAAAAGGACTTCATACTTAGTAACCGGGCAATGTGCCTAACAAGGTGTGTTGTTCGCGTAAAACGGTTGAAGAACCTTGTGGAAAAAAAGGAAATAAAAGAAAAAGAACAGAGGTTGTTATGTGATAAGTGGAAAATATGTGCTTGCCTAGAATTGTGATCTTGACTAGTGGAATGTTTTGATATAATGGATACTCTGACACATGTGGAACCAAATCCACACACTGGGAGTCAAAGTTGTTTTTGAACCATGATTAAATATGTTGAAGTGCTGGAACTATGCTTTGACTTGTTCTTATTTACTTTATGTTTATATGACCATGGATAGAAGAATAGACTCATGGATAGTGGTTCTATCTCGTGCATTTGAATTAATGAGTATTATAAAGGAGTTCTGATGACATGTTAAAGGGGATGTATAGATGTTTGTGGGTATCATCACTGGAAACCCTCAATAGACTATAACTCCTCCACTGGGGCCACCAAGGGGTTTAAAGGCTTATTGCACATGCTAAGTGCAATTGTGAGACCTACGAAAGTGGCTAGTTAGATTTACTGCTTTAATTTTAATTTTTGTTTGCCTTGCTCGAGAACTAGTAAAGATCAAGTTGGGGGTGTGATAAGACTTGAAAAGTGCACAAAACACCATTGTAATTTGGCTTTGTAGGTCTCTGAGCAATGCTTTACTAACTACTTTTATCCCATTTCAGGTATAACAGACTCTACTAGGAGTTAAATCAACTTTGGAGCTAAAAGAAGTGTATTTTGGCAATTCTGGCAAGTCAGATCGATCCTCCTCTACTGGAGCGATCGATCCTACTCAACCAGCACGTGGACAAAGAACAAGCATAAGGATCGATCGGACTCAACATGACGGATCGATCCTCCACGAAACGTAGCATAACAACAATGGAAAGATCGATCGGACTCGATAGGTTCGATCGATCCTTCTCGGGGCGTTAACAACAATCAAAGGAGTAGGATCGATCATACTCCATAGACGGATCGATCCTTTGCGGCCAGAAATAAAGATCAATGGCTCAGATCTAATCCGGGGGAAGATGTTTCCTAGGCTATAAATAGTCAATGTTTAGGGATTTTTGGGGGCTTTTTCCAGATCTTTTTGGGGAGAGTTTTCCTGTACTTCTTCTAGACTTTTCTTCGACGATTCTTCGGAGGAGATCCATGGCGGGAGGAGATCATCGACTTCCACCTATGGATCGGCCCCTAAAGATGAGTAGCTAAAACCCTAACCATGGGATTCTTATGATGTAACTAGGGTTTTTACTAGGGATTTCTGAGATCTAGGGCTTGTATACATTATTGTTTGGATTATATGGATTGATTTCTACTTTCTTCATACCTCAGTGTTGATTTCTTGCTCGATGTATGGATTGTTCTGGTTTGCACTTGATTCTAGAGCTTGCGTATGCTAGAGCTTGGATTGAATTCATCCAAATAAGAGGACCATGCTAGTCCCATGGTATCTCGGATGAAATTTTCTTCGTGATTAGGGATTGTATAGTGCTAGTCCCACTATAGTAGTGCTAGTCCCACTACGTTCCATCCCTAATCCTTCATACATCCTACTTTTGTAGTTTTGGCCATCAAGATGCTAAAACCATCTTGATCTTACACCTAAATCCATATCCGTAATACTATTTGCGATGAATTCATCCTAATAAGAGGGTTCATTAGCGGTGAACGTAACTAATCATTCGGTCACTGACAATTAGATTTTTGGTTCTTGCCAACAAGGAATCCTAATCAGAACTTGTTCAATGATAAGGAGAATTAGCCATTCACTTATCAACTTTTGGGAAGCCATTCATCGTATTTGCGTATCCTGATCTTAGGAAGACTTGGTAGAACCTTAGTTACTGATTAAGAATCCTGTGGTCTTTTCTCTTATATTCCTAAATCCTTTAGTATAAGTTTAGTTTAATATTAATCCGTGTTGACATCAATTTTGGCTAGACCAAAAGGTCGCAGTACCCACTGTTTGTTTGAGCCAAAATAACATCAGATAGACTCAAGCAAGCTTAAAACATATTTGAAATGTCCGATAAATGCTTGTACTAACTTCGATGGCATCCAGGGGCGTTTGGATTATTTCACCCGCCCAAGGGCGTATTGGGAATTTGGGCCAAAATACAGGCATGGACTTCCCATTACATTCTACAACAACCTTGCATGCCTTTGAACGCACCCTAAATAAGCCATATGGACGCGGGGGTATTCTAGTAATTTTACTGAAACCTCTAGCCCCCAGGGGTATCTGGGTCAATTCACACCCTCAGGGTATAATTGTCTGAAAACTAACCATTCCACCCTCAAAAAATATTTTGGTCCGACATATATGACCACTGAGGATATTTTGGAACTCAGATAAATATTCTGTACGGGAGAAAATATTCGCAGATGATTTATTGAATCTGGACAAATATTTAAATAACGATGGACATGAAAAAATATTCAAAATCATGATTCGAACAGCACTTTCGAATTTCAAAAGATAAATCCGCCAAAACAAAAATCAGCAGATCTCCAAGTGGGCTACATATACGTCTATACCATATAGATAAAAAAAGAAATATATATAGAATCAGCATCACCCATCCATACCATATAAAAAAATAAATATAAAATCAGCATCCCTTTGATCCCGTTGTAACTATCCTTATACAAAAGGATCAGCATTCTCTAAATGCAATAAGCACCCTTTGATTAAGGGATCCATGATCCCATTCCATGTGAGGACATACACCTCTCGTGCCTATAAATAGAGGAGTATGGGGTTGAAGAAGAGACTGGTCTGAGCTGGGTTGAACGGGCTGAAGGCTGGTGAAAGAGATGCTGAAGGCTGGTGGAAGAAGACGTTGAAGCTTGGCTGAAGGCTGGTTGAAGAAGACGGTGGAAGGCCAGAGGAAGACGCCGAGTTCCTGCCAAGACGTTCACATCGGAGAAAGAGTGCTCGGAGGCTTGAAGACGAAGAGGTTCTGGTGACGCTCCAACGTTGCGCACCACCGGACGACGTAGATCCCGCCAACGCAGCCGGAACCCATCGAGACGCTCGCGTCTCTGGGTCAACGCTGTAAGAGGCTCGTCGATCCCGCGGCTCAAGC
Organism: Narthecium ossifragum; assembly: GCA_963920575.1. Lineage (NCBI taxonomy): Eukaryota > Viridiplantae > Streptophyta > Magnoliopsida > Dioscoreales > Nartheciaceae > Narthecium > Narthecium ossifragum. The sequence continues at coordinate 19,757,773 of OY986964.1, read as the reverse complement.
TCCACTCTCCTGCTCGCCCCGCGGCCTAGACCTCCAGCAAAGTTGCTCCAGCTTGATTCCTCGACGTTCACGGAGATCGGACACAAGTCTCTCTCTCTCTCGTCACCAGCGACTTCGAAGACAAGCTTCCCCTGTTTTTTTGTTCTCTGTTCCAGTCGGCGCTTCTCCGTCTCTCTGGTGATCCCGCGGTGCAGGAATGTCAACCCATTGTGAAGAGGGACAGCCACCATCATCGTCCCGGCGACAGAAGCTCCAGCCGCTCGCCGCACATCCTTGGTTCCAACCAGAGCTCCCCTGTTCTAGCCGTTACTAGGCTTCTCTTCTCCTAACCGACTGCCTCAGGCCCAGTCGCCATCTTCCCACGACTTGGCGATCGGATCCTGGTGAACGGTATACTTGGACGACAAAAAGCCTCCCAAGCCCAGCGGACTTGAAAGCCCCGACGGCAAAGATGGCATGCATGGCGTTGAAGGTGGCGGTTTAATATATATCATGTCACTTATTTTCTTTTTTCTTCTTTTGTTATAAAAATGTTCGTTGGATCTAGAATCGGAGGTGTTCCCTACGGGGATGTAAATGATGGATCTGCCGACTTGGCGATCGGCAAATCCAGGGGTGTGGTGCCTACAATTTCCTGATATGAAATTAAAATATGATTTGCTCGGAAATAAAATAGAGATCTTGTCCCAACGTGATCGACGTTTTATCCACGAACAATCCGTAATCTCGCCCAACTCATTAGTAGGAAACTTACTAAGCGTTCAATCTCAAGCACCTTAATCCCTGTGGACTCGACTCGGACTCTCCGCTATCTACTAGTTTCTTAGTAGTTAAAGTAGAGCACCGAAAATTATAGTAATTTTGGTTAGGCTTGTTAAGCTACGACACTTTTCAAGTCCTATCAGGCCACTCTAATAACAGGGAAAAATAAGGTAGGATCAATGATCATTCAAAGCATGTTCAATTGTCTATGCATTGAGATATAACATGAACAATCTGAACACCATTGTTAGTAACTGTCATTGCATAGTGAATAACTCTCACATTCTGAACCCCAATGCAATTCAGCCAATTTTGAAAACAAACAAACTTGCTACATAACAAATATGCAGCACATTCAGCCAATTTATTCAACAAAATATGCATAGAACAAAACTTCAACATACCTGATTTCTTTGACTCGTGGGATAGATCCCTCTTGCAATGGTTCCTGTGGGCTAACTAATGGGACGTGAAAAGTGTCGCGGCTTAACGCACCCGATCAAAATTAGAAATTTATAATCAAACTCCTAACTAACTACTTTGGGGGTAGCTAGCGGTGAGTCCGAGTCGAATCCACAGGGAATGCTTAAGGAAATAATTAAACTACTAATCTCAATCTAAGTGTTCCTACAATGATAATAAAATAAATGATTTTGGGTTTTAGGATATGATATCTAAGAAAGCATGTAAATGAATCAATGGATAGAGAGAGGTCCTAGGGAATCCTAATCCGGATTAGGCTCAATTGTAGCTTTCTAATGGATCAAGATGCGCAATCTTATCGAGACACTACAATATCGACTACCTTGTGGCTAACAAAGGTCGTCGCTAACGAATAACCAGATAAGGACTATCCGTCGCAAAAGGTGTATGCTAGAATATCGGCGATCGAGGGATTAGCTACGATCATCGCTAATGAGAGGTCGGGTTAGGATCATCTCGTCGCAAGGAATTGGGTTGTATGGAATATGGTAATGAATCGAGGTGGTTCTAGCATCTCGAATCTAAAACACTATAAAAGATAGGATAGATGCTAGGTTAGATGTGGATTGGAGTAGTTCTAGCACAACCAAGTCCCTAACCTAGAGCCAAGACTCCCTTCAACACAAGTGGTCATGGTTCTAGCACAACCTACTCATTGGGGAATATCAACAAACACCTATTGGACACAATGTTCTAGCTTATGCAAACCAAAGAATTCATCCATCCAATATTAGAATCCAACTACAAAGATGATAAATGAAGCATAAATCCATACAATCTTGTCTCAATAGGGTTTACAACATCTAAAAATCCAAAGAAAACTACAAAGAAAACCTAAAACATCATGGTATTCCACTAGGTAAATAGATTAGCTACTCATCTTTGATGGAGAAGCCATGGAGAAGAGATGGATCCTCTTCTTCATCAATCTCCTCCCTCTTGGATGAGAGCTCCCTTCCTTGCCCAAGGGGGTTGCCCCTTTCCTTGGCCTCTTCTTGTCCAACGGAATCCCCCAATAAGAGCTCAAAGTTTGGTATTTATAGCCATCAAGCTTCTCCCCTTCGGATTACATCTGGGCCCTTCATTTTGCTTAACTGGTAATGAAAGATCGATCTTCTAGGGGTGAAGATTGATCTTTTCATCCCGTATAATTGGCTGCGCCCGCGGAAGATTGATCTTCTATAGGGAGAAGATCAATCTTTTGAATTATTACTCTCTGTCATCTCTGCTACAGTAAAAAAGATCGATCGTTTATATACAAAAGATCGATCTTCTTTTCTGCATATTATCTCTTTTGCCATTCAGCACTGCGCATTGGTACCAAAAATGCCATAACTTCATCTAGGAAACTCGGAATCATGAACCGTAAAATTCTCCAGAAACTAGACTTCCAGAGCTTTCCAATCATATATGGCAGATTATCTGGTTCTTTCTGAGAAGGTACAGTTTAATCTTTGAAGTTGACCCATGTATCTAAATGTGCTCGAATATACTCGTTTACGCTCCAAAGTTGATCTAACTTCTGTTGAGGACTCTTGTACCTGAAATACCATGAAGATTATTAAAAATGCCTTTCTCGAAGACTAATAAAGGTAAATTAAGGGGTTAATTTGTGTACTTTTCACGTCTCATCACACCCCCCAACTTACACTTTGCTCGTCCTTGAGCAAAGCCAAAAAGAAAGAAACACACAAACAAACAAACAACCAAAACCACTAATTTGTCAAAATACAATGCATTGATTCATATGCAAGCAATTCTCAACTCCGATGCTCAAAGTAGATTTCCATACACGAATTTTATCTCTCAAGTCATGGCCAAGTAAAAAGCAAATGAATAAGAATATAAATGATATAGTTCCAAGACTTCAAATCACTTGAACAATCCCGTGTCGTGAAAGGAGCAACCAAGTAATCGGGGTCTTGTAATCATCTAAGTAGGGAGCCAATCAAGATCAATCATCCTTAGCAATTCAAATCAATTGAACATGTGACATGTTTTATTCAACACTAATCATATTTTTTTTCTTTTCTTTCTCTCTTTCTCTTTTTTTTCTGAGGAATAGAGCATGTGGTTGTGCAATATCATGATCCCTTAGGCTTTCTACTAGGTCCATGTAACAGGATTTAGGCCAGTGACTCCCAAACCATATGGTTTGGGGCAATAGGTGTAAAGGCACCCCTCAGGCTTAATCTCCCGAACCTAGAAGGCCACGAATCACAACTAATGACCATTATGCTTTTATTCAACTAACGTGATTGTGCAGTGCCTTGATCCCTTAAGCTTTCTACTAGGTCCATATAGCGAGTGTTGTGTCAATGACTCCCATGCCAGGTGGCTTTAGGGCATTAGGTGTAAAACACCCCACAGACTTAATTACCCGAACCTAGAAGGCTACGAATCAAGGTTAGTCAACAAAAATTTTCTAACACAACTATAAGTCACATCAATCGATCATGAATATGCTTCAGAATCTCAATCTACCAAGGTCCCTACTCAAAATCACTTAACCCTTCATACAAGTGCGAGTACGCAGGTGATTGGGACCACTCAATTAGCCTTACAATGTGCCAAGCCGAATTGAAGTAAAAGAAAAATGTCATTTATCCAATGATTCACAAGTTTTTATAAGACATGAAAATCAAGAAAATCCGTGCAATGGTTCTCTAAGACAAGCATCTAAGACAAAAATAATTTCACATAGTCATCAATGCAAGTAAATTGACAAATTAAGTGAAGGTACACAGGTTATCGAAGATGCAAATGTACCCCCCAACTTAAATTTGGTTGTCCTCAAGCACATATGAAGGGTAAAAGGGAAGAGAAAACCTGATGTGCTTCAAAGCATCCATGTGAAGGTATCCTTGGCCAAATGCAAAGAAGATATGAAGTATAACCAAGGGTTAGTCCAATAAAAGCAAGAGTACAAACATCATCGTCTTGGCCTAAAATTGTACAAAGATCTAAACATACCAAGGCCAAAACTCGTGGACCGGATGCATGGAAACACTCATTGGAACCAAGCAAACATGCCGAAAATAAAAACAAAATAATCAAGCATGCAATAAAGCAAGTAAACAATCAAAGAAGCATGGAAATGTTGGGTTGCCTCCCAACAAGCGTTCATTTTACCGTGTTTTGCCCGACGTTATTCTATGTACAACAAAACCAAATTTGGGTGGACGATGGTTCAACGTAAAGAAATACATGGATTGAAGAATGGAAAAGACATGCAAACATGATTTATCAAAGAAGAATGAAGCATCATTGGCAACGAAATCATGCAAAGCGTCAGTCATTGACCAATTACCACCCTTCAAGCCATGTATTGCAATAAATGGGGCCATCTTAAAATCGACTTTTGGTGGCCGATGGTTCAAGGTAAAGAAATACATGGTCCGAAGAAAGTTGAACTCATGCAAACAAGTTTCATCAAAGAAGTAGGGATTGTCCTTAGCGAACAAAGTACTTGAAGGGTGAGGAGTCTCAATGAGGTCCTTGATGAAATAACGTGGAAAATTGGCATGGTCTTCAATTGAAACAAGGTCCGGCCCCTCAAAATGTTCAACTAGTGTGGATGATATGAAAGGTAGAGGCTCAATTTGAGGCTTCCTATAAAAGCTCTCGCAAATATGATGCATTGGATGACAATAATATCTTACAAATTATTGATGCATTGGATGACAATGATATCTTGCCGGGTTTCATGAGCATAGATCTTATTTTGAGGAGGATGATTCTTATGATATTGATTTACCGGTTCACGAAGCTTTTTATGAGGGTTTACCTATTATTGATGCATTGGATGACAACGATATCTTACAAATTTTCGATGATTATGGGGATGATGGTGTTTGCAATGATACATTGCCGGTTTTTGACATGTCGGATGGGAATGATGTTCTGCCTTGTTTAAATGATCATGAGGACTCTAATGATATTTGCGAGAGCTTTTATAGGAAGCCTCAAATTGAGCTTCTACCTTCCATATCATCCACACTAGTTGAACATTTTAAACTCGACCCATGCATAGAACAAAACTGCGACATAACTTATATTTTGGACTCGAGGGTTGCATCCCTCTTGCAATGGTCCCTTGCTAACGTACATATCAACAAGATCATCATCCATGCTCTCCCAATTTAGGTCAGGCAAGCCATAAAAAACCCTAAGAGAGGTGAATGGGTGCAACGATCGATGGGCGCAGTGAAGCCGATCGACGGGTATCGACGTCGATGAAACCGATCGATGCGCGCGGAGGAAGCCCTAGGGGGTGATCACTGTGTTTATCTAGTAGGAACATATGAAAACGTAGGAGATATGTGTGTTAATGATCGCGCGGGATAAACTTTAGGAGATGCCCGATTAAAGCCTAGATATGTGGTGGGGGTATTTAAGTAACGTTCCCCGGCCCGGTTAGAATTTACGCCATGGTTAGGTTACTTAACCTGACGGAAGTACACGGAAGGGTATTTTTTAGATTATTTGAACTTTTCAGGGGTATATATGAAAATATGAAGAATATAGGGGTAAATACGTATTTCGAAAGTTTTTTGAGGATATATATGTAAATAAACCCTAAAATAAAACTTAGGGATGTTGAAGCTGATATGCTCGACCCGTTCGGACCAAATCAGCCAAATGGCTGAGTCCAAATAAACATAGCTGGAGCGACCACTCCATGTTGCATTTTGCAACTTTAGGCTAATTTTTTTATTTTTGACGTATTGAGGCCAGTTTTCATCTACGATGACTAAAGTAATGTTTTAGCAAACGGTTACCAAATTTGCGCATTAGTTAGAGAGGAAATCCGACCGTTGACCGGTCAAATAGTCAAAGTCAAAATCCTATTCCACACTTAAGTATCAAACGATTGTAGTTTAGTTCTACTCTTTCAAATTAATGAACCAGAGATGTCAAGTAATATGGAAATCTAGATTAGACCTAATTAAATAATCTAATTATCAAGATTAACTTAAGAAAAGCTTCAAGTTATCTAAAACTATGAAATTAAATAAAGCATAAAGATCAACTTAAATTACTGAATCTAAGAAATGCATTTAAATCTAATCACTTAATCTAAGAAAGCAATAACTTACTCTAATAGAAAACAGTAAAGAAAACTATAAGAAAAGCAATAAAAGGACTAATTAAACCTAAAATTAATCTTAAAATACTCCTATGATCATGAATAACGAAAACAGTAATTAAAAGACTAATTTAATCTTACTTATAACTAATTTAACTTAGTTGAACTATGAAAAAGAAACGGACAGAAAACAGAAACGGAAACAAATCCATTAATCTAAAACTACAAAACAGAAAGAAAAGAGGAGAAAACGATTAAAACGACTACATTATCGAAATTATACTAAGAAAGCAATAAGAGACGCCATTAATCAAACTGAAAGCTTTATTAATCAACTTACAGGTACAAAAGAAACGAAAGCCATGCTTATGAGCAGGTTACAGATTGTCGGGGGGGTTTACAGTGGAGAAGAGAAGCTATTTATACTAAGGAACTGAATAACTGCTCCCGCCTTGAGGGTTGATGGCGTGGAAGGAGGAGATCGTGTGCGAACTGCTCCGTAACAGCTTCTCCCACGTTCGTGTCTGGTTTGGAGAGTACACGTGGTTGATTCTCGTTCATTGCATACGTCATGATTATGCTGGCTTACTTATCGTTTCTTGTCCACGTCATACCTGCATGTGTTTTTTAACCATATTTGACACACGTGTTAATTGCTTTTGGACGATAAAATTGAGTAACATGTCCAATTATGACTTTTGGGCGATGATCGTCCATAATCCTTTAAATGACGGTGCCATATGGACGATATCGTCCATTTGGTTAAAATTCTATCGTCCATTTTGGTCGATAGATTCCATCGTTTCATTTGGTCGATATTTTATTGTCCATTTGGTCGATAGATTCTATCGTTCATTTGGTCGATAGGTTTCATCTGGTCGATAAGATTATGTAGTTATCGTCCATTTAATAATTGCCTTTTGCTTACGTGTTCGTCATTTATGATTTAGTCATTATTTTGGCTAACATTTTGCCCCCCATGCGGTAATCGAGGAGACACTTTGATGACGAGGTGACCGCATCATCCGGGATTTGACCGCTTTGCCTAGGTTTTCAAATTTAATCATGGCGGATGTTTAGGAAAATGAACCGTTGCGCCGTTTCTTTTCTCTATCCAAATCTTTTGGGATCCGGCATTTAAACCTTCTGGCAAGTAACGACAAAAAACCCTTTATTTAAATTCTTTCCTTCAGCCAGAAAAGAACTTTCTTCTCCTGTCTTCTTCTTCAAGTCTCCTAGGGTTTTATTGCTCTTCACCTACTTGCGCGGCGGTTTTTTGTTCTTTTCCTCTTAACTCCGGCGTCTACACTCGTTCGTCATCATGGTGCGTGAGATCAAAGTTGACAACGCTGTGCAGAAGGAGGTGATGTCCGCTGTGGGAGATTTCAATGAGAACATGAAGTCAGATGACATCAGGAGTGGTTATTTGGTCCGGGAAGGTGATCCTAACTCTCAGTTATGTATTTTGGGTTCTTGTTTCGTTCCTGAGAGTATTCCTTCCCTTGGTGCCGAGGAAGCTTTTCTTGTACATTCCTTTCCTACTTCTGTCAATTTGCCCTTTTCTGGAACCCTAAATCTCTCTTCCCTTTCTTCAAAAAACCCCATCATCTCATGGCCATTGGTTGATGACACGTTTGTCAAATGGTATAATAGGATGATTAGCCATTCTGAAACTAGGTCAATTTTTTCTGAGGCGGGTATCTTAGATTTCTTGGACTTGAGCACCAGGGTTCCTCTTCAAGATTCTAATTTGCTTATTTCATCGCTTCTCTTTTGGTCGACAGAATATAACAATTTTGTCTTCCCTTTTGGTTCGCTCACTATTACTGTATTGGACATATCGCTCTTAACTGGCTTAACTCCACTTGGTACTTCTGTATCGGCCAATATGGACGTACCCAAGAAAGAAATCATTTTTGAGGTCGATAAGAACTATAGCCTTTTCATTAATTACTATGCCAAGCTGTCTGAGAGCGATGGACCTCCAAACTCTCTTGAACGATTAGCGTTCATTTATTATTGGTTATGTAAATATGTCCTTTGCCTTCCTGCCAAAAAACCTGTCAAGGGGTACATTCCACTCGCTCAGGACCTTTCCTCAGGCAAACAAGTTTTTTCTCTTGCTCCTTTTATTTTGTCGGCCATTTATCGAGGAATGTATCTCGTCCTTGAGCAGTTGAGAGAAGGGGGTAGTTTGACGGGATTTGGTCCTTTGTGGCTCGTCCAATTATGGCTTAGAGCTTACTTCCCTGATCTTCATATGCCGCCTTCATCGTCATCGCCCAGAACTCAAGGCCATTTGTATCTTTCTTCATCTTCTATTCCCAAATCCTTTAGACAAGCCTTCAATTATTTCTATACTCTGTCCAATTTTTCTTCTTATCGCCCATTCAATCCTGAGTCTCACCCATCGTCCATTAAGCCTTTGCTTGATCTTTCTTCAGACTTAGAGTCTGATGATAAAATATTAGCTTGGGCCCGTTTTCTTATCGGCCGTGACCTTCATTTTGATACGGCTTGGGGCAAGGCGAATAATAAATGTGGAGTAGAAGTTTATGCTCCCAATTTTGCGGCTCGTCAATTTGGCCTTAAACAATCTTGGCCTGTGCCACCATACTTTAGCTTCAATATCGTCGCTAGAGGACGATGTGTCTTCTCAGAGCTGGAGCGGGTAATTTATGTGGATAAGAGAGAATTGCTCCTCATTAAGAGGTTTAGGCTTAGATCTTTTGAGCCTACTAGCGAGATTGAAGCTAGTATCACTGATAGCTGGAAAGAAATGGTCGATGAACGTCTTTTCTTTGCTGACAAGGACTTAGTTTTTGAAAAGTTCATTCCTCCAAGGGAGAAGAAAAGACAAAAGCAAGTGGCTACTAGTCATCGACCAGGCAAACGAAAGACAAAAGGTATATCTTCATCGTTCTCCTTGATTTTTTGATATCCTTTCTTCATTTAATACTATATGATCGATAGGTTCAGACGATGAGGGCGATGCGCCACCTAAAAAGAAGCGCGGTAAAGGAAAAACTGTCGTCCAACCTCAACCATCTTCTTCTCCAAAAAATAAATCATCTCCTCGATCGATAAATTCTGACGATGAGGATGATGAACCGCTTACAAAGAGACGTAGTAAAGGAAAAACTATCGTCCAACCTCAACCATCTTCCTCTCAAAAAGATCAATCATCTTCTCGGCCAATTGCAGAGGAAAAGGTTGATTCTCATGGCAGCAGTCATCGAAGCAGTCAATCTGCTCATGATAAGTAAGTATCATAACATTTTCCTTTCCTATTACACTTGTATTCTTCGTTTAATACTTAGACTTTTATATCTTCAGGACTGCTGTAGAAGTGGGCTCCAGTACTCCGAGCTCCTTGTATTCTTTGTCTCCTTCTCGACCTACACCCAAAGTTTTTGAGGTTGTGGTTGATACATCTCCATCACGAATGATCGAGGAACATCCTCCAACTTCTCCTGATCATGCTGATGAGAGTATGCCTCCAACTTCCTCGGCCAAATCTTCCTCAAAGACCAAGGCGCAAGTACGTTCTGGTGGTAGATTCAAACGACTCGCCCAAAAGAATATAAAAGTATAGATAACTTTTATTTTATTGATGATCGATTTATCGACCATTCTCTAATGTTTAAACCTTTTAGGAATCGAGGAAGGAAAAGTCTGTTGGCCAAAATTCTGGTCGAGAAGATGAGGATGAAGACGATAACAATATCTTTGACATCTTGAATACTACTCCATCTAAACCAGGTTTGTCATTAACTGGTAGAAAACTCGTTCATGGTCCGTATAGTTTTTTACGAGACCTTGGAAATGCGAGTTTATCTTCTGTATCAGCTTCTCCTAATATCCCAGCTGCTCCAACTCAAGTTGAAGATCTCTCGGCCAAAACTACTAAGCCGGGCATCGCTGCTTCTCCAGTTGTCTCATCAACAGAGGCACTACGTGCATCTCCAAAACCTCGTCGCGGTGTCCTTGAACCAATAATGGCCGATATTATATCGCTCACTTCTCATGTTCCAACATCAACTACTGATGTTCACACAAGGGCGACTACTAGAAGCCCTACAGCTGCTCCCTCTACGATGAAGGTTTCAACTTCATCTTTTGTTACCCCCACTGCTCAACCATCCAGCTCTACCTCTTCACAGGTATTCATCGCTCAATTTGATTCTGTCGATCATTTAGTGTTAAATATTACTGAATACTTGTTCTTTTCAGGGCGATCTCGCCCATTTAACGAATATTGTCCAGGCCTTCTCGGATTCCTGGCATTCTATAGTGACTGCCAAAAAAACGGCTATTGACCCTGAAGTTGCACAAGGGAGTCAACATGAAGAGTTCAGGCGAGCCCTATCTCAATGTCTTGTAATTTTGGACAAACTACCTGACGAAGATCTCCCCAAATCAGATAGCGAAGCACTGGACCAAGCTATAACACCCTTTCTCTCTGTGGATCCAATAATCTTAGGGTTTTCATCTAGTGATATGGACGATATCCACAACATCAAAATCAAGATTGAGAGTCTGACTGCTGAGAGAAACAACTTGGTGAATGAGATAGTTCTTATAGGGGAACGTCAAGAGCGGCGTACCCATATCAAAGACGTCATCAACAATCATGTCAAACAACTTCAGAAAAATACTGATGAGATTGGCGAAACAGAATCAGAGATCCTTGGTTACCAGAACCAAATGAAGGAATTAGAGGAAAAAATCGCCCAGTGTACTACTAAAAAGAACTATCTCCTTCGCGAAACTACTCAACTGGCTGAGGAAGGCAACCAAATGATGCAAGAGTATGTCGCTTTGGAGGCGAATTCTTCAAAAGATCGCCAAGTCGAGTTGAAGGGTGAGCTTGTGAAGAATAAACAACGTTTTAGGGCAGTCCGTGAAAAGATTGCTCTTTTATCTCAAAATCTCTCTTTGAAGAGATAACTTTTCCTTGTCTGATATGAACGATAAAATCTTGTAATGCCACACTTTTGGCCGATATTTTGTAATGAACATATTTGTTAATTGCTCTCGTCCAAATTTCAAGGACGTATTTTGTTAATTGCTATCGTCCATATTTTAAGGACGTTTTTCTTCTATGCCTTTTATTCCATTGATGGGTAATATTTCTTAATGTACCGACCATTTATCATTGATCGATGCAACCCACCGTCAATATTCCGCAGTTGATATGATCCATTTGGAAATACTTGATCAACTAAGTATGGTCCTTCCCAGTTAGGCGACCACTTTCCATATTTGGGATCATTACGATCTAAAGGTAGGATCGTTTTCCAAACTAGATCTCCTTCTTGGAACTCTTTTGATACTATTCTTTTATTGTAGATATCGGCCACTTTTAACTTTTGTGCCTCTATATTTTCTAAAGCAATAGCTCGTTGTTCATCGAGTTCTAAAAGATTATACATTAATGCATCTTCATACTCTTCACTAGTTGAGCGATCTTGTTCCATAACTCTGGGCGATAGAACATGTATCTCAGCAGGTAGTACCGCCTCTTGACCATAAACTAATTGATAAGGCGTAACCTTAGTACTAGACTTAGGTGTAGTTCTATGTGCCCATAACGCTCTTAGTAAACCTTCATGCCATTGCCTTGGGTTGTCGTCCATCATCTTTCTTATGATTGACTTGATGGTTTTGTTGGATGCCTCAGCTTGCCCATTAGATTGGGCGTAATAGGGTGTAGAATTGGCCATATTAATTTTATACTCAACTAAAAAATTCTTTACCCTAGAACTTACAAACATTGTCCCTTGATCGGACACAATTGTTTGTGGAATGCCAAATCTACATATGATGTTTTCCCAAATGAAATTTATTACTTGATCATCAGAAACATTTTTTAATGGGATCGCTTCTACCCATTTGGTAAAGTAATCTGTCGCCACAATTACAAACTTGTGCAACATGGATGATGGAGGATAAATTTTCCCTATAATGTCTACAGCCCAACATCTGAATGGCCAAGGTTTAACGATGATCGATAATTCACTTGCTGGAGCTCGCTGTAATGGACCATGTCTTTGGCATGCCTCACATCCCTTGGCATATATAGCACACTCCTCCCCCATGCGCGGCCAATAAAAGCCACTGCGCATTATTAGCCAGTGCATTTTGATGCCAGATTGATGTGCTCCACAAACACCATTATGTATCTCGGCCATTGTCAATTTGGCCTCATCAGGATGCAAACATCGCAATAAGACTCCATCTGGTCGACGTTTATATAAACGTCGTTTTGTAGAAAATAATGCATCGCTTTAACACGGATTTTTCTATCGACCTTAAGCGATGGATTTTTTAAGAAATCGACGATTGGGGTCCGCCAATCTGGTTGGCTATTGATTTGACTTACCTCATTTGGTTGATGATATCGCTCTAGTGCAGATTGTGTTATACCAGAACGGAAATCGTTCGTGCCCCCCAATTGCTTTAACACTTTATAGCCTGATGCTATTTGGGTGAGGGTATTAGCCTCATCGTTCTGCAATCTTGGAACGAAAAGTAATTCAAAATCATTAAAACGATTTAACAGCATTAGAGCGATTTGATGAAATGGAATTAAGATATCGCTCTGGCATTTATAACGTCCAAGGATATGATTTATCACTAATTGTGAATCACCTTTAATTTGCACATTGGATACTCCTAAGTCTAACAAAATTTCTAGGCCGATGATTAGAGCTTCATACTCAGCCTGATTGTTAGTACATAGTTGCGATAAAGTATACGCAAATTTATATTTGCGCCCAATGGGCGATAGGATTGTGATTCCTAGGCCAGCTCCGTTGATAATTTTAGAACCATCAAAGTACATCGTCCATGGGGTGAGCGATACGTTGTTAATTTCTCGCTCTAACTCCTTTGGTATATCTACACAAGGATAGTCAGCTAAGAAATCGGCCAATGCCTGGCCCTTAATAGCCTTTTGAGACACAAATTGAATATCAAATTCAGCCAATGTTAAAACCCAATAACCAATACGTTGGTGCAAAATTGGCCGAGAAAACAAGAATTTCAATACATTGAACTTAGATATCAAGTAGACTGTTACAGGTTTTAAATAAGCGCGAAGCTTGGTACACATAAAATACAAGGCCAGGCACAACTTTTCTATGGCCGAGTACTTTTGTTCATAAGATAACAATTGTCTACTTAGATAGTACACTGCTCTCTCAGATCCATCTTTTCCTTCTTGCGCCAAGAGACCGCCTATTGACCGGTCTGATGCAGCGATATAAAGCTTCATGGGTTGTCCCAACCTTGGCGGCGCCATAACTGGTGGCGTTGATAAACATTGCTTCAAGCGCTCAAAGGCTTGTTGATGTCGCTCTTCCCAGATGAAGTCGTCTTCATTCTTTAATCTTAAGAGCGATGAAAACTCTTGAGTTTTACCTGCACAGTTAGCAATAAACCTTCTTAAGAAATTCACTTGACCAAGAAACTTTTGCAGTTCTTTCTTAGTCTTTGGAGGGCTAGCCTCTAATATAGACTTTGCTTTGTTTTGGTCAAGTTCTATTCCTCGCTGATGGACGAGAAAACCAAGGAAATTCCCTGCTTGCACACCAAAGGCACATTTCAAGGGATTCAACTTTAAATTATATTCCCTCATTCTCTCAAAGGTTTTGATTAACTGCGAAAAGTGATCGGCCATGATTGGTGATTTTACTACAATGTCATCGACATAGACTTCAATAAAATGGCCAATCATATCATGAAAAATCAAGTTCATTGCTCGCTGATAAGTAGCACCAGTGTTTTTTAGACCAAAGGGCATAACAACCCACTCATAACTTCCAAGTGATCCTGGACATCTAAATGCCGTTTTATGAACATCATTATCGGCAATATAAATTTGATTATAACCAGAATACCCATCCATAAATGAATATATTTCGTGCCCAGCGGTGGAATCAACCAAATTATCGACCGATGGCATAGGGTACTCATCTTTGGGTGTAGCCAAGTTTAAATTTCTAAAATCTATACAAACTCTAAGTTTGCCATTTTTCTTCTTAACTGGCACTATATTAGAAAGCCACTCTACATATCTGGCCGTTCTAATAAAGTTTGCATTTAATAATCGTTCAATTTCTTTCTTTACTTCTGGGATTATGTTAGGAGCAAAACGTCTAGGCGCCTGCTTATATGGTTTGAAATTTGGTCGAGTAGGAAGCTCATGCTCTACAATATTCCTATCTAAACCAGGCATTTCTTTATAATCCCATGCAAAGCAATCTTTATATGAACGCAAGATAGCAATGAGTTCGTTCCTTACCTCTTGGGCGATAAGTTTACTAATGAAGGTTGGGCGATGCTCTGTGCCATCACCAAGGTCGATTTCTTCCAATGAGTCTTGAGCTTGCATATTTCCACGTTTGCCATAGGGGACTTCTTCCTCTTCTTCTTGGGGAATCTCTTTTAAACAATCTAAGTCATTCTCTTCTTGTGCAGCGAACGCTTCCACTTGATAAGCCATTAGCTTGGCTTTTAAGGCCGTTATGGCGGCCTGATTTCTTTCAGAGTCTGAACTCATCATTTCTGACTGGTGGCCGGTGATCGGCCAGCTTTAAGTTCGAAGACCACTGAGGTTGGTCTTGCCGGATCAAACAGTTCTGCTACACGCTCTTTTAGCATAACTCCATTCTCAGATACCACTTTAAGTGTGTCTTCAAACTGAAGGAATTGCAAAGGCCCATAATTGCAATCATAGAAAGATGCCTCCAAGGCATGCGTGTCCATACTGTATGGCATGTTATCGGCCATAACTGACTCTACATTTCCTTCGTCGTTCCATAAGAATAAACACTGATGAAGAGATGACGGAACACACTGACTGGCATGAATCCAGTCTCGACCAAGCAGCACATTATAACTGGTCGATGAGTCCATGACAAAGAACGCTGTCGTTCTTGTGACACTTCCAACTTTTATGTCCAAGGGGAGAATTCCTTTTGCTGGGGCTGGAACTCCACTGAATCCCATGAGCGTGATATCCGTGGGGATAAGATCATTGTCAGTCTTTCGCAGCTTCTTCATCATCTTAGCTGGGATGACATTTACTGCAGCACCGGTATCAATCAGAACTCTGCTTACTGGGATTCCATTAATCTCGGCCTTGATGTGTAAAGGCCATAAATGGCGTATTTTAAGATTAAATTAGTCTTTTAATTACTATTTTCGTTATTCATGATCATATGAGTATTTTAAGATTAATTTTAGGTTTAATTAGTCCTTTTATTGCTTTTCTTACAGTTTTCTTTACTGTTTTCCATTAGAGTAAGTTATTGCTTTCTTAGATTAAGTTAATCCATAGATTTAAATGCATTTCTTAGATTCAGTAATTTAAGTTGATCTTTATGATTTATTTAATTTCGTAGTTTTAGATAACTTGAAGCTTTTCTTAAGTTAATCTTGATAATTAGATTATTTAATTAGGTCTAATCTAGATTTCCATATTACTTGACATCTCTGGTTCATTAATTTGAAAGAGTAGAACTAAACTGCAATCGTTTGATACTTAAGTGTGGAATAGGATTTTGACTTTGACTATTTGACCGGTCAACGGTCGGATTTCCTCTCTAACAAAAAGACTAATTTAATCTTACTTATAACTAATTTAACTTAGTTGAACTATGGAAAAGAAACGGACAGAAAACAGAAACGGAAACAAATCCATTAATCTAAAACTACAAAACAGAAAGAAAAGAGGAGAAAACGATTAAAACGACTACATTATCGAAATTATACTAAGAAAGCAATAAGAGACGCCATTAATCAAACTGAAAGCTTTATTAATCAACTTACAGGTACAAAAGAAACGAAAGCCATGCTTATGAGCAGGTTACAGATTGTCGGGGGGGGGGTTTACAGTGGAGAAGAGAAGCTATTTATACTAAGGAACTGAATAACTGCTCCCGCCTTGAGGGTTGATGGCGTGGAAGGAGGAGATCGTGTGCGAACTGCTCCGTAACAGCTTCTCCCACGTTCGTGTCTGGTTTGGAGAGTACACGTGGTTGATTCTCGTTCATTGCATACGTCATGATTATGCTGGCTTACTTATCGTTTCTTGTCCACGTCATACCTGCATGTGTTTTTTAACCATATTTGACACACGTGTTAATTGCTTTTGGACGATAAAATTGAGTAACATGTCCAATTATGACTTTTGGGCGATGATCGTCCATAATCCTTTAAATGACGGTGCCATATGGACGATATCGTCCATTTGGTTAAAATTCTATCGTCCATTTTGGTCGATAGATTCCATCGTTTCATTTGGTCGATATTTTATTGTCCATTTGGTCGATAGATTAGATCTATCGTTCATTTGGTCGATAGGTTTCATCTGGTCGATAAGATTATGTAGTTATCGTCCATTTAATAATTGCCTTTTGCTTACGTGTCCGTCATTTATGATTTAGCCATTATTTTGGCTAACAGTTAACAAAGTGGATAGCAAGTTACCAAAATTTCGCATTAAGCTAACAAAAGTGCGTATCAAGTTATCAAAAGTACAAAACAAAGGGCATTTGGTAAGGGACATGCTATTTTGAATTAAGGGATTTTGGGTTAAAAAAGTTAGGATAATGAGTGGGAATAGATTAAAAAAAAAATTTACTCGATGAATAGAAATGAGAATAGAAATCGGAGTGGAGTTAAATAGGGACATGATAAGTTCTATTCCTATTTCTATCTGAGGATAAAGTAGGAGATAATGTGGTTATCCCCACGGTATCTCCAAATCAAACATGAACTTGATAAAGTAGGAGAGAATGGGGTTATCCCCACCGTATCCCCAAATCAAACGGGGGCTTAGTGTCAACTCCTTTACTATGTCAACATAAGCGAGAGTTTGAGTTAAAATTCACCCTACCATTTAAGAAATGGAAAATGTGGCTCTAAGTTGCAAAAGGCAGCAATAAGCGACCCTCGTTTGCATATTATCCATAGCGAAATGGGATGAGCAATATCATTTTTTTAACATTTGCGTTTGGTGTGGGGATAGGGAAAGTGGGGTTAAAGGATTTGGGATAGGAAAAAGTAGAGTGATAATGGTAGGTGGAATGTGCATAAAATAGTAATGATTATTTGGAATAAGAAAAAGTAAAGTGGTAGTAGTAAATGGAATGGTGATAAATGGGTAATATGATAGGAAAAAACAATTTGGGGATACCAAAGGAGGTCTCGTCACGTTTGGTTGCTATGAAAATTGGAATGGAAATGGGAACTGGACTGGGAATGAGAATTGAAACTGGAAAGAAATTGCGGTTGTTTGGTATGTCAAGCAACTGGAATGGTAATGGAACTTGTAAGTATTTGGTATACATAATAAACATGGGAAATGGAATGAGAATATAAATGAAAGACCAAAAATACATCTTACTCTAATAGCATAGATTTACGAATATATTTATGTATGTATATTTATTTGAATTACTTTGGCTTATTTTGATGAAAGATTATTAATAATAAGAGAAAGAAATAAGATTATTAATAATGGATGAAAGATTATTAAAAAAAATATTACCTTGGTTTTAGGTTAGATAATATTTTTAAGATTGATTCTAGTCGTTTGATCAGATTAATCAAAGAAAGATGAATGGTATTCATGTACATTTCATGAATATGAGAGTTCCTGTGATTAAAAAAACTCTGGATTCTCATATCAAATTCAGGCATCCAGAGTTCTCTCAAATACAAAAACTTTAATTCCAGTTCCTAAATTGAGTCTGTAACCAAACACCTTGAATTCTTTGTTTTAAGAAATTCTCATTCTGATTCCTAGATGAATAGTGTAACCAAACATGACCTTGACCGCCGACCCATTACTGTCACCAGGTACTAACCACTTGAATTGAACTACTCAAAGATCAAACCTATGCAAGCTTTAGAATTCTTCAGGCACAAGTGGGCCTCCATCCGTTTGATTTGAACAGACCGAAATGGAAACCAAAACCAAAACATTTCGGGTTTCCATTAACCAGAAATTGAATTGGAAACCAAAACCGAAATTTTAAAACTTGAGTACATCGTTTCATTGAATGGTTTGGTAGTACAAAGGTACATAATTAGTCGTACAGAAAGGATCCATCAATAAACTTTATGTGGGACAAGAACCATAGCGAAAAGAGCAGCACGTTTATCCCAAAACAAGCTTTGTGCTAAAACATAAGCCAAAGAAATGTTTGAACAACGAAGGATTGGAGCAGCACATGATTAACTCGGACTTTATACATGAGAATCTGAGCATCCGCCTTCCCTTTCTTTCTTCAGTTTAGCCCATAAGCACAGAAAAAAAGTATTATTTCCACCAAAAAAGGCAATTATGGTAGACTGTTAATCCCGCCTATTCTCTGATGCGGATACTTCAGCACTGCAGACGGGGCATACCTGCTTGAAACCAGGTAAATGATTGTCATCAATTTTCGAAAAAGAACATAAACAAGATATTGCAATTAACTGTATGCCCTGCGACAGAATAACTAGTAAAATGATCTGCAGGCACGTTCAACAAAGTTGAAACAAGAACACCCATAGCTTCTATCGAAACTTTTCGCTAAAGCACAGTAACTCCTGAAAATCCAACAGTCCACACTAATGAGGTACTTGTCCCAGAGCCAGACATACATAAGCAAGGCACAAGTACATCAGCAAGCTAAGCTAAGCGTGCACGAGACCTTGACAGACAATCATGTTTGGCAAAAACACGGATCATACAGCTGAAAATGAGAGCTCTTTTCAACTATTTCCGGTAGCAAGCAGAAAAATACCTTGTTTATTTGAAGCCACTTGTTTATGCATTCAGGGTGGTATGTGTGCTTGCATGACAACACAACTAAGGATTCACCATCTTCATAGTCCACCCGACAAATAACACATCTGCAATACAAATCCTATTATATCAACAACAACATCATCGATTTCAACCAAAAGAAAAGATCCAGAAGATGCAATTACTGCTCAGTGTTTCCATCTTCTGCACTTTGTCCCTTGTAGTTGACTGAAGGCAAGGAGGCAATTGTATCAGCTGATAGGCCTCTGCTTTCAGTTCCAACTACCTCTCCCAATGCGATCAGCTCCTATAATGATGACAATATTGTTCAGTCAAAAAGAATAGAGGAGAACAAAAGACAACCAAAAAGTCCAGTCCAGAAGTATTTACAGTAAAAGCAAGATGCAGGGAAACCTAATTTACCTCATATGACAGTTCATCTGGATCAACCTCTAGCCATGCGTCCTAAGCAAAATGAAAACGCAAAGGTCTTCAGAGAGGTAATTTTAGAAAAATCTTTATAACCCCAAATAATGCTTTGATTCAAAACACAACATAGACTGCAAAATGGACCGAGTGGATTATGCTAAACAAAGGAAACATCTAGTGTTGTTGCCTATAACAACTCTGCCTTGAGTCTATGTAGAATTTCACCCATGGTATATACGAGATTAATAAATGTGGCCATCTCGATCAAATATTACATTGTACACAAAGGTAGGTCCCGGAAAAGATGAGCTGCTAAATGGGTGGCAGATTGTAGCTCAAATAGAATACTCAATAAGCATGCATTCTGGCAAAATTTTAAGAGATAATTGACAGATGTACAGCCTACATTATCAAAATTTACATATGCTTTGGACATGCAGATCTATGCTCTAACCATACCATATGAATGTACACAAGAACATTACCTATACTTAAACTCAAATAAGGCTAGAAGAAGCAACGTAAAGCATAAAACGTTTTTAATATATAAAATCGAAAGGAGTTTGCAGCAGACATATATCTAGTGTCAATTATCACAGAAAAATAAATAAGCTGGTTCACATTTAAGCAAATGAATACCAAGGAAGATATCTTTAGCTGGTCAGAGCCTACAATCCAGAACCTCTTAGCAAATAAAGCCAAACTTTAAACTCCCAGAGCAGTCAATGATGGGCACAAAGATCAGTGAAATAATCCTAATTCCTTGGAGTAAACAACAAATGATAGATCGACAGACTATTCAAGCATATACCTTATCATAAGAGTAATACTGGATTTTTTCACTTGTACCGACTTATACAGGTCGTAGAGTGGGAACAGTGACCTAAAGAATAGTCACATAGGTAATGTGCATCCTATTTTGGGACTTAACTCTGCATACCCTTTGTACTAACTAGTGTGTCAAGAACAATGCGTGAACCAGTTCTTCGCACAGCAGAAAGCCTGAAATCATCTCCTTAGGACATTAGAATTCTGCCTATCAACCTCTTTTAACCGAACACATTATCTCCGAATCTTTTCAGCTAGAATAGGGCGATTAACCACCTAATGGAGCTTCCTTTATGCTGCTTCATATTAGATGTCCCAAGAATATCATTATAGGGGGCAACAAATTGGCCAACTTTCTTGGTTCTCGAAGGATCTAAAATATCCAGGGGCTGTTTGGTTGCCCTCATCAAATCGCCTGATGCATGGAGCGCTCGATGCGGGCGTTTGGTTGGGTGGGTGCATTGCATGATGCACCCGTTTACTTACGAAAATGCCACTCCCTAGTTAAAAACGCGCCCAATGCGGTATCGTGGGAAACCGCCGATTATTAGCATATGGGATCCTATACACTGGTGATGTGAGAGCATAATTTTCCAAGTTCCACAGTGAACCAGAATAAGTCCATCACCAGTCTATTTCATGCAAGATATCCCTAATGGGAAAGCCTATGTAGACAAAAAATTGGTAGTGCAAGGGCCAAAGGTACCGCCTACAACTTTCTTACACCTCTTTCAAAACTTTATTATAAAAGTAAAACATCAAAGTGAATCATCCATATGAACCCTGCTGCCACCAACAGGAAAATGCATATTCTTGGTCACTTTCTTGCTGATATAAAAAAGAGCATGATATAACTCCCAAGCACCAAGCTTAAAGTTGTAATGATTTCACAAGAAGCCCAAACAAATTGATCATCAACATGATTTTCTGGTTTTAGGCGGTTATTCTTGAACACTCTTGCTAGAAGTCTTTTAGGGCCATTTCAAAAACTTGTTCAACACAGATTTATAAAGTCGCCTAAAAAGCCATTCAAAATGCTACTAACTTGGGTGGAGAAGCACATCAATCCATAAAGCCTGTAAACTACAGTGGAGAAAGGCTCATGGTCCAGCTCAAGGTTCCTAGCACCAATAAGGACATTAACATTCCATGAACAAATATCCTGACATTGGCTGCATCATTTCTATACCGGCCGGGACCAGTAGCTTCCCGGCATTAACACCCCCCCCCCCCCCCCCCCCTCGGGGTTGTGCCGGGAGTTGTGCTATGGACCCGATACGTACCGGATCGATGAGGACGATTGCACTGACAGCTTCAGATGATTGCTCCGACAGGTTCGGATGATTGCACCAACGACTTCTTTGGCTGATTGCGATGATTGCACCGACACCTTCACTGTCATTCACTGCTATAAACCATGGAGGGGAAAGAGGGAAGGAGAGAAGGAGGAGAGACACTGAGAGAGGGGAGGAGAACACCGGAAGAAAGGGGGGGGATCAGAGAAGAAGGGAAAGAAGAAAAATAAAAGAGAAACAGAGGAAGAGCGAGAAGAGAAAGATAGAGGGGAGGAGGGAAAGAGGAAAGAAACAGAGGAAGGGGAGCTGAAGCAAAGGGGGAGCCGGAGCCGGAGGGGAGGGAGGAGAAGAAATAGCGGGGGAGGAGAGAAACAGAGTTGAGATCGGAGGGGAGGAAAGAGATGAGGGGAAGAAAGAGAGAGGAGGGGACAAAAGAGAGGGGAGGAGAGAGCATGAGGGGAGGAGGAGCCCGGAGCAGAGGGGGAGCCGGAGCCGGAGGGCAGGACGAGGCAGAGAAGAGGAGACGGAGCCGGAGGGGAGGACGAGCCGGAGTCGGAGAAGAGGAGCCGGAGCCGAAGGGGAGGAAGAGCCGGAGATGGACGGGAACCGGAGGCGGAGGGGAGGAGGTGGAGGTGGAGGGGAGGAGGACCCGGAGCCAGAGTGGAGCTGGAGGCGGAGGAGAGGAGCCGCAATCGATGGGGAAAAAGTGGGCAAGTAAGGAGTGAAAGAAGGCCCAAAGAAAAAAAAAGAAGGGCCAGAGAGAGACGGAGTAGTGGCCACGTGGAGGAGAGAGAAAAAAAAGAAAAGGGAAGAGAGGAGAAGTGACCAGTGAATTGGTGGACAGCATGGAGAGGAAGATAAGGAGAAAAACAAAATAGATGGGGCTCGTCGGGTAGTCAGCAAGTCAGAGGAGAGAGAGGGGGGTGAGTGAGTGCCGACGGGCTAAAAATCGATATGTTATTATCATTAGTTTTTATTTATCAATGATAAGCCTCATATAGTATGTTATTTATTACTATTTTTCTTTAATGATGGTAATTAGTAACATTTTTTTATTTAATAATGATTGTTTTTTAACATTCTTTTTTATCTAATAATGGTAACTTTCCAATAATTAAATGTATCATATTAAATTTTAAAATTTTATGTTAATAATCATTTAAGTTCTTATATTACTTTATGATGTACTTAGTTTTTTTATTACTTATTCATGCTAACTTTTACATTAATAGTTGATGTTACTTTCTATGTTAATTATTTACGATAATTTTCATATTAATTGATAAATGCTGTATTTTACATCAAAATTAATTCAAATTGGTGTACAAATTAGAATAGTTTTTGTCCGTATTTGAAGGTGTTAAAAAAAAGTTTGAAAATTTTCATGAATTTCCTGTTGGAATGCTATCTGTTTTTGAAGGTGTTATTGGAGATGCCGTCCAAAGAGCGTGTAAACATCGAATAGGAGCATGGAGAGATGGTTAATGGGAACAGATATCACTGAAAGTACAAGTATTGTGGTATGATCAGAAAGGAAGGGATGAGTAGATTGAAAATGCATGTGGCTGATATTGCAGGAGACACGAAGAAATGCACTAAAGTGCCACAGGAGCTCAAGCGAACACTTAAAGGGCAACTTAAATTAGAGATCGACAGACGGGCTGCAGAGTATCCGGTTGTTGATGAGTACGAGGTTACGAGGGATGATGTAGAAACAGGATTTTGCGTAGCTGTGAACTCGTCAGAAGATCGATGGGCGTGGGAGGAGATTCAATGGCAAAGGGGCAGATTTGGTCCTTCGCAGTATGAGATTGGTTTTGGTGCTGGTTCTAATTCACAACGCTTTGACGAATCGTGTGCTGAAACTGATTTCCCTCCCCGAAAGCTCAGCAGATAGAACTTTCTTCTTGGTATGTTCGGATCTCGCAAGCAAAGGGTAGAGCGAGCACAAACGTCAGAGGTAGGAGAAGCGTAGATGTTAGAGACATATATTCAAACGCATTTCCTGGTCCAGAGTCCAAACAAAAACATATCGATGACTGGAAAGGAGTGAAGAAGCAATAGGGAGCGCAACATATCTAAATGGTTTTACTTTAGCCATATACCTCCATTCGCATTCGCAAATACTTATTTTCGAGTTATGATCAGTAGTACAGTCCAGAAGCATGGCTTAGGGATTGAGCCACCCACTCCGAAAAACAGAGCAGACAAATATTTGGATGATGAGGTCGAGAACATACGCAAGTATATATCCACATTTAAGACACAGTGGGATGCTTATTGGGTGACTTTGATCTGTAATAGCTTGACAGGTCCCACAAGGTTGTCCATTATCAACTTCCTCGTATACTGCAACAAAAATATCGTGTTTGTGAAGTCCGTGAATCCCTCAAATGATATTCACAACGCAAAATACATATACCGTCTGATGGAAGATATACTACATGATATTAGAGAACAATATTTTGTGCAGGTAAGCAATTACGTGTATTAGTTTTGCCATTAGTTTTGTCTAGAGACTAATGATTTTCTTTTCAATAATTCAGATTGTTACTAATAATGGCGCAAACTTTAAGAAGGCAGGCGAGATGCCTATGTAGAGAAGAGGTCATCTGTTTTGGACTCATTGTGTAGCACATTGTATTAATTTGATCTTTCATGACATTGGGGATATAAAAATGGTGAAGAGTACCATGGAGAAAGCCCAACATGTAGCCAAATATCTATACAACTCACATTACCTTCATGCCATAATGAATAAGTATACTGAAGGAGAGCTCATACGGCCCGATCCCACCAGGTTCGGAACTAATTTTATCGCACTTCAACTATGGCTAAAAGGAAGAAGGGGTTGAAGGCATTTTTTGCATCCACAGATTGGACGAGTTCCAAATATGCTTAAAAAGGCGAAGGGAAACTTGCTGAGCACACGATCCTGTCGGGCAAATTCTAGGAGCATGTAAGTGAGACCATCAGATCTGTGGAGCTCTTGTATTCTATTCTACGTATAATTAACGGTGAAATTAGACCTCAAATAAGCTATGTTTATCCAACGCTAAAGATGACAAAAGACGAGATAAAGCAAGGATGAATGAAACTTTCTGACCCGATCTTGCACATCATTGATCGCCGGTGGCACACACAGATGGGGCGAGACCTGCACTTAGCAGGTGCGTCCATCATCATCCAATGACTTTAAGTTATTTATTAAATTATAAGCACCGACGAATCTTGTTATGTATATGATAGATTACTATCTGCATCCGGCACTACACTACCGTTATAATTTAAGCATGCAACATGATTTACTGCGAGCATTGTGGATTTGTATACTTAAACTTGAACCCCATGCTGAGCGTGCCTCTCTTGCAATTAACGAGGTAAGCGCCGCTTAACTTATTGTTTGTCCGTATTTAAACTCAACCAACCCCAATGGATGTTAAGCATTAATATGTTATGTAGGTATGGGCAGGGAAGTTCGTTTCGAGAAGCCGCGGGGTCTTTTGGAGAAAACGTGACGGTCAATGCGCAATATAACACTGATCCTGACAAGCTTATGTTTTAATCTATCACTCGATTATGATATGTTAAGCTAATTGATATAACTAAACCTAACCGCAGCTGTTGTTTCTTGTCACAGATGAGTGGTGGGTGCAATACGAAGACTATGCAACCAACTTACAAAAACTAGCGATCCGCATCCTCTCGCAAACCACCTCATCTAGCGGATGTGAACGCAACTGGTTTAAATTCACACTCATCTACACCAAACTGCGAAATCGTCTATCATATACTCGTATGGAGAAGATCGTGTACGTATACTACAACATGAGGCTAAGACTGCGACACGTCAGCACAGATTTGTCAAAAGATGTTGGAGAGGTCGACATTTTAGACGCTGGCTTTTTCGAGGATGACTCTGATCCTATCAACGGTTGGTTGCAGACTAAAAATGACCAACCGAACCCAGAGCTTGATGAGCCCCGACTTAGGGATGATGATAGGGAGTTTGAGAGCCTCATGCAGGGCGCTAGAGATAAAAGAAGTCAAATGAGCCAGGTGTCTGGAGACCAACGAGGACGGGCTGCAAGTTCTCATCCGCCGACATTTGCAGGACGCCGATCCAAAATTCCTATAGATGTTTAAGATGTCTAGACTACTGATAGCAAGTCGTCGTCTTCGGAGATAAGAGAAAGTGGAGGTGATGACGGTGCCGGGGCTGGAGGAGAAGAGACATTCGTCCCAGAGACAAAGGCTCAAAGAGGCATACGTTTTACCGAGGAACAGTTTTATCACCATGCAACTCAGGATTCTGATCACGGCGCAAAACATCCAGGGCCGAGGCCAGTGCGGTATATAAAAGAAAGGGGAAGGGCAACGCAACTGGAGAGACTAAGCACAACTACACTTCCATGCGCGAGGGATTGGCAACGATCGATGCAGAGATCAGTTCATCTTCGTCTGCCCCTTCGTACCAGCATTGCCACCATGGAGAGAGATATGATCAGCACAGTTATGTTACGTCCCAGCATTCTAGTCACATTGGCCAGCATCAATGGCCACAGGAGCCTACCTTCATGCAGGGTATTTTTGGAGATACCGGATTATCTACTTCACGTGATAGTTCCGGAAATTCGTATGACTATCCTGATATAAACCAACCATATCAACCACATCAGATTGAAGTGGTGATTATACATGCTTCTGAGATTGTCATTGATTTCGAGCGTGATGCTGCAGAGTACTAGTCGCTCATTAGAGAGTTTGAAGTCTATTATTCTGGTTATATGACTTTCCCTCAATATATGCAGCACTTGAGTTCTATTAGAAACATTTATCTTAGACCACCGAATGACAGATTATGGTTAGTCTGAGAAAGAGCCTTGTGTGTGCTCATATGAGAGATGTATTAAGTTGTATTAAGTTGTTGATTATATGTCATGTATTGTATTATATTACTTTGATATGTTTTCACTCTGCTCTTATATAAAAGATTATATTTCGCCAATTGAAGATGTTGAATACGAGTGAATTTCACTCTTCTAGACCGGCACAAGGGCGTGTTGGTCCGATGCGTACCGTAGCGGCAGGTTGATGGCACGGCGCATGCCACCGGCATGACAATCCATGCCTGAAAGGACTATATGGATCATGGCTTAAGATTCATTACACCATTATTAAGCCAGGCTTTGGAGTAATTAACTGCTTCTAGCATATTGCATATCCTTGATAGAGGCTATACATTGTGTCCAAGACATACAAGAAATAACAAGGACAGATACAATCAAACTGAAACATGAAAGAGAATAATTAAATACATGACAGTTACCAGAGACGACAAGGCATCCAAAGCAAAGAACATGCAAACTATGAAAAACACAAAGTCCATGACAGTCAGTAGATTGTTACTGAATGTAAAACATGGATCTTGCTGACAAATTCGTCTATAATACAGAAAATATTACCAAGAACTAGAACTATCCTCCACTAGGAATTGCGTTTGAGGATCTGAAAACAGTATCAACACCTGATTTCTAATCCCAGTGTACAGTTTAGTTTTCTTGATCATAACATATATTTTTCATCTGCAGTTCATGGAAAATTGGCGCATGTACTGGTTATCAGATATTAAAAACGATAAAATACACAAAACCAGAAGATGGGATTAAGAACCTGAGAATTATTGTCATGCTCTCCGTAGTCATCTGCTGCTCCCCCTAAGACCACGACAGTCATGTCAATCAAGAATCAATGCCACCAACACAAGACAACGCCGAAAATTACAAGACTTTAGTTTCTCACAATCGTGTAATCCTGTGATCGCCATCAATCTCGCGGCCACCTCCCGCTCTTCAGCCTCCTGCAGCGCCCTTGCATAAGCCTCATCGCTGTCGAATGCCGACGGATCAAGGTCCAGGTAATTGGCATCAAACGCGTCCTCATCGTAATCACTCCCATCCTCGCTCCCCTCGCCCTCCTCGATCTGATCGAGGACATCGGGCCCATCCATATCCTCCTCGTCGTCCTCATCCTCGTCCTCCGCCTCCTCCTCTTCCACATAGCTCCCCCGCTCGGAGCTCCCGTAATCGCTCAACTCCGCACCGCCCCTCCTCAACATCATGTACGCCCTCTCCTGCACCGATCCAGCCCGAGTTCAAGAAACAACGAAAAATCCAGCTCCCAACCCTAGAAACCAAGATCGAACAACAATAACCAAATCTAACCTGCTCCTGAAGAGCCCTGGCGAGGGCGAGGTCAGCGTCGACCTGGCTAAGACTCGTGAACGGGGTTCTCGACGGCGGCCGCGCCGCCAACTCCTCCGCATCCGCGGCTGCGGCGGCGGCGGTGCCATCCCCAGCCTGATCAGGGCCATGGCTTACGGTAGCCGGTTTCTCTTCCCCGGAACTCTCCTTGGCATTCTCCATCGATGGAAAGAAAGAGAGGAAAGCAATGGGAATTAAACCCCCAAACTTTTCCGACTCGGAATTTTATTGACAGAGATATGGGCGTGGGCTGTTGATTCCCTGACCGTTATGTCGCTCTCTATATGTAATGTAATCCCGTTCGACCAATCAGGTGGAGAGAACCGGTTGGAGTAGAGAGTTCAGGAGGAGTATCATATCCGGGTAAGCTCCATGAGAGTTTTAAAAACGAAGAATGGCGTGGTGACGTGGCGGGTGGGATACCTACCTTGGGTGCGGTGAGCGGTGACGTGAGGTGTAGATTAGGTCCGGTTCTTCGGGTTAGCGGACAAGATGCTTTGCCCAACGGCATCACTTTGTTTGATCCATTTGGATTTCGTGCGGTTTTTCGGAGGGGGAAATGATCTGTGCACACAGCCGGTTGGCGTGTGTAATGCACATGCCTGGTTGGCTGACATGCTTAATGGGTCCGAACCCATTTGACATCCACCTGTGAATATAAACCACCCGTTAATATAAACAACCCGTTAACATGAAAAATTTGATCAAAGTTTCCTTCGCACCTTCCTCCACAAGTTTCTTTCAAACCCTTTGCGCCAGCCGCCGCCGTCCATTGTTCGCCAGCCGCCAGAGTATCCTTGCGTCTTGCTCACTGCCCAACACTCGTGCGCGCCAAATTTGAAAAGTTCAACACCGATGAACCCCTGGTGCCACCTCCCGATGATGCCTCGTAGCTCAAGGCATCAGGGGAGCAAGAACAAGATCAAGAGTTGTAAGAAGACAGGTCCGTGTCTTTATCTCCTTTTCGTACCTTTACATTAAAAATAAAAAATCAAGATTTTACATTCTAGCATTGATTTGTCTCATAGACTTGCCTTCGGACTTGGAGAATGCGATAAGGCAGTCGGGCCGAGCGAGCACTATGTTCATCTCTTCCGGAGGGCTGAGAGCTAACCCCTACCTCGGCGCCGCCAAAACCCAAACCCAAACCCTAACCCAAGCCAAAACCTTGTCATCCTCTCTGGAACGAAAGCCTAGCTCGAAGTCGTCGATCAGAGCTCGCTCCCTCCGCGCTCCGCCCGCTCTTCTGCTCAGCATCTGAAGCCGGTCGCCCCCTCGCTCTCTCCTCGGCGCCAAAGGTACTTTGTTTGATCCATCTTCCAGGATTTATGGTTGGTAGGGATGTTTGAGTGCTTTCTTAGTTATCACACTTACTTGTATTGCTTTAAATGGGTTTTAGTTCTTCATATATGTTTTTTTTATGGCAATGCAACTAGATCTTTTGCGGTAATGACAGATGATAGATATTTTTTTCCCTGTGATCACTTGCCTAACTGAATAATGGTTTTTTAGAGTTTGCTATGTAGTTCATAGTTTTCAAATGTGGTTCCATTTTTTGACCAGTTAACTCTAATAAATTCTCTGCGTAGTACCATTTTGTACTTCTTTTTTTTTGTTCTTTTTTATTTGTTTGTTCATGACTTGTTTCTACCTTATAAGATTTGAAAAGATTTTTGAAACCTTCTTGTTCAGCTGTCCTTTGAAAGAAAGTGATTCTACATGTGATGTGTACATTGTATCAGTTTCTTCTTCATTTATATAGTGGTGTTTCTGTGCCTCTGGTCTCTGAACATGGTTTTCTCTTCTCTGCACAGCTTTGCTTGTGATGACCATTGTGTTCTCTTTAGATGACTTATTGTCTTGTGATAATATAAGTAGATCTTTCAATCATAAAACCTCACAGTTCTACTTATAGTCTTGGAATGGTGGGAAATGAAAAGATGCACTGTTCTATACAAATGGTAGCACGTACTTGGAGGGTTTCTTATATCAAATCATGCACATTGAAAAAATGTTTTTCTTTTTTCACTAATCTAGTTCATGGAATAAGCTGGTCAATTAGGCTACTGGGTAGTCTTGTTTTCTTATTTTAAACATCTAGTCTCTCATTCTTCCTTATTTTATAGCCTATGTTGCTATGATTTTGCTTCGAAATGAAATTTTTCTTCAATCATGCTTAACTCAATTTGATGTATGGGTATAAAGGACTGATGTCTTATTCTTCATCGTCACCCTCAAACCACCTTCATCCTGGGACAATGTGTCTATATGGATTGAGTGTTGTTAGACGTGTTTCCCGCACATCGCGAAATCCGGGCCGCATCTTTCACTCATGTCCCAGACATCGTTATGGGTGCGAGTTTTTCATTTGGGAAGATATGCTATCAGATGCGTCACATTCAACTTTATGTGCAACATCCCCCGGGCAAATTACGTCGGGGTCACGAGCAATAGCCCAAGCACATGCTAGGCCTGACTAGGCCAAAGGGGAGGTTGTGAATGGAAATGTTCAAGCGATGTGCGAACAACTGTGCGAAACCCGTATTATCACTTGGGTCCTGGTCATTGTTGTAACATCTATATTTGTCAAGGTTTTTTTTAACAATATGTTGATCCTTTTGTAACTATCAACTAGTCTAATGTTGGCTCTATGTAAATCTTGGGTCCATGGTTGTGTAGTGTGATAACTTCAGTTATGTTTTCCCACCATCGTCTGGATAAACACTTGTAGTGTTCAAAAGTAATGTAATCAGGTTGGTATCAATTTTTGTCATGTATGGGTGCCTATGCATTTGTATCTTGTGTGCGATTTGTTGTTTTTATGTTTTCCTTGATCCGACACTAGTGGGTTGTAAACAATCATATCTGAGTTATTTGTGATTGCAAAATTGCAACATGCTCGTACATAGGTAGCCACAATGAAAATGATTAATGATTAATATGAATTACTAACAGGCTCGTACATAGGCTGGAAAGGACTCGTACACCAGCAGCCGATGATTCATAGTAGTCATACCACGATTATGTGACATTCGTACCATGAATATGTGACATACACACCATAAATCAGATGATTAAATCCTATACCTATGCTTAAACAGGATCAGGATTACTATAAGTTTCTGTACAACTTGAACAATGTTTACATCACAATGTAACCACTCATTATTTACATGAAATCAGGTTCAATCATACAAACGAAATATGACTCGTAGACCAGCAACTGATGATTTGTGATAGTCATACGACGAATATGTGGCATCTATACCACAAATCAGATGATTTTATCGTACATAGGTTGGAAACAACTCATACACCAGTAGCCGATGATTCGTGGTAGTCATACCACGAATATGTGACATTCGTACGACGAATATGTGACATGCATACCATGAATCAGATGATTACCGATAAAATGATTGACTGTTTGGGTGCGTGACTACCGTAGTTTTCACATGTACATGGCTTTTTATTGTATCGGTTGTCGCCTACCGATCCCATTCGCTATTGTACCAGTATGATGGTACTGATGAGTGTGTCAGTTAAGTCGGTAGGTAGCTACCGATATGGCCAACACTTCATTAAAAAGGAGGCTCATGAACAACTTTTATTTCCTTCACCACTCACTATTTGCTTGAAAGCAGGTTCAACCATACAAAGTTACAAACCAAACATGACTCGTACACTAGTAACTGATGATTCGTGGTAGTCATAACACGAATATGTGAAACGCATATCACAAATCAGACCATTCAATCATTTCCCTATCCCTAAACCGGTTGATGTTTGATACATGTATATTTACAACTTCAACAATGTTCATATCATAATGTAACCACTTAAAAAAAACCGGGAAATACATCTACATAGCACACAAACATTTTCCCATCATACTAGGAAGCTAGAGGAGCCAAATGGGTTAGTAAAGAATTAGTTAGTTGCAATGTATAGGAAATCCAATCTATATCAAAGCTCATATAACACTAGACAAAGGCTAGATCATTTTTCACATCAATCATTTTTATGTCGTTCAACTGTAACATATATTTGGCATCATTTTTTAGAATAGAGTTTACCTCAAATTACATCTAGATCATAAGAAAAGTCCGAATCTAGCCTTTTATTACAACATTTTTCCCAACCAAGGGAAAAAACTAATATAACTGAGAATTGAACCTCAAAAGAAGGAAGTCCATACTGTATCTAGGATTTGGAATGACAGCATCTTGTGAGGAAAAATATCCTGCACAGAAACAATTGGCAGAAAATTTCAAAGCATTGCTTCGGAAACACACAATCATACTTTTGCAATAGTAAGATCAAAATGTACAAAATACATCATAAATTCATCCTAGATCAGGGTAAAATGTATGCTACAAAATTTATCGGCAAATCTGGAATAGGAATTCTCTCATATATCTTCAACTGCAAAGGCAGAATCTCTCCTTTCCCATCAGTTTCAGTTTGACTCACTTCATCGGCATAAAGTAGGATCAATTCTTCAAAAGCAAGTTCCTGATTTTTAACTAAAATTGAAAGATCAAGAACACCAACAAGATAGATGGCTAAAAGAATAGTATCTCGTCAATCGATACTACCTCCCAATGTGTGCTTGAGAAGATGGATTAGCAATTCAAGTAGCCTATCTAACTACACTGGAAAGATTTCAAAATTAAGCATCATTATCATCCAAAGCCCCAACACTTAGAGCTTCTTAGGGCATGTTTGGATGACAGGAATGGGAACGAATCCAGTGAATGCAGAGAATGGGCGGGTTCCGCGTTCCCCCATTCGGACGTTTGGCTTTTAACTTGAAGTCGAATCCGTGGAATCCGACATCCATCGAATTCCAATTTTTTGGAATCACGGTGAGCGGACGCCGTTCCGCGTCCCTCTTTTGTATCCGCATATGACTGGTTCGGATCAATCCGAATATGTTTGGATCGATCCAGAATGGTTTGGATCGATCCGATGTGCAAAAACTGCAAAATTGGTCCCTGGAAAGGGTTTTGGATCGATCCAAATAGGTTTGGATCGATCCGGAATAAGTTTGGATCGATCCAGACTAGGTTGGATCGATCCAAATATTCTGGATCCATCCAGACTAGGTCTGGATCAAGTCTGGATCAATCCAGACTGGGTCTGGATCAATTCTGGATCCATCCAAACTGGGTCTGGTTCAATCCGAATATGGCAGATTTTGTGCAATTTATGTCTTTTAAGCCCGAAATCGATGCAACTCTCTTTGGAAACTCTTATATTTCGATACCAATTCAGATATTTATGAACCAAACACTAGGATCCACGAAATTAGCAGATTGAGCTCATTCATATCAGATAAACCAAACGCCATAATCAACAGATTCAACTCATTCCATACAGACCAACCAAACAACAGAACCAGAATCCACAGAATCACCAGATTCAACTCATTCCTTATTCATCTCATTCAGTCTATTCCTCATTTAGCTCATTCGTCAGATTCTGAGTTGCCAAACGCACTGTCGCGCCCCGACCCGCGAAAGCCCAACCGGGCCGGGCGACGCGAACCGGAACCTAACTAAATGCGGAAATAAAGGCGATGGGTTCCCCCCAACTTACTGATTTCATAATTCAATTCCTAAATAACCCTGAATATTACAACAAATTTAAACCTCAACAAATATAATATAATAATCCAAAACCTCAAAGGGGGTTACAACAGTTTATACATCATACTCCCGTAGGAGACTAACTATAACAAAAGTGTAGAAAGGGATCACCGGTCCTCAAACCCCGCTAGACGCCGCCGCGCCACCAAACGCCTGCCCGGTAGGGGCTACTGAAGAAGAGCTGGCGTCTGCACCTGCAAAACGCAGCCCGGGTAGGAGTGAGCGTAAAGCTCAGTAGGGTTCTACACTACGTCACACAGAAGGAAGGGGAAACGCAAGAGTGTCGCCCTCGAGTAAGACCTTGGTGTATACAGGTGTCCCATAACCCCACCGCGTGTCCCTGAGGCCCAGGGGCAGCACTCAGTAGCAGGAACATCACTGGCGACACAACTACAGGAACCCAACACTGCAAGGTCCGCACAGTGGGACACCGGCTACACCTTAGCATCTGACTCAAGGCCGACACGACCTCTATAATCACCAAGCAATATGTGTACCAGTCATCTAAGCCTATCATCAAATTCGACTGGACACCACAATTCAAACCGGGTCCTAACTACCCAACCCCGGTCCTAGGGCTAAATCCGAGCTTCCAGCCTCGGGACGGTGATCCACAAATCACCCACGCCCTAACAAATGCATCTAATGCACAACAGAGAATGCATGCTATGAACACACACAAGCAATAGGAAATAGGCATGCAATAGTATGTCAAGGCAGCATACAAGTCCAACAGGATCGCTGCAGCGGTACTACCAACCGCTGCCAGCCGATCCGCAGCGGGTCCCGGCATTATGACGGTACCACGACCGCCAACCGTGGACTCTTGCAACGGGAAGCAACCCCGAAAACTTCGATGAACAGTAAAAATATATTATTATAATCCGAGCTTATAATACTATACTCAAAACACCAAAAAGTTCTCTACAAGCAGCTAGTTGACCCCGTCGATCCGACGTCCAAACGACGTCAGATTCAAGATCCAACTTAAATACCAGTAGATCTACATGCCGGGATCAAGATATCCAAAATCCATGATCATCCAACGGTTGGATTAACGGGAAAACATTAATCAAAACAGCTAATCAAAAACTCCATGAAACGCCATCAGCCAACTTGGGATCGATCCGGAACAATTTGGATCGATCCAAAGCTTCATACCAACCCATAAAACGCCATCAGTCAGCTTGGGATCGATCCGGAACAATTTGGATCGATCGAAAGCTTCATACCTGCTTCAGATCAGCCTCGTCGCAGGCCACGAGAAAAATCACCAAAATTCGTAGAAAAATCGAAAAAATATGAAATAAACTGGCATGGAAAGCTAACGAAAAGATCTACAACTTTATGTTTATCAAAAGCCAAGATCATACATGTACAAGCTGGAAAACTCGCCGCAAGCCGGCTGTTCTTCAAGAACAGTAGAAAACCGGAAAATCCGAGATTAATCATGCATAAATCCTACTCAAATCTCAACCAAAGATCATGAAACTTATATCAGTAATTCTAATAGACAAGATGCATCCAACAACACAATGTCATCAAGATCTAACGGCTAGATCTAACGAACCCATTAATTAACTCATGTAGGTAGAACACCTACCGGACAGCGCTAAACCTCGGCTGATTCCCCACTAAACGGTCACTAACCCAGCTCCAAACCATGCCAGAGACCTTCCTCACGCCGCCACGGATCCAACGAGCTTTCAAGCTCCCAAAACGGTGGCCGAAGGAGGAAGAACGGAGAAGAAGAAGGAATAGGCTGCCGGAAGAAAAACAGAGCAAACAGAATCGAGAAGAAGAGCGAAGAAGGAAGAAGAAGGGAAGGGAGAAGAGAAGTAGAAGGAAGGCCGGGGAAGGTGGGGAGAAGGTGAAGGAGAGGGTGAAGGAGAGGACCTCTCCTCTGACAACGGAGAGCGACGGCACATGGCCGTCGTCGCCGCTCAACTGCTCTGCTGCAAGCTCAACTGCTTGCTACAGTGCCTGGATCGATCCAAGGCCAAAATGAATCGATCCAAGATAGGCTGGATCGATCCAAAATGTTTGGATCGATCCGAACGGGTCAAAAACCCACCGACTCGCTCACGAGTCCGATCGATCGCTCGATCGATCGCTCAAGAGCCGTAAGCTGCCGAAAAAGCAAGCTTCAGCGCGCCCGAGCCGGGATCTTCCGATCCCGGGTCCACCTAACCATTCTAAACAAGCACTAACACAAACAAGGTCAGTGTGTGCATACGCGGGTGTGAAACAAACCAACAAGGTGCAATTTACCAAATTGCCCTTGCGGTCCACAACGAGCCACAGGGGTAGAGGGACAGGTCCTCACATCCTCGGCGCCAATTTACCACCCCTGCCAAACCTGACGGATCCTCTGTACGGCGATGCTCTCAAGAACACTCGGTCACCGACTGCAAACTCCAACGGTCGTCGCCTCTGATCTGCGTAACTCTTCTGCCGGCTCTGAGCCGTCAGAAGTCCCTGCCTGATCTGCACGAACCTCTCTGACAAGTGAACTGCTGAGGTCTGGACCGGTGAGTGAAGCCTCTCCAACCTCTGTCCAGCACACTGGGGAACGACACGGCCTACCGTACAACGTCTCGAAAGGTGCTACTCCAAGACTATACTGGTAGTTGTTGTTGTAGGCGAACTCTACCAAGGAGACGTGCTCCTCCCAGCTGCCTCCTGGAAGTCCCGCCAGAACCTGCTGGTGAACCTGGGGTCACGGTCTGACATGATAGAAACTGGAACTCCGTGTAGTCTGACCACCTCTCTGACGAGTGAACTGCTATGTGGCACACATACTCATCTCATATGTGCTGACCTGACCTCTGCATCTGGTCTCTGGATCTGATCTCTGCATCTAATCTCTGTATATGATCCCTGCACCTAATTTCTGTATCTGATCTCTGCACCTAATCTCTGTATCTGATTTCTGCACCTAATCTCTGTATCTGATCTCTGCATCTAATCTCTGTATCTGATCTCTGCACCTAATCTCTGTATCTGATCTCTGCACCTAACGTCTGTATCTGGTCTCTGCATCTAATCTCTGTATCTGATCTCTGCACCTAATCTCTGCACCTAACCTCTGTAGCTGGTGCCAACCAAGCTGACGACGAAATCCATGATTTATCTCCATGCCTCCTAAATGAGCAGCAACAGGAGACGAGTGAACCTCACGTAGGATGTCCTCGTGCAACTCTGGATCTGTCCACCTCTGGGGTACTATCAACTGTCTGCTAAAGCCGTCAGGAAACTCTATAGGCTCGATGTCGTCGTCGCTCCACGCCGTCATGGTCCTGGTGCAGACTCTCGGGGTAGGGTTGCCTCGGCCTCCACCTCGTCTGGTCTCTGCTCTCTGCCAACTCTGGCTGATACTCTACACGGAGGGACCTTCAGGAACACCCTATCAGGAACTGAGAACTCCAAAGATCATCACCTCTGACCTGAGTAGCTTTCTCGTCTGCTCTGTGCTGATCTCCCTGAGGACTGTCTGACGACGTCTGGGATGGTGGATGGTGCCTCAACAACGTCGGTTGAGCGATCGGATGAACGGCACAAACTGCCGTGCTACACCTAGGATGGCACTGCACCCGTCTGGACTGATGGCTGCTGGAAAAAGGAAAACTCTAGCAGTGGGACGTACTCTACCTAGCAGCCTCCTGCAATCTGGTGATGACGTTCGCCATGGTGTGCTTCCGCTCCCACTCTGACACTGGAACGGGCTGTAATGGGTCTGCCGAATCTGCAACACTGCTACCTAAGCACGACCTGCCATCTGCTGACGCTGTCCAGCCCTCTATCATGTGCTCGGTACCAACCACAATACGGATCTCCACGAGCTCCGGATATGTACCCTGGATCTATATCACTCGGGCCGGGAGAGCTAGGATGCTGTAAACACCGAAGGGGAGGTCATCTGAAATCTGATCCTTGAAATCTGATCCAACTGATTGTCTGTCTCTGATGGGCTGACAAATCTACCAAATCTGCTCTAGCCTCTTTAACCACTGCTGATGGCTAATACCCTTAAAGGCACTGACTCAGTGACTTTAAGGCAAAAGCTCCGGTCTCCTGGTCACTCTGGTCAACGGCCCCGCAGTCTTGGAGATGCCTCTACTGAATCTTGAACACCGTCTTCAACCTCTGCTATTGCTCATCTGTGTCGAGTCCGGCTGAATCAATTGATCTGCTTGCCGCTAAGACTGCCCGTCCGTCGAAACCTGCCTCTGAAGGCCAAGACCTCGCGTTGGGAGCCAAATAACGCCGATACACCCTCGGCAGCTGCGATGCAAACGCCAAATATCGCTGGTGCTCCTCCTCAACGCGCCAATAAATAAGATGCTGTCGATGAACGCTACTGCAACTGATCAGGGTACGGCCTGATGATCCTCTACATCAGATCTGTGAAAGTTGCTGGTGCATTCGTCAGACTAAACGACATCACTGTGAACTGGTACAGTCCGTACCTCGTACGGAAGGCTGCCTCTGGGATGTCGCAATCCCAAATCCTCAGCTGGTGTAGTCGATGCGAAGGTCAAACTCTGAAGGGGTCGACAAGTCTCTCAACTGCTAACACATCATAGTTACACCTCAGCGGGCGCATACTTTGTGCTGCAACACTGACTAGCTTCCTGATGCCCATGCAAGTATGGAGGGAACCATCCACAATGAGAACCGGAACACACTCTGAGGTACACACCTGGGCGAAGGAAAATCCCGAGCTACCGACTCGGCCGACTGAGTCCTCGACTCTCCAAATGCTGTTGGCATCCACATGCAAACTCGCAACGCTCACAACCACCCAAAGGAATCTCGGCCTTGAACTCGGTGTCCCGCGAAGGCGACAACCAGAAAGCTCCTCATGAAGGACAGCTGCACAAACAACAACAACAACAACACGAGGGGAAAGCTGCTCTCCAGAGCACCCTCGAAAACAACGGGGAAGGAGTTCACTACACACCGGTGAACAAACCCAGCTCTCGACAAGCAGAAGGATCGCCGAACCGCGATCTTCCACGAGAGCGAAACAGCGCCGTTAGGTGTGCTCACGACACCTTTCCACGGCCAAAGAAGTACAACCCGGTGTGTGACCAACCGACGCAACCGAGGAAGCCGTCGAACCCTAACATGCACCACACGTAGGCGACAGACACCTAGATGTTCCCAACCTCTAGGAAACGCCCCGACAAGAGCAACCAACCTAAGCTCTTGTCCCAATCAGTGGCTACTCTCAAGCCACACTCGACTCAAGTCCCAAGCCGGCGCGGCAACACAGAGACGAGTCGCAAGGGTGAAAACCCATAGCCACAAAGGAAAACGCAAGCTGCGAGAAGCTTCGAAAGCTGAAGGTGGCGGCTCTGAAACTGGCTGCTGCTGAAGCTACCAACACCTGCGTCTGCCCCAGGTACCTGCCCCAACAGAAGCACTAGTCCACCGCTCTGGCCCACACCGTGCGTCACGCCCAACTGCTCTGCGGTAAGCGCTCAGCGCCCCTCGCAACTAGCACTGTCGGCGAAAAGACCCACAACGGCTAGCACTCGAGCACCCAGTGGACTACCTCTCAGTATGACGGTCCAGGCTACCTCTCAAAGGACTGGCACGACGCTGCTGCTGCCACGGCTGTCGCTGATGCTGAAACCTCTGCCTCTGCCAACGGCTACCCTGCCATTCCCCAGAAGCAGGAACGACAACCCCGAAACTCACCACGACCACCGGCCAACTGCCCGGTGTCAACCCTCAAGTCATCTGTCTCAATATCCAGAGTACAGTCCAGGGCGTCCCCCGCTGTCGCTCTAGCATACCGAGCCAGGTGATCCAACCAACCCACGTGCTACCACGCGGTGCGAGTACCAAGAACAGAGGAAGGTACTCCCAACTACACCACCCTCCAAGGGTAGGTGCCAAAGAACAGTACGCGAACTATTCTCAACACACAACCAACAGTGTCCCTAGTGGCCCCGACAAGCGCCACTACGAATCGCTTCCTGGGAAGGCAAGAAAACAACAGCTTCCCAAGCAAGCGATACTCCAGGATGTCCAAAACATTCGGGATCTGGGACACCTCCTTCAATCAGTTCTCTACTGTCGAAGGATCTCCAACATCGCCCCTGGACCACAACGGGTCCACCTCTCAGGATTCCAAGAGTATAAAGGCGACACGTCTTATTCCCTACTCGCTCATCTCCAGCACGGGGGGAGACACTGTCAAGCGAGGGAACGGACGACACCGGTGCGCATGCACATCTCCCCCTGAGACGTCATGACGCAACCGGGAAGTAACAAAACATAACAGCAACCAGATTGATAAGCATGTCACACGCAAACGCAACCAGACATGCAAGGATGTACTAGACCTAGAACTATCCCATTCCACACTCAATCTCAACTGTATCCTGATCCTAACCCTGGGATCTATAACCTATGCTATGATACCAAGCTGTCGCGCCCCGACCCGCGAAAGCCCAACCGGGCCGGGCGACGCGAAACGGAACCTAACTAAATGCGAAAATAAAGGCGAGGGGTTCCCCCCAACTTACTGATTTCATAATTCAATTCATAAGTAACCCTGAATATTACAACAAATTTAAACCTCAACAGATATAATATAATAATCCAAAACCTCAAAGGGGGTTACAACAGTTTATACATCATACTCCCGTAGGAGACTAACTATAACAAAAGTGTAGAAAGGGATCACCGGTCCTCAAACCCCGCCAGACGCCGCCGCGCCACCAAACGCCTTCCCGGTAGGGGCTACTGAAGAAGAGCTGGCGTCTGCACCTGCAAAACGCAGCCCGGGTAGGAGTGAGCGTAAAGCTCAGTAGGGTTCTACACTACGTCACACAGAAGGAAGGGGAAACGCAAGAGTGTCGCCCTCGAGTAAGACCTTGGTGTATACAGGTGTCCCATAACCCCACCGCGTGTCCCTGAGGCCCAGGGGCAGCACTCAGTAGCAGGAACATCACTGGCGACACAACTACAGGAACCCAACACTGCAAGGTCCGCACAGTGGGACACCGGCTACACCTTAGCATCTGACTCAAGGCCGACACGACCTCTATAATCACCAAGCAATATGTGTACCAGTCATCTAAGCCTATCATCAAATTCGACTGGACACCACAATTCAAACCGGGTCCTAACTACCCAACCCCGGTCCTAGGGCTAAATCCGAGCTTCCAGCCTCGGGACGGTGATCCACAAATCACCCACGCCCTAACAAATGCATCTAATGCACAACAGAGAATGCATGCTATGAACACACACAAGCAATAGGAAATAGGCATGCAATAGTATGTCAAGGCAGCATACAAGTCCAACAGGATCGCTGCAGCGGTACTACCAACCGCTGCCAGCCGATCCGCAGCGGGTCCCGGCATTATGACGGTACCACGACCGCCAACCGTGGACTCTTGCAACGGGAAGCAACCCCGAAAACTTCGATGAACAGTAAAAATATATTATTATAATCCGAGCTTATAATACTATACTCAAAACACCAAAAAGTTCTCTACAAGCAGCTAGTTGACCCCGTCGATCCGACGTCCAAACGACGTCAGATTCAAGATCCAACTTAAATACCAGTAGATCTACATGCCGGGATCAAGATATCCAAAATCCATGATCATCCAACGGTTGGATTAACGGGAAAACATTAATCAAAACAGCTAATCAAAAACTCCATGAAACGCCATCAGCCAACTTGGGATCGATCCGGAACAATTTGGATCGATCCAAAGCTTCATACCAACCCATAAAACGCCATCAGTCAGCTTGGGATCGATCCGGAACAATTTGGATCGATCGAAAGCTTCATACCTGCTTCAGATCAGCCTCGTCGCAGGCCACGAGAAAAATCACCAAAATTCGTAGAAAAATCGAAAAAATATGAAATAAACTGGCATGGAAAGCTAACGAAAAGATCTACAACTTTATGTTTATCAAAAGCCAAGATCATACATGTACAAGCTGGAAAACTCGCCGCAAGCCGGCTGTTCTTTAAGAACAGTAGAAAACCGGAAAATCCGAGATTAATGATGCATAAATCCTACTCAAATCTCAACCAAAGATCATGAAACTTATATCAGTAATTCTAATAGACAAGATGCATCCAACAACACAATGTCATCAAAATCTAACGGCTAGATCTAACGAACCCATTAATTAACTCATGTAGGTAGAACACCTACCGGACAACGCTAAACCTCGGCTGATTCCCCACTAAACGGTCACTAACCCAGCTCCAAACCATGCCAGAGACCTTCCTCACGCCGCCACGGATCCAACGAGCTTTCAAGCTCCCAAAACGGTGGCCGAAGGAGGAAGAACGGAGAAGAAGAAGGAAGAGGCTGCCGGAAGAAAAACAGAGCAAACAGAATCGGGAAGAAGAGAGAAGAAGGAAGAAGAAGGGAAGGGAGAAGAGAAGTAGAAGGAAGGCCGGGGAAGGTGGGGAGAAGGTGAAGGAGAGGACCTCTCCTCTGACAATGGAGAGCGACGACACATGGCCGTCCTCGCCGCTCAACTGCTCTCCTGCAAGCTCAACTGCTTGCTACAGTGCCTGGATCGATCCAAGGCCAAAATGGATCGATCCAAGACAGGCTGGATCGATCCAAAATGTTTGGATCGATCCGAACGGGTCAAAAACCCACCGACTCGCTCACGAGTTCGATCGATCGCTCGATCGATCGCTCAAGGGTCGTAAGCTGCCCAAAAAGCAAGCTTCAGCGCGCCCGAGCTGGGATCTTCCGATCCCGGGTCCACCTAACCATTCTAAACAAGCACTAACACAAACAAGGTCAGTGTGTGCATACGCGGGTGTGAAACAAACCAACAAGGCGCAATTTACCAAATTGCCCTTGCGGTCCACAATGAGCCACAGGGGTAGAGGGACAGGTCCTCACACGCAACCTTAGAGAATCAATGCAAGATGAATATGAAATGAACAAGCTCAACTTAAGGCAAAAACAAACTAAAGGTTTCAACCTATGCCTTCAAGAAGCTAAAAGATCTAAATTTGTCATCAGCGGCAAAGATAACACATATATGTGGAACAATATGTTCTTGAGTAATACCTGAAGAGTTGATTTTCAAAAAAGAATAGAAATAGCAGTTTTAAACATTTTCCACGGATTGTTCCCACAAGATTCCCTAGTAGCAGGTTCCCATAAGTTGCCAAGTGTTATCCTTGGCAGAAATGTTGGCCGGCGTCGGGGATGGTAGCAGCGGCATCCGGCGAGGCCAATCGAAGCGTCAAATGGGTGAAAGGAGGGGAGCGGAGGCTGTTATGTTGCCGTCAAAGGGTTGGCAACTTCCGGTTGGAGAAAAAAAACATTCTCCATTTGAGAAGGAACTGGTCTTGGTCGGCGTCGGTGATGGTGGTAGCGGCCTTACGTGAGGCCAGCGTGGCACCGTAGAAGGGGTGTAAGGAGGGGAGAGGGAAGGGGTTTGGTAGGTCACCAGAGAAGGAGGGAGTGGGTTGCGAGGTTGGGGAGGGATGGTGACGTCAGCGGAAACGAAGGAACTAGGGCGGCGAGGTCTACTCCGACGGGGGAGGAGTGGAGGAAGCGTAGGTGGGAGGCGGGAGAGGAGAGGGACAAACGGAGTTAAGCGAAGGTGGGAGGTGAGTCTTGCGGCGAGCCGACTAAAGAGGACAGAGAAGAGAGGTGGGAGAGGATGCTGGAGAATTCAGCATTTCATCACCACCCGTTAACCCGTTAACCCGTTAGGGAGTCTTTCTTAAACAAATCATTTTTACACTACCAGGTAAGCGAACTTTAATAAATGATGTTTAAATAACACAACCACCTAGGCGTGTGCAATGCACACGGCAGGTGGTCGTTGATTTGTTGCAAACGTGTCGTTAAATCGTATGCAAAATGCAATTTAGAAATTTATATTTTAGTTATCCTCTTGTCTCCTTCTCTAAAGATTATGGATCATATGGCTACAAGCTCACATGAATCCCTAAAATAAGATTTATGTTCTTAACGGCATAACCTATCTTTCTTGGCATAGATTGTCTTCGGTCCTATGATTACTTTAAGTTATACTACTCCTAATGACTTTGGCACAACCTATCCTACCTTAGCATAGCCTATCTCACTAGCAAACCATAAATCACATGAAAACCATCCTATGAATCTTTACAATCAATCACAGAAATCATGTAGGACTTAAAGTACGTCCATGGAACTCTGTTCCTTCAACTCTATTAATAATAAAAATCAAATTCATAGGATCATGTCTTGAGAAGAATACAAGATTCAAACCAAAGAATACA
Organism: Narthecium ossifragum; assembly: GCA_963920575.1. NCBI lineage: Eukaryota > Viridiplantae > Streptophyta > Magnoliopsida > Dioscoreales > Nartheciaceae > Narthecium > Narthecium ossifragum. The sequence continues at coordinate 19,713,886 of OY986964.1, read as the reverse complement.
AAAAGTTACACTAGGATTTCATGCGATCTCTAAGTTTAGAAATTAGCTACTCATCTTTTGGGAAAGATCCATAGGTGTTGGGAAGGAAGCCATCAATCCCTGTGGAAAGATCTCAGTCTTCAAACCCTACCCTTCTCTTTTTTCTCTCTGATTTTTCTCCCAAAAAGATGAGAAATTCGGATGAAATAACCCTATTTATAAGGGAACTCCTGAAATTAGGGTTTTGGCTAAGTTGGACTTCTATTACAACTCGAATTTCCTAAATTAATTCTGGCAGTCTTATTCCGAGCGCAACTGGGTCCAATCTGTCCAAAATGTGAAAACTTGTCCAACACCACAATTGTAGACTAGGAAGTTCTCTATCATATCCCGAAGATTTCATAATATTTTGAGTTCTCTGGAATATTTTATGAATATTCTTCTATTCTTCTGAACGTCGACGGACTAGTTTTCCAGCAGCTGTGTATCTTGATGTTCTTCAAAACTGGAATCAATCTATCAGGAATCTTGCAAAGTGTCCAACATCGAAGTTTTAGTTCTTGAAGTATTCTATCATGTACTGAATTTCCAGAATATTTGGACTTATACAGGATATATGTAGATTATTCTTCTGACAGGCGATGAAGCAGTCTTTATCACATAAATCCATATTTTTAGTCGAATTTCTTATATTTCTTCTCAAGTAATGATTAAACCTGACATCAACTAACAAACTATTAAATATAATTACTCTAGACATAACAAAGGTAAATTAAGGGGTTTAATTACGAATATTTAGTGACTCATCAACCGTGTGCACCAATCACTACTCTTTTCGGAGAAATCCTGTCAGAGTTTGAGAATAACTTATTGATCCCGGTGAGATAATTTCATAACCAACTATTAATCACCGTTACCGATAAAAATACTCAAACGCCACCCAACATCCATCCCTCATCTCAAGCGATCAATAACCGTCGATTTGAACACATGGCACCCATCTAACGAGTTACAATCATAGTATCTATGACACTATACGAACGTAACATGTAGACGAATCGACCGTGAGATTAGTAGAACCGTCGCGTACTCGCGAGAAAAGAAGCGTCGACCAATGAGAACAACATGCACATTAAATGCTACTCGACGCCCAAGATCAAACCCCATCATTACGCCGGCTACACATTTATTGTGATGCGATCCAACAGTGCGATATTCGAGGCATGGAGCTATCCTCTATCACCCATTCATTGGCACAAAAGGAAGCAACTGTTAAAGCTTGATGCCACCAATCCTAAGGCTAAGCGACCTCGAGATCGAGGCACTAAATGAAGTCATTGATCTTGGAGTCAAACAACCTCGAGGTCGAAGCACCTTATCTCGGAGCTATGCAATCTCGAGGTCGAGACACCTTATGAAGTAGAATCCTCACAAGATCGAACCAAAACCTGACACCCGGACCACATTCCCATGATCAACCTAACCAACTCCCAAAGCGGAAGCGTGGGGAGCAGAGCCAAAGATTAGCTGAGCAGTTATCTTGAGTGGCCTACGTGTCAAGTTTTGAGCAAGATCCGACCCACGGTAAGGATTACGAAGGGTCGTGGGTCGTGGTTAGCGACTAGCCACGTGGAGGCGGCAATTGGGAGTATAAAAACCTTCAAGTTAGACGAAGAAAAGGACCCTCGACTCATATCAGACTCTTTTCTACTACTATCTTAGCTACTCTAGCTACTGTAATCAAGTCTTAGCTTGTACTCTTAGGAACTTTCATCGGAGCTGTAATTCTGCAATTGCTGTTTCAATGGTAGTAAATATTTAATTCCGTACTTGGTTTTTCTTGCTTTCTTTAATTCTAGGAGTAGCACAATCACTCTACGAATAGTATAATCATTCTTAGGGGTAGAGCAGTTACTTCTAGGCGTAGCATAAACTCTAGGATTAGAGTAATCATCTTTAGGAGCAGCATAGTTAGTCCAGGACTAATATAATCTGATACAAGTCGATCCGACTCGACCAATTGGACCCGCGCCCAGAAGAGGGCCCAAACAGGTTTAGCCTCTTTCCTAGTTTGGCTTGGACTTCCCTAGTTCAAACTAGAGGTATTTAATTAGGATTTATTATTAGACTTTTCTATTTAATTAAGTTGTAGTTGTTATTTGCTTTCCTAGTTAACTACAAGGAAGGAAGAACACCAACAAGTGCCATTTACCCAACGACCATCTCATTGGCAGATCCAGATCCAAAACAGAGGAATGCAGCTAGCAACCCACAACCCAATCATAGCTCTAGCAACCAACCCAAAATCGAGGAAGAACCCAACCAAAAATCACCAGTGAGGACTAACGAGGGCAAGGAAACCCAAGAGGGAAAGAGAACTCATCAAAAACCATCACTGTCCACGGATCCAGACCATATCAACAAGAAAAAGAAGCAAACATCAAAGCTCCTGTGCTAGCATGCATTTCGATGGAAAAACATCCACAAAAACTCCCAGATCCAAGTAAGAACAACAAGGGGAAAGGGAAGAGCTCCCGTCGAAGTCCATCAGAAATCCAAACGAACAAAGAGGAGAGCACATCTATTGCTTAGCTACGAAGACAAGCATGGCAGTCAAGGGAAAATAAGGAGGAAAACAAGGGAGAAGAAAACAAAGGAGAACAGAGCGTAGCTTTGCATTTCATCAGGGGAGAACAGGGAAGAAGATCTCGTCCAGAAAAACCATCACTAATCTATAGCTTCAAACCATGGCAGCAAAGAGAGAAAGTAGCACATTAACAGGAGGCCACGAAAATCCACAAAGCAACCAAGATCCTAAGCTAGCAAGCATCCGACGGAGAAGTAAGGAGAGCTAGCATGCATTGAGATCTTCGGGTCACAAACAACTCAACCAAGCAGTCAAGGGAACCAAGGAATCATGCATCAAGCCAACCCTATTATAGTCTAGTAGAGCCTAATCAAGAGATTAGATCAAAAACCCTACCTCTGGGTGTTGAGATGTTCTCCTATCTTCTCTTCCTTGGCCGTGGTCGTCGTTGCCATCGCCAACCTCCTCTCCAGTCGCGGTCGCCGTCGCCAAGCTCCTCTCCAGCCACCTCTCCGACCGCAGGACTCTCTCTTCTCTCCCCGATCGCGTCGCCGCCTCACTCACTCTCTCTATCGGGTGGAATAGTCCCCTAATGTGAGAACAGGGCAACTAAAGGGGGTTCTTATATATGATTGGGTTAAGATTAGATCATGGTCGTCCGATCAGCCATATTTGATCCTAACCACTCAAATCTTGATCCTTGCGATCGAACTAAGATCCTTAGATCTAGAGTATTCCTAATGGTCTAACCAAGCACAAACATCATAATAAGGTCGTGTGTGCGCTACGCGTGTGTGAAACCAACTCCGACAAGGGTAATTTACCAAATTACCCTCGGAGTCACAACGATCAAAGGTGATCGCGAAGCAAGGCCAATCGAGCCAAACCAACTGAACCAGACCCTCGAACTACGCAGGCAGACCGGGTTGGAGGTACGGATCCTCACAACCTATCACCCTTAAAGGAATTTCGTCTCCGAAATTTGATAACGGTAGGGCTGCAAACAATAGAGCAAAACCACAACACACCTACAAAAGGCAAAAAGGTTAGCAGGCTCACAACCTGAGCGACCACACACAAAGGGCACCAACGCCCACAACGGCCACACACAACAGGAGATACACCTCAGGGTAGGAGTCTAATGGGATATGATACCTCCTGTCGGACATTCGATCTGACTATTATGTATGCGATCTATCTGGATTTCTGCATAGGCCATCCTAAAGAGCACTCTGTCGTCAATTGTGAACTCAAATGGCGATAACATCTTATCAGTGCAAATCTTCTGTCAAATCTGACCTGGTCTGTGCTGATCTTCTGAAGGTTGGGTGATGATGTCTGAGTCGGTGGATGAAGCCTCTCCAAGCTTTGCCCAACAAGTAGGAAGGTGACGTGAGACATCATACCATGACTCAAATGGTGCGATGCCAATTGATGAGTGCATGAAAGTGCACTCTGAACAGTCTTATAACCATCTCAATTGCTAGATTATCACCCTTAATCAACATATTTAGTACTACAATTACACTTATATGTGCTTCACAAAGATTGGTTGAAAAATGCAAAAAATTGGAATTAAAAGGAGCAAAGAAGCTGATTCGTATTACATGGGTCAACTTTGAAGATTACACTGTACCTTCTCATGAAGAACCAGATGATGTTCCATATATGATTGGAAGGCTCTCAAAGTCTAGTTTCTGGAAAATTTTACGGTTCGTGATTCCGAGTTTCCTAGAGGAAGTTACAACATTTTTTGTACCCGTGTGCAGTGTTGAATGAATACTGACGGTCGACCGTCGCATCATCTACGAGATCGACCGCAGTGCTCAAAATGCTCACGGTCGACCGTCGCATCATCCGTGAGATCGACCATCATGCTCAAAATGCTCATGGTCGACCGTGGCATCGACCGTCAGCCTCTGTCAAGAAAACCACTTCTTAGTGTCGATGCGATGATCAACCACCGCTCTTCCAAATTAATATATACAATTGACGAGTCGACCGTCAGGTCTCATGGTCGACCACTAGATCAGCAGCGAGCGTATAACGGACCCGGATCTAACCTGAGTTTAGTCCTATAAATAAGATACTTAGGGTTATGAAAGGGGATCTTTTGGAGGACTTTTCTGGAGCATCTGGAGGAGAGGAAGCCGTGTTAGGGTTTTATTTTCTTCATCTTTCTTTCTTTATTTTTCCTTGAACACTTTTGTCGTCTTCATGATGAACATGAGTGGCTAGTTTCTTTTGTAAGGTACCGATGTAGCCTAACAAAATCATTCTATGTTATTGAATCATGGTTATTTAGTCAGTTTATATTTCTTGTTTCATTCATTATTATAACTGAGATCTTAAATACCTTTATCTGGCCAATATAAGTATTGTAGATTGTTTTATGTGAGATTGGGCGAGGGTTCATTCCCTAATCTTGCAGGATCTATTTATGAATGAGTTTATGTCAAAGCCGGGTTCAAGCTAAGACAATTCTTGGTTCATAATTGTTCTTCAGAGCTTAATGGATTCTTGATTAACACTTAGTTATGGGTTCATTAGCTAGGGTTAATTGAGGGTACTTGGTGAAGATCGTGATCGACCACGATTGAACGAACCCTTGGATTAAACTAAGATTTTATTGATTCAATGCATAGAATAAGGATGTTATGGTGAAATCAGAACCTTAGTCTTCATCCATAAGATTTGCATCATTTTTTTATTTTATTATTAGATCTTCTATTTTCGATACTTCTTATTTCTTCTTTTATCTTCCTTCTTTTCTTTCTTCTCTGTTCTTTACCGTTTTACTCTAATAATCTTTACAAATCTCTGTGGGTACGATACTCTTCTTGCTGCTATACCGATCACACCGATTCGTATACTTGCGAGATATAAAATTTATTCATCACCAATGCTGAATTGTAGACTGTTGTAGCAAGCGAACTCCACCATGAAATGTGATCTTGTCCACTAACATCTGCATCAACAATACATGCTTCATCTGAGATCTGAGTCGTCCTATCTGACCGTCTCTCTGTCCGTAGGTGGGATACTGTTAGGGGTGAGCATTCGGTTCTCGGTTCGGTTCTCGGTCTAGAACCGAAGAACCGAATTTTTTTCGATTCTGTTTTTAGAGAACCGAACCGAACCGAACTTATGAAGGAACCGAACCGAACGTTTTGGAACCAAACTTTTTGGAACCGAACCGAACCGAATTTTTGTTAGGTTCCGAACTGAACCAAACTTTTTGAAACCGAACCGAACTTTTTAGACCATAGGTTCATAGGCTAAGACATGTATGAAAACTTCGGTTCTGACCCGAACCAAACCGAACTTTTTTTAAAGAACCGAAACCCGAACATTTCATACATGCCAAAACCGAACCGAACCGAAAAATCGAAAAAACAGAACCGAATGGACCGAACTAATTCGGTTCTTCGGGTTCGGTTCGGTTCTGCTCACCCCTAGATACTGTACTAACAATCAACAAGGTGATCATGGGCTTCTGCAAACTATACTAGAGCCTGCCTGTGAATCTGGAATCACAACCTGACATGATGGCTGAAACGTCATGCGGCATGTTCACCTCTCTGACATGCGACCTCCTAACTGCTCTGCAGTATCCGTACTTCTCATAGGCAATATATGTGCTGATTTGGTCAGTCGGGCAATGATGACCCAAATTGCAAGAAATCCTCTCGGTACCCTCGATACCAAGGTGATGAAGTTTGTCATGCCATCCACTCTAACACTGGAAAGGGTCGTAACAAGTCTGCTTTCTGTCGACACTCCGCCTTCACCTCCTGACTGATGAGGCTCCAAGGAACAACTATGCGTCTAACCTCAGCATTTGGTGCCAACTAAGCTGATGATGAAATCCATGACATATCTCTGGGCCTCCTGGATGAACAACAACAAGGAAGGAGTCGATCTCACGCATGATGCCCTCACGAAGTTTTTAAACTGCTACTCGATCTTTGGAGCACAATTAACTATCTGCTAATGCCGTCCATCGCTCCTTCACATGCTTGGTATCTTTCAAACCAAGGACCTCTGTAAGCTCCGCGTCATCGTCGCTCCAAGTCATCATGATTCTAGCTAAAAGCTGGCATACCCTAAATCATCATATGAAGTCGTTTGACATCCGATTCTCGAAATTCGATCCAGCTGACTGTCTATCTCCAACGTGTTGACAACTCCACTAAAGCTACTCTAGTCTCTCTACCAACTACTGAGGGCTATCACCCTTAAAGGCACTGACGTCGTATCTGCAAGGCAAGGAGATTCGACTTCTTGGTCATTCTGGTCAACGGTCCTACAATTCTGGAGATGCATCTGTTGAATCTCAAACACGATCGTTGATCTCTATCGATGCACATCCTTCTTGATCTCAGCTAGGTTAACCAATTTGTTTACCGCTGACACAATTTGTCCGCAAACTCCTGCCTCCGAAAGCCAAAGTCTCGCACCAGAAGCCTCATAACACCGACGCTCCCTCGGCAACTGTGACGTGGTCCTCAAATGTCGCTCAAGCTCCTCAACATGCGAGTAGATGTGATGTTGTCGACGAATGCTACTGTGAACTAATCAAGGCATGGCCTGAAGATCCTCTACATCAGGTCCATGAATGCTGTGTGCGCAACTATCGCTCCCAAGAGCACGACCACGGACTCATACAACACATATTTGATCTGGAATTATGCCTACAGGATGTCGCGATTCCAAACCCTCATCTGATGTAGCCAATGTGAAGGCCAATCTCTTAAATGGTCGACTGATCTCTCAGCTGCTAAACATGTCGCCTAAGCACTATAACGGGCACGTACTCTTCGCTGCAACGCTGTCTATCTTCCTGAAGCCTATGCATGTACGGAAGGAATCGTCCGCAAGAAGAGCCGAAACACTCTGAGATGATACGCTGGGGCGGAAGAAGTCTCGAGCTGTCAACTCGGCCAACTGAGTCCTTGACTCTCTCTATTATTACTGGCGTCAACATGCAAACTGGCAACAATCAGGACCGCCCGAAAGAACCTCGATCTCAAATTCGGTATCCCGCGAAGGCTATAAGTCAGGAAGCTCCTCAGAAAAGACGGTTGTACAACTAAACAACAACACGAGAAGCAACCTGCTTTGTTGAGCCCCCCCAAGGCCGGAAGGGCTTGACCACAAGCTGGTGAACAAGCCCCAGCTCTCGACAACCAGAAGGATCGACACCCACGATCTTCAACGAGAGCAAAACAACGCCGTCAGATATACCCACGACACCTTCCCACAGCCAAACAACACAAATCGGTGCCCGACCAACCAGCGCAAACCAAGGAAGCCGTGAACCCAACGTGCACCACAAATGGGCGACGGATACCTAGAGGTATCCATCCTCTAGCAAACACCCCCACTAGAGCTATCAAACCAAGCTCTTGTCCCAATTAGTGGCTACTCTCAAAGCCACACCCGACTCTAGTCCCAAGCCAACATGGCCGTACGGGAACGAGTCACAAGAGAAACCAAGAGTCAGAAGGAAACCGCAAGCTGTGGAAAGCTCTGAAAGCTGAAGCTTGAAGCTGAGAGCTGACACTGAAGCTGGAAGCTGAAACTGAAGCTGGAAGCTAAAACTGAAAGCTGAAAGTCAAAGTTGATGGCTCTGAAAACTAGCTACTACAAGAGCTGCTCTCTCCTTAGGAGTGCGCGAATCGCTGATCAGACCTATCGCCGCATCACCTCCAGCAATCCTGTCACACCCCAACCCAGAAAACCCATCCAGATCGGGGGTGAGCAACCTAAACCTGTTAAATCATCAATGGGCACGGAAAATTTTGACAGAGTCTTGATCGCTCACAAACGTCGTCGTTAAAACGTATGCAAAACGCAATTTAGAAATTTGTAAACCTTTCTTTCAACACTAAATTAATAAGATAGAATAATGGTGAAATACGGGGTCGGTACTCAGGGAAAACTTTGACTAACAAAGAAACATCAGAATTAACTCTCAACACTCTAGTCCTAAAGCGAAGAAGGATTGATTTGGGGTTTTAGGAACTGATTAATTAAAACTAATTAAGAAAGCGATTAACGAAGTTGAAGTAGATCAATGAGAGAAAACCTAGGGATTACTCAATCCACTCTAATTTCACTTCCTGTATTCTCCAGTTATACTCTTGTTTCTTATCTCGACATTATAGATCCATAGTTTCTTAAGCTTACATGAATCCCTAAAATAATGCTATTGCTTCCCTGAGGCGTAACCTATCCAAACTTAGCATAGATTGTCTTTGAACTTAATCTGAGTACAACCTATCTTCATCTAGCATAGATTATCTCAAAGGTATACACAAAAGCAACATAAAAACCATCCTACGAATCTCTACCATCAAGCACATCAATCAAGTAGGTCTGAATGTACGTCGAGGAACTCTGTTCCCTCAACTCTTTATAAGATAAAACCATATTCATAGGATCATGTCTTTGAAAAGATAACAAGAATCAAACTAGAAAATACAAAGAAGCTACACTAAAGCTTCATGAGATCCCTAAGTAAACAGATTAGCCACTCATCTTTTGGATGAGATCCATGTATTTGATGAAGAAGGTTAGGGATCCACGCCGCATCTCCGTCTTCTTCTCCAATCTGAATCCCTCTTTTTCTCTCTATGGAGGCCTGCCGTTTTCCAGCCACAAAACCCTTTTTATATCTTAATTCCCGGAATTAGGGTTTTAGGGTTGAGTTAGACCTCTAGTGAACTCGGATTTCCTGGTTTGATCCTGATAGCCTCTTCCGGTCGCGACTGGGCTCAACCGGTCCAAAATTTGGGAATGTGCTCAACATGAAAGATGTCGATTAGGAAGTCTTCTGTCCTATTCCGAAGATTTGACATTATTTAGACTTATCTGGAATATTTGACGAATATTCTCCCGAACGTCGACGAACCAGTCTTCAAGCTTATGTATCTTCATGTATTCTTCCAATCTGCTATCACACCGTCAGGAATCTCACAAAATATCCAACATGAAAGTTGTTCATCTTGAAGTCTTCTATAAGTCCTCCAAAGTTCAGGAATTTAGGATTTATCTGGAGAATTTGGTGAATTCTTTTCAAACTGACAGCGGAGCAGCGTAATTTCCACATATTAGTCCTTTTCTGTATTTTCTAACTTGAATCTTCATTAAACCTGGAATCACTTAACAAATTATCAAATACAAACACTCTCGGGCTAACAAATATAAATTAAGGGGTTTAAGTATGAATATTTAGTGACTCATCACACCCCCCAACTTACACTTTGCTAGTCCTCGAGCAAAGAAAATATAAAAAGAAAATAATAAATCTAACTAGCCACTTTCGTAGGTCTCACGATTGCACTTAGCATGTGCAACAAGCGTTTAAACCCCTGGGTTACCCTAGTGGAAGAGTTATAGTCTCTTGAGGGTTTTAAGGGATAACACCCACAAACATCTATACATTCCCTTAAATATATCATTAGAATTCAATTAAAATATTCATCAACTCTAATGCATGAAATAGAAATCATATCCATAAATGCATCCTTCAACTCATTATCACATAAGAATATAGTAAATCAAAACATGTCATAACATATTTCCAACACTTTAACATATTTAATCATGATTAAAAATAACTTTAACACTCCTGTGTGTGAATGGGGTTCCACATGCTTCAGAGCATCAATTATATCTAAACACTTCAACTATTCAAGATCACAATCCTATCCAAGCACATATCTTTCACTTATCACATAACAATATATGTTTTTTTTTCTCTTTTTTCTTTTCGTAGGAATTTCAACTGTTTTGTGCGAACACCACGCTGGTTAGGCACACTGCCCGGTTACTAAGTTGAAAATCCTTTTTTTTCTCTCATTTTTTTCAGGAAATTCAACCGTTTTACGCGAACACCATACTGGCTAGGCACACTACCCGGTTGCTAAGTTGAAAATCCCTTTTTTTTCTTTTTTTTTTCTTTTTTTTTTCCGCGTACTCAGATAATTGCATGTGTTCATGTATTTTCTGTATCATGATATAGAATTGTAAATCTATCCTATTGTCATGCTTAGAATCTAATATCAACCCCTTAATATGTGGAAGTGAACATGTGCATTAGGATATGTCAAGCTATCCTTAAATCATAGTAAAAGTGTTAAAGTATAGAAATAATATCATGCATAGCAAAATTTACTATCCCTTATATGACATACAAGTCTCAGAATAATCCATAAAATAAATTTCTAAAACCTGCATCTTTGTCAAATCATATCATAATTTCATCCTTTTGACATATTTCAAGGGATGTATAAGAATTAAATTCTTAGACTCTACCCCCCAACTTGAATGTAATTGTCCCCAATTACACTAAGTCATAAAAATAAAGCAAGGAAAAAGGGTAGAGATCACCATAAATATCACGCCATAAATAGTCGTCTCCCGCAGTATAAGCACCACTCCGCCCACACAACCGAAACGTCACCAATTGGAAGCAATCCATGTCTCTAAAGGAGACTAAAATAATACAGCTATAAAAATTGCCATCAAACATAAGAGACGTAAAAAGCAAAAATAATATCCCTTGATCGGTTTACGAAATTATCAGCCGCTATGGATTTCCACGGATAAACCTGCCATAAAAGAACCTTTCCAAAATATCAAATATAATAGATTGAAAAAAATATATAAAAAATTACAGAAAGGCATAAAAATCATTAACAATTTCGGCAAAGTCTCATTTGTATTATCATGATATATCAGCCTTATATAAGCATTCAATCCACAAAAATTAGACATTAAAGCAATAAAATATATTAAATCAGCCATACACAACACCCAAATAATCAGTGTCCGTAAAATTATCCTAATTGAAGATCTACGTCGTCTGATCGGAAAACTGGGCTGCAAAGCGTATGGATCTCGTCCATCAGCCAACGGGCGGCTGAGAGCTCGCCGGCGACGATCAACGGTGAAACGTCGTCGCCGGAGAATGTGACCAGGAGGGATGGAATCGTGGGAGGCCAATGAGTTCGTCTATGTCGTCTGATCTGTGAATGGTGGTCTCCAGCGGCGGAACGGCGGTGGACGGCGCGAAAGAAGATGGCCGGAGTTGGAATCCGGCAGTCGGAGCCCCAATCAAGGATGGAAAGGATCGAGGAAGCATCGCAGAAGGTTTGGGAAGCTTCCTATGGGGTTTGATTAAAGGATTGAGGTATGTATGTGATGAAACGGCGGTGGTCGGCGATGTGGAGTTAACCGGCATTGGGTTCCGACCATCCAGGCAGCAAGTGGACATTTTGATGGTGGCAGACGAGTCGTGGCGGCCTGGGGAAGCTTGTGAATTGGTTTCAGTGCAATGGTAGGTGGCGAAGGAGGCTCTCGGCGACGATGGACGGAACAGGGGATGTTCACCGGCGTCGGAGGAGACGAAATTGGGGGAAGAAGAAGTCGTGAGGAGGTAGAGGAGAAGATGGCGAAGGTGTTGGAGGTGGTTTGGGGGTCTGGGAGCGGCCGGAGAGTTGACGACGGCTGGCGGTCGGTGACGAGGAAGGAAAAAGAAGAGGTTGGATCGACCGTGGGCGCGGGTGATGTGAGAACAAAATCAGACGGTCGATCGATCGATCGACCGCGAACCAACTTATTTGGAAATCCAAACTGACGGTCGATCGCCCGATCGACCGTGGACCACGTTATATGTGTGTGGAGCTGACGGTCGATCCTTGCATCGACCCTGAGAAGCTTTATTTTTGACAGAGCCTCACGGACGATTCAACGGTTGTTGCGACGGTCGACCGTGATCTAGGAATTTCGATTTTCTAAATAATATCACAGAAAATCATGGAAAAATCGAAAAAATCATGGAAAAATCCTAAAAATCAAAGAAAAATTTTCAAAGTTAAGGAAAAATCATAAAACTGGGTTGCCTCCCAGAAAGCGCGTAATTTTACGTCTTTCATTCGATGTCCATAAAAAGATCAATTATAGCATGGATCCGTCAGCTCGACGGACTCAATAACCTCACCGTGAACGATGTCCTCCACATAATGTTTTAATCTGTGCCCATTAACAGTGAAAATTTCATTCGTGTGTGGATTGCGGATTTCCACTGCACCATGTGCGAATACGTTATTTATGATAAAAGGCCCGGACCATCTAGAACGTAATTTACCAGGGAAAAGGCGCAATTTAGCATTGAAAAGCCACACTTTCTGCCCAACAACAAAAGTCCTCGGAATGTGTTTATCATGAAACGCTTTTGTTTTGTCTTTATAAATTTTGGAATTCAAGTATGCCTCATTGCGAATTTCCTCAAGTTCACATAAACTAAGCTTCCTATGTGTTGTGACGGCATTGGTATCAGTATTAAGCTTTTTAATGGCCCACATAGGTCGATGCTCTAATTCAACAGGTAAATGACAAGGCTTACCGAATACTAATTGATAAGGGGACATACCAATAGGCGTTTTATAAGCAGTCCTGTAAGCCCACAGTGCATCGTCTAGCTTTATGGCCCAATCTTTGCGGTCAATGCGAACGGTTTTCTCCAAGATACGTTTTATTTCCCTATTAGAAAGTTTTACTTGGCCACTGGTTTGAGGATGATAAGGGGTGGCTACCTTATGAGTAATAGAGTACTTTCTAAGAAGGGAAGCAAAATGTTGATTATTGAAATGAGAACCACCATCACTAATAATCGCACGAGGACAACCAAATCGAGAAAAGATATTACTTTGAAGAAATTTAACCACAACTTTATGATCATTCGACTTGGTTGCTATAGCTTCTACCCATTTAGACACATAGTCAACAGCTACAAGAATATACTGAACACCAAAGGAAGGTGGAAAGGGACCCATGAAATCAATGCCCCAAATATCAAAAATATCGGCAACTAAGATCGGGGTTTGAGGCATCTCATTCCGACGAGAGATATTTCCAGTCTTTTGACACCTAATACATGATTGGCAAAAATTATGAGCATCCGTAAAAATCGTAGGCCAATAGAAACCACACTGCAAGACTTTTGCAGCGGTTTTCTTCCCCGAAAAGTGACCACCACATCCACATGCATACGTATGACAAAAATTAAAAATATCATGAACTTCTGATTTAGACACACACTTACGGATTACTTGATCAGAACAATGCTTAAATAACTCAGGGTCTTCCCATATATAGTATTTAATCTGAGAGAAGAATCTATTTGTAGTATTTTTAGACCAAGAGTCAGGGAGCTTGCCGGAAACAAGATAGTTAACTATATGTGCATACCAAGGCAACGAAAGACGGGTCACCTGAAAGAGATGCTCATCGGGAAAGGACGTGTCGACAGGAGTGTCATCAAGAATATGTTCCAAAGGTAGGCGAGGCAAGTGATCAGCAACTACATTTTCTGAACCCTTCTTATCCCTAATCTCTAGATCAAATTCTTGTAAAAGCAAGATCCATCAAATCAGTCTAGGTTTGGCATCCTTTTTAGCTAAAAGATATCGCAGAGCTGCATGATCTGTATAGATGATGATTTTGGAACCTAGGAGGTAGGATTGGAACTTCTCCAATGCAAAGATTACTGCTAATAATTCCTTCTCAGTAGTCGTATAATTTGATTGAGATTCAGAGAGGGTCTTACTAGCATAATAAATCACATGTGGAATTTTATTTACTCGCTGTCCTAACACAGCTCCTATGGCAGAATCAGAGGCATCGCACATCAGTTCAAAAGTTAGGAAATAATCAGGTGAATGAACGATAGGTGCGGTAGATAGTAATCACGAATGGTCTTGGAAGCAGTCAAACAGGCATCATTGAAGACAAAGGGGACATCCTTGGCTAGTAATTCACATAAGGGTCGTGAAATTTTAGAAAAATCTTTGATGAAACGACGGTAAAATCCAGCATGACCTAGAAAAGAGCGAATTTGACGCACAAAAGTCGGTGGGGGTAATTTAGAAATTAACTCAACTTTAGCCCTATCGACCTCTATATAATGTTTTGAAACAATGTGCCCTAACACGATTCCTTCTTGAACCATGAAGTGACTCTTTTCCCAACTAAGACCAAGATTGGTTTCAATGCATCGATCAAGAACTCTAGAGAGATTGTCTAAACAAGATTCGAAAGAATTTCCAAACACAGAAAAATCATCCATAAAGACTTCAAGAAATTTATCAATCATGTCAGAGAAGATGGCCATCATACACCTTTGAAATGTCGCAGGTGCATTACAAATACCAAAAGGCATCCTAAGATAAGCAAAAGTACCGAAAGGGCAAGTAAAAGTTGTCTTCTCTTGATCTTGAGAATCAACTGCAACTTGGTTATACCCGGAATACCCATCTAGAAAACAATAATAACTCTGGTCGGAGAGTCTTTCTAGAATTTGATCAATGAACGGAAGAGGGAAGTGATCTTTTCTAGTCAGAGCATTAAGTTTCCTATAATCAATACAAACACGCCATCCCGTGGTCTGGCGCATCGGGATCTGCTCTCCTTTATCATTTTCTACTACGGTTAGACCAGATTTCTTAGGGACAACTTGCGTAGGGCTGACCCACTGGCTATCAAAGATTGGATAAATAATGCCGGCATCTAAAAGTTTCACCACTTCTTTCTTTACGACCTCTTTCATATTCGGATTCAGACGGCGTTGCATTTCCCTAACAGTTTTAGACTCATCCTCTAAGTGAATTTTATGCATACAAATCTAGGGATCGATACCTTTCAAATCAGCGACCGTCCAACCTATTGCTTTCCTATGATCCTTAAGAACATTAACAAGTTGACTCTCCTGATCAGAAGATAAAGATGAAGAAATGATAACGGGAAGAGTAGTTTAATCCAAGGAAAACATATTTTAGAGTTTTAGGTAGTGGTTTAAGTTCAAGTTCAGGTGGTGACTCCAGTGAGGTAGGAGCAGGAGTTGATGAGAGTGATGGAAGGGGTTCAATCATCCAAGAGACATTTTCAATCTTCGTTGTGTCCAGATCGATTGATCGGCCATCTGGCCTATTGATCAGTGTATCTGAGATGTGTGTTTTGATGTCATCTTTCGATTGTGCAATTTCTAAATTAACATCATCATCACAGTCAGAGTCATAATCATGCAAACTACTAGGTAATTCATCAAAAATCATGGCATGTGATCTATCATCAATACATTCAGTCAGAATGTCAACATTAAAACATTCATCATCTTCAGGCTCAGGCAAGCATGCAGTTTTAAAAATATTCAATTTAACATGCATATGTCCAAAGGAAACATCCATCACCCCAGTTCTACAATTTATGCAAGCATTAGCTGTGGCCAAAAAGGGGCGTCCTAGGATGATGCATACAGTCTTTTTGCAGTGGACAGCAGGTTCCATATCTAAGACAACAAAGTCCACGGGAAAGAAGAAACTATCTACTTTGACTAAAACATCTTCTAAGATACCTCTAGGTGTCTTGATGGACCTATCAGCTAATTGCAAAATCACAGGTGTCTGTTTGAGTTCTCCCATCCCAAATTCCTTATACAGGTAATAAGGCATAAGATTAACACTGGCACCTAAATCAAGTAGAGCACCATCAATATGGTAGTCTCCTATATAACAAGGTATTGTAGGGGTACCAGGATCTTTTAGTTTGGGAGGTGTATCATGTTTCAAAATTGAACTAACTTGTTCAGTAAGAAAAATCTTTTTGGACACTTTGGATTTAGCCTGGCGTTTATGGGTACACAGATCCTTAAGAAATTTGGCATAGGAAGGAATCTGTCTAATGGCATCAAGCAGAGGAATGTTGATGTTGACTTGCTTAAAGGTTTCAAGGATTTCTTCGGCAGTTTTTCGAGCTTTTATGGTGGAAGAAGGATCCTTAAGAGCTGATGGGAAAGGAACTTTAGGGATATATTTATCTGGATCAGGCTCTCTAGAATCAGATGCGTCAATATTAGGTGAAAAATAAGAATCATCTCGGGTTGGACGATTGATTGTCGGATCGGGTTTTTGATCGTCCATACTGACAGGTTCATCTATTTGGTTATCCACTGTTTTGCCACTTCTAAGGGTCACAACGGCTTTGGCACTCTCAAAGTTTTGGCTTTCTACATAGGG
Organism: Narthecium ossifragum; assembly: GCA_963920575.1. NCBI lineage: Eukaryota > Viridiplantae > Streptophyta > Magnoliopsida > Dioscoreales > Nartheciaceae > Narthecium > Narthecium ossifragum. The sequence continues at coordinate 19,697,239 of OY986964.1, read as the reverse complement.
CTGGCCTCTGGGGTTTGTGATCGATTGACTTGGCAAATGACCTTCCTCTCTTTTAGCTATAGTGTTAGAAAGTTGGCCCAGTGAGTTCTCAAGTTTAGCAATGGATTGGGTATTGGAATTACACAGGTTCTCTATTCTACAAACATAGTTCTGAATTTTAGAGACTTCACTCGTCAAATCACTTCTTATGCCACTAATGTTTGAATTGATGTTGTCATTCATGACAGTCATAGTCGAAAGAAGGGAACTTAAAGTTGGTTCAGAAGTGGATTGGGTTGGAGGGGCTAAAGTTGATTGCGAAGGGTACCCAGGATTTGGATTTGCAGAAGGTTTAGGTGGGTACTTAAAGGCAGAAGGATTGGTTGTGTTGCTTTGCCCTGGAAAATTACTTGGTTGCTGCGGCTTCCAACTAAAATTAGGATGGTTTCTCTAACCTTGATTGTAGGTATTAGAATAAGGGTTGTTCTGAGGTTTGGAAAAACCATAAGTTGCATTAACTTGTTCCTGAACAAAGTCAGGGAAATTGGGGGCCAGATGACAATCAGTAATATGGTGATCAGAATTAAGGCAAAGAGCACATGTTTCAAGAGAAGTGTTAGGCAATTATTGAGCAAGAGATTGGCCTGTTTTCAACTGGTTTAAGTCTTTAGTTAGGAGGGCTACTTGTGCGGAGAGACTTTGGAATTTAGAAATTTCATGAATTCCCCGAGAATTACGAACAGTGGTAGACCGACTCCTAGAGACTGAGGCATTGTGTTGTGAATTTTCAGCCAGATTATCATACATTTCCCAAAGGGCAGTCCATGGCTTACTAAGAACAACACCCCCGCAGCAGGCTTCGACCATTGTCCTATAACGATCGTTAAGACCATTATAAAATGAATGGGCTAGCTGCCACTCAGGTACCTCGTGATGGGGACACTCTCTAAGAAGATCCTTAAATCTTTCCCAAGCTTCATGAAACATCTCATCTTCATTTTGCTTAAAAGAGATAATCATGGTTCGATAATTTTGAGTTTTAATGATCGGGAAATATTTCTTAAGGAAAGCATCCTGAAGCTGGTCCCATGTTGAAATCGAATTTGGAGCTAAGGTTTGGAGCTAATGTTTAGCCTTATCTTTCAAAGAAAAAGGGAAGAGTTTGAGTCTAAAGGCATCATCATTAAAATGCTGAAGTTTGAACATGGAAAGGATTTCAAGAAAGCTCGGAATGTATCCATAAGGATCCTCATTCTCACGCCCATAGAAAGAAGGTAAAGCTGTAATCCAGTTAGGCTTAATCTCATAATGGGTAGCATTGATGGTAGGTGGGTTGATACAAGAAGCATAGGTATAAGGTCCATGTAGGAAGTGATTCCTAATTGGGACTTCTCTATTATTGTGATCATTTCCACACCTACCCATATTATCATTAGGGTCAATGACATGTTCATCGTGTTCAGCCATTAAGGATTGCAAGTTGCTTATGGCTTCCTGATAGTTACTTATAGATTTTTGTGCTAAGGTTCTAGCTGCTCGAAGTGTGGTCTCTATTTCTAGATCCAAAGGTTCCAACGGATTATTTAGGGATTGTCTACCTTGCATGCAAGATCACATCAAAAAGAGAAAAAGAAAACATAATATTCGAAGGAGAGGAGAAAATCCGGAAAACAAAGATTGAAAGGAAAAAGTTTTAAAGCAATAAAACTAACCTGACTACGCTCACGGTCGATCTGGTGGTTGACCGTGGATGACTCACGGCCGACCGTGGCTTGCTCGCGGTCGACCGTGGAACCATGCAACCTCACTTGAAGACGCGACGGTCGATCTTCGTATCGACCCTGAGACGCTTTTTCCGTGACAGAGGACGACGGTCGATGTCGCGGTCGACCATGGCTATCGTAGAGAACGACGGTCGATCCGGCGGTCGATGTCGCGGTCGACCGTCAGTAGTCTTCAACGTAAGATCGTTCCAACGCTGCAATAATTCCAGAAAATTATCTGAAAAATCCTAAAAAAATGTAAAATAACGTAAATAAAAATAAAAATCTAACTACGCTCAGAAAAAGAGTTAGAAGAAGATTAAATTGATACTCCGTTGTAAATCAAAAGATTTTTCCCGGCAACGGCGCCAAAAATTGATCGCTCACAAACGTCGTCGTTAAAACATATGCAAAACGCAATTTAGAAATTTGTAAACCTTTCTTTCAATATGAAATTAATAAGATAGAATAATGGTGAAATACGGGGTCGGTACTCAGGGAAAACTTTGACTAACAAAGAAACATCAGAATTAACTCTCAACACTCTAGTCCTAAAGCGAAGAAGGATTGATTTGGGGTTTTAGGAACTGATTAATTAAAACTAATTAAGAAAGCGATTAACGAAGTTGAAGTAGATCAATGAGAGAAAACCTAAGAATTACTCAATCCACTCTAATTTCACTTCCTGTATTCTCCAGTTATCCTCTTGTTTCTTATCTCGACATTATAGATCCATAGTTTCTTAAGCTTACATGAATCCCTAATATAATGTTATTGCTTCCCTAAGGCATAACCTATTCAAACTTAGTATAGATTGTCTTCGAACTTAATCTGAGTACAACCTATCTTCATCTAGCATAGATTATCTCAAAGGCATACACAAAAGCAACATAAAAACCATCCTACGAATCTCTACCATCAAGCACAACAATCAAGCAGGTCTGAATATACGTCGAGGAACTCTGTTCCCTCACGTCGACGAACCAGTCTTCTAGCTTATGTATCTTCATGTATTATTCAAATCTCCTATCACACCGTCAGTAATCTCACAAAATATCCAACATGAAAGTTGTTCATCTTGAAGTCTTCTATAAGTCCTCCAAATTTCAGGAATTTAGGATATATCTGGAGAATTTGGTGAATTCTTTTCAAACTAACAGCGGAGCAGCGTAATTTTCCACATATTAGTCCTTTTCTGTATTTTCTAACTTGAATCTTCATTAAACCTGAAATTACTTAACAAACTATCAAATACAAACACTCTCGGGCTAACAAATATAAATTAAGGGGTTTAAGTATGAAAATTTAGTGACTCATCAAGTCTCCTTTATAATTTTTACACAAGGAACCTGTACAATTTCTCATATTTCACGATACATTCAACTACATGATCATGAGGGCATAAACAAGGATTTACAATTATTACATCTATTACAGACCCAATTTGAACATTTAGATAAACATCAATGTCATTGATATCAAAATTAAAAGTTATACAATTTGTCCTCAAATACGAAACAATAGTCTCCAAAATTTAACTACATCAAATAAAATAAAATACTTAATGAAAGCCCTCAGTCTGCCAACAACCTCAAAGTCGACCCGACGTAGAAGCGCCTCCAAGAACTGATCCGCCTGTGGCTACTGAAGTGGAAGGAGCGGCGCATGCACCTGCAAAACGCAGCCCGGGTAGGGTGAGCATAAAGCCCAGTAGGGTTCTACTTTACGGCACTATCAAGGAAAAGGTTGACTGTAACTGTATTATCCTTCATCCAAAGGCTAAGGTGCCACTGGAGACATCACACCTCGTCGATCCAGAATGGGCCCCTACATAGGGTCACCCTTGTTGATCCAAACCTTGTTTTGATGATGCCAATATATATTAAATGATAAAATATATGTATAATATTATTACCCCTTTAATTGGAGATATTAAATTCAATATTCAAGCTATTTTGTACTCACGGTCGATGCAAGGATCGACCGTGGGAATGGGACGGTCGATCCATGGATCGACCGTGATGAATGCTTCACACTTGGCCATGTGCGTATTGACGCGACGCTCGATCGGTGCATCGACCGTCGGAAGCGTTTTTCTTGACAGAGGCTCACGGACGATGCGACGGTCGATGCGGCGGTCGACCGTGGCGCATTAATGAAGAATGTGAAGATGCGACGGTCGATCGATGCATCGACCCTGAGAAGCATTTTTCTTCACAGAGACGGACGGTCGATGCGGCGGTCGACCGTGGCGCATATATGAAGAAAACTCAAGTAGCGACGGTCGATCGGAGCATCGACCCTGGGAAGCGATCTTCTCAACAGAGGCTCACGGACGATGTGACGGTCGATGTCACGGTCGACCGTGAGAGCGACGGACGATGCGTGGATCGACCGTCGACCAAAGAGGCTGAGTTTTTTTATACGTGACGGAGGATGGACGGATCGACCGCCAGGAGCGCGCAGAGTAAAAAACTAGCCGTTGGAGAGTTGCAGGGAGCCGTTGGGGCTTCTTGTTGAGCTGGTTGAAGCCCATCTATAAGTAGTCTCTTCATGTAAACTTGCCATAACTTTTATCATTATTATTGAGATCATTTGAGCAAGTTCTAGAAAAGATTTCTACTTATTCTCCTTGAGCTAAAACCTTTGTAAACCTTCTTCAAGTGTGAAGAAGTATCTTGAGAGTTGTTCAAACAGCAAGTGGCTGTGATTGTAAGGTCACCAAGCACCAGAAAGCTTGGAGGAAAAGCTTGTAAGGGATTTGTAAGTAGTGGAACCTCAAGGGGAGCCTTGAGAGAAGTGGACGTAGACCAAGAGTTGGGTCGAACCACTATAAATCGGTGTCATCTCTCTTACTCTTCTTTCAGTTAATGCTTGCATGCTATTATAGTTAAGTTTCATTTTGTTTACAAGCATTCTAGCTGTTAGATCCCCTTCTATCTGAATTTTCCATCAATCTAGTTTTTCGAAAAGAGTCCAAAACTGTTGATGGGAAAGATGTCCCAAAGACAAAGAGTGACTACACCCCAATTGACCTCAAAAACCTTCAAATTAATGCCAAGGCCAAAAGCTTTCTATTTTGTGCCCTTAGCCCTAGTGAATTCAATAGAGTCTCCACATGCAAATCAGCAAAGGAGATATGGGATAAGCTTGAGGTTACATATGAGGGAACTAGCCGGGTTAAAGAGTCAAAGATAAGTATGCTAGTACATGAGTATGAATTATTTTGCATGAAGAATGATGAGACTATTAGTGAGATGTTTACACGTTTTAATAACATATTAAATATGCTTGAATCTCTTGGAAGAACTTATGCTAATGATGAGATTGTGAGAAAGATCCTTAGGTGTCTACCTAAGTCGTGGGATCCCAAAGTGACAGCGATAGAAGAAGCCAAGGATCTATCCAAATTGTCACTAGATGAGCTCATGGGTTCCCTCATGACCTATGAGATGAATTTGAAGAGGAGCAACGAAGAGGGAGACAAAAAGAAGAAAACGGTTGCCTTCAAATCATCTAGCAAAGACTCATCCGATTCAAGCGATGGAGACAACGATGAGGAGTTGGCAATGATATCAAGGAGAATACAAAAGATTTTCAAACCCCAAGGAGGAAAGAAATTCTTCAAGAAGAAATTCTTCAAAGGTGAAAGGTATAATCCTACTTCTTCTAACTCAAATGAAATAATATGTTATGAGTGTAGGAAGCCCGGACACATCAAGCTTGAATGTCCTCAACTCAAGAAGCCTTCAAGGAAGGAGTTCAATAGTAGGAAGGCAATGGTGGCTACTTGGGGAGAAAGCGATGTGGAGACTTCATCCGATGATGAAGAACAAGAGGTAGCCAATATATGCTTAATGGCACATGGAGATGAGGAAGAAGAACAAAATGAGGTAGAGGATGAGCTTGCATTTGAAGAACTCTTTGATGCTTATCATGCTTTAGCAAATGATTTCAAATTCCTGAAAAAGAAATACTATGCTAATTGTAAGGACTTGAAGAAAGTAGAAGAAGAAAAAGTAGATGCCATGCATAAGATTGAAACTTTAGAAAAAGAAAATAAATGCATGCTAGAGAACAAGTCTTGTGACACAAATGACACACTTGAGGATGAACTCAAGGACACTCAATATGAGCTCACCATATTGAAAAATACAAATTATGATATGCAAAGAGAACTTATCTTCTTGAGGAAATCCAAGAGAGATCTCACTCTAGAGGTTAATGACCTAAAAATCACTATAGCCAAATTTGTGAAGAGTAGAGATAAACTAGATGAGATCCTTGATAGCCAAAGGAACTCCTTGAACAAGGAAGGAATTGGCTACAACCCTAGGAAGGTGAACAACCAAAAGAAGACTAACTTTATTAAAGCTTCTTCTCATCCTCCTAAGGTAACAGAAGGACCTACATGTCATTATTGTTGCAAAGTAGGTCACATTGCACCTAGTTGCTATCTCATGAAGAATGCTAATGCTAAGAAAATCTGGTCACCTAGATATTCTTCTTCTCTTATGCATAGTACTAATGCAAATGGACCCAAAAAGATTTGGGTACCAAAAATCAAGTTTTGATCTCCTATTTGTAGGATTGCATGAGATCCAAGATCAAGACCAACTCAAAGGCTAAAAGATGGTACCTTGATAGTGGATGCTCAAGACATATGACGGGTGAAAGGAGCATGTTCTCAACCCTTCAACCTAAAGATGGAGGAATGGTGACTTTTGGTGATAATGGAAAAGGAAAAATTATTGGCATTGGCAATATTGGTAAAACCTCTTCCATTATTATTGAAAATGTTCTCTTAGTTGAAGGTTTGAAGCATAACTTGCTTAGCATTAGTCAACTATGTGATAGAGGTAACAAAGTTATTTTTGAAGATTCAAAATGCTATGTTAAAAATGCTCATAGTGATAAAATCTTGCTAGTAGGACATCGTGATGGTAATGTATACACATTTTATCTTAATGATCTTGTTTGCCATGATGATCTATGTCTTAGTGCTTTAAATGAAAATTCTTGGTTATGGCATAGAAGGCTTGGGCATGCTCACATGGATTTAATATCCAAACTTTCTCGAAAAGACCTTGTTCTTGGACTTCCCAAGATCAAATTTGAGAAAGACAAGATTTGTGATGCATGTCAAAGAGGAAAACAAGTAAAATCCTCTTTCAAGTCTAAAGATGTAGTTTCTACCACAAGAGCACTAGAACTGATTCATATGGACCTTTTTGGGCCTACTAAACCAACTAGCTTAGGTGGTAGCTCATATGGATTTGTGTTAGTAGATGACTACACTAGATTCACATGGGTGATTTTCCTTGCACACAAAGATGAAGTCTTTGAGGAATTCACCAACTTTTGTAGAAGAGTCCAAAATGAGAAAGGTATTCTCATTACATGCATTAGAAGTGATAATGGAGGAGAATTCAAGAACTCCCTTCTAGAAAAGTTTTGTAATGACAACGGGATTTCCCATAACTTCTCTTCACCTAGAACCCCTCAACAAAATGGTGTTGTTGAAAGGAAGAATAGAACCCTACAAGACATGGCTAGAACTTTATTATGTGAAAATAATCTTCCCAAGTATTTTTGGGCCGAAGCAATCAACACCTCTTGCCATGTGATAAATAGAGTAACCTTGAGACCCATCTTGAAGAAAACCCCCTATGAGCTTTGGAAAGGAAGAATTCCAAATATTGGGTACTTTAGAGCTTTTGGGTGTAAATGTTTTATCTTGAACAATGGCAAGGATACTCTTGGAAAATTTGATGCTAGATCCGATGAAGGAGTCTTTCTTGGGTATTCGGGAAGAAGTAAGAGTTATAGAATATTCAATAAAAGGACTTTGGTGGTTGAAGAATCAATGCATGTGACATTTGATGAAATGATTTTAGTTCCTAATAGAATTGATAATGGTAAAGATGAGGAAATCCAAAATGACAAATCAAAAGACTTATTGGATGAAACCCAAAATGATGTTGAAGAATTGAATGTTAGATTTGAGGAATCTCTTGAGATTATACCTAGTGATCAACATCATGAGTTGCCAAAGGATTGGAAGTATGCATCTTCGCACCCAAAGGAATTAATAATTGGTGAACCATCAAGAGGAATCCAAACTAGATCTTCATTGAATACTTGTGCAAATCTAGCCTTCCTATCTCAAATTGAGCCTAAAACGATAGAGGAAGCACTAGAGGATGATCATTGGATCCTAGCAATGCAAGAAGAGTTGAATCAATTTGAAAGAAATGAAGTTTGGAATTTGGTACCTAGACCTCATGATCATCCCGTTATAGGTACTAAATGGGTGTTTAGAAACAAGATGGATGAATCGGGAACAATTACAAGGAATAAAGCTAGACTAGTTGCAAAAGGGTTCAATCAACAAGAAGGAATTGATTTTGATGAGACTTTTGCACCGGTAGCTAGACTTGAGGCAATAAGACTACTTCTAGCTTTTGCATCATACAAAGATTTCAAATTATATCAAATGGATGTTAAGAGTGCCTTCTTGAATGGTTTACTAAAAGAAGAAGTCTATGTTGAACAACCCCCCGGTTTTGAAGACTATAAATTGAGGGATCATGTATTCAAACTCACTAAAGCCTTATATGGATTGAAACAAGCTCCTAGAGCTTGGTATGAAAGGCTTAGCAAATTCTTGATGGATAATGATTTTTGTAGAGGAAAAATTGATACTACATTGTTTACCAAATCAAAAGGCAAAGACTTGCTCTTGGTTCAAATTTATGTTGATGATATCATTTTTGGTTCTACAAATGATAAACTTTGTGAAGAATTTTCCACATGCATGCAAAGTGAGTTTGAAATGAGTTTAATGGGTGAACTCAATTATTTTCTTGGTTTACAAATCATGCAAACTCGAGGAGGGATCTTTATTAATCAAGCTAAATACACTAGAGACCTACTCAAGAAATATGATTTTGTAGAATCCAAAATTTATAGAACCCCCATGTGTACAACACTAAAGCTAGACAAGGATGAAGATGGGAAACCCGTTGAACAAACACTTTATAGAGGGATGATTGGTTCTTTACTCTATTTGACCGCTAGTAGGCCGGACATCATGTTTAGTGTTTGCCTTTGTGCAAGATATCAATCATGTCCTAAGGAATCTCATTTAGTTGCGGTCAAGAGGATCTTTAGATATCTAATAGGAACCCAAAATTATGGTTTGTGGTATCCTAGAAGATCATCTTTTGATCTAATTGGCTACTCCGATGCGGATTTTGCCGGATGTAGACTTGATAGAGAAAGCACAAGTGGCACATGTCACTTTCTTGGTCATGCACTTGTTTCTTGGTTTTCTAAGAAGCAAAATTCAGTTGCTTTATCCACCGCCGAAGCGGAATATATTGCGGCGGGTAGTTGTTGTGCACAATTGCTTTCGATGAAAATGCAATTGGAAGATTATGAAATTCATGTAGGCAAAATGCCCATTAGATGTGACAACACTAGTGCCATAAACTTATCTAAAAATCCCATCTTGCATTCTAGAACAAAGCACATAGAAATTAGACATCATTTCCTTCGTGATCATGCACAAAAAGGAGATATTACACTTGAGTTTGTTAGCACCGAACATCAAATTGCAGATATTCTAACTAAACCCTTGAGTGAAGACAGAATTCTCTATCTACTAAGGGAGCTTGGGATGTCCAATGGATGTCCAAAATAAAGGAGCTAAAAGGAAAAGGTATTGTCACTTCTTTAACTGCTTTTCATACCATATTCTACTTGAATGCTCAATTTTGGTAAATTAAGTTAATATTATGATTAATGAGTAATTTTTGTCTCATAATATTTAGTTACACGTGCTTGCAAAGATTTGTGATGTTTTGATTTAAAAATGATTTTAAATTGAATTTCAAAACTCACTTTCTGGGGATGACGGTCGATCCAGCCTTCTTGACGGTCGACCGTGCGTACCTTCGCACTGGACGGTCGACCGCAAAGTTCTCGGATCGACCGTGGGATGTAACTTTCAGACCCATTGTGTGCCACGGTCGACCGCCAACTTCGTTGGATCGACCTTGCGACAAAATATGTGCGACGGTCGACCGCCAAGTATTCGGATCGACCGTGCGACGTTCTTTTTAAACACAATGCTCGCGACGGTCGACCGCCAAGTTCCTACGGTCGACCGCCACGGCCCGTGTGACAACTTAAGTCGGGGCTTTTTCGTATTTTCCACTCAAATCTCCCCTTATAACTCCCGATCACCCTTCATTCATCTCCATGGTTCGACTGTGCCCTAAGTCCTCTTCCCCACTCAAAACCCTAACAAGCTGGAGATGCCTCGTACTAAGAATGTTGGCCCTCCACCACCTGAGGAACCAAGTTCACCTGGGAAACGGAAGAAGGCAGCACCAAAGAAGCAAGCCGGGTCCAAGAAAGCTAAAGGAACTCAAGGAGGTTCTTCATCCAATCCTCAACCTACCCCCTCCTACGACGAGTACTTCTTCCTAGATATGGAGAGGTATAAATCCTGGCCTGATTTTAAGGATAAGTTCGTAGTCTCGGGTAGAGCCTTACAATTGCCCTTAAACAAAAAACATGTAGTTGAGAGATTCTTCACTAATATGGGATGGGACAAATTCCTAGAGATGCCTCAATACATCTATCCTGAAATGATTAGGTATTTTTATTGCAATATGAGTGAGGATATAGATGATGAGGGATATGTAGCCATTACTAGCTATGTCTATGGTAATGAAATCAAAATTACCATAGAATGGTTAAATGAGCTACTTAATGCACCTAATTCAGGAGAGTGCATTTACTTCACTTCCCATGAGGATCTAAATAGAGCTGATCATGATAAACTAGGGAGAAAGGCAATCCTCAAGCCTCTACTAGTTGAGAAAATACCTATAGAACTAAATAGCCTCAACCAACAATTTAGGGAGCTTGCCCACTTCCTAGGAACAAACCTATTTCCCAAGCTTGGCCATCATGATAATTTGAAACCTATCCATGCCTATGTTCTTTCTTGCATGGTTAGGAGAAAACCTCTTAACCTAGGCTATCTAATTATCAAGGAAATGCTAAATCTAAATGCTAGGCAATCACTTCCTTTTGGGGGGCTCCTTACAAACATTTTCCAAGCCCTCACCCTAAACCTAGCCGAGGATGAACGCAAACCCCTTTCCCAACCCTTCAACAAATCCACCTACAAGAGGATGAAGGCCGCCAAACGAGCTTTAGGCCTCGCTTGGCCTCAGCTCAGTGCCGATGAGGATGATGAGCCTCAAGAAGAGCATGGAGAAGAAAATATAGGGGGAGAGCCTTTGCTTGAAGAACATCAGGGAGAAGCCTCTAGTAGCCGAGTTCGTCGAACCACGGCACAAAGGCTTGATGATCTTGAAGCTAGAATGGGGAGAATGGAAATGAGTCTAGAAGACATCAAGACTTCCCAAGCGAACATCACCGGAGATCAAGCCAAAGTGTCTCAGCAACTTGATGAGATCTTCACCTACATCAAGACTGAATTTCCACCTAGCACTCCTTCAGAAAGCCTCTAGTGATTGATCCTAATCCTCCTTACCTCTTTTTGATAATGCCAAAGGGGGAGAAAAAGTGAAGTGTGATGAATGTCAAAGCCCTACATTTCTACATTTCTTACTTTTGTATTTTGAAAAACTTTGTTTTGAATTGAAAGTCTTGTAAGTTCAAAGTTTTCCAAATGATTTTGAATGGAAGTTGTATGGAAATGTTGGAACCTTTTGAATGAAATGAAGTTGTGTTTGGATAATCGCTTGATGTATCAATACAATGTTACTATGTTATAATTCCATATGAAATCACTTCATGAAAGCATAAATGTCATTATTGAAAAGAAGTGAACATGCTAAAATCCAAACTATTATGTCAACATATCTTAAATGGAATTTTTAATATCATTTTAAAGATATATGACTTGTGTGCATCTTGAAAACTGACTTTAGAACATATTTTTTGAAAGAAAAGGATGCATTGATTAAGGGGGAGTCAAGATATTTTATCATCACATTTAAAAGGATTGTCATCATCAAAAAGGGGGAGATTGTTGATCCAAACCTTGTTTTGATGATGCCAATATATATTAAATGATAAAATATATGTATAATATTATTACCCCTTTAATTGGAGATATTAAATTCAATATTCAAGCTATTTTGTACTCACGGTCGATGCAAGGATCGACCGTGGGAATGGGACGGTCGATCCATGGATCGACCGTGATGAATGCTTCACACTTGGCCATGTGCGTATTGACGCGACGGTCGATCGGTGCATCGACCGTCGGAAGCGTTTTTCTTGACAGAGGCTCACGGACGATGCGACGGTCGATGTGGCGGTCGACCGTGGCGCATTAATGAAGAATGTGAAGATGCGACGGTCGATCGATGCATCGACCCTGAGAAGCATATTTCTTCACAGAGACGGACGGTCGATGCGATGGTCGATCGGAGCATCGACCCTGGGAAGCGATCTTCTCAACAGAGGCTCACGGACGATGTGACGGTCGATGTCACGGTCGACCGTGAGAGCGACGGACGATGCGTGGATCGACCGTCGACCAAAGAGGCTGAGTTTTTTTATACGTGACGGACGATGGACGGATCGACCGCCAGGAGCGCGCAGAGTAAAAAACTAGCCGTTGGAGAGTTGCAGGGAGCCGTTGGGGCTTCTTGTTGAGCTGGTTGAAGCCCATCTATAAGTAGTCTCTTCATGTAAACTTGCCATAACTTTTATCATTATTATTGAGATCATTTGAGCAAGTTCTAGGAAAGATTTCTACTTATTCTCCTTGAGCTAAAACCTTTGTAAACCTTCTTCAAGTGTGAAGAAGTATCTTGAGAGTTGTTCAAACAGCAAGTGGCTGTGATTGTAAGGTCACCAAGCACCAGAAAGCTTGGAGGAAAAGCTTGTAAGGGATTTGCAAGTAGTGGAACCTCAAGGGGAGCCTTGAGAGAAGTGGACGTAGACCAAGAGTTGGGTCGAACCACTATAAATCGGTGTCATCTCTCTTACTCTTCTTTCAGTTAATGCTTGCATGCTATTATAGTTAAGTTTCATTTTGTTTACAAGCATTCTAGCTGTTAGATCCCCTTCTATCTGAATTTTCCATCAATCTAGTTTTTCGAAAAGAGTCCAATTCACCCCCCTCTTGGACCATCAACCCTCACCCAAGCGGCGAAACAAGGAGGACGGCCAACACGAGCCCGGACCCAGGGTCGGTGCATCGCCGCTGCACTCACCGCCGGAGCTCTCGCCATACACTACCCCTTGTATGAGGACATACATCATGGACGTCGACATCCACACTTAGGCCCTTAGGACAAAGAGACAACACGACCTCTATTCCTCATCATCTTAATTCAAATGTATATAGCTAGGTTGTAACCTCAATCAACACAAGATCATAATCACACCATCTCGCCCTAGTCCTCCTACCCATACCTTGGTCCTAGAGCTAGATCCGAGCTACCCGAGCCCTCGGATCGGCGATCGATCCCATCGCCCGCACCTAACCCTAATGCTTCTAATGCATACCACATGCATGAGCCTATTCAAGCAACTAGGCCTATGTGTCTCTACATGTCACTTCAACAATCACATGTCCACAAGATATAGCTTAACTATAGGATCAATATAGCATTTAAGAATAGACAGAAGCCAAGCATAGCACTCAGATATCCCCATCATATATAATCTCATTCAACACATGCAAAAGGGGCACACCTTCGGCCCAACCAAGTTATACATTCCCGAGGGCTTTCACCCCCTCGGTTAATCCATGAAAGAAATAGAAATGGGCACACTGCCGGCCCTAGGCTTTTACGATATAATACTACATATTTGGAGTAACCAACAATGCAATTGCCAGAATTAAATATAGGAAGAAAAAGCGGCAGTAAAGAATGGCAATAACGATCATTCAAGACTAGTTTGGCATACATCCAGACAGAACAATAGGGATACGAAGATGGCAATTAAAGTTTAGAAATTAATCCAACGACCCATTCACACAGAGATTTCATATGCAACCCATGGCAGTAGAGGGGGGAAACAGATGAGGGTGAAAACGTGGGGCCAGATAGCAGGGCACGATCTAGCATTCGAATCCATGGCAGCGCAGCAAACACAAGGTTCAAACAAAGGCAGTTAACAACATCAGAAAATTATCAAAACCTATAGGTTCAAACAAAGGCAGGGAGGAGAAGAACTGAGGAGAATAGAGGAAGGGAGAAACAGAGGAAGGAAGAAAATAGAGGAAGGAAGGGCAGTCCACCTAAACCATCACAACATCCATTCGAATCTAGAGAAAAGCCAGAGGGAAAATCTTAGTCATCCGTGAGTCCAGAACAGGTGAAGAAAGAGGATGGCCAGCTGGAGTACATGCCGGAGCTACCATCAAGGTGCCAGAGAGAAACCAGGGAAGGGTTAGGAGGGAACTCAAGCAATCGGCGGTCAAGAATAGGGGAGGAAGACCACTGGAGAACAGGGCATAGTACCAGGGAGCAAGGAGAATACCAGGGCAGAGCAAGCATGAAAAAGAATCACCACAGGGGGAAACTAAGCACCACAGAGGCATGAAAGCAGCAACACATTCAAGATCAGTCGCAGTGAGGGAAAATTATGGGAATCGGAATCCTAGCACCTCAAGCAACCCACGGCAGCAAGGAGAAACAGAGGAGAGAATCCCAAGCAACTCAAGCAATCCAATGTAGCAAGGAAGAGAACAAGTAAATCCCAAGCAACAAATGGAGAAGAAGAAGAAGATAATCCCGAAGGAACAGCGCCGGGAGGGAGAGGAAACCCAACATTCCAAAACAAAGCCGCAAGAGAGAGGAGGAAGGTAGCATTACAATGATCCTAGACTGGCATGCCTCTCAATGGAACAGCTAGGAGAAACATAACATGCATAAGCTCATCGGAACCACAAAAACCACCCAGGAGGCAAGCCAAATCCTAAGCTAGCATGCATCCATCCATATCCTAGAGGCCAAATCCAAGATTTGGATAGGAATTCCCTACCTCTAAGGGCTTCGAGATTGCGTCCTCCGCCTACTTCTCCAACCGCGGTAGTCATCGACGAGCTCACCGCCAGTCGCACGTCACCGCTACCTTTCTCTTCGGGTCATGGGTCGCCTCCGGTCGTGGTCGCGGACGCCGTCTCTCCTCTCTCCCCGATCCGCCGCCACTTTTCCCTCGAGCTCTCTATCGCGAGCTCTCTCTCTCTCTCTCTCTCTCTCTCTCTCTCTCTCTCTCTCTCTCTCTCTCTCAACAGTGCCCTAGCGGCTGCGAGAGAGAAAGAAAGGATCTTATAAGATCCGCTGATCTTGGATCCTGGCCGTTAGATTAGCTAGAACTAATCACAACCATTCAAACATCGATCCGCACGATCCAACTCAAATCCTCTGATCTGTAGCTCTCCTAATGGTCTAATCAAACACATCATCATTATAAGGCCGTGTGTGCGTTACGCGCATGTGAAACCCCCGACAGGGCACAATTTGACCAAATTGCCCCTGGAGTCGCAAAGAGACCACGCGATCAGCCGATCGCGCTCGACGTGGAAACAAACCAAGTAAGGGATCGGCCCTCGACCGACGCGGTCGAGCCGAGTCAGAGGAACAGGTCCTCACAAATCCTCTATCCAAAATAAGAACTCCGCATCTGCTCCATCTGAGACACTAACCCACTGCTCTGCTCCATGCCGTACGTCACACCCAACTGCTCTGCGGTAAGCTCACAATGCCCCTCGCTACAATCACCGTCGACGGAAAAGGTCCCGATGACTAGAAGTAGAGCACCCGGTAGGATCTCTCTCAGTATGGCGGCCCAGGCTACCTTTCACAAGAACAGGCACGACGCTGCTACTGAAACTACTGAAACCCTACCGTCTCACGAAACTCGGAACAACCCGGAACTCATCACGGCCACCGACCAACTGCTCGGTGTCAACCCTCAAGTCATCTGTCTCAGTATCCGGAATACAGTCCAGGGCGTCCCCCGATGTTATTCCAGCATACTAAGCTAGGTGATCCAACCAAACAGCGTGCTGTCACGCGGTGAGAGTACCAAGAACAGAGGAAGGTACTCCCAACCACACTACCCACCGAGGGTGAGTGTCGGAGAACAGAGCCGAAAACTGTTCTCAACCCTCAACCAACGATGTCCCTAGTGACCCTGACAAGGGCCACTATGCATCACTTCATTGAAAAGCAAGAAGCCAACAACTTTCCAAACAAGCGCTACTTCAGGATGTCCAAGACATGAAGGATCCAGGATACCTCCTTCAGCTAGTCCTCTACCGCTGAAGGGTCTCCAACGCCATCTCTGAACCCTCGCAGGTTCACCTCTCGAGATTTTGAAGGTACAAAGATGACACACATCCGGTTCCCTACTCACTCATCTCTAGAACGAAGGAGATACTCTGTTAGGCGAGAGAACGGACATCACCGGTGTCGCGCCCCGACCTGCGAAAGCCCAACCGGGCCGGGCGACGCGAACCGGAACCTACAAAACGCGGAAAAGAACGGCGAGGGTTCCCTCTAACCTATTGGTCTCCCTAACAGTTCACAAAAGCACCCTCAATTAAAACAACAATTAACAAGATGTGAGAACCTGTCCCTCTACCCCTGTGGCTCGTTGTAGACCGCAAGGGCAATTTGGTAAATTGCGCCTTGTTGGTTTGTTTCACACCCGCGTGTGCACACACTGGCCTTGTATGTGTTAGTGTTTGTTTAGAACGGCTAGGTGGACCCGGGATTGGAAGATCCCAGCTCGGGCGCGCGGAAGCTTGCCTTTGGGCAGCTGACGACCCTTGAGCGATCGATCGCTCCTTGGGACGATCGATCGGGCTCAATCCGACTTGGTGTTGGGATCGAGCCAGGGCGCGAGCGATCGATCGCTCCTTGGAGCGACCGATCAGAATCGCGTCGGTGGCTTTTCTGCTTCGCGAGGACGGCCACCGCTGGCCGTCGTTCTCCTCTATCAGAGGGGGGGAGGACTTTCCCTCCCCTCCCCTCACTTTTCCCCCTCTTTCCCGGCTTTCCCCTCCCCCTTTCCCCTCTTTTCTTCCCCTCCTCTTCCTCCTTCTCCTCTCTTTCTTCTTCCTTCTTCCTTTCTCTCCCGAAGCCCTGTTTTTTCCCCTGTTTCCGGCAGCCATCTTCCTCACCTCCGTTCTCCCTCCTCCGACCATCTTTTCCGGCGTTCTAAGGCTCGTTGGATTCGTGACAACGAGAGGAAGATCCCTGAAGAGGTTTGGAGGCTTGTTGGTGATCAAATTGCGGGGAATCAGCTGAGGAAAGCGCAGCTAGGTAGGGTTATACCTACTGATGTTCTTTTCGGGTTTTCTTGAGTTTTTAATCTGTGGTTCGATGTTGTTAATTGTTGTTTTAATTGAGGGTGCTTTGGTGAACTGTTAGGGAGACCAATAGGTTAGAGGGAACCCTCGCCGTTCTTTTCCGCGTTTTGTAGGTTCCGGTTCGCGTCGCCCGGCCCGGTTGGGCTTTCGCGGGTCGGGGCGCGACAGCTTGGTATCAGAGCATAGGTTGTAGATCCGAGGGTTTAGGATCAGGATTCGGTTGAGATTGAGTGTGGAATGGGTTAGTTCTATGTCTAGAACATCCTTGCATGCTCCTTTTGATGTGTTATGCTTTTCCGCTTTATGTTGTGCTGCTTTGTCTTGGGTTTCTTACGAGTGAACGCTCGTTGTCGTTGGTGATTGCACAGATGTCGGGAGCTCGAGTCCGACCTTCGGTTGTTGGTCGAGGTGGGGCACGACCTGGTCGGCCCGCTTGACCAGACAGGGCAGCACCTGTCAGGACTGTCAGAGCTCAACGGACTGGACCATCACTAGCGACGGTTGCGGTCGGATGGGAGGAGGCTCCTCTCGCCGAGGAGGGAGTCCTCGCTCCGGTCGACGGGCGGGCCGCGGCAGCGGTCGTGATGGACTTCCAGCAGCTGAACCTGCCTAGGTTCAGCGGTGAGACTGGAGATCCGACCACGGCAAACGGCTGGCACCAAGGAGTCACGCGCGTTCTCGACGCTCTCTTCGTCGGGGATGACCGAATCCGGGTCACCCTTGTGGCGTTTCAGCTCGATGGTGACGCCCTTGACTGGTGGTGCACTGCCCAGCACACCAGTGACGGAGAGGAGCCGGCGTGGGAGGAGTTCAGGGCGTTGTTCTTGGACGCGTACTTCCCGGAGAGCATGCGTGACGCCCTGTGTCGCGAGTACCAGTCCCTCCTGCAGGGTACTCGCACCGTCCAGCAGTATGCCAACCAGTTCATTTATTTGGTCCATTTTGCGGGGGCAGTGGCAGCAGATTCAGTGGCCAGGGCACGGCAGTTTGAGTGGGGTCTTCGTCCAGAAATCAGGCGCCAGACGTGTTCCCACCGCTTCCAGACGTACACAGCAGTTCTGAACTGCGCCTTAGTCGTGGAGGCGCAGTCGCAGGACGAGAGGTGCCGGGCAGTTCTACCGGCATCCTCTACCAGTGCACCGCAGAGGCCCCAGTTCAGAGGGGGATATAGCGGAGGGCACCAGCGGCGTCAGCGACGCTTTCAGCAGCGGTCGCAGCGCCCGCAACAGTTCCAGGCACAGTTGCCGAGTCCGCCAGGCCAGTTTCTCCTGACAGCTGGGCCGTCTGGGTAGGCTCAGTCAGGGGGAGGCCAGGGTCAGCAGCCTGGTGGCGCGCTAGCCACTTGTTTCCAATGCGGGCAGCCGGGACACTTCCGCAAGGACTGTCCCATGCGAGGAGCGCGGGGCGCTATGCCGCAGGGCGGTAGAGGCGGGGGGTCCGGTGCCTGGCAGGGGAGCGGTAGTGGGCGCGGATCAAGGGCTGGACTGGGCCGCTCCAGAGGTGGAGGCGGTCAGCGGGGACGCGTGTTTGCTCTTCCGGGGCGCGAGCAGCCGGACACTGTTCAGCTTTACCAGCAGTACCAGCAGGCAGCGGCAGAGCCAACCGTCCTCAGAGGTATCTTTCAGCTTTCTAGTTCCTTAGTAGATATGCTGATAGACTCTGGGGCGTCTCATTCCTATATTGCTAGCATGTGTGTGGCATCACTAGGATTAGAGACGAGTTGGCTAGGGGTGGCACAGTCTGTAGATTCACCGATCGACGGCACAGTCAGGGTAGACCGGGTCTGCCGATCTTGTTCTTTGGAGGTTGGAGACCTCCGTGTCTGTCTAGACCTGCGGATGCTAGACATGACAGGCTTCGATGTGATACTCGGTATGGACTGGTTAGCAGCATACCGGGCTATCATCGACTGTGGTCGCCGGAGGGTGGTCGCTTGGACACCTGATGGGACACAGTTTGTGTTGTTGAGGGATCGGTTCTCAGCCGATTCCTTTGCTTGTTGTGTGGGGAGGCGTGGCAGCGAGCTTTCAGCCTTGTTGGCCAGCCTGTCCCTGTTTGGGTCAGAGGGAGTGCAGCTGAGCAGTTTCCCCAGGATTGTGTGCGACTACTCCGACGTGTTTTCCGAGGTGTTGCCAGGGCTTCCACCGCCCAGAGAGGTCGATTTTGAGATCGACCTGGTACCGGGTACCGCACCGATCTCTCTCCCAGCCTTCAGGATGGCACCAGCAGAGTAGAGTGAGTTGAGGACCCAGCTAGACGAGCTTACCAGCAGAGGTTTCATCCGTCCCAGCATGTCTCCCTGGCGGGCGCCAGTGTTGTTCGCAAAGAAGAAGGATGGTAACCTTCGACTTTGCATAGACTACAGGCGGCTCAACAGGGTGACGGTGAAGAACCGGTATCCGATGCCGAGGATCGATGACCTGTTTGACCAGTTACGAGGATCTTCAGTGTTCTCAAAGATCGACCTCCGCACCGGCTACCACCAGTTGAGGGTTCGGGATTGCGACATCCCGAAGACGGCTTTTCGGACTCGGTACGGCCTGTACGAGTTCGTGGTGACGCCGTTTGGGCTGACGAACGCACCAGCAGTGTTCATGGATCTCATGCAGAGGGTCTTCCGGCCCTTCCTAGACGAGTTCGTGGTGGTGTTCGTCGACGACATCCTTATCTACTCCCGGTCAGAGGCGGAGCACGAGCGACACTTGGCGACAGTGTTGCAGCTACTTCGGGAGCATCGGCTTTATGCCAAGGCTTCCAAGTGCGAGTTCTGGCTTGCACAGGTGGGATTTCTTGGACACGTGGTGTCGGCAGCAGGGATCTCAGTTGACCCGGCCAAGGTCGAGGCAGTGGTACAGTGGCAGAGACCGAGAACAGTGTTTTGAGGTCCGTAGTTTCTTAGGCCTGGCGGGTTACTACAGGCGGTTCGTGCGGGACTTCTCCAAAGTCACCGGACCATTGACAAGACTGACACAGAAGGCCGTCCCGTTCGTGTGGGATGACGCTTGTGAGCGAGCCTTCGTGGAGCTGAGGACCAGGTTGACCAGTGCGCCAGTACTGATTGTCCCCGAGCGAGGTGTTGGTTACAGTGTTTACTGCGACACCAGCGGTGAGGGTTTGGGGTGTGTCCTCATGCAGGAGGGCCACGTAGTTTCCTATGGTTCTCGCCAGCTGAAGAACCATGAGAGGAACTACCCGACCCATGACTTGGAGCTAGCAGCGGTGGTCTTCGCCCTGAAGACCTGGCAGCATTATCTCTATGGCGAGAAGTTCTCAGTCTTCTCGGACCATAAGAGTTTGAGGCACGTTTTCGCCCAACGTGACCTCAACCTGAGGCAGCGACGCTGGATGGAGGTACTGGAGGACTACGACTTCGAGTTGCATTACCATCCTGGTAAGGCAAACGTCGTAGCAGACGCATTGAGCAGACAGGTGAGAGACACCAGAGCAGCAGTTCCAGGGTTGTCAGCACGGCAGTAGCAGGCTCTAGAGACGGCGGGCCAGTTTGGGCTCGAGTTTGAGGATCGGGGATCCAGCAGTTTTCTCTATACAGTACAGAGTATGCCAGCAGTCTTAGCCAGAGTGTTAGAGGCACAGCACAGTGACCCAGAGCTCGAGGAGTTACGCCCAGCAGCGGGCACGGAGGGCGCAGATGGAGACTGGACAGTATCGCCAGACGGATGGCTACGGTTCCGAGGCAGAGTAGCGGTTCCAGCAGATCTAGTTCTTCGAGACGACGTCCTACGAGAGTTCCACCACTCTCGCTTTGCAGTTCATCCCGGCGGCACCAAGATGTACCAGGATCTTCGGCGACAGTTCTGGTGGCACGGGATGAAGCGGGCAGTGACGGAGTTCGTATCACGCTGCCTTACCTGTCAGAAGGTCAAGGCAGAGCACCAGTGAACTCCGGGGTTACTTCAGCCACTTCCACTAGCTGAGTGGAAGTGGGAGCACATCACGATGGACTTCGTGACCGGGCTACCGAGATCCCCTAGGGGGAATGACGCGATTTGGGTCATCGTTGATCGATTGACCAAATCGGCGCACTTCCTGCCTATGCGGGTGACCGACTCGACGGACAGGTTGGGTAGCTTGTACGTCAGAGAGGTGGTCAGACTGCACGGAGTTCCAGTTTCTATCGTGTCAGACCGTGACCCCAGGTTCACCAGCAGGTTCTGGCGCGATGTTCAGGAGGCAGTTGGCACACTCCTGACTTTCAGTACGGCTTTCCATCCACAGACAGACGGGCAGTCAGAGCGGACAATCCAGATCTTGGAGGACATGCTGAGAGCATGTGTCCTCGACGCAGGAGGCAGCTGGGAGGAGCACGTTCCCTTGGTGGAGTTCGCCTACAACAACAGCTACCAGTCCAGTCTTGGAGTAGCACCTTTCGAGGCGTTGTACGGTAGGCCGTGTCGTTCCCCAGTGTGCTGGACAGAGGTTGGAGAGGCTTCACTCACCGGTCCAGACATTGTCAGGCAGTCGTTAGAGAGGTTAGTGCAGATCAGGCAGAGGCTTCTGACGGCTCAGAGCCGGCAGAAGAGTTATGCAGATCAGAGGCGATGACCATTGGAGTTTGCAGTCGGCGACCGAGTGTTCTTGCGAGCGTCGCCGTATAGAGGTTCTGTCAGGTTTGGCAGAGGTGGCAAATTGGCGCCGAGGTTTGTCGGGCCGTTTGAGATCTTAGAGAGGGTCGGCGAGGTAGCTTACCGCCTGGATCTTCCTCAGCACATGTCTGCTGTGGATCCGACTTTTCATGTGTCGATGCTGAGGAAGTATCACCCAGACCCGTCTCATGTCATCAGGGTGGATGACATTGAGCTTGAGGCAGACGCGAGTTTTGTTGAGTAGCCGGTTCAGGTACTTGACCAGAGGGATCAGGTCTTGCGGGGCAAGATGATTCCCTTGTTCAAGGTACTGTGGAGGCACAGAGGCACCGAGGAGGTGACTTGGGAGCGCGAGGCGCGCATGCGGCAGGAGTTTCCGCAGTTGTTTTCTTCTCCAGGTACGTCTTGTCCTGTTCTCTAGTGTAGCTGTTTTATTGTTCTGAGCCCTACCCTTATTGAATCTCGGGACGAGATTTCCTTTAAGGGTATTAGGATGTGAGGACCTATCCCTCTACCCCTGTGGCTCGTTGTAGATCGCAAGGGCAATTTGGTAAATTGCGCCTTGTTGGTTTGTTTCACACCCGCGTGTGCACACACTGGCCTTGTATGTGTTAGTGTTTGTTTAGAACGGCTAGGTGGACCCGGGATTGGAAGATCCCAGCTCGGGCGCGCGGAAGCTTGCCTTTGGGCAGCTGACGACCCTTGAGCGATCGATCGCTCCTTGGGACGATCGATCGGGCTCGATCCGACTTGGTGTTGGGATCGAGCCAGGGTGCGAGCGATCGATCGCTCCTTGGAGCGACTGATCGGAATCGCGTCGGTGGCTTTTCTGCTTCGCGAGGACGGCCACCGCTGGCCGTCGTTCTCCTCTGTCAGAGGGGGGGAGGACTTTCCCTCCCCTCCCCTCACTTTTCCCCCTCTTTCCCGGCTTTCACCTCCCCCTTTCCCCTCCTTTCTTCCCCTCCTCTTCCTCCTTCTCCTCTCTTTCTTCTTCCTTCTTCCTTTCTCTCCCGAAGCCCTGTTTTTTCCCCTGTTTCCGGCAGCCATCTTCCTCACCTCCGTTCTCCCTCCTTCGACCATCTTTTCCGGCGTTGTAAGGCTCGTTGGATTCGTGATAACGAGAGGAAGATCCCTGAAGAGGTTTGGAGGCTTGTTGGTGATCAAATCGTGGGGAATCAGCCGAGGAAAGCGCAGCTAGGTAGGGTTATACCTACTGATGTTCTTTTCAGGTTTTCTTGAGTTTTTAATCTGTGGTTCGATGTTGTTAATTGTTGTTTTAATTGAGGGTGCTTTGGTGAACTGTTAGGGAGACCAATAGGTTAGAGGGAACCCTCGACGTTCTTTTCCGCGTTTTGTAGGTTCCGGTTCGCGTCGCCCGGTCCGGTTGGGCTTTCGCGGGTCGGGGCGCGACAACCGGTGTGCATGCACACCTCCCCCTCAGGCGTCACGACACAGCCGAAAACCAAAACACAACAACAAACAACCTAACTAATGCAAATAACACACAAACGCAAACAACAAAGAAAGGATGTTCTGGACCTAAAACTATCCCAATCCATGCTCAAACCTCAACCGCAAGCCTTATCCTATCCCTGAGATCTACAGCCGGCTCTGATACCAAACTGTCATACCCCGACCCAGAAAACCCATACAGATCAAGGCGTGAGCCACCTAAATTTGTTTACATCATCAATAGGCCCACAAGTATATAACTGCTATGAATTTAAATAATTTAGTTCTCAAGTTCATAAACAAATTCACAGAATCTCCTTTATAATTATAGCACAAAAAACCTGTACATTTTACAATTTTACAACTTCAACATCATTACATTCCTCAACATCTACATTAAAGAATATTACAACATCTCTCAATTACATCTGAATTAATAATCATACAATTCTGTTCTTGGATACATCAGATTATACATCAATTTATACATCATTGAATAAAACTGTAAATTAACTGTAGAAGAAGTCCTTGAAGCTCCAAGTCCTCGATCACCTCGAAATATCACGTCATCTTCTAGAAGAACACCTGAAAGAAGGAACTGCATCGACCTGCATCGCCGATGTAGCTTAGATAGGGTCAGCAACAACGCCCAGTAGGTTTCTAGTCTAAGTCGCATAAAAAGGAAGGGAAACTTTATAACCCAAGGAAGGAAGAACACCAACAAGTAGCATTTACCCAACGACCATCCCATTGGCAGATCTAGATTGACACTTGTCCTTTATTCAAAGAAGTTGATGTTCTCTTAGGATGGTGAAGACGGTGGACAAGTGACCCAGATGCTCCTGCATACTCCGGCTTTAGATTAGTATATCATCAAACAAGACTAGGACAAACCTACGGAGCAAGGGCTCGAAGATGGAGTTCATCAATGCCTGGAAGGTAGAGGGGGTGTTGGTCAGCCCAAACAACATGACAGGGAACTCATATTGGCCATGATGTATACGGAAGGCGGTTTCATCCACATCCCACAGGTACATTCGGATCTGGTGATACCCGGAACGTAGATCTAGCTTGCAGAAGATGGTTGCGTTGTGAAGTTCATCTAGCAACTCGTCAATTACGGGAATAGGGAACTTATCTTTGACGGTTGCTTTGTTGAGTGCTCGGTAATCGATGCACATGTGCCATGACCCATCCTGCTTCTTGACTAGTAGGATCGGTGATGAGTAGGGACTGGATGAAGTACGTATAACGCCGTTCTTGAGTAGGGTAGCCACCTATTGTTCTATCTCTATCTTCAAGTATTGGGGGTACTTGTAGGGCCGTAAATTCACCAGGCCTTCTCCGGGCTTCAATGGTATGTGATGGTCATGCTCTCGGGCAGGAGGAAGCCCGTTTGGCTTGGCGAAGAGGTCGGTGTATTGCACTGTGCACCTAGGACTGCATCACAACCCCGTAGAGGTAAGAGAAAGAAGTCCACATAGACTAGGTCTCCCTGGAGATGGAAGCCTACCCTGGGACACCTTCCTGGGGACTCCAGGCATTCACCGCTAGCCACGGTCACATGGAATCCGGAGTTAGTCTTGGGCGTGAGTCTAAGCTTCGGTGCAAGGTGGTTCACCAGAAAGTTGTGGGTGCTTCCTGAATCGATGAGTAAGGGCATGTTTGGCTCCCATCTCGGATAGAATCCGGGATCTGGAATCCACGATATCCGCAGGAGCGGATACCGCGAACGGTGTCCGCTCGCGATGAGCGGATGCCGATTTCGGTATCCCCCCTTGGGCGGGTTTTTTGGAATCCGCCGGTGAGCCAAACGCTAGGATCTGGGAATCCGAAATCCGCGGATTTCAGGATCCAATGGATTTCACCCCATTCACCCCCATTCGTTCTTGCCAAACAGGCCCTAAGATGATCGGGATTGAGTTGATGGATCCTCTTTCGAATCGTCTGCGGTGTGGGGGATTCCGACCATAGCATAGAAGGTGATGTAGGGGACGGGTTCAGCTCGGACGTCGTCATCACCTGACTCAGCTTCAGGTGGGGCCGGTTCTTCAGGTTCATCCTCTATGGCTGGTTCTCCATTGATAACCTCGATGTTCAACAGTTGCTTGCAACGATGCCTCCGGGTATAGGGCTCGTCACATTGGAAGCAGAGTCCTTGTGATGTCTGTTGTTGCAGTTCAACTAGGGATAGCTATCTCCGTTGAGGTAGGACTGCAGTTTGAGTCTGACTAGGAGTCCTAGGTTGAGTACGATTAGGAGTCCTAGTCGCACGCGAACTCCAGTTCGTGAGCGCGGTACGGGCAGTGGGGTTGGACGGGTAGGTGCGGGCATCGTCCTTGCCGTAGCGTGCCGGATCGCGTACTTCTTCATCTCATGAGTCAGGGCGTAGCTGATGGCCTCGACTATGGTGGCTGGTCTAGCGAGCTGAAAGTCATACCTGATGGGCGGCTTCAGTCCGCTGATGAAGAGACTCAGTGCAACATCTCGAGCCAAGTGCGAGACACGACCTAGACCTCGGTCGAACCGAATCTGGTAGTCTCGGACCGAGCCCTCTTGCTGAATCCGAGTGAGTTCGCCGATGGCGTCCTCGTAGATCGTCGGTCCATAGCGCAAGTGCAGGGTATGCTGGAAGGTATGTCATGTCGCGCACTCATCCGTATCCTTCGACAGCTTGTGCCATGTCTGGGCATCTCCATCGAAGTGATAAATGGCGTAACGGACCTTCTCTCGTTCATGGATAGGATGATAAAAGAAGAACTGCTGCCTTGAGAATCCAATGAGTAGGATCCGGAGAACCATCATAGCGGGGGATGTCCATGCGGGGAATCCGGGCACTAAGGGGTTGCTCACGGATAGGGTCAAGGGGTAGTTCATGTACAGGTGGGGTATGAGGAGGGTAGTCATGGGGTTGTGGAGGAGTTGGGTTGTAGGGTACAAATGGAGGGGGCATAGGCTGCTGGTACGGAGGCGAGTGATAGGCTGGATATAGGAGCTGATGTGGTGGTGGTGGAAGAGTAGTAGAGCCAGGTGGTGGTGGGGTCGACGAAGGGTGTGGTGTGGGCCGATTGAGCAGGGAGTTGGGTAGGAGGGATAGGGCTTGGTCAAAGCAAGACATAGTTGGGACTAGAGCCGGTTCCTTCCTGGGTAGAGACAGGTTCATGAGGAGTCCTAGGAGAACTAGGAGTTCTACTAGGAGGCTGGTTAGGGCTAGGGTTACCTTGCTCTCCTGCAGTTCCTAGACTTGGCCTCTGCATCTGCAAGGCCATGAATGCAATCCTCTCAGAGATTCTGAGGATTAAGGCTTGCGTCTCATGCTGCGATGTTTGAAGGGACAACAACGATCCATTGATACTGTCGATCTCTTCTAAGGTTACGGGAAGATCTCACTCCTTGGAAGAACTTATAGGGTTTGCTCATGCCATGTGGACTCCTTCGGAAGGATTCCGGGCGACACAGGTAGGAGAAAGAGCTTTCTCGTAAGCGCGGGTATCGGGTCTCTTGCCTGATCTCGACTCCTCCTTAGCCACAGCTATGGATAGGTCGAGAGATATCTTTAGGGTTTTAGGAGAAGCATCCTTTGTATTCGACGAGGAAGGCTTAAACCAGAGGAGAGAGACAGATGAGGAAGAAGGTTACCTCACAGCTTCCTCTATGGTTGGTCGGCTACCCTTGGGGGATCCAAGCCTTGGAGAATGTGGCAGCGGACAAAGAGGTGGTGGAGGTGTGGATGACAGCCAAGGAGACGTCAGGGACTTGGAGTTGGATGGTGGAGGCGTGGACGACAGTGGCTTACAGCGGTGACCGACGGGTCGAGAGAGGAGGTCGGCGGTAGGAGAGAAGGTGGAGGTGGCTGGTGGTTTGTGGAATTAGGGTTACTGCTACTATGAGACCCGGGGTGCATGGGTGTCGGTGTTCGCGTGGAGGACATGTGGCTGAACCAAGTAACCGGGTAAGCAACCCTATGTAGATAATAACTATATTAGTAACCCTTATAAGACATAACGGGTTGTAAAGTCGTGATGGCAGTGATCCGTCAGAGAACTCCAAGGTTAAGCGTGCTTGCCGTGGAGCGATCCCGTGATGGGTGACTCACAGGGAAGTTTTCTCAGATTTCTACGGTGAGCCAAAAGCGGACAATATTGTGTCCAGTGGGGCCCTCGGGTGGATCATGGACGGAGCCCGCATGCCCTGGGCAGCCCCGGACGGCGGGGGCCGTTACAGCTACTCCTAAGATTATTCTCCTAATAACTCTACTTTATTCATCATAATTCATCGATAATCTAATACAAACTATAGAGGTCCTTTTATAGAGGCATTGACAAAGTCCTAGTGCAACTAGAGAACTACCTTGCTTTAATCAGCAAGTAATAATACTTTCCTACTAAGACTCAATCATAACTCAAACTTCCTAATAACTAGGACTCATAATAGGAACTAATAAAACAAAGCATTAACCGAACTCAAATTAGGAAATCAACTAGGAAAGCAATTAAGAACTAAATAAGGAAGCAACCAGCTAGGAATGGGATTCCTTTTGGCCGATTGGGCTTAGGACACCCAAAGGGATGTGGGTCCCACCTGACCTTGACCATGGGTCCGCCGATGCTTGGGTTTGGGCGTGGATCTGGTCTAGGCTGGTTCAGTAGTGGTTGAACTGGTAACGCGGTGGAGGAGAGGATTGAAGTCATCGCCAGGGACATGGGTGAGGTTGCCGAGGCACAGGGAGGTGTCATCGAGGTAGGAGTCGAAGTGGCTGAGATATGTGGGAATAATGCAACTTCCATTGCTTCCCTGCCGGTGACTGTACCTTCACTTTCATTCTTGGCTACTACAATTATAGTAGTTGTCGAGCCTGTTGTCTCAGATAGCAATACTCCCCTGGCAATTCCTGTGGTTTCCTCCGATCCAACCATTGCTCGTAGAGAGGTAGCCTCTGAGATCCCGGTTTCGACTGGTCTGTTTGCGTCGGAGGAAGCTGTGAATCTAGAGACTGCTCGAGCCCATGAAGCAGGAGTCGAGCTTCCATCAGCTGAGTGCCAACCTCCCATCGACAAAGGGAAGGGTATCGTCGAGGAGGAGGAGTCTGCTGCCAACATTGATTATGAGGGCTCCCCCATGTCCTCTCCGCTGAGGCTCGAGTGTGCTGATCTTCATGCTCCATCCGTCGAGGCGAGCTCTTCTACGCCTATCGAGGAGGGTTCGGAGCGTCGCACCCTCTGAAACTACAAGCAAAGTTTTCCTGACTTGCAGCCTTCTTTCAACCGCTTCATGGGAATATCGGATCCTGCTCAGCTCGCAACTCTTCGCTTCGTCATCAAGCCTTTCCACAACTATAGTATTGACGAGCTTGCTCGAGTGGGTTTACTCCCACAGCTTCTCCAATGCTACGTTTGATCGTTTCTGAAGTTTACTAGTTAGGTTCCATTCGCAGCTGGAGGCTAGGCTGGACCAAGTTCATCAGCAAGCCTGAGCTAACTCGGTAGCTTCTCATCTTCACGAGACCATTGCTATTCATTGTGAAAGTTCCAGTCATCGTGAGGCTGTCCTTTCGGACTTGCACGCCCAAGTGGTGGCGTCGGATCGTCGTGTTTATGACATGGAGATGGCATTGGCCGCGGAGTTGTCAAGGTGAGAGGAGCACTCCATGCTGATGGATGTGGAAGAGGAGAGGCTTGACGCCGATTTGGACGAGCTTGACATAGATTTGGATCGTCTTGAGGGCATGCTTTTATCTTTTTCGTCGAGGTCAACTGACTTCCTCATATCGGATTATATGTTGGCTTTGTTCGAGATGATGTGGGATATTATAAGGGAAGTTCAACCTCCTATTTAGAACATTGTTATGTAGCTTCTCTATTTAATGGAGATTTTAGGAAGCTTTCCCAAAGTTATGAGAAGTTTTATTTTAATACATCCTTGTTGGTCTCCCAGATAGATGGTACATATTTCCTTAGGAATTTTCCATTGATTGTATGCCGATGGGTAACTGATGAGTCATTAAATATTCAAAATTAAACCCCTTAATTTACCTTTTCTAGTCTTAAAGTGTTTGTATTTGATAGTTTGTTAGTTGATTTCATGTTTAATGAAGATTCAAGTTAGAAATTATAGAAAAAGGTCAATCTGCTAAAAATAGACTGCTTCGTTGACTGCCAAGATAATATTCGTCCGAAATTTTTTATAAGTCAAAATATTTTTTAAATTTAGTATGTAGTAGAAGACTTCAAGATCTAGAACTTTCATGTTGGACACTTTCCAAGATTCCTGATGGATTGATACCCGTGTTGAAGGATATAAAGATACACAGATATGCTGGAAAACTGCTCCGTGGATATTCGAAAGAATATTCTTAAAATATTCATAATAACTCCAAATATTATGAAATCTTCGGGATCTCATAGAAGACTTCCTAATCTACATCTTTCGTGTTGGACTTGTTTTCAGATTCTAGACCGATTGGACCCAGTTGCGACCGAAATAGGCTGTAAGATCAATTCAGGAAATCCGAGTTGCCCTAGAAGCCCAACTCAAACAAAACCCTAATTTTTGGAGTCATCCTATATATATGATTATTTAATCTGAAAATTGGGAGTCGCCGTAGAGAGAAAAAGAGAGGATAAAGGTTGCTGAAGAAGACGGAGACACGGCGTGGATCCCAATCATTGTTCATCGAATCTATAGCCTTCATCCTAAAGATGAGTGGCTAACTTTTGTACTTAGGGATCTCATGAAGCTTTAGTTTAGCTTTTTTGTATTTTTCTAGTTTGATACTTGTATTTATTTCTGGATATGCTCTTATAGATATGATTTGAATGATAATACAGTTGAAGGAACAGAGTTCCTTTACGTATATTTTGGCCTACCAGATTTCGGTGATTGATGGTAAAGATCTATACAATAGTTTTGATGTGATTTTTGAATGACCAATGAGATATTTTATGCTTAGTGACGATAGATTGTGCTAAGGTTACTCCGAAGACAATCTATGCTAATCAAAGATAAAATATGCCTTTGGAAAAACACTCACCTTCTTTTAGGGATTCATCTAAGCTTAAGAAGCTGTGAGTTTATAATGTCTAGATAAGAAAACAAGAGAATAACTAGAGAATATATGAAATGAAACTAAAGTGGATTGAGTAATCCCTAGGTTTTCTCTCATTGATCCATTTCAATCTCTTTAATGGCTTTCTTAATTAGTTTTAATTAGTCAGTTTCCAAAATCCAAATCCATCCTTCTTTGCTTTAGGATTAGAGTATGAGAGTTTATTCTAGTTTCTCCTTAGTAATCAAAGTGTTCCCTCTGGATCGACCCCGTATTTCATCACTATTCTACCCCATAGTTTAGTATTTTGAATAAGGGTTTATGAATTTTATACTTGATTGAGTTTGCATCTGATTTAACGACGCATTCGGGAGCGATCAGTTTTTGGCGCCGTTGCTGGGGATCACTTTTCTGATTCTTAAGGAATATCGAACTATATTTCTCTTTAATCTTTTTTCTGGGCGTAGTTAGATTTTTATTTTTAATTACTTTATTTTACACTTTTTAGGATTTTTCTGACAGTTTTCTGGATTTTTTACAGCATTCGAACGAATTTGTCTTTGAAGCAGATTGGCGGTCAACCGTTGCATCGTCTGCCATATCGACCGTCGTGCTCTACTATAGCTTGGTTCGACCATCTCATCGTCCATCACATCGACCGTGAGCTTCTATCACAAAAAAGGCTTCTCAGGGTCGATGCGATGATCGACCGTCACCTTACCAAATAAAGTCACATAGTCTACAGTCGACCGTGAGATCAACCGTGAGATCGACCGTGAGCGCAAATAGGTTAGTTTTCTTGCTTCAAAACTTTTCATTTCAATTATTGTTTTTTCGGATCTTCTCCTCTCCTCCGAATATTCTGTTTTCTTTTTCTCCTTTTGGTGTGACTTTGCTTGCAAGGCAGATGATCCCTAAATAACCTGCTAAAACCTTTCGATCTAAAAATAGACCCTTATTACAATGGCTGAAAACGAGGGACCTGTTACCGACCCTAATGTTCATATGGGAGGTAGAAACGGTAATAATGGTAACAATTGGGGGGTTGCGGCGTATTCCTTTGAGAAATCACTTTTTTCTCACTGCCTACACATATGCTCCTTCCATTGATCCTCCTCCAATCACAGCCTCACACTATGAGATTAAACCTCAAACAATTCAGATGCTACCACACTTTCATGGTTTGAGTAATGAGGACCCATATGACCACATTCACAATTTTATCGATACCATCACTACATTGAAATTAGAAAACATTAATGATGATGCCTTTAAGTTAAAACTTTTTCCCTTCTTTTAAAGATAAAGCTAAGCATTGGCTCTAATGTTTACCTTCACCCTCAATCACAACATAGGACCAACTTCAAGAAGCATTTTTAAGGAAATTCTTTTCCATAATTAAAACTGAGAAATTTAGGACTGAAATCCATACCTTTGTTCAATATGAAGATGAGTCTTTTCATGATGCTTAGGATAGATTTAAAGACCTTTTGAGAAAATGTCATCATCATGATATTGATAAATGGGAATTAACTCATAAGTTTTATAGAGGCCTTAATGAAAGATGTAAAACTAGGGTTGGAGCTTGTTGTGAGGGTATTCCTTTAGACAAAGATGACGATGAGTTATGGAACCTTTATGAAAAAATTTCCATCGATTCCCAATAACAATACACGAACCCTAGGAGTCGGTCTACACTTAAAGGGACTTTTTAACTTTCAGGATTTGACGCCCTTACGCCACAAATATCCCTTCTTAATAAAAGGTTTGATAAATTGGAAATGAGTCAATCTGCTGCACCTCCACCGTTTCACGATCAACCTCAAACATGTGCCTCGCTCTAGCCTTGAACATCACATTACCGACTGTCCTTTGGCTCCATTGTTCCCTGAATTCGTTTAAGAGCAGGCAAATGCAGCATATGGCTTCACTAAACCTGAGAGTAATCCTTATTCAAACACATATAATCCAGGTTGGCGGAACCATCCCAACTTTAGTTGGAGACCACCCCAACAGTCTGGTACTTTCCAATGATAGAGTAGTTCCATGAGTGACCCCACTAATCTGTACCCATCTAGACTTGCTACAAATCCAAACCCAGGGTACTCTGCATCACATCAACAAACTACACCTCCACATGCACCTCCTAACCCGACTTTGAATACAATCATGAGTGCACTTGCTGACATAAAAACTGACCTGCAGAACATGAAAACTGAACTTAGAAGTAAGATAAGTTTGATAAGAAATAATGTTAATTCTCATTCTGTAGTACAACATAAGAGAGGTTGATCCCACAGGAAAACACAAATAACAATGTATCAAAAACAATCAAGAGTGTGAGAGTTAAGAGAATTAGATAGAAGATTTAATGGTAAAACTAAGCTAAGAAAGGAAATCAGGATTTGGATGAGGCTAGGCTTCAGGAATTCCTCACTCGGACTTGGGTTCTTCTCTTACTAATGGTTCATTTAAAACTCAGACGAGGGATTCACATCCCATCCACCTCGACTGAAAAGTATGGAGCTATGAATCTGATAGAATATAAATGTCTCTTTCTATGTTCGGTTCTTCTCATTGTAGCCCTAACTCCATTCTATCATAACTTAAGAATACACGACATCGGCTGTCACTACAGCCAACGTGCAACAAAAGTTACATGGGACAAAGCCCTAACCTTGTCTTACTAGATCCCTAAGAATATGCAACAGCAGCTGTCACTATGGACAATGCATAGCAAATATATCACTAGACTAGGTAGGAGAACAAGAGAGATAATTATGGGATCATAATATCATAACAAAAGCATGACTGGAATAATAATAATGTTCAACCACATAACTATTTATGAAGATCCAATACATATATAGAGTTTAAACATTAAAGATTAAAACATGAACCAATGATAGAGATAAAAACTCAAGTCCTTGCTTAGTCATCCATCCGCCATGCCTGAAGATTACTCATCCATGGATGGTGGATTGGTATGTTTCCTCCAAAAAAGTCCCCAAAAAGCTCCATTTGAATAGCCCTAAGTTGCCTATTTATAGCCTCCAAAAGATTCCCACTTGGATTTGATCTTGGCCCTTTATTTTGCTAAGCCAACGTATAAAGATCGATCTTCTAGGGATGAAGATCGATCTTTTCATCCCGTAGAACTGGCTGCGCCCAAGGAAGATCAATCATTTTAACTGAGATGATTGATTATTTACATCATCGATTTTCTCAATTTTCTCAATTGCAAAGATGATCGATCTTCTTAAGGGAAAAGATCGATCCGAGTAAACATAGCTCTTTGTCATCTCTTGGTGAATGAATGATTGATCCTCATAGAGGAAGAAAATCGATCCTTTTAAACATGACTCTCTGTCATCTCTGTCTGAATAAAAGATTGATCTTCATAGAGGAAGAGATCGATCCTTTGAAACATAGCGCTCTATCACATGAAAGATCGATCTTCATAGAGGAAGAAGATCGATCTTCTTTACTGCATAATATCTCTTTTGCCATCCGGTATTGCGCTCTTGGTACTAAAAGCACTGTAACTTCCTCTAGGAAACTCGGAATCATAAACCGTAAAATTCTCTAGAAACTAGACTTCCAGTGCTTTTAAATGGTGTATGGCACATCATCTGGTTCTTCTTGAGAAGGTATACTTTAATATTTTAATTAGACCCATGTAATCTTTTCGCCTTCTTTGCTCCTTTTGACTCCTATTTCCTGCATTTTTCAACAAGCCTAGTGAAGCATCATGTAAGTGTAAAAAAAATACTAAAGAACTAATTAAGGATGAAGAATCATGATAAAGTTTTTCAGAGTGCAGTTTCATGCACTCATCACATTCGCAATCTATTTTCAAAATAGAGACACAACTAGGGCAATTGTCTAACACAGTGTCTAAGAAAGAAGAAGGCCACCTACCAAGTCAACCCGTGACCAACCAAAGAGGTCAACACGTAGAAAGCCAGATCTTTGAGAGTGCCAAGGCTGTTGTAACCCTTAGAAGCGGTAAAATCATAGATAATCAAATAGGTCAACACCTCAGGCCGGACAATCAATCAGCCGAGGGACCGATCAATGAGCCAACCCGAGATGACGCTTATCTTCCACCTGATGATGAACCAACTGATGTTAGAGAACTTGACCTTGCCAAATACATTCCAAAAGTGCCTATTCCTGCAGCCTTTAAGGATCCTTCCCCAACCATAAAATCCAGAAAAACTGCTGAAGAGATCCTTGAAACCTTTAAACAAGTAAATATCAGCATACCTTTGCTTGATACAATTTTTCAGATCCCATCCTATACTAAATTTCTTAAGGATCTGTGTATCTATAAACGCCAAGCCAAATCCCAAGTATCCAAAAGAATTTTTCTTACTGAGCAATTTAGTTCAATTCTGAAACATTATACACCTCCCAAACTGAAGGACCCTGGTACACCTACCATACCCTGTTGCATAGGGAACTATCATATAGATGGTGCTCTTCTTGATTTAAGTGCCAGTGTAAACCTTATGCCCTATAACCTTTACAAGGAATTTGGTATGGGGGAACTTAGACCGGCACCAATAATTCTGCAATTAGCTGGTAGATCCATTAAGACTTCTAGAGGTATATTAGAAGATGTTCTAGTTAAGGTGGATAATTTCTTCTTTTCTGTTAACTTTGTTGTCTTGGATATGGAGCCTGTTGTCCACTGTAAAAAAACCATACCTATTATCTTAGGACGTCCCTTTTTGGCCACTGCTAATGCCTGTATAAATTATCGAACTGGTGTTATGCATGTTTCTTTTGGACATATGGATGTTAAATTGAATATTTTCAAAACTGCATATTTACATGAGCATGATGATGAATGTTATAATGTTGATACTTTCACTGAATGTAATGATGATAAATTACATTCCATGACTTCTGATGAATTATATGATATTTTGCATGATTATGACTCTGATAATGATGATGTTGTTATGTTAGAAATTACACAATCAAAAGATGACATCATAACACACATAGCGGATACCCCGATCGATCGTCCAGATAGTCGATCAGTTGGTCAGGACACAGCGTTTTTCTAGGATCAAATTCCTCTCTTCCCATTATCATCTCTTCTTTACTTTCAAGCGACCAGGAGCGGGTTTTGAAACATCATAGGAAAGCAATAGGATGGTCAGTGGCTGATTTGAAAGGTTTTGATTCTTCAATTTGCATGCATAAGATTCATCTTGAGGATGAATCTAAAACTGTTAGGGAAATACAACATCGCCTTAATCCTAATATGAAAGAAGTGGTGAAACTTCTTGATGCAGGTATTATTTACCCAATTTCTAATAGCCAGTGGGAAAAGAGTAATTTAGTTCTGAGCTGGGAAAAGAGTCATTTCATGGTTCAAGAAGGAATTGTTTTAGGTCACATTGTCTCTGAACGTGGAATAGAAGTTGATAGGGCTAAAGTTGAGTTAATTGCGAAATTGCCTCCACCTTCATCTGTGCGTCAGATTCGTTCTTTTTTAGGTCATGCTGGATTCTACCGTCGATTCATCAAAGATTTTTCCAAAATTTCACGACCCTTGTGTGAATTATTGGCCAAAGATGTTCCCTTTGTCTTCAATGATGCATGTTTGACTGCTTTCAAGACCATTCCTGATTTATCGTCTACCGCACCTATAGTTCATGCACCTGATTATTCCTTACCTTTTGAACTAATATGTGATGCCTCTGATTCTGCCATAGGAGTTGTGTTAGCACAACAAGTTAATAAAATCACACATGTGATTTATTATGCTAGTAAAACCCTCTCTGAATCCCAATGTAATTATACCACTACTGAGAAGGAATTATTAGCTGTGATATTTGCATTGGAGAAGTTCCGTTCCTATCTCCTAGGTTCTAAAATCCTTATTTATACTGATCATGCCGTTCTTAGATATCTTTTAGCTAAAAAGGATGCCAAATCTAGATTAATTCGATGGATCTTGTTTTTGTAAGAATTTGATCTTGAAATTAGGGATAAGAAAGGCTCAGAAAATGTTGTTGCTGATCATTTATCTTGCCTTCCTTTGGAACATATTCTTGATGACACTTCTGTTGATACTTCTTTTCCAGACGAGCATCACTTTTAGGTGACTCGTCTTTCACAGCCTTGTTATTCACATATAGTTAATTATCTTGTTTTCCAAAAGTTTCCTGACTCTTGATCTAAAAATGCTAAAGATAGATTCTTTTCTAAGATCAAATATTATATATGGGAAGACACTGAGTTATATAAGCATTGTTCTGATCAAGTTATCCATAGGTGTGTGCATGAATCAGAGGTTCATGATATTCTTACTTTTTGTCATACATATGCATGTGGTGGTCATTTTTTATGGAAGAAAACCGCTGCAAAAGTCTTCCAGTGTGGTTTCTATTGGTCTATGATTTTAAGGATGCTCATAATTTTTGCCAATCATGTATTAGATGTTAGAAAATTGGAAATATCTCTCGTAGGAATGAGATGTCTCAGACTCCGATTTTAGTTGCCGATATTTTTGATATTTGGGGTATAGATTTTATGGGACCCTTTTCACCTTCTTTTAGTTTTTAGTACATCATGGTAGCAATTGACTATGTTTCTAAATTGATAGAATTTATAGTAACCAAATCAAATGATCATAAAGTTGTGGTCAAATTCCTTCAAAGTAATTTGTCCTTGTGCGATTATTGGTGAAGGTGGTGATGAGTCACTAAATATTCGTAATTAAACCCCTTCATTTACATTTGTTAAGCCTAGAGTAGTTGTATTTAATAGTTTGTTAGTTGATTTCAGGTTTAATCATGATTTGAGAAGAAATACAAGAAATTCGGCTAAAAAGATGAATTTATGTGATAAAGACTGCTTC
This sequence comes from Narthecium ossifragum, assembly GCA_963920575.1. Classification (NCBI taxonomy): domain Eukaryota; kingdom Viridiplantae; phylum Streptophyta; class Magnoliopsida; order Dioscoreales; family Nartheciaceae; genus Narthecium; species Narthecium ossifragum. The sequence goes on along the minus strand of OY986964.1, from coordinate 19,660,131 downwards.
GTCGCCTATCAGGAGCAAATTCTCTATAAATTATATATAAGTGGAAATATTCTGGAAATGTATTATGTGATAGAAGACTTCAAGAGATACAACTTTCATGTTGGATATTTTGCGAGACTCCTGATGGATTGACACCAATTGTGAAGAAGATAAAGATATATAGCTGTTGAAAAACTGATCCGTCGACGATTAGAAGAATATTCGTTAAATATTTCAAATAAGTCCAAATATTATGAAAGTTTCTGGATATGATAGAGGACGTCATAATCTACAACGTTTGTGTTGGTGAAGGTTTCAGATTCGGAACGGATTGGGCCCAGTTGCGCTCGGAATAAGACTGACATAATTAATTCTAGAAGTTGAAATCCAACTCAACTCAAACTCTAATTTCGGGAGTTCTCTTATAAATAGGGTTATTTAATCCGAATTTCTCAAGTTTTTAACAATCTTTGGAGAAGGAATGAGAAGACAACGGATGCAGATGGTGACGGCTTCCTATTCCAACCCAATGGCTTTCATCCATAAGATGAGTGGCTAACATCTTGTATTTAGGAATCTCATGAAACCCAAGTGTAGTTTTGGTCTTTCTTTAGTTTGATTTTTGTGAACTTCTCGATGCATGAAATCATAAATATGGTTTTATTGTTAATAGAGTTCCTTTGATGTACTTTCAGTCCTACATGATTTCTGTGATTGATTGTAAAGAGTTATGAGATGGTTGTCATGAAGTTATTGGTTTGCCTTTGAGATAAGCTATACTCGAAGATAGGTTGTGCCAAGGTCATTAGGAGTAGTATAATTTAAAGTTATCGTAAGACCAAAGACAATTTATGCCACGAAAAGATAGGTTATGCCATTGGGAACATTAACTTTGTTTTATGAATTCATGTGAGCTTGTAGCCATATGATCCATAATGTTGAGAAAAGGGAATAAGTTGATAACTAGAAAAGACTAATAATGAAACTAAGGCAGATTGAGTAATTCCTAAATAACTAGTTCATTGATTCGAATTGATCAACCTTTTATTTCTTTTATTTATTAGTTTAGATAACTCTATTCTATCTTTGATTCTTTTCCTTAATTTTAGGGTTTCGAGAAATGATTTCAGTTTCCAACGTTTTCCCTGTGGATCGACTCCCGACTTCACCGCTATTCTACCTAGTAGTGTAGTGATTGAATAAGGATTATAAATTTAATATTTGATTGAGTTTGCAATGTTTTAATGACACGTTCGCAACACATCAGGTGGTTCTCATTTTATTAATCAACACTTTGCATCCCTTCTTAGAAAGTACTCTATCACACATAAGATAGTCAATCCCTACCATCGTCAAACTAATGGCCAAGTAGAGCTCTCTAATAGGAAAATAAAACGTATTTTAGAGAAAACCATTCGCATTGACCGCACAGATTAGGCCATAAAGCTAGACGATGCACTTTGGGCTTACTGGACATCTTATAAAACACCTATTGATATGTCCCTGATGTCGCTCAAATGTGTCACGCACAGCGGTCGCGGTGCAGTACAGCATAAGAGAGATCGAACCCACAGAGAGACAAGCAGGAAAGATCCAGAAACACAGATAACAATATATCGAAAACAATCAACAGCGATAAAAGTTAAGAAAATAGATCGAAGATGTAATGATAAGATAAAGTTAATGAAAGAAATCAAGATTTGAATGAGACTAGGCTTCAGGAATCACTTCACTCGGATTTAGGTTCTTCTCTTCTCAATGGTTCATATAATACTCAGTTAAGGGATTCACATCCCAATCACCTTAACCGGAAGATATGGAACTATAAACCTAACAAAATACAAAAGTGTCTCTTCCTACAATTGATTCTTCCTTATTATAGTTCTAACTTCATCCAACCCAAACCTAAGAATACACGATACCGGCTGTCGCTACAGGCAATGCGCGACAAAAGTTCATCGGGACAAAGCCCTAACTCTATCTAGCCGGATCTCTAAGAATACACAATACCAATCGGCAATGCATAGCAAAGATTTCTCGAGATAGAGCTCCAATCTTGTCTTACCAGATCCCTAAGAATACACAATACCAGCTATCACTACGGGCAATGCATAGCAAAGGTCTCGTGAGACTCGGTAGGAGAATCAAAAGAGATAACTATGGGATCACAATATCATAAAAAAAGCATGACTGGGTTTATAATATTAATCATCCACATAGAAGTCTATAATCTGAAAATAATCTTTGAAGATCCAATACATAGAAAAGAGTTTAACAATAAAGATTAAAACTATGAACCATTGTTGGAGAAGAATCCCTAATACTCACTAGATTATCCGTCCGCCATGCCCGCAGATTACTCGGCCATGGATGGAGATTCCTTCATCTTCTTCCTTTGGAACACGTCCAGAAAAGAGCTTCCAAAAACGTCCAAGAACTCCCTTTTGATTAACCCTAAGTTTCCTATTTATAGTCCAAAGTCTCTCTATCCTCGGATTAGATCTAAACCGTTGATTTTCTTCACTGGCAAAGTAGGATCGATCATTCCATAGGTGTAGGATCGATTCTTTGCATCAAAATCTTCAATTTCTGGCTACGCCCGACTCGGATCGATCCTACTATAGGTGTCGGATCGATCATACTCAGTAGGATGGATAGTAGGATCGATCCTACTGTGAATAGCTGTAAAGTATGTGTTTTGTCAGGTCTGCGCGTAGACGGATCGATCCTTCTATGGGTGTCGGATCGATCCTTCTTTCCAAAGTATTTACTGTTTTGCCATCCATACTGCGCCATCAGTACTAAAATTGCCGTAACTTCCTCTAAGAAACTCGGAATCACGAACCGTAAAATTCTCCAGAAACTAGACTTCAAGAGCGTTCCAACCATATATGGCACATTATCTAGTTCATTCCGAAAAGGTACAGTTTTGGCGTTAAAATTCCATCTTTGCTTCAATTTCCTGCATAATACAAATAACTTTGTGAAGCAACATCTACGGACGAAATCATCGATATTAATCCTGAAAACTAAGTAAATAAGCTTCTCTTAGTCATGTTCAGAGTGCACTTTTATGCACTCATCACACCCCCCAACCAGCTTATTGCTAGTCTCTAGCAATTCAAAGCGCATAAAATATAATTAAGCACACTAACGGTTCAAGGATGTAGACATATATGATAAAAATTCTGCCTTATCAAGTCAATAGTATTTTATATAGTACAGAGCACGAAAACATCTTATACTCATACACATACTACCAACATATGAAATCAACTTCTACACATCAAACTTGCTAATCACCATCCAGAAGAACACATGTGACGTGACAAATAAATGTTACGTACAGAAGCAACTTCTACCCACCATTAGTCCAAGCACACTACTATCTTCCGAACCAATCATCCAACCATCGCATTTAAACAACAACATGCTTTTTTTTTTCTTCAACTATCAGACATTTTGCCTTTTTACGCGAGCACTCTCCGCTTCTTGAGGTGCAAAGACCCGGTTACTTTGCAAAACATTTCATAGTTTTTTTTAGCTATTAGTGGTTCTGCCTTTTTACGCGAGCTTCCAGCTTCCTAAGGCAAGAACACCCGGTTACTCAGTAGATCACTTAATAGTCGTTTAGGCACAGCTTGATCAAGCTCCAGAACTTTTTTTTTTCTCTGCATGCAATTCTCAACACTAGCTAATGCTGAAATCATGATCTAGATTTACAATAGCATGCTTATTCCTCTGGTGAGTATAATTACCACTGCACATAAAGTGTTCTTGTGTGAATCACATAATGTTCTACCTTCAGGTTATCGCGCATGCAATCAATGTATGGGGCAATCCATGTGAAAGGAACATGTATAATAAGCATAAAAATTTCAGCTCATACACAATTTCTAGTAACATACTCAATTCAACACTATTAAACTCAATAAGGTAACATGCATAAGATCATGTATGCCTACACCCCCCAACCTGAAATTCACATTGTCCTCAATGTGTGCTAAGTATGGCAAGAGAATAAAATAGGGTGTAGGTTTAAAAGGCAAATAAAATAGATAAGAATTATAAATCGATATAGGAGTAAGGCCACCTGACAGAATATCTGAAATCTTGCACAAGGCTCTTCATTGTCGCCGACTTTCTCAAGCAAGGAAGACAGAAGTCCAGGCATCCAAAAACATAAAATAGCAAACAAAAGCAAATGAGAATGAAAGCAAACAAACTAAAACAATCTAACCTAAATAAAATAGAAATAATAAATAAGAACAAGATCATCCATTGTAGACAGGGTCTACGAAAGAAACGGTGTGCTCCTCAGGGTCCGCTTTCTCTGGAATATGTTTCAAACGCTGTCCATTAACCGTAAACAGCCTCCCATCCTTTGGGTCTTCAACTTCCACAACCCCATTCTCAAATATTCTGCTAACGGTGAAGGGGCCTGTCCAGCGTGATCTCAGCTTTCCAGGATGGAGATGCAGTCATGCGTCATACAGATAAGCTTGCTGCCCGACTTTAAACGTCTTTCGCAGGATCTTCTTGTCATGGTAGGCCTTTGTCTTTGCCTTGAAGATCCTGGAACTCTCATAAGCATCATTCCTGAGTTCCTCCAACTCAGACAGCTGGAGTTTCCGTTCCTGGCCTGCAGTATCTAAAGTAAAATTTGGTGACTTAATAGCCCAGTATGCCTTATGTTCTAATTCGACTGGAAGATGACATGGTTTTCCATAAACTAGGCGAAATGGCGACATCCCCAGGGTAGTCTTGTAAGCAGTCTGATAGCCTCAAGGCCATTCGTCTGTGGATGATAAGCAGTGGAAATCCTATGTGTGACTCCATACTTGCGCATCAAAGCCTCAAAAGAGCGGTTACAAAAATGCGATCCCTGGTCACTAATAATAACTCTAGGAGTACCAAACCGGGATAAAATATGCTCTTTAAGAATCTTGATGACAGTGGAATGATCATTATTCCTACATGCAATAGCCTCCACCCACTTAGACACGTATTCCACAGCCAATAATATATACAAATAGCCAAAAGAAGAAGGAAAAGGTCCCATAAAATCTATACCCCAACAATCAAAAATCTCTACAGCTTGAATGGGATTCAAAGGCATCATATTTCTTCTAGATAGAGCTCCTAATGTTAGACATCTATCACAGGATCTGCAGAAAATGTTAACATCACGAAACATGGTAGGCCAGTAAAAACCACATTGAAGAATTTTAGCAGCAGTCTTTTTCATCGAAAAATGGCCTCCACATGCATGAGAGTGACAGAATGTAATGATGCTTTCGATTTCATAATCAGGAACACAGCGACGCATGATTTGCTCAGGACAATACTTAAACAGACAAGGATCATCCCAATAAAATTTCTTTACCTCAATAAAAAATCTACGCTTATCCTGCGCACTCCAAAAGGAAGGGATCTCATCTGTCGCCAAATAATTGACAATATGCGCATACCAGGGCAGTCGTGCAACTGAAAAGAGTTGCTCATCAGGGAAGTCATCCATGATCGGTGGCTCATTTTCTGCCACTTCCACCATCAACCTCGATAGGTGATCAGCGACAACGTTTTCCACACCCTTTTTATCTTTTATAGAAATATCAAATTCCTGTAATATTAATATCCAACGAATTAGGCGCGCTTTAGCATCCTCTTCTTGGTGAGAAGGTACTTAAGCGTGGCATGATCAGTGAAAATAGTGATAGGAGACCCAATCAAATAAGCACAAAACATGTCTAATGCAAAGACTATAGCTAACAGTTCTTTCTCGGTGGTAGAATAATTCATCTGTGCATTATTCAAGGTTTGGCTAGCATAATGAATAACATGAGGTTTACCATCTTTTTGCTGCCCTAAAACAGCTCCTACAGCAAAATCACTTGCATCACACATCAATTCAAAAGGAAGGCTCCAATCGGGTGGTTGCACAATAGGTACGGAAGTCAATTTACCAATCAAGGCTTGAAATGCCTCTTGACAAGCAATAGTCCACTCAAAAGGGGTATCTTTATCAAAAGATTATACAAAGGATGAGCAATAGCAGAAAAATTCTGAATGAATCTCCTGTAAAAACCAGCATGCCCTAGAAAGGATCTAACATCTTTAATAGTCTTTGGCATAGGAAGCTTTGAGATGAGATCAATTTTTGATCGATCCACCTCAATGCCTCTGGAAGAGACAATATGGCCCAACACAATGCCTGAGGGCACCATGAAGTGACACTTTTCCCAATTAAGCACAAGGTGCTTCTCTTCACACCTGACCAAGACTCTATTTAAGTTTTGCAAGCACGCATCAAAAGTATTACCAAATACAGTCAAGTTATCCATATATACTTCCATACATTCCTTGATCATATCAGCAAACATACTCATCATACAACGCTGATAAGTAGCAGAAGCATTATACAATCCAAATGGCATTCTACGAAAAGCATAAGTACCAAAAGGACATGTAAAAGTAGTTTTTTCCTTATCTTCTAAAGCAATCTCAATCTAATAATATCCAGAATAACCATCAAGAAAACAATAAAAATGATGTTCAGCTACTCTCTCTAAAATCTGGTCTAGAAAAGGCAATGGAAAATAATCCTTACGAGTGGTAGCATTCAATTTTCTATAATCTATACACATACGCCATCCTGTCACCAATTTAGTGGGGACAAAGTCTCCACTTTCATTTTTAACAACGGTGACACCAGATTTTTTAGGCACAACCTGCGTAGGGCTAACCCATTTGCTATCAGCAATGGGGTAGATGATCCCTGCATCTAATAATTTCAACACTTCGGTTTTTACTACCTATTTCATTGTAGGGTTCAATCTACGCTGAGGATCCCTACGAGGTACATCCCCTTGTTCAAGATTAATCATGTGGGAACATATCACGGGACTAATACCTTTCAGATATGCTATACTCCATCCAATAGCTGATTTATGGTCATTTAAAACGCTAAGTAATTGCTCACCTTGATCTGCAATTAATGCTGAAGAAATAATAACTGGGTATGTATCACCTGGACCAAGATAGGCATGCTTCAATCATTGAGGAAGCGGCTTCAGGTCCAGCTTGGGCGGCTCTACTGATGATGGTGTTGGTGGCTGTCCTCTTTCTGGCAGTTCTTCAAACTTTGGATTCCATGGACCTGCAAAAGAATAATGTTCCAAATTTTTACACATACCATCAACATCAACATTTTCATCCAAATCTAATTCAAGAAAATTAATTTCAGTTGTAGCAAACTCCTCTTCAGTGAGCAGATCAATCTGGTAAGTCTGCTGGCATTCATCATCCTCATCAGGCTGCTTAGTAACATTAAAAACATTAATTTCTAAAGTCATATTCCCAAAACTTAATTAATAGGAATTCTAGTTAATTAATCAGGCTACTTAGACACATTCCTGCAATTAATTATAGCATTAGCAGTAGCAAGAAACGGTCTACCTAAATTAATAGGAATTCTAGAATCAGCAGTTACTACAGCCTTAGTATCCATGACTAAGAAATCAACAGGATAATAAAATTTATCTATTTGAACAAGCACATCCTCAACTACTCCTCGTGGTGTCTTCGTGGATCTATCTGCCAATTGCAAAATCACAGATGTCGACTTAATCTGTCCTAAACCAACTTGCAAGTAAACAGAATATGTCATCAAATTAACACTCGCACCAAGATCTAATAAAGCTTGTCCTACTTCATGCTCTTCAATGAAACAAGACACAGTAGGACAGCCAGGATCCCTATATTTAGGAGGAATTCTATGTTGAAGCAGTGCAATAACCTACTCTGTTAAAAATGCAGTTTTCTTTACATGATGTCGTCTCTTCATAGTGCATAAATCTTTAATCACTTTAGCATATGTAGGAATTTGCTTAATAACATGCAAAAGAGGAAGGTTTACCTTAACCTGCCGAAGATGCTCTAAAATCTCGCTGTTGGGCTCCATAGTAAATTTAGTGGATTTCAATGCCTGAGGGAAAGGGACACGTACCTTAAAGCCACATGGCGAAGGGCCATCTGGATGATCGGCCTCTACATGGTTCTCCTCAATCTGGTCCTCTTCTTCAACAGCAATAGGAGGTTCGATGGCCTCTTTTGAAAGACATTTTGCTGTTTTCCCGCTTCTTGTAGTTACGACATTCATCTCCTTCACATTATTTTGCTCAGCACTAGATACCTACGTTTGTTGAGATTGAGCTGGAAACTTCCCTCGTTCATGCACGCTCAAAGAGTTGATCAGCTTCGTGATCTGGCTCTTGATCTCTTGAACATCCTCCTTTCTTTCCTTAGATTCCTGCACAATCATAGATTTCAGTTCCTGTACACTGTCATTAAATGTAGGCCTAGGAAAACGAGATGCATTATAAGGAGGGTTAGAAAAAGGCTTATTAGGTGGCGGTTGATGATGCTCGTTGCTTTGTGGAGCATTCGACTTCCAGCTAAAGTTCGGATGCTCTCGCCATCCTGGATTATACGTTTCCAAGTAAGGGGTGTACGGCCTCCTGAATCCGCCTACAGCGTTGCAATGCTCGTCGTACACACCTCTCATCTCAGCAAAGGTAGGGCAACTATCAATCTGGTGGTCCACGCCCTGACATATCGCACACGGCCCAGCCGGCCTTGTAGGTTCATTGTATGGAGAGGTCGGGGCTGCCATCATATCTTTGGTCTTTAATAGCTCCAGCTCTCTTGTTAGACTCTCCACTTTAGCCTTGAGTGCATCCTCCTCCCGCAGCTGATAAATTCCTTCACCTTGTTGATGCGGTGGTCGTCTGGCCCTGTTTGTACTTTCTGTTGCACTCGGTCCAGTCCATGTATGAGCTTTCTCAGCAAGCTCAGTCAAGTATTCAATTACTGCATCAGGATCTTTTTGCAAAAATTCACCATTTACACATCATCTCAATAAATTGACGTTCTCTAACAGTTAAACCATCATAGAAATAACTAACAAGACGCTAACTTTCATATCCATGATGAGGACATAACTTCAACATGTCTTTAAATCGTTCCCACGCCTGATACAAAGTTTCACTATCCTTCTGTGTGAAGTTCGAAATCTGTCTCTTAAGTATATTGGTTTTGTGCTGTGGGAAATACTTGTTGAAAAATATCTGTGTCATTTCAGCCCAAGATCCTATAGATCGTGGCCTCAAGGAGTATAACCAACTCTTTGCTCTATCCTTCAGTGAGAAGGGAAAGAACTTAAGTCGGATCATATCTAGTGCACCTGGTTGGCTATGGAAGGTCACTACTACTTCCTCAAACTCCCTAATATGCACATATGGATTTTCATTTTCCAACCCATGAAAGGTAGGAAGCAACTGAATCATGCCGGGTTTAAAGTCAACATGTGCTGCATTAGGTGGAAACATGATGCATGAAGGTGTAGCAGTGTGTGTAGGATGCAAATATTCTTGCAAACTCCTAGGAGGTTGTTCTTCCTCGTGCTCAGCCATAATGAAAATATGATGTGAAGTTTGTGACTGTGCGTCAAAGAGATCAGAATATATGTCTCACTATCAGAAGTTTCAGAATCACCCTCGGGGCGTCTAGCAAATCTGCCTAGTTCGTCTCTATACCGAGACATAAACCAACAAACACGCAATCCAAAAGATGTAAACCAACTAAAGAAAATAGGCAAAAATAATAATTGAGACTAAGCTTACTAAATAAAACCGAACAAAAGAAAACAATCCTAATAGAGAAGAAAAATCAAAGAAGAAATAAAGACTAAGGAAAATGAACGAAGTTACCGCTTTCGATGTCTAAAATCACTGTAATCTGATTCTGGCGCTTTTCTAAACCGTCTCCCCGGCAACGGCGCCAATTTTTGATGTCGCTCAAATGTGTCAAGCACAGCGGTCGCGGTGCAGTACAACATAAGAGAGGTTGAACCCACAGAGAGACAAGCAGGAAAGATCCAGAAACACCGAAAACAATATATCGAAAACAATCAAGAGCGATAAAAGTTAAGAAAATAGATCAAAGATGTAATGATAAGTTAAAGTTAACGAAAGAAATCAAGATTTGAATGAGGCTAGGCTTCATGAATCACTTCACTCGGATTTAGGTTCTTCTCTTCTCAATGGTTCATATAATATTCAGTTAAGGGATTCACATCCCAATCACCTTAATCGGAAGATATGAAACTATAAACCTAACAAAATACAAAAGTGTCTCTTCCTACAATTGATTCTTCCTTATTATAGTTCTAACTTCATCCAACCCAAACCTAAGAATACACGATACCGGCTGTCACTACAGGCAACGCACAGCAAAAGTTCATCGGGACAAAGGCCTAACTCTATCTAATCGGATCTCTAAGAATACACAATTCCAACTCTCACAATCGGTAATGCATAGCAAAGATTCCTCGGGATAGAGCCCCAACCTTGTCTTACCAGATCCCTAAGAATACACAATACCAGCTGTCACTACGGGCAATGCATAGCAAGGTCTCGCGAGACTCGGTAGGAGAATCAAAAGAGATAACTTTGGGATCACAATATCATAAAAGAAGTATGACTGGGTTTATAATATTAATCATCCACATAGAAATCTATAATCTGAAAATAATCTTTGAAGATCCAATACATAGAAAAGAGTTTAACAATAAAGATTAAAACTATGAACCATTATTTGAGAAGAAGCCCTAGTCCTAACTAGATCATCCGTCCGCCATGCCCGTGGATTACTCGGCCATGGATGGAGATTCCTTCATCTTCTTCCTTTGGAACACGTCCAGAAAAGAGCCTCCAAAAACGTCCAAGAACTCCCTTTTGATTAACCCTAAGTTTCCTATTTATAGCCCAAAGTCTCTCCATCCTTGGATTAGATCTAAACTGTTGATTTTCTTCACTGGGAAAGTAGGATCGATCCTTCCATAGGTGTTGGATCGATCCTTTGCATCAAAATCTTCAATTTCTGGCTACGTCCGACTCGGACCGATCCTATTATAGGTGTCGGATCGATCCTACTCAGTAGGATGGATAGTAGGATCGATCCTACTGTGAACAGCTGAAAAGAATGTGTTCTGTCAGGTCTGCGCGTAGACTGATCGATCCTTCTATGGGTGTCGGATCAATCCTTCTTTCCAGAGTATTTACTGTTTTGCGATCTAGACTGCGCCATCGGTACTAAAATTGCCGTTACTTCCTCTAGGAAGCTCGGAATCACGAACCGTAAAATTCTCCAGAAACTAGACTTCAAGAGCTTGCCAATCATGTATGGCACATCATCTGGTTCATTCGAAAAAGGTACAGTTTTGGCGTTAAAGACCCATCTTTGCTTCAATTTCCTGCATAATACAAATAACTTTGTGAAGCAATATATACGGACGAAATCATCTATATTAATCATGAAAACTGAGTAAATAATCTTCTCTTAGTCATGTTCAGAGTGCACTTTCATGCACTCATCAGTCCCCATATAGACTACTTTTTGATAAGCCTTGTCATTTATCCGTAGAATTTGAACATCGAGCTATGTGGGCTATTAAAAAGTTTAATACTGATACCAATACCGTCACAACACATAGGAAGCTTAGTTTATGTGAATTGGAGGAAATTCGTAATGAAGCATATTTGAATTCCAAATATTATAAAGACAAAACAAAAGCATTTCATGATAAACATATTTCAAGGAGGACTTTTGTTGTTGGGCAAAATGTCTGTCTTTTTAATACTAATTTGCGCCTTTTCCCTGGTAAATTACGTTCTAGATGGTCCTGGCCTTTTATTATAAATAGAGTATTTATACATGGCGTGGTAGAAATTTGAAATCCACACACACATGAAATTTTCACTGTCAATAGGCATAGATTAAAACACTATGTGGAGGACATTGCTCACGGTGCTGTTATTGAGTCCGTCGAACTGACGAACCCGTGCTATAACTAACCTTTTTAGGAACGTCCAGCGAAAGACGTAAAATTATGCACTTCCTGGGAGGCAACCCAGTCTTATGATTTTTTCCTTAGCTTTTTAGAATTTTATTAAATTTTTAGGATTTTTCTCATATATATTTTTTTATTTTTCCTATATTTTTCCTTTATTTTCCTATAATAATAATAATCATAATACTTAGAAGAAAAGAAATTCCTGGCTGGCGGTTGACCGGCGCATCGTCCTCTTGGTCAACCATGAGCCTCTGTCACGAAAAAGGCTTCTTAGGGTCAATGTGGCGATCGACCGTCGCATCCTCGAACAAAACCCGCTTCTGCGGTCGATTGGGCCCGTCAGCTGATTTTCGGACGAAAACCCGCTCCCATGGTCAATCAGACCATCAGCTTCTTCCTCCCTCGTCACCGACCGCCACCCGTCGCCACCTCTCCGCCCATCCTCGTCCCTCCTAACCAACACCTACATCACCGCCATCTTCTCCTCTACCTCCTCACGACCTCATCTTCCCATAAAATCACCTCCTCCGACTCCGGTGAGCCTCCCCTGTGAGGACCTGCCCCTCTACCCCCGTAACTCGTTGTAGACCGCAAGGGCAATTTGGTAAATTGCGCCTTGTTGGTTTGTTTCACACATGCGTGTGCACACACTGACCATGTTTGTCTTAGTGTTTGATTAGAAAGGTTAGGTGGACCCGGGATCGAAAGATCCGGGCTTGGGCTTAAGTTTTAGCCCAAGTCTAGCTTTCTGCACCTAAGGGATCGATCTTTCCTTGCTAGAAGATCGATCTTTTAATGCCAGAAAGTCAAGGTGTGATCGTCATGAAGGATCGATCGATCATTCATAGGTCGGTTCATTTGTCTATAAAACGGACATAACCCTCTTCTTTGAATCCCTTTTGAAATATGCGTTCTTGAGCTCAGAGCCGTCGGATTTTGATGAGATTTTGGACGATCCAAGGCTTGGCAGCTGGGATTGAAGCAGCTATTGCATAGGTAGGGATCCTACCTAATTTTGTTTTCCGGTTTTGTGACTTTTGAGTTGATTGTGTTTTGTTTCGTTTAGATCTCACTGAATACTTGTTAGTTTGTAGTATTTCCACCGGTTTTGGAGTCGTAGTCCTTCGTACTATCAGAGCCCAGGGTTTTGTGGGATTTGGTGGAGTTTTCCGACGATATTTCACGCCGGAGGTTCGCCGGAGAACCCAACAAGATCGATCTTTCTGGAAGAAAGATCGATCCTTCATTGTTGGTCATGCTGAACCTGAGCATGATCGATCATCTGGTGAGGATGATCGATCTTTGTGCCGTGGGTAGCATGGTATCCCCCTTGTCGCGAGGAGGATCAATCTTCCTGGGAGGAAAGATCGATCTTCCTTGGCGCAGCAAGAGGGTGCCCTCTGTCGCGACGATGATTGATCGTCCTGGGAGGAAGGATCGATCTCCTTTGTCTCGACAGGAAGGGAAGACTCTCTATTGGAAAAGATCGATCCTTTGAGGACAGAGAGGGATTTTCTTTGTTTTGCCCGCGGGGCTTTGTATGTACAGTTTTTCTTATAGCTTTATATCTTGTACATACTCTTAAGCATGCTAGCCCCATATTAGGGGCAGTGGTGAACCAGGAGAGTGATGACTCCTGGGATGTTTAGAATAAGCGGGCGAGTGGCTCTATCGCTTTCCATAGCATTGCATGGCGGCGTACGCCGAGGACTTTTACCTGCGTGGTTTGGCTCTGTTGTTTGCGGGGCTGCTTCTCGATGCAGGTTGCTGGTGGAAGGTCGGATTTAGCCCTAGGACCGGGGTTGGGTAGTTTGGACCCGGTTTGAATTATGGTGTACAGTCAACTTCGATGATAGGCCTAGATGACTGGTACACCTGTTGCTTGGTGATTGTAGAGGTTGTGTCGGCCTCGAGTCGGACGCTGAGGTGTAGCCGGTGTCCCACTATGTTGACCCTTGAGTTGAGTGGTTGACTACTTAGCGGTGCCATTTCCGGCCTGCAGTGCCGTTCCCTGCTTGTGAGCCAGCAGTGTTAGTTTCTGGTTACTGAGTGTGACCCGTCATGTGACCAGTTCTTCTGGAAGACCATGATCGTGGCCTCAGGGACACGCGGTGGGGTTATGGGACCTCTGTATACACCCAGGTCTTACTTGAGGGCGACACTGTTGCGTTTCCCTCTTCCTTCAGTGTATCGTAGTGTAGTTTCCTAGCTGAGCTTAGTTGCTCACTCCTACCCGGGCTGCGTTTTGCAGGCGCTAGCTCCTCTTCGGTGGCCCCTACCGGGCAGTTGGTTGGCGGTGCGGCGGCGCCAGACGGAGTCTGAGAGGTGACGATCTTTTACAGCTTTAAACCTTTGTTAGTTAGTCTCCTACGGGAGTAAATGTTGTATTTGGATCTTCCCCTCTCCGAGGTTTTGTATATTAAATTATTTTGGATTGTAATCTTGGGTTCGAGGTTGTTTAAATTATTTTCTTTTAATTGAGGGTGTTTTGGTGAATTGCTAGGGAGACCAATAGGTTAGAGGGAACCCTCGCCAAATTTTCCGCGATTTGTTAGGTTCAGGTTTACGTCGCCCGACCCGGTTGGGCTTTCGCGGGATGGGGCGTGACATCCTCTGTTTCATCTGCCATCTCAGATCACCTCTTCCACTGCTTCCCACCACCCCTAGCCACCTCCAGCACCTTCCTCTGGCCGACATGACGCTTTTACCATCCTCAAAACTCAAGCTTGCAGCTCGGATCGCCAGATTCCACTTCTGACAATCCTCCACCTCACCGGCCATCTTCTATCCACCTCCTGGGACTCCAATTCTGCAATTACATCACATAGGTGAGTTCCTTAGGCCTCCACGATCCTTCCTCGATCCTTGCCAACATCGATTGAAGCTCCGACCCCTAGATTCCAACTCCTACCATCTTCCTCCAAACCGTTCACCGCCGCTCCGCCGCCTGGAGAGCACAACTCACGAATCAGACCATATAGATGGACTCCTTGGCCTTCCGTGATTCCATCCCTACCGGTCCCATCCTCCTCCGACGATGTTTCACCGTTGATCACCCGCCGGCGAGTTCTCAGTCGTCCGATTCCTGATAGACGAGATCCATGTGCTCTAGAGTTCTGATGTCCAATCGGACTGTGTAGATATTCAATTAGGATCATTCCCAGCTCTCTTAAGCCATCAATTCCATCCAAAGCCACCATGGGTGTTCAACTCTCTATTTTTTCCGTCCAGCTTTGAATCCGATTTCGCCGCGGGTTGCAGACTATGCAGGGAATGGACATTTTAGGGCTGATGAATTAATTTGGTGTCTGTGTAGATGAATGCTTGTAAAGTAATGATATATCATGAAAATATAAAGGAGACTTTGTCAAACTTTTTATATAAATTTAATACCTTTTTTTACTTTAATTTGTTATGTTTGATATGTAGGGAAAGGTTTATATTTTTGTGGCAGGATATGGTTGAAGGGACGTATTTCTTCTATTATGGCGGGGCATAGCATTTATTATATAAGGAAGGACGGTTTTTGAAACTTCTGGACAAAACAATTCAGATTTGGCTTCAATTTAAATATGGATTGGCTAACAGGTGTCTAGAAGAGGTCGGAGGTCAGGGATATAGAAAGGGGACTAAAATCCAAGTTCCGATTAAGATAAGAGAGCTAAAAGACATCTTTCTCTCAGAGATCGATTTCGAAGCTGCAGTAATATCAATAAGAACTTAAAGAAACTAAGATGTTAAGTAGTACAAGATTAGATAAAGCAGCAGAAATTACTGATCCATAGGGGTTCAAAACACTTTAAACTCACAGATTAACAACATAATAGCACCCCCAACCGTCAGTTACACTACAAGAGTTGATACAAGACATCCCCTCTCCTACAAACCCATGCAATATACACAATCTACAGTCTTGAAACTTCTATACATATGCAAGCACTGAGCTACAAACAACATCCTTGCACAAAAAAGAAATCCAATCTTCCTCGCATATAAGATGATGCCAAGGTGTTGGAATCGTAAGTTAAACTTCACCTCCTGAAACATATAATGAGAGATGGGATGAGCTAACCAGCCCAGTGAGTAAAAGAATGCTGAATTTGAATCTCACCATGTGTACCATGCATAATGATGTGCTGTCGCAGGCACTCAAAAATAAATCCAGTACTCGTTAAAATAAATGTAGTAGTGCGAGTACGAGTCGATCCCACGAAGAGTGTTTAGCCTAGTTTTGTGCTCAGTGAATAAAGATGGGGGGTTTTAAACGTGAGGAAAAACAAAAAAGAAATAATCTAAATAAAAGAAACAAGTTGAATCAAGAGAATAAACCTTGGTCTGAGTCAACATCCACCATCGGAATCCAACAACTGATCATAGATGCAAGTATCAATCAATTCATACCATGAATATTCACCGTTCGAATTAAATCCGAATCTCTCCTCAATCATAGTTAATTAGAAACAAGCGATCCAATTAACCCTAACTACTAGACAACCTAAGACAAGCGCTGTAGATTTAATCTAGTAGCAGCGTTAAGAATAGGGAGATCGATGAAGCTAAACAACACAAGCACAAGCGGTTGCATTTAATCTAGTTGAATATTCTTCCTAAGATCTAACAAGATCTGATCAGCAGTAAATTATTAGATCCTAGTTGCTTCGCAGATTAGAGGGATCAAACAATTCCGGATTTGATATCCAACCTAGCAGTAGATCGCAATGAATAATAAACTAGTAGCGCTCCTAGCAATTAGACAAGACAATCATGGAGATTTAATCACAGAAGAACATCCAATACTCATGTATAAACTGAACATTAAAAATAGATTAGATCTCACAGTTTTATTGATTCCGAGGTTTCAGTCTCCTCGACCAAGGATCAAGATTTAGCCACGCAGGGCCATCAAGAACAATCCTCAAAAGATTCTAATAAAGAAAATAAAACCTAGAAAAAATATAAAGGAGGAGAAAGAGCAGCCAAAAGTGTCCAAGAATCCCCCCTCAAACCCTAAAAAGAGTCCTATTTATAGCCTCAAGTGTATCCATCCTCGGAATAGATCAAGACCGTTGATTTTCTTTACTGGGAAAGTCCGATTGATCGGACCTTGGATGCTGGATCGATCGGTCTCATTAAAATCTTCAACTTCTATTCACGCCCGAGCCCGATCGATCGGACTAAGGGAGTCGGATCGATCGATTTCGTAAAAATCCTTCGTCTCTGGCTCTTCCCGAGTTCGATCGATGGTCCGATCGATCGAACTGTGTTCCTCTAAAAAGCATACGTTCTGTCACCCTTTAATTCCCAAGTCCGATCGATCGAATTATGAGTGTTGGATCGATCGGTTGAGTAAAAATCCGCTGTTTTTGACTTTTTCCGAGTCCGATCGATCGGACCATTGGTGTCGGATCGATCGGACCCCATAGGAGCGATGGAGGGATCGATCGGATGCATTGTGGCTGAAAAACACATGTTCTGTCACGTTTTTGCATGGTCCGATCGATCGGACCCTGGGTGTCGGATCGCTCGGACTGTTCAACTTATTCATTGCTCTGCCATCCAGACTGCGCCATCGATACTAAAATTGCCGTAACTTCCTCTAGGAAACTCGGAATCACGAACCGTAAAATTCTCCAGAATCTAGACTTCAAGAGCTTTCCAACCATGTATGACACATCCTCTGGTTCTTCATGACCAGGTACAGATAAATCTTTAAAGTTGATCCATGCACTCTTTTTAGCTTCTTTTCGACTTAAGGACTTCAATTGCATCCTAAATCAAAATATAAGAATAATGAGTGTATTTAGGAACTAAATAAGCATAGGAGACTAAGTATTAAGGGATAAAAATATAACATTATGCATTCTCATCACATAACACTAATGAAAACTAAACTGAATAAAAAGAATAGCACACTTCACGATAAGTTTAACTAGATAGAATGCGCTCACTCTTCTGTTAAACAGAATAACCCTTAATTATAAACACACATGATCTGTACAAAATTCATTCCCATGATGAATCAAAACAGCTTTAAAGAAGCTGTGAGCAGAACAACTTAAGGAAGCTGTAAGGGACGTCTCCCCTCATTGTAACTAAACCAGATATTTAAGTCCCCTGATATAGGACTTCCAAGGGTAGCAAATTATGTCTTTAACATTTTAGGAAATCAAAACATATCCATAACATCTAAATCAACACTAAATGAATAGCAATACTTGCAGAATTTTAAAAGATGCAGCTATATATATATATCTATTATATAAGGAAGGACGGTTTTTGAAATGTCCCCCCTATAAAACATAAAGAGTGGTCAGGATTTGCCTACAAATACATCCAACGGTGCAGATCTCATCATCAACTTTGAGATTCCCCCTCAAAGTTTTGAGTTCCCGCCAAAAATTTCAACCCAAAAAAACTGCCTACCTCATCTCCCTCTCCTCCCGCTCAGAACTTTAAACGAAGAGAGAGAGAGAGAGAGGGGATGGGACTGACCAGCCATCCCATCCGCCTCATCTCCCTCTCACTTCACCCATCTCCCTCTCTTCTCTCACCCCCCTCTACCGGCTCTTTCTCTCAATCCCCCTCCCATCTCTCATCTCCCATCTCTCGACGGCGGAGGACGAGCTGTTCCGGCTGACAACAAAGGAGGGGAAGCTGACGGTGGAGAGGGAGGCGATGCGCACCCCGACCCCGACCTCGACCCTGGCCAGATCCTCGACGCCCTCCTCCCCCTCTACCTCAACTCCCAGATCCTCCGCGCCCTCCAGGAGTCCCTCGCCAGCGAGCTCTAGCGGGAGCTCTACACAGTCTACAACCGGCAGCGGCAGGCCAAGATCACCGGTGAGATCCCCCTCTCTCACTCTCCATGTCGTCAACCTCGCCCCACGCAGTCGCTCGACGCCACGCCCGACGCCATCAACCACGCTGACCTCGCCCAACCCGCCGTCAGCCACAAGATCCACGAACGACGTGACCATCGCCCCACGCCGCCGCCGACCTCGCCCAGCCCGCCGTCGACAAGATCCACGAACGGACGCCTTGGCCTCCTTCTCCCTTCGGTGGCGAGTGGCCGCTGCCTCTCATCCCCCTCTCACCAACTCCGTCGGCCACGCCGACCTCGCCCAACAAGCCATCAGCCACGAGATCCATGAACGCCGTCGTGATCATCGCTCCGTGAAGGCCGGCCTCCAGTTCCCCGTCAGACGCATCGTCCTCGCCCCACGCCGTCGGCCACGCCTCTCTCTCCGTCGGACGCATCGGCCTCCACCCACGCCGCCGTCGTCGAGACCCACGCCGCCAACATCATCGATCTACGGCGTTGCCAGGGGGCGGCCGCCCCCCCTCGCCCCCCTGGTTCCGGCACTGAAGGGCATCCTCCAAGAGATCTCCAACTCCACTTCTCTCAGATGCTCCAGATGAACCAGGTTAAGCGATCCTTTCTCCCCACATCCTCGATCCACTTCTTCCACCCCCGCGCTCCTCCGTCCCCTCTCGGCAACCGCCTCTCTCTCTTCGCCCCTTCTCCTCCACCGATTCCAAACGCTCCTCTCTCCCCTCTTTCCGACCACCTCTCTCTGGCGTTTCGAGTGCAGCACGGGTCCTTGGCGCCGGAGTCGCCGTTGCCGTGGATGCCGTTCATGGGGCGGGCGGAAAAAGAGGATCGCGGAGCGTTGATAGGGTGCGGGAGGAGGCCGGGAAGGACCAGCGGGTACATAAGGGGACACCGGGGAAGCACATTCGCCGTGGTGGTCTCCGGAGAGATCGTCGCAAGCCCTCTCCTCGATAGCTTCTCCAGGTATCTGGAGTTCTCCATAATCTCCTCGCCTTCATCTCGATTCTTTTCTTTATTTTTTTTGCCCGATTTCATGGTAGAAACCTGAAAAGTTTGTTCCAAGTTTGGCATCCCCCACTTCCCCTGATCTAATAACCTATTTGGTTAAAAACCTGAATCCCCACTTCCCCTCCCCGATCCTCTTCTCCCTCGGCTCCCTCCATCCCCTCTCGCAAGCCGCCTCTCTCTCTCTCTCTCCATCCGCGAGGACCACATACCACTTCACCAGTTTCGGCTGCACGCTCCACTCCACCAGACCCAGGTACTTCAGATCTCCCTCCGCCATCCCCCCTTAGGTCGACGGCTCTGCTGACATGCTTTACTACTTCTACTACTACTACTCTTACAAGGCTAAAACCAACCCTAAACTCTATTGATACTTGCCAATACAGTCCTCCACCACCCAAAATGTTTCGTCGTCATCAAGGGAAAGCGAAGACAAGTACAGATAAAACCAGTAAGTGTAGGATCTCTACTCTTTTTATTTTCCCCAATTCGTTTTCCCTCCCACAAAAACTGATGTTCACCTAATCTTCATTAAGATTAACTATGTATGCTAATCTGATGTTAACAAAATTAAGTATTTTTAGAGATTGTGCAGAGAACCTAAATAACATCTTTACAACTAGCTTAATTAATTTGCATACTTTAATCAGCATGAAGTGGAACACTAGGAGTTATTATGTTGATGTCATTATGGATGATTACTATAACAAGGAGATCATGCAAAGAACTGTGATGATAACATGTTTCTTGAAAGCTTCTTGATAGCTTCTTCAAAGAAGAGTTATTAATAATACAAAATATATTACTTAGTGTCCTATGAACTGTGATGATAACATGTTTCTTCAAATCTTCTTCACAGAAGAGCTATTAATACAATATATATTACTTAGTGTCCTATGAGTGGACAAATATATTAATTGGCTGTTTTCTTCTGATAATTTCCTTGACCTAAGATTAAATTCAAATGGAATGATTCGTCTCATCTTCAAATTGCACATCATAGGATAAAGCAATACAAAATTATTACTAATGTTATCCTGTCTATAGCACATAAAAACAAAATTATTACTAATGCTATCTTTAGATTTCTAATTCAAATTTAAAACGAAAATAAAAATTTTGTCTTGAGAAATACCTATAGGTATAGGTCTTCCCTTCTCTCCCTTTAATTTCTTTCTTTTAGAGATGTAAATAAGTCATGATCAATTTATATTGCAATATTCCATTGCTACTACAAGTCCAAGAGAGACATCATGCACAATCTTCTTCTTTGCTTTTTCAGTATAAGGTCTTTTTATGGTTTTGAATGAGCTAGAGCTTAATCAAAGCTAGAAGAACGGTGGCTAGCATAGAAGAGGTCAACTAATACCCTCTGTCTGCAAGGAAGCAACGGCAAATTATTTAATCTGCTTAATTATTAGGGACACATTACTTATGATTGGAAGCATTTGATTATCCCCTTCAACCTAATTAGTAGAGGCCTTTAAATTAGAGCATGTGAATGGTTTGTTGTTTATTCAAAATTTGAATCCATTTCGATATTATCAAAATTTGTATTCCAATGATTTTGGCACCCATGGGTTCGCAGTCAAGCTTAATGCTGCACTTTTGCCATGATTGAATCAACTTAATACATGTTGGCTTGCCGGTTGAAGATGTTTGGTTTTTTTTACATGAGCAAGTGCAAGGTTTAAGTAGCAAGAGGTCATTTGTACTTTTTGTAATGCCATGTTGCCATTTCCCTGAACTTAACCCCTTCAAGTTAAGGGAAATAATTCGCCGTTGGATGTCATTTCTTACTTCTTTTTGGATGTCCTCTTTCATGTCTACTTAATTGATCAGATCAATGTCAGTTTTTTGATTGCACACGTATCACTTAATTGTCGTATTGTTTTTCATAGATTATTGTGCATTTCCCTCGCTTTCTGTGTTGGACATGCACAGTTTGATACACAATCTTGAGAGCTATGGAGAGTTGGACATGTATAAAATTGGATTATTGTGAAATCAGAAACTTTGTATTTTTTTTCTTTTAAAGTTGTGATTTGTGGGGACAATGTTTGCCTCGGGGACAATGTTCACCCATTTTATATAATAGATGTTCTAATATTTGTGAAGAACGTTATACAATTGTCACATTTAGCTCTCGGTATAAGGGGGGTTTTGTTGAATTTTTTTGAAAGAAACCTTAAATATCCGTGTCATAGGCACGAGCATTTACTAGTAATTGTATATAGAGAGTGGAATTTCTGCCTTCATTATGATTATCTCTATCCTTTATTCCTTGCTTTATTTTTATGACTTAGTGTAATTGGGGACAATTACACATAAGTTTGGGGTAGAATTCTAGGAATTTAAATTCACTGCTTATTTTATTTTATTAAGTAGATATTATACATCCCTTGAAATATGTCAAAAGAATAAAATTATGATATTTATTGATAAAGATGCATGCTTTAGAAATTTATCCTATGAATTATTCTTATACTTGTCATATAAGGGATAGTAAATTTTTGTTATGCATGATATTATCTCTATACTTTAACACTTTTACCATGGTTTAAGGATAACTTGATATATCCTAATGCACATGTTCATTTTCACATGTTAAGGAGTTGAAATTGAATTCAAAGCATGATACTATGATAGATTTACAATTTTGTATCATGTCACAGAAAATACATGAACACATGCAATTATCTGAAATTGAGGAAAAAAGAAAAAAAAAATGGATTTTCAACTTAGTAACCGGACAGTCTGCCTAACCAGTATGATGTTCGCTTAAAACAGTTGAAATTCCAAAAAAATGACTAGTTATGATTTGTAGCCTTCATGGTTTGAGCATTAGAGTCTTAAGTGTGTTCTACACTTAATGCCCTAAAGCCGTCTGGTTTGGGAGTCACTGGCTTGAACCTCGTTATATGGACCATGAAGAAAGCTTGAGAGATCATAGCATGATGAGATCCTGGAACTGGGGAGATCTCACCAGGTCGTTGATGGTGGAAGGAAGATAGAGAAGAAGACGATAATCCTCGATTGATCGCCGAGACGCCCCTTGTATCCAATTAATGGCTGGATAAACCCCTATTTCCACTTGATGGCTGGAAGAACCCCTCAATAGCTTTATTAATTCTCTGAATGCCTGGACTACAGACTCTTGCCTCCTATTTATAGAGAGGCATATAGAAACCCTATGACTCTTAAATACCTAGATAACATCATAGCCGTTGGATGTGTAGCCGTCTAATGAATGGCTCATATCCAACCTGACTAACAACTGACTTGGGCTCACACCCAACCTAAATCAATCATAACTACACTTGACTCAATCACAACTCCTAATTGACTAATACAAATATGAACCCAATGACTGACTTATCCTACGACATGACTCCAAACTACTCATGACGTGGCTCGGCCCTCTGGCTCGACCCACTCCTGGCTTCCTATCATTCTCCACCCCTTGAAATCGATCTTGTCATCAAGGTCGAGCTCATTTTTAATGGTTTGTTCCGCTGAATTAGTTGCACCAGTGGATACAGCTTCGGGTCCTCCAGGATCGAACACGATTCGGTGCCAATTCTCCAAAAGACGACGATGATGGTGGCGCTGCTGAAGGAGGTCTGGAAGCTGGCCAAAGATACGGTAGATAGCGGACTCCAGCGATGAAACTCCTGGGTCGAGAAAGACAGTGGCAATGCTTGAGTGACCAATTTATCTGCCGGGCTTTGAAAAGAGGAACGTTGGAGGTTTTTTAGTGACATTGGCCCGGAGTCGAGGTGGACGGCGACGCCTTTTGGTGATGAAATAAGTGGAATCAAGGGGGACGGCGCCTGTGAGGCAGCCAAGTTCTGAAACAGCAATGCCGGAGGAAGATGTGTTGGTGCGGAGCTTGTAAGGCTGTCGTCACCGACGGATGTGATGTTGGTGTGAACGGCAACGTGGAGATTGTCGAGGCTGAAGAAGAGGTCCCTGGCGGAGTTGGCCGTGGCCGGTGGCTGTGGCGCTCGGAGATGGGGCTGCCCGAGGTTGTGGCAAGGACTTCGGCGTGGTTGACGATGATCGGAGAAGCGAGGACCGGCGAGGTGAGGGGGTCGTGGTTGAGGCTTGGCCAGCAGAGATCTGGATCGTAGACGACGCGAGGTGCCCAGGTCGGCGACGGGGATGAACTGGGGACTGCAGATCGTCGTCGTCGATGGCAGTGCTTGGGTGAAACGTGGCCTGCGAAGGCGTTGGCGAGATCGGCCGATGATGGCTTCTGGTGAGGCCGGCGGAGTAGGGCGGAGGTCTCCCTGGTTGGAGAGAGGGCGGCAACCTCGGGAGGAAGTGGAACCGAGACGGGGTCGTTGTCGAGCTTGGCCCGCCGGGATCGGGAGGGAGCAGAGCCTTTGGTGAGGGAGTAGAGAGGGGTGGTGCGGCGGAGCTTGAGCAGATGCCAGCATGAGAGTTGAACCGAGACGGGATCGTTGGCGAGCTTGGCCTGTCGGGATCGGGAGGGAGCAGAGCATCTGGTGAGAGAGTAGAGGGGGGCGGTGCGGCGGAGCTTGGGTGCTTGCGGCCGCGAGGATCCGGCGAGGTGGAGCGGGGAAGCGTAGCTTGGCGGCTTGACCGGAGATCAGATGGAGAGGAGGGAGAAGGTAGAGGAGGCCTTGGCGAGGTCGGTGTCGGCGGAGTTCCGGCGCGGGAGAGTGAGCCGCCGCAGTAGGAAGGAGAAGGGGGCGCCGGTGAGAGAGATGAGGAAGATGGGATCCTTGAGGCAGATGGGATCCTTGCGAGAGGCGGAACGGCTACGGAGGTCGTGGAGCAAGGGAGTGAGATTGGGGGAGGCGGAACGGCTGCGGAAGCCGTGGAGCAAGGTAACGAGATCGGGATTCGTGCGGTCGGTGACGAGGTGGAGCTAGAGGTGGTCGTCGACGGGAACGGGGGAGAGGAGGTGGGCGTCGACCGATCCCGGCTTGACGGGGATGAGGGAGACGAGGTGGGCGTCGACGGGGATGAGGGAGACGAGGTGGGCGTCGACGGGGATGAGGGAGAGGAACTCGCGTGAGAGGGAATCTTGGGGGAGAGAGAGCGAGTAGGAGGAGAGAGAACGGGGGAAGACGTGGATGAGTTAGATCTAATACCATGTACTCGATCCAACGGTGGGGATGAGAAGGGTTTATGTAAATGTGATGGAGGGCTGGGATCATGTGGTGATATAGGAAGGTTAATTAGTGGATGGTCATGATTCAGGGAGGGACTTGATCTAATGGTGGATGTTGGGTTAGGATTAATAAGAGATAAGGAAGGCCGCAGGATTTGAGAAGATCGAGGGTATGGATCTAATGAGATAGTCGATGGAGGATTAGGATTTACCTGGCTTTTAGGGTTTGCCAAGGACTCCCCTGCTGCGCCGTCAATCCTAGCTGTCAGGACTGCAATTTGATTGCCCAAGTCCCGTACTAGGTCTCGCATGACCCCTTCCAAACTGTTGAATTTAATCTCCATGACTTCATGACGCTCTTCAAACATGGTGGTTGTTTTCTGTGCTGACACCCATAGGTCTACGAGGGTCTCTTTGATATCTTCTGACCCATGTTCCAATGCCTGCAACCGCTTTTCTTCTCTTAAATATGCCATGGTGCCGAGAACCAAGGCTCTGATACCAATTGATGAGATCCTGGATCTGGGGAGATCTCACCAGGTCGTTGATGGTGGAAGGAAGATAGAGAAGAAGACGATAATCCTTGATTGATGGTCGAGACGCCCCTTGTATCCAATTAATGGCTGGATAAACCCCTATTTCCACTTGATGGCTGGAAGAACCCCTCAATAGCTTTATTAATTCTCTGAATGCCTGGACTACAGACTCTTGCCTCCTATTTATAGAGAGGCATATAGAAACCCTAGGACTCTCAAATACCTAGATAACATCATAGCCGTTGGATGTGTAGCCGTCTAATGAATGGCTCATATCCAACCTGACTAACAACTGACTTGGGCTCACACCCAACCTAAATCAATCATAACTACACTTGACTCAATCACAACTCTAATTGACTAATACAAATATGAACCCAATGACTGACTTATCCTACGACATGACTCCAAACTACTCATGACGTGGCTCGACCCTCTGGCTCGACTCACTCCTGGCTTCCTATCATAGCATTGCACATGTCATGAAAGAAAATAAAAATAAAAACAGAGATTGCTATGTGATAAGTTGAAAATATATGCTTGGATAAGATTGTGATCTTGAATAGTTGAAATATTTAGATATAATTGATACTTTGAAGCATGTGAAACTCTATTCACACATGAGTGTTAAAGTTGTTTTTAATCATGATTAAATCTGTTGAAGTATTGGCATGATTAAATCTGTTGAAGTATTGGAAATATGTTATGACATGTTTTGACTTACTATATTTTTATATGACTATGAGTTGAAGGGTATATTTATGGATAATATTTCTATGTCTATGAGTTGATGAATATTATAATTGATTTATGATGATATATTCAAGGGAATATATAGATGTTCGTGGGTCTCATCCTTGAAAACCCTGATCAGACTATACTCCTCCATTGGGGTAACCCAAGGGTTGAAAGGCTTGTTGCACATGCTAAGTGCAATCGTGAGACCTACAAAAGTGGCAAGTTAGATTTATTACTTTCACTTTATCTTTTCTTTGCTCGAGGACTTTATTAGCTCGAGAATGTTTGTATTTGATAGTTTGTTAGTAGATTTCTGATTTAATGAAGATTCAAGCTAGAAATTACGGAAAAAGGTTAATTTGCTAAAAATAGACTGCTTCGTCGACTGTCAGTATAATATTCTTCAGAAATTCTTTCTAAGTTAAAATATTTTAACATTTCGGGTTTTGGTAGAAACCTTCAAGAGCTAAAATTTTCATGTTGGACACTTTCCTAGATTCCTGATAGATTGATACCCGTTGTGAAGGATATAAAGATTTACATATCCGGGAAAACGTCTCCATGGATGATCAGAAAAATATTCATCAAATATTCTAGCTAACTCCGAATAATATGAAATCTTTGACATCTGATAGAAGACTTCCTAATGTACATCTTTTCTGTAAGACTCGATTTCAGATTCTGGACGGATTGGACCTAGTTGTGACCGGAATAGTCTGCCAGGATCAATTTAGGAAATCCGAGTTGCACTAGAAGCCCAACTCAAACAAAACCCTAATTTTTGGAGTCATCCTACATATATGATTATTCAATCCGAAAATTGGGAGTCGTCATAGAGAGGAAAAAAGAGGATAAAGGTTGCTGAAGAAGACGGAGACGTGGCGTGGATCCTAATCATTCTTCATCGAATCTATAGCCTTCATCCTAAAGATGAGTGGCTAACTTTTGAACTTAGGGATCTCATGAAGCTTTAGTGTAGCTTTTCTGTATTTTTCTAGTTTGATACTTGTATTTATTTCTAGACATGATCTTATAGATATGATTTGACTGATAATAGAGTTGAAGGAACAAAGTTCCTTGACATATATTTTGGCCTACCTGATTTCGGTGATTGATGGTAGAGATCTATAGGATAGGTTTCAAGTGATTTGTGAATGATCATGATACGAGTCGATCCGACTAGACCAACTGGACCCGAACCCAGAAGAGGAACCAAACTGGTTCAGCCTCTTTTCTAGTTTGACTTGGACTTCCCTAGTTCGACAATAAAATCGAGATCTCGGGGGAACGAGATTTGCTAATTTTATTGTGATCAAAAGTTTGAATTACATGGTGGGATTTGTGAGAACAATACTCATGAGTTCTTAATATCATCACAAGCTGCAGATCCTCTTTTCCTTGGAAAACTGCATACCGATGATGAGAATGGCAACCCATCAATTACAACCCAAAAGGGAAAACCCCTGATTAAGGATTCAGGCCTTAAAATCCCATTACATCCAAAATGAAAAAATAAGAAGAGAGAAGAAGAAAGGAAATAGAATGATCTTGGGTGAATAAGAAGAGAGAAGAAGAAAGGAAATAGAGGATCTTGGGTGAAGGCTTAGGCCTTCGACCCGCACCTTCGTTGCCGATGAAGAACCCTTGAATCTCTTGCTTTGGACTTTTGGTTTGATGGCACGATCTTCAAGGAAATAAGTTTCCTTTTCCTATCTCTCGGCGTCTTCAAGGAAATAAGTTTCCTTCTTCTCCAATCCTTTCAAGCCTTTCCAGCCCCTCTTCAACCTCCTTGCCTTCACCCCTCCCCCTCTATTTATAGGTGAGGATTAGGAGTAGTTGATGGCTGATTTTTTGAAATGTAGTTAGGGATTTGATGGTTAAGAGGTTGAGATTTGGATGGTTAAGATCTTGGATGTTAGGGAGTTAGGATCTATTTGAATTCAAATTTGGACTTGATTTTGAATTTGAACTTCAAATTTCAGATATTTGTTCAAATTTCAAATATTCGAACATGTTGTAATTTACCTTAACGCCCTTAGACAAGGGTAAGTGTAAATTCCCAAAATACCCCTGTTATAGATCATTCAAGTCTTTTGACCAAAATGCCCCTAGAAAGGGTAGGAATGCTTTCACATATTTTGGACCATTGTACCCCTGGAGGTTTAGAATGTCCAAAATACCCTCGACCCTCGTAGCTTATATAGGATGCCATCAAAGCTTTAAGAAGGCTGATATGAGGATGAAATTACCAAAATACCCTTTTGGTACTTTGGTTGGTGTAGAGTCCATATATGTTTTGGACAAGAATGTCTTTAAAATAAATGATACTTTAAAGGGTGGAAACAATATTTTTCATGTATGTTTGTGACAAATATGCTTTTAGAGCAAATGACCAAAATACCCCTGGGGGCTAAATGACTCAAAATGCCCTTTTTATATATCCTTGGTTTATGTAGGATGCCTTCAAAACCATTAAGGACTAATTTAGAATGTTCTAGGTGGGTCAAGCCTATATTTGGCTAGAATGACCAAAATACCCCTAGAAGGCAAATTGTACCGAAATACCCTTTATGCTTCCGGTTTGTATAAAATGTTATAAAAACAATACAGAAATACTTCTCAGATATTGTAGGGATTCATGAAAACATATTTTGATCAAAATTCCCAAAATGCCCCTGACGGGGAAAATTACCAAAATGCCCCTGAGTCCTTCTAACTTAAGTAGGATGTTATCCGGATCATGTAAAAGGCACGATGGGTTATAGGAGAGAGTATGAGCATATATTTTGCTTAAATCCCCAAAATACCCTTGATGTGGTAAAATTACCAAAATACCCCTATATCGACTTAGCTTTTGTAGGATGTCGTAAAAGCTATATAGGGTTATGATATGATATTTATAGAGTTCAGGCATGCATTTTGTCCTGAATTCCTAAAATACCCTCGAGCGGGTAAAATTATTGGAACGCCCTTCATGCTTCTGGTTTGTGTAGGATACTTTCAAAACCATGAAGGATCACATATAGAGCAGTGTATGTGTGTTCTTTGTGTGTTTGAACTTGTATGTCTTATAACATACCTTCGAAGAATGTCTGAGGCGAGTAGGGGTAAATACCCTCAAATTTGACCTTAGTCAAAATTGGTGTATACAGATGCCCCCTCGAGGCCTGCGTGAGACACTTTTGTGATTTGAACGCGCAGGGCTCGAAAACTTTTGATTATTTGAGGGTTAATCAAGAGGCTCTCCCGAACGCAAGATATGATACCGTAGGAAGAAAATCTCTTTGATTGGAATAATTTATGATAACAATTCTTTGAGATTTAAATCTGAAAGAATATACTTGATTTTTTTTTGGATGCAGCTGCTCATAATTTTGGCATAAGAATGAGCAAGCCATCATATGCATGCTATGATAGCACATGGATTAGGACCCTAGTAATTGTATTAGGAGTCCAAAGAATATTTTCAGATCTGAAGATATCTGACCTGAATTAAAATTGGATTGTTTTATACTTATCCTATTTCAATCCATGGTTGCCTTTTTGGATGAGTACAAGTTGGAGTCAATATATCACCTGACCCCTTTCAAATGGATCCCATCACCCTCTCAAAATTCTGTCCGTTTTTTTTTTTATTAAAGGATAACTCTTAGATTTGAATCTAAACAAATCCTTATCCCATAAAATTCCGAAAAATCCTACTCAAAATCAGATTCCCATCCTATGCCTATATATAGGATGTATACAGAGATTTTGACCAAGGAGAAAATGTCATCAGCACGTGGGGAGGATGTCATCTCCGAGCCCAGGTTTTTTCATCATCCAATCTTTTCATCTGATCATCGAGTTTTTTTTGTTTTCATCTCTTTTCTTCTAGACACGTCGCTGGATTGCTGTGGTGGCACTGCGATTTCAGAGATTTCGCAGTAGTCGCGGGTAAAGACAACGTCTGTTATTGAAGATACCTTTTTTTTTTACTGTGTTGTGGATGGAAGATACGTCTTTTTTTATTACTTATTATTGTACTGTGGATGGCTGTGGAGAGAAGCAACTTGTTGCTTCGGGACTTGCTGGAGTAACTTGTTACTCCAAGATTTTACCGTCGAGAAGCAACTTATTGCTTTGAACCTTGCCGACGTGGAGCAACTTATTGCTCTCAGATTTTGCCAACAAGCAACTTGTTGCTTTGGGGGTTTGCCGACTAGAACAACTTATTGCTCACAGTTTTTTTCGACGAGAGCGACTTGTTGCTCTGGGATTTTACCGGCGAGAAGCAACTTGTATGGGATTTTACTGGCGAGAAGCAACTTGTTGCTTCAGGCTTGCGCATGGGCTAGAACTCTATTGGTGAGGAGAAGGAAGCATCCGACCGAGGTGGAACCCGCAGCGTGGCTCCAGCGAGTCTGGGGTGCTAGACCGGTGGATGTTTCTTTTGCTGGCAGCGAGATGGGGAAGAGATGGACCCGATGCAGTGGGGAGAAGGAAGTGTCCGGCGAGGGGGAAGGACACCAGAGCTCTTGGGGCTCAGTGTGAACGCATCTTTGCTGGAGTGGAGAAGCAGGGGCGTCGCCCGAGTTGGAGCTCGGTGTGGACCTTGGTGGAGAGGATGAAGTAGGGATGCCGCCCGAGTTGGAGCTCGGTGTGGACCTTGCCGGAGAGGATAGCTCGGTGTGGACCTTGGCGGAGAGGATGAAGTAGGGATGTCGCCCGAGTTAGAGCTCGGTGTGGACCATGGCGGAGAGGATGAAGCCGTCGGATGGGGGCTTCAGGCCGGCGAGGACGGGCGCTGGCGCTCGGCGTCGGTCGAAGTTGGGACCAGGAGCTCGGTGATGATCTCGACGGAGGTCCCGGAGGAGCTCGATGTCGAGGTGGAAGAGTCCATGTCGGGGTGCGAGCTTGGTCGGCGGAGATGGGGGAGAGTAGATCTGGTGAAGGGTGGCCTCGGGCCGGCGGAGATAGACGCTGGCGCTCGGCGTCGCTTGATGTCGAGACCAGGAGAGGAGCTCGACGGAGGTCATAGAAAAGCTCGATGGAGGTCACTGAGGAGCTCGACGTCGGGGTGATGATCTCGACGGAGGTCCCGGAGGAGCTCGATGTCGAGGCCGGCGGAGATAGGCACTGGCGCTCGGCGTCGCTTGATGTCGGGATCAGGAGAGGAGTGATAAGTCACTAAATGTTCATGATTCAACCCCTTAATTTAGCTTTGTTATGCCTAGAGTAGTTGTATTTGATAGCTTGTTAGTTGATTTCAGGTTTAATCATAATTTGAGAAGAAATATAAGAATTTCGACTAAAAGGATGATATTCTTTAATCAGGTTTAGTTGATTTCAGGTTTAATCATAATATGATAAAGACTACTTCATCGCCTGTCAGGATAATATTCTTTATATATTCTGTATAAGTCCAAATATTCTGGAAATTTAGTACGTTATAGCAGACTTCAATAGCTACAACTTTCATGTTGGCCACTTGGCGAGATTCCAGACAGAGTAATACCAGTTTGGAAGACTATGAAGATATACAGCTGCTGGAAACTGGTCCGTCGATGCTCAGGAGAATATTTGCCAAATATTCCACATAAGTCTGAATATTATAAAATCTTCAGGGGAGGACAGAACACTTCCTAATCTACATCTTTCATGTTGAGCACATTTCCAAATTACGGACGGGTTGAACCCAGTCGCGACTAGAAGAGGCTGTCAGAATTAAACTAGGAAATCCGAGTTGCACTAGAGTTCCAACTCAACTTAGCCATAACCCTAATTCCGGGGATACACCTATAAGAAGGTGTTGGCTGGCCGAAAATAAGCATCTTTTTGACAATCTTTGGAGGAGGAAAAAGAAGACGGAGAGGATGTGGATGGTGACAGCTTCCTATTCCAACCCGATGGCTTTCATCCAAAAGATGAGTTGCTAATTCTTGTATTTAGGATTATTCATGAAACCCTAGTGTAGTTTTGGTTTTTCTTTAGTTGGATTTTTGTGAACTTCTCGATGCATGATCTCATGAATATGGTTTTATTGTTAATAGAGTTGAGGGAACAGAGTTCCTTGACGTATTTATAATGAAACTAGGGTGGATTGAGTAATTCCTAAGTAACTACTTCATTAATTCAAATTGATCATCCTTTTATCTCTTTTATTTATTAGTTTAGATAACTCTATTCTATCTTTGATTCCTTTCCTTAGTTTTAGGGTTTCGAGAATTGGTTTTAGTTTCCAACATTTTCCCTGTGGATCGACTCTGGACTTCACCGCTATTTCTACCTAGTAGTGTAGTGATTGAATAAGGATTATAAATTTAATATTTGATTGAGTTTGCAACGTTTTAACGACGACGTTTGTAAGCGATCAAGGAGCTCGACGGAGGTCATAGAAAAGCTCGATGGAGGTCACTGAGAAGCTCGACGTAGGGGTGATGATCTCGGCGGAGGTCCCGGAGGAGCTCGATGTCGAGGCGACGAAGCTAGACATCGGGCGGAGGAACCCAATGTCGAGCTTGGCACGGGATGTGGCATCAGGTCGGCAGATCCGGTGAAGGGTGGTATCGGGCCGGCGGAGATGGGGGAGCTCGTCATCGGGCTTGGCATGACGGTGGCTCTGGCGAGGTGAGGTGTCGAAGGCGTCGGAGCTTGGTGCCCGGCACGCCGAGAGGGAGGAAGACGAGAGGAAAAGGAGGGGGAGAAGATGAGAATGGAGAGGAGAGAGGGTCTGGCGGCGGCTTGGGAAAGATGGCGGCTCCGGCGAGGTGAGGCGTCGGAGACAAGGGAGAGAAAGATGAGAGGAAAAGAGGGGGAGTGGGAAGATGAGAGGAGAAAGAGGCTGGCGGTGGCTTGGGAGAGAACCTTAGAGTTTCTCTCAAGCCGCCCCTTATATGTAACTCTTTTTTTTTTTATGATATTTTTTTTAATAGCTGCTTTATTTGACCTTTTTTTTTACAAGATTCTCTCGGATGATGTTGGAGCTCCGATTGTATCTGGCATTCCTGAACTGACTTACTCTGATTCCCCGCTTCATTCCCGCATTACCGAGCTCGCGTACTTGGATCTTTATTTAGCGAGACTGGGTAGAAGTGAGGAGGCCGATGAGTTAGCATATTCGTCCAGACTTGTGGAGTTGCAGCGAAGCCATGACAATGCGGTTGATTCTTTGCTTGCCCTTCAGGAGACTAGCAGGGTTAACAGCCTTCGTACCGAGCTGGCTGATATTTTTGGGACTTTAGAGAGATGGGGTCATTATGATCTCCCTTTTTTCTTTTTCTTATTAGAATATCTTCTTTTTTTTTTGGCATACCGTTGAGCACTTGACTCAATTTGACATGACATATATGAATCCAACTTGGCTTTGCTTGTAGTTTGAGCTTATAAAGCTTGGAGTGTACCTGTGCAAAATATTTTACTTTTGCCATCAATTTAGGCTCTTGAAGCTCGGAGCATATATGTGCAAATTTGTGTTTTGCCGATAGTTTATACTCGTATGGCTTGGAGTATGATTGCTGGCAGTTTAGGCTTGTGAAGCTTGGAGCCTACATGTGCAAAATATTTTACTTGTGCTATCAGTTTAGGCTCTTGAAGCTTGGAGCATGATATGTTCAAATTTGTGTTTTGCCAACAGTTTATACTCGTATGGCTTGGAGTATCTTTGCTTTCAGTTTAGGCTCGTGAAGCTTGGAGCATACATGTTCAAATTTATGTTTTGCCGACAGTTTATATTCGTATGGCTTGGAGTATGATTACTTGCAGTTTAGGCTCATGAAGTTTGGAGCATGATATATTTAAGAATAATAGTGCTTCAAGAATTTGCCGTTCACAGGTGGTGGGGTATATTCACCATCTGGCGAAGTGATCTTGTAAGCACCACTCGTGTAGACCTCTTGGACTACAAAAGATCCTTCCCACTTGGGCTCAAATTTTCCTTGAACCCTCCTTGTAACAATCATAGGACGGATTACAGCAAGGACGAGATCTCCGACTTTGAATGAGCGACGCTTCACCTTTTTGTCAAAGGCCCTGGATATTCTTGCTTGATAGATTTCCAACCTCTGCTGGGCTTCCAGGTGTCTTTCTTCCAAGCTATCGAGCTCTTGAAGTCTCAGCTTAGCCGCTTGGTCTTCTGTAAGGCTTTCTTGCAAAGCTACCCTGAGAGAAGGAATTTGTACTTCGAGGGGAAGAACTGCTTCACCTCCGAAGATTAGGGAGTAAGGGGTTGCCCCCGTCGGAGTTCTTACTGTGGTGCGATATGCCCACAAGTTTTCCATGACCTTCTCATGCCACTCCCTCTTATTTTTGTGAACTGCTTTCTTCAGAAGTTTGCAAAGAAATTTATTGAACGCCTCTGCCTGTCCATTAGCGGCGGCGTTGTATGCTGAAGAAAAGTGATGCTTGATTTTGAACTTGGCACAAAGATTTTGTATATTTCTATTTTTGAATGGCGTGCCATTATCCGAAATAAGCCGAGCGGGAACTCCAAATCAGTATATGATTTGTGTTCTGATGAAATGCGCAATGGCTTCACTCTTCACATTTTTCAAAGGGATAGCTTCTGCCCATTTGGAGAAGTAATCTGTTGCCGCCAAGATGAAGCAGTGCCCTTTTGATGAAAGAGGCTGAATAGGGCCTACTATATCTAATCCCCATGCCTCAAAAGGCCAGGAAATACTTGTGGGATGAAGGGCTTCCGGGGGCATATGTATGAAATCTGCATGAATCTGACAAACATGACATCTCTTGGCATAGTCGATGGAATCTCGTACGATAGAAGGGCAATAATATCTTAAATGCTTCAGTTGATGATACAACTTAGGACCGCCTTGATGCGCTCCACATACACCTGAATGGGCTTCTTCGAGAGCCGATGTTGCTTCTTGATTGGAGAGACATTGTAGTAGGAGGCCATCGAAGGATCTTCTGTACAGGGTGTTGTTAATGCATGTGTAGCTAGTTGCTCTCCTTCTTAATTTCTGTCTTTCTTGGGCGTCAACAGGAAGTATTCCCGACATGAAGTAATCCAGGAAAGGGGCTCTCCAGTCCTCTATTTGGACTTCACATATGGAGATAGTGTTGGTAAGTATTGATAAGCACTTGTTTGGGATTTCTTCGAGGAGAGGGGGCAGGACCCGCCTTTCTTCAAGCCTGATTTCTAATTTTTCTGTAGGTGAGAGAGCCATAGCAGCAGCAAGACTGCCCAAGGCATCTGCCTTTTGGTTTTTTGATCGTAGAACATGCTAGATCTTCAGCTCCTTGAAAGAGCTAATGAGTCCTTTGGCTTTTTGATAGTATGGAACTAATTCTTCCTTTTTGACGACATATGTGTCGAGAAGTTGATTCACAATGAGCTGTGAGTCTCCATAGGCTATAAGCGGATCCATTCCCATTTATGAGGCTATCTCCAAGCCTATAATGAGAGCTTCATAATCTGCCATATTGTTGGATGAAGCAGATGTCAAAGTAAAAGAGTATGGGATTAGAGCTTGTTCTGGAGTAACAAAAATTAATCCTGCCCCCGATCCTGAGCGCCTACACGCCCCGTCGAAGTACATCTCCCAAGAGGGTTGAATGTCGGCCATGAAGACTTCTTCATCTAGAAGGTCGTCTTTTAGGACTTCGATGTCTGGGATCGGGTATGCGGCGAGGAAGTCGACCAATGCTTGTCCCTTGACCACTTTCTGCGGAACATATGTTATATCGAATTGGGATAGCAACATAGCCCATTTTGCTAGTCGCCCCGATAAAGTTAATTTCTTTAATATGTACCGTAAAGGATCCGTTTTAGAAATGAGTTGGACAGAGTGCTCCAATAGATAATGGCAGAGCTTTTGGGTGGCAAACACCAAGGAGAGGCAAACCTTTTCCATCACCGAGTAGTTATGCTCAGGCCCAACCAGAGTCCGACTTAGGTAATAAAGAGCTCTCTCTTTACCTTCGTCGTCTTGTTGTGCTGGCAAAGCGGCCAGTGATCCAGGCGAGGTAGCCGTAAATAGGATCAAAGATTTTCCTTTAATAGGAGAGGCGAGAACCGGCGGGCTGATAAGATATTCTTTAATGTTTTGAAAAGCGTTCTGACATATTTCATCCCATTCGAAAGGCGTCCCTTTCTTCATGAGATGAGAGAAAGGTTTGCAACGTCCCGCCAAATTCGAGATGAATCTTCGTATATAGGCTAGGCGACCTTGAAGACTCTTGAGTTCATGAAGATTCCGAGGTGGAGGTATTTCTAGAATTGCCTTGACCTTAGAAGGGTCACCCTCGATTCCTCGTTTGTGTACTATGAAGCCGAGGAGCTTTCCTGATGTGACACCAAACGCGCACTTCATGGGATTCATCTTCAGATTGTACCGCCTGAGTCTGTGGAAGACTTCGGTTAGGTGTTTGAAATGATCTTGCCGATGCTTCGTTTTCACCACCAAATCATCGACGTAGCATTCTACGATGTCGTGTAGAAGATCACTAAAAATAAATGTCATAGCTCTTTGGTAGGTAGCTCCGGCATTCTTCAACCCAAACGGCATCACTGTGTAACAAAATATTCCTTTGGGTGTTCGAAAAGTAGTGAGTTCTTCATCTTCAGATGCCATTTTTATCTTGTTATACCCTGAGTATCCATCCATGAAAGAAAGGATTTCATGTCCAGTTGTTGCATCCACTATGAGCTTTGATATGGGCAGTGGAAAATCATCCTTTGGACATGCTTTGTTTAGATCTCTGAAATCTATACAGAGTCTAAGTTGGCCATTCTTCTTCTTCACAGGGACAATATTTGCGAGCCATTTGGGATATTGTACCTCGCGGATGAAATTTTCCTTGATGAGTTTGTCTACCTCGGCAATGATCTTGGGGATCAACTCTGGTCGGAAGCGCCTTTGAGATTGCTTGATTGGATGGATATCTTCTAATATGGAGAGGCGATGAACAACAACACTGGTATCCAAGCCTGGCATTTCTTTGTAGTTCCATGCGAACACATCTTTATTCTGATGGAGGAAGGTCATATATTGCTCCTTTTTGCTTGGCATCATGCGAGCGCGGATGAAAGTGGGGCGAGGATCATCATTTGTCCCTATATCTTCGAGCTCATCAACAGTTGCTTGGCCGCCATCTTCGAGTTGAGTAGGCGTTTCTTAGAGATCAACGAGCTCTGTAGAAGTCATGCAGACTTGGAATTGATATCCAAGCCCTGCCTTGTGGAAGGGTAGTTCTTCACCATATCGGATAGCCTTTATTTGTTCATCTGAAAGGATATCCTCGAAAGGTTGCTTTTGACCGCGACCTCCACATAAGCCTTCGCCAGAATTGATATCATACCCCATTTGAGTCATCATGTGAAGCAGCTTTTCGTCATAGAATGGTATAGGTAGGAATGACCTCTTGGCGACAGATTGGACCATAGAGGCTTCGACGAAGTTTATTGGATGATTATATTTTGTTTCCCTGCCTTCACTTGACTGACCTTCTTCTTTAATTGGCGGAGGCTTTACATGTGACGGAACCATTTTGGGGAGGGGTATGGGGAAGTCTTGAAGAATGGTCTTGGAGAGTTTCTCTTCAATGACTTTGAGTATAGAGTCCCCTATTTTCCTCTGGCTACATGGAATGTAGCGATATTTCTTCTTTCTTGAAGGAGGCTTCTTCCCTTGTTGAACCTCTGCTGTGAACTTCTCTGTGAAACCCATTTCCGTAGGAGGTGTAGCGATAGGCTTCTTCAGCTTCAAGGGTGGCTCCAAGTAAAACTTGGCGTTTGCAAAGAATGACTCTCCTGGTGTAAAGGGTTTCGTATCAGCAAACACCCTTTTGATGTCACCTTCGGGGGTTGGGTACTTGAAACGTTGGTGAAACGTTGAAGGGATGACCTTGTACTCATGGAGCCAAGGTCTTCCTAATAACGCATTATAGGAGGTACGAGTGTCAATGATATGAAAGACAACACTCGTGGCCAAATCTTGGAATTTCATGACTAGGCGTATAGAGCCATGGACTTGCTGACCAGCTTGGTTGAAGCCTTGCACTATAATGTTGCTAGATGTAAGGTCTAGGGTGTCATACCCCAATTTATGAAGTGTTCTAAGCGTCAAGAGATTAATAGCCGACCCACAATCTAACATTATACACGACGTGGGTATATCGTCGATGTCACCTGTTACTAACAACGGCCTATTATGTGTTTTTGAGCCGAGTAGTAAATCATCATCGGTAAACTCTATATTTAAAGTTTCGATTGTAGGGACATCATTTTGGGGGATTTCCTCCCGGTAATCGTTGGGAAAAGATAAAGCGATAATGAGAGATTTTCGAAGATCAGAGGAAAGACACAGGGCATCATAGACGCTAAGCAGTGATGGTATTTTTTTTAGATGGGAGACTACATTGTACTTTACTAACTCCTTAGAGTTTACATTATTTTGGATTGTAGCTTGCACTGCTTGCGGCACCGGGTTTTTCTCCCATGATGGTTGAGAATCTGGAAGTCGTCGCCCAGAGCGTGTGATGATCTCGTGGGCTTCAACATTCTCTTCTTCTGGGAAGCAAAGAGATTGGTCGTCATCTTGGAAGACTCCTATCGGGAGGCATGGATAGTGGTCCCAAGAGACATTAGTTTCCAGGACATATGGTGTCCTGGTCTGGAGATCTGTGGAGACTCGGTGTATGAAGCCCTGTATCTCTTCATATGGCATCTCCTTTCTCAAGATCTTGTACTTTGGGGCTCTATATCTTTTGGGCCCTGGTTGCCAGCCTTGAGGGAGTGAGGATCTTGGGGGGTTGAGCCTGGCGGCTCTAACCCTCTCTTTAGAGGCCTTCTTCTTTATCTGCTTCTTGCTGATGTAGGATCTCCCATACCGATCATAACATGGCTCTTCATCAGATAGGGACTTTTCATCATCCGCATTGGGAGGATGTAAATCTTCCAATGTCAGCCAAGGACACCCTTCAACAGGTTTGAGGATGGGGGCCATGTGCACTTCTGTGGGAATGTAGGGAGGGACGAGTGCATGTTCGTCTTGACGAGAATGTATTGAATGGAGATGCTCCAAAAGAGTTGAAGGAGTGTAGTCGTATGGAGCATCGGGCTTTGAAGAAGGGAGTGTGGTAGAGATCATGTATGTTGATTCTGCCTTCTTCTCCTTTTGATGCTTCTTTAGAAGTTCGACGTCCATGACTCTATCATCGATCAGTTTCTGAATTTTATCCTTCAGAACAAAACAATCTTGTAGGGTGTGGCCCAAGATCCTGTGATAGTGGCAATATAGAGGTTCGTTTACTTTATTTACCTCTTGCGGACGTCTCAGCTCTGGGAGCTCTATCAGTCCAAGGTCCTTCAGACCTTTAAACATATCAACCACTTCTTCTCGAGGGAAAGAATATTCTTTTTCTATTCTTTCTTTAAGGGTCTTTACTCTCCTCGGGGCATTTTCCGCAGGGATATTCTTAGATCGCATATGATCTTTTGGAATATAGATCTCCTTTGGCCTAGGGTTCTGTGTTGTGGAAGTCTGCATCACCGCTTTTCCTTTGGGAGGAGCTTTATCCTTTTTGGCAAGGTTCAACACCACGCCTATCTTCCGGGCTACATGTTGGAGATAGTTTTCGATATATGTTGCCTTGGAAGCCAATTCTTCAAAGGTGAGCGGACGAACACCTTGTAAATAGACTGCCATCTCTGGACGAAGATTGTTCATGCGCATGCGTACTGCTTCCGCCTCTGAAATGGGTTGCGGGCAGTGAATACTAAGGTTTCTCCATCGATTGATGAAGTCCGCATCTTTCTCATG
Source organism: Narthecium ossifragum (assembly GCA_963920575.1). Taxonomy (NCBI): domain Eukaryota; kingdom Viridiplantae; phylum Streptophyta; class Magnoliopsida; order Dioscoreales; family Nartheciaceae; genus Narthecium; species Narthecium ossifragum. The sequence continues at coordinate 19,620,221 of OY986964.1, read as the reverse complement.
TGAGTTTTGCTCTGTCTGGGTGAGTTCTGTGATTCCCACATTCCTTTGGGTGCTATAAAACCTTTGGAGGAATGCTTCTTGCATATGCTCTCACGAGGTGATGGAGCTTGGCGGTAGCTTGCTGTACCAAGTAAAGGCTGGACCAACAAGAGTCTGCACGAACTGGCGAAGTAGCAGTGCACCGTTGTGAACCGTATCTTGACAAGCCGCAAGAAAATGAGCAATGTGCTCATGTGGGGATCAACTTCCATTGAATTTGGTGAATTGGGGTTGTCTATAGTTATCCGGGAATGGGACCAAGTCAACCTCAGCTGGATATGGCTTCATATAGCCGGGCCTTATAGCATATTGGTTTTGCATTTGAAAGGCTCTTATATTTTCAGTAATCATCCTTTGAACTGTTTCCAAAGGTACCATATTTGGTGTGTGATTACTATGTAGCTGGTGGTGATCATGAGGTGGTAAGGAAGTGTTCCCTACATGTGGGACCTGCTCTTGAGGGATTTGAGCCCCCAAGTTAACCACCTCTGCCTCCTTCAGTTGTAGGGCGTTCATTAATTGATCGAGTTCTTCCTCCATTGAGGTGGTGAGAACTTGATAACGATCAAGTGACACTGCTCTACGATCTGGAGAGTTGGAAAGAGCAGGGAATTGTTCTTCGTATGATGGTTCAGGACTAGCCTCTTTGTTGTTTAAGGAATGAGTCACACTCCTGGTTCGAGGATGATTTTGAGGTATGACTGCATTCTGGGATTCAACAACAGTGGGCTTCTTCTTCCTCCTCTTGGCAGGGATATTCGAAGAGGTGTCAGTTGAAGCAGATACCTCATCATCTTGAATCCCGACCGGGCTTGCTGCAAAAACCTCGAAGGAATTCTCTGACCAGACTTCGTCTACGATGTCTCGTCGTGTAGGCGAAGATGTTTGAGCTTGGTTTCCTCGGATTTTAGGTGTCAATCCATAGCAAGGACGTCCCATGCCCTCAGCTTGGTATGGCGGACGGAAGACAGCGCCTCTCTTTTTCTTTTTCTTGTCAGCAAGCCTTTTAACAGAAGGACCTTTTGCTTCAGGAAAATTGACGTTTCGCTCGATATGCAGAGTGTCGGTGTCGCTTTTCTCGACCTCCTTCTCGATATGGAGAGCATTCTTCTCGCGGTTGATGTAGTTGATATAGGCAGTCTCCACATCCTATAAATAAATGTAGTAACTGGAGAGTCTAGACTCCCAGTATTTCCGCCGATACTCATATTCGGAGTATAAGTACTTACCATGATCTCTAGCTGTGTAGAGACCGGTCCGGGACTCATTGGGATGAGTCATGTGTGACTTGTGGACCGCTCTAGAAGTTATGTGCTGCACAGCAGAGGATCGAGAAGTTTGAGAATAATTCTTACCTTTAGAGTTTTTAGCATGTGACATGAAATTTTTAGCATGGTGGGATTTGTGGGAACAACACTCCTGAGTTCCCAATATCATCACAAGCTGCAGATCCTCTTTTCCTTGAAAAACTGCATACCGATGATGAGATTGGCAACCCATCAATTACAACCCAAAAGTGAAAACCCCTGATTAAGGATTCGGGCCTTAAAATCCCATTACATCCAAAATGAAAAAATAAGAAGAGAGAAGAATAAAGGAAATAGAAGGATCTTGGGTGAAGGCTTAGGCCTTCGACCCGCACCTTCGTTGCCGATGAAGAACCCTTGAATCTCTTGCTTTGGACTTTTGGTTTGATGGCACGATCTTCAAGAAAATAAGTTTCCTTCTCCTATCTCTCAGCGTCTTCAAGGAAATAAGTTTCCTTCTTCTCCAATCCTTTCATGCCTTTCCAACCTCTCTTCAACCTCCTTGCCTTCAACCCTCCCCCTCTATTTATAGGTGAGGATTAGGAGTAGTTGATGGCTGATTTTTTGAAATGTAGTTAGGGATTTGATGGTTAAGAGGTTGAGATTTGGATGGTTAAGATCTTGGATGTTAGGGAGTTAGGATCTATTTGAATTCAAATTTGGACTAGATTTTGTATTTGAACTTCAAATTTCAGATATTTGTTCAAATTTCAAATATTCGAACATGTTGTAATTTACCTTAACGCCCTTAGACAAGGGTAAGTGTAAATTCCCAAAATACACCTGTTATAGATCATTCATGTCTTTTGACCAAAATGCCCCTAGAAAGGGTAGGAATGCTTTCACATATTTTGGACCATTGTACCTCTGGAAGTTTAGAATGTCCAAAATACCCTCGACCCTCGTAGCTTATATAGGATGCCATTAAAGCTTTAAGAAGGCTGATATGAGGATGAAATTACCAAAATAGCCTTTTGGTACTTTGGTTGGTGTAGAGTCCATATATATTTTGGACAAGAATATCTTTAAAATAAATGATACTTTAAATGGTGGAAACAATATTTTTCATGTATGTTTGTGACAAATATGCTTTTAGAGCAAATGACCAAAATACCCCTGGGGGCTAAATGACTCAAAATGCCCTTTTTATATATCCTTGGTTTATGTAGGATGCCTTCAAAACCATTAAGGACTAATTTAGAATGTTCTAGGTGGGTCAAGCCTATATTTGGCTGGAATGACCAAAATACCCCTAGAAGGCAAATTGTACCGAAGTACCCTTTATGCTTCCGGTTTGTATAAAATGTTATAAAAACAATACAGAAATATTTCTCAGATATTGTAGGGATTCCTGAACACATATTTTGATCAAAATTCCCAAAATGCCCCTCACGGGGAAAGTTACCAAAATGCCCCTGAGTCCTTCTAACTTAAGTAGGATGTTATCCGGATCATGTAAAAGGCACGATGGGTTATAGGAGAGAGTATGAGCATATATTTTGCTTAAATCCCCAAAATACCCTTGATGTGGTAAAATTACCAAAATACCCCTATATCGACTTAGCTTTTTTAGGATGTCGTAAAAGCTATATAGGGTTATGATATGATATTTATAGAGTTCAGGCATGCATTTTGTCATGAATTCCTAAAATACCCTCGAGCGGGTAAAATTATCGGAACGCCCTTCATGCTTCTGGTTTGTGTAGGATACTTTCAAAACTATGAAGGATCACATATAGAGCAGTGTATGTGTGCTCTTTGTGTGTTTGAACTTGTATGTCTTAGAACATACCTTCGAAGACCTTCCCGTACTTGTTCCCGACGATCTCAAGCACCGTCACGCCCTAGATCACTGACGATCACCGCCGACGACATCCACCACGCCGCCACCTTCAGATCCGGTGCATCTGCAACCCAATCCGTCGATCAAACCGTACAAATGGAACCCCCACATCCTTGCGAAGCTTCCTGTGTCGTTGCCACACTCCGACGACCTGGTTTCGCCGTTGATCCAGCTCCGGCAGCTTCTCAGCCGTCCGATCAAGACTGCTACTTGATCCAGCCGTTTGATCAAGTGCTTAATGATCTTTGATCCAGTGCTTCCGATCTTCGATCTGAACCTGATCAAAGAGCCCCAAGCAATCAGGACCATCCAGATCATGTCCGAGTGATCACGATGCATACTCAGCTGTTGATCAAGCATCCGAAGGTTGATATGAGTCATCAAATGAGCTATCCTCCTTATTCAGATGCCATATTCAATCTGATCAGATCTGACCATGATGGTACCACCGGTTTGGCTCAACTAACCCAAGTCCAGATTGACACCGGTAGACCCAACCAAGTCAGACCATGAGAGTATGACTCAGCACAGCTGAAGCTTCAACTTGGTTCAACCAACTTCTAACCCATACTAGTGCAGCAGAAGCATGGTCCAGCCATCTTCACTTGAGATTCGACCAAAGCCAGCTTGACCCAGATTCAAGCCAAGTCCCTGCACAGTTGATCAGACCATGGAGATCAAATCCCATCTTATGATCATGGGCAACACTACTAATGGGACATGATGAGGATGATCCAGGAGAGCCGTTGAAGATCATATTCCTGGAGTTACCTGAGCCGTCTGATCGACCCCCAGATACTCCTTCAGCACTGCCCCTGCTACCCCTGGACCCGTCATGGGATCGACCTGGTTTCTCGCCACCGAGTCCAGAGCTACAGAAGCAAGTTGATTCGGTCCAGCCACATAGAGCGATCCTACCTGACTTGACTCTGGCCTTGAGGACAAGGCCAATTCTGAAGGAAGGGGGATGATACGAGTTGATCCGACTCGGCCAACTGGACCCAAACCCAGAAGAGGAACCAAACTGGTTCAGTCTCTTTCCTAGTTTGACTTGGACTTCCCTAGTTCAAACTAGAGTATTTAATTAGGATTTATCATTAGTCTTTTATATTTTATTGAGTCCTAGTTAATATTTGATTGTTAGGAATTAATTAAGAGTCCATTTGAGTCAGGAAGTTGAGTTGAGATTGAAAGCCTTATTACTTGCTAATTATGCAAGGAGGTTTTCTAGTTGGATCAGGACTCTGTCAAAGTCTCTATTAAAGTCTCTATAAAAGGACCTCAGTAGTTTGTTTCATGAATGATGAATGATGAAGAGAATTATTAAAAATAGTTGATAGAATATCATAGGAGTAGAGGTAATGTAGATTCCACCAGATATCCACCATCGATCCACCTTCTTCCCCGTTGGTCATCTTCTCCGCAGCCGGCATCGCCTCCACCAGTATCTCCCTCTCCACGCCACTTTCTCTCCGCCACGTGAGCGATCCCACGCCCAGTCACCAGCCATGTCACCGTCTTCTTCCTCTCTGCCCTCTCCCGTGCCTTAAACCCTAGCTTCACTGCCGGCCTCCTTTCCGTACCCTCTCCGGCCACCCCCGTCGCCATCCAACACCTCCAATGCCTTCCCCTATCTCCCACGACTCCGGCCATATCCTTCCCGTTGTCTTTCATCGTCTTCGGTGATATCCACAGCCGTCCAACCTCCGAGCTCCGCTGCCCTCAACCCCGAACTTGCCCCTAAACTCCTCTAAAAGCCTCCCTAGCCTCCTATCCAGACCTTCCCTGACCGTTCCCGACGTCCCAAGCCCCGCCGAGTTCCCCGTCGTCGTCCCCGACGCCGGCCTCCTCTCAACCCACCGGCCGACCTCCTAGATCCGGCCAATCCACCGTCTATCTTCGAGATCCGATCCGGTGGATCTCTTCCCCATAAACCCGCGACCCTTCCTGCCTAGGTCCTGACCGTCGTCGTGCCCCCGACGCCGGCGATCCACTCCGGTGACTTCTCAGCCCTCGGATCCAGGCCGGTTCAGCCCAACCAAATTGGCTCAGCCAACTTAAGTTGGTTCAGCCAAGCCACTTAGCCCAATCCGAGCCAGATTCAATTCCTTGAGCCAATCAATCAATCGGACTTGACCAGCCAAGTCCTACCACAATCAGGCTCAGCCAGATCCGATCCAGCAAGCCAGATTCAGCTAATTGGACTCAATCAAGTCCTTTCAGGCCGATTCTGATCGATTGGAGCAGTAGAGACCGATACGAGAGGATTACGAGTAGACCGCTCGTATCAGATCAATGAGATATTTTATGCTTAGTGACGATAGGTTGTGCTAAGGTTACCCCGAAGACAATCTATGCTAATCGAAGATAAAATATGTCTTTGGAAAAACACTCACATTTTTTAGGGATTCATGTAAGCTTAAGAAGTTGTGAATCTATAATGTCTAGATAAGAAAACAAGAGGATAACTAGAGAATACAAGAAGTGAAACTAAAGTGGATTGAGTAATCCCTAGGTTTTCTCTCATTGATCCATTTTAATCTCTTTAATCGCTTTCTTAATTAGTTTTAATTAATCAGTTTCCAAAATCCAAATCCATCCTTCTTTGCTTTAAAATTAGAGTCATGAGTGTTAATTCTGGTTTCTCCTTAGTAATTAAAGTGTTCACTGTGGTTCGACCCCGTATTTTATCAATATTCTACCCCATAGTTTAGTATTTTGAATAAGGGATTATAAATTTTATACTTGATTGAGTTTGCATCTGATTTAACGACGCATTTGTGAGCGATCAGTAACGCCATCGAGACTTAGCAGCGGCTATGCATTTCCATATAGGATATCTCGGACACGAAAAGGTCCTTCCCAATTAGGGCTCCATTTACCTAAATTCAGGTATTTAGTTTTCAAAGGTAGGATCAGCTTCCATACTATGTCTCTGGTGTTGAAGCTTCAACCTCGAACCCGCTTGTTGTAAGCTCGAGCGGCTTTCCTTTTTTGGGCTTTGATCTGATTCAAAGCTCATATCTGGGCTCCTTCCAATGAGTCGAGCTCTCCGAGCAGAGCTTCATCATACTGTGTTCGGCTTATGTGAATTTGGTGCTCTGTTCTCGAAGAGCCGATATGGACCTGATGGGGAGTACCACATCATGTTCATAAACTAACTCGTATGGGGTTGTTCCTGTGCTCTTGCATCGAGATGTACGAAAAGCCCATAAGGTCTCGCCTAGGATCTCCTGCTATCTCCTCGGATTTCCATCCGTGTCTATCATCTTTTGCACATTGTATTTTATGATTTTATTTGTTGATTCTGCTTGCACGTTGGTCTGTGCATAGTGGGGGGTTGAGTTCACTATCTCGAAGCCCTGTTCCTCTGCAAATCTTTGCATCTCTTGCCCATTGAAGTTAGTAGCCCGATTGACGGTGATAGACTGAGATAGTCCGAAGCGGAAAGTGATATGTTCTTGAATAAACTTGATGGTAACTTCTTGAGTCACTTCTTTAATTGGGATTGCCTCGACCTATTTTCTAAAATAATACGTGGCGCGCGAGGATGTATCTAAGTCCTTTGCTTGACGTGGGGTCGATAGGTCCCGTAGCATCCATGGCCCAGCCTCGGAATGACCAGGGCTTTACCACTAAGTGCAACTCGGATGTCGGGACTCGTGGTATTTGCCCATGCTTCTGACACATTACACATCCCTTAGCGTAATCTATGGCGTCGTTGGTCATGTTGGGCCAGTAGAATCTGAGTCGTTTAAGTAGTTAGGCCATCTTGACCCCAGCCTGATGGGCTCCCCGATACGCCATCGTGGACTTCTCCTAGAGCTCGAAGAATTTGCGGTAAAGCTCGCCTTCTAGTAGGAGGTATTTGGATGCCCTTTGTATTAGATCTTTTGCCCTCGAGTCTGGGATGGGTTTTTTGAAGTATTCCATGATTGGCTTCTTCCAGTCGGCCTCTGAGATAAAGTTTGTTGACATCTCGGAGGGCGTTAAGGTAACTTCAGCCTCTCCATTCGACCCTAATTGAGCCAGCATGTCGGCTTTGACTTTCTTGCCCCGTAGGACGTGGGTTAAACTTACCATCCGGAGCTGGCAATGTCGTCCCATACCTTGTGTAGGAATGGTTCGAGATCTGTGTTTGAGCATCAATACTCCTCAGATAGCTGCTTGATGACCAATTGAGAATCGCCGATGATCTCGAGGTCGAGAATGTTCATGTCTCAAGCAATCTCTAGGCCAAAAATCAAGGCTTGATATCCGGCCGCATTGTTTGAGCATTTGGGGGTGAGTCGTACTGTGAAGGCATGTTTGCCTCCTTGTGGAGACAGAAGAAGGACTCCGACTTTGGCCAATTGTGATGTACTAGACCCATCGAAGTATAGTTTCCATGGGGTGACTTCGATCAAGTCTGTCTCCAACTCTGTCGTTGGGGGTGGTGCAATCATGGCCATGGCAAAGATCCGCCAGGAAATCAGCCAAGGCTTGGCCTTTAACCGCTTTGGGAGGAACATAAATCATATCAAATTGAGTTAGGAACAGGTGAACAGGGGAGGTTCTCGCTGGCTCAAGCACCAAATCCCGAGGAAGATCAATGGCCACAGCCAGAGGAAGGCCGGCTAGATCTTCACCAGAATCCATGGCATTGAGGGGAAAGCAAGCTTCCCCCGGCATGGGAAAACGCCCAAACAGGGATCGAAGAGATGCCCTAGACAATGGGGGTCCTTCCTCCGACGATGCACTCATCGAGGGAGGTCCCCAACGCCGTCCATGACATCTTCTCCGGCGACCCATCGCCGGAACCCGCGAAGCTCCACAAAATCCATCGAAAAAACACCCAAAAAGAAGAGATCAGAGGGGGAAAGAGGATAGGAGCTCACCTGAGCCAAGAATGATACAAAATCCGGTGGAAATCGCGCCGGATCTACCCTTTTTCCCGGCGAGCTCAACCTTCCATTCTCCCAGATTTCTTCCTCCCTCTCTTCCTCTCCATCTCTCTCTCTCTCTCTCTCTCTCTCTCTCTCTCTCTCTCTCGATTTCTCTCTCTCTCTCTCTCTCTCCCTCTCTCTCTCTCTCTCTCGGTGAGGACTTGTCCCTCTACCCATGTGGCTCGTTGTAGACCGCAAGAGCACCTTGTTGGTTTGTTTCACACCCGCGTGTGCACACACTGACCTTGTTTGTGTTAATGCTTGATTAGAATGGTTAGGTGGACCCGGGATCGGAAGATCCCAGCTCGGGCGCGCGAAAGCTTGCTTTTGGGCAGCTGACGGCCCGTGAGCGATCGATCACTCCTAGGAGCGATCGATCGAACTCGTGAGTGAGTCAGTGGGTTTTTGACCCGTTCGGATCGATCCAAATGTTTTGGATCGATTCAGCCTGTCTCGGATCGATCCAAAACATTTGGATCGATCCAGCCTGTCTCGGATCGATCCGGACTGGCTTTTCTTTCGCGAGCAATCGATCGGACTCGGCGTCGGTTGCTTTTCAGCTTCGAGAGGACCGCCGCCGTTGGGCGTCGCTCTCTCTTGTCAGAAGGGGAGGACTTTCCCTCCCCTCCTTCTCCTTTTTCCCCCTTCCCCCGGCTTTCCCCTTCCCCTTTTCCCTCCTTTTCTTCCTCTTCTCCTCCTCCTTCTCCTTTCTTCTTCCTTCTTCCTTCTTGTTCTTCCACCCGCGGTTCTGTTTTTCCCCTGTTTCCGGCAGCCATCTTCTTCCCCTCCGTTCTCCCTCCTCCGGCCACCGTTTTGGGTGTTCTAAGGCTCGTTGGATCCGTGGCAACGAGAGGAAGATCCTTGAAGTGGTTTAGAACCTTGTTGCTGACCAGTTCGCGGGGAATCAACCGAGGAGTGCGTTTCGGGTAGGTTTCTACCTACTGATGTTGTTTTTGGGTTTTCTCTAGATCTAGCCGTTGGCTCTTGTTGATCTTGGTGTTTTTAGATTCCTCATGATTATTAGAATTTCTGGTATAAATTTCATAAGCTTTGGTTGAGATCTTAGTAGGATTTATGCATGATTAATCTCGGATTTTCCGGTTTCTGCTGTTCTGGAAGAACAGCCGGCTTGCGGCGAGTGTTTCGGCCAGTACGTGCTTGTTCTTGGGTTGGAATGAACATAAGCGTTGTAGATCTGTGAATCTACTCTCAAACCCAACTGATTTCATAATTTTTTGATGTTCCTATGATTTGTTATGAATTTATTGCTGGAGGGCTGCGTTGCAGCAATTAACTGGTAAGTTAGTGTGATTAGCGGTTTTGATTAGTGTTTTCCCGTTACTCCAACCGTTGGATGATTATGGATTTTGGATATGTTGATTCCGGCATGTTGATCTACTGATGGATAAGTTCGATCTTGAATGCGACGTCGTTTGGACGTCGGATTGACGGAATCAATTAGCCTCTAAGTAGAGGTTTTGGTGTTTTGAATATAATATTATATTTCGGATTATAATATTATATGTTTACTGTTCATCATCGTTTTCGGGGTTGCATCCCGTTGCAGCAGTCCTCGGTTGACGGTTGTGGTACCGTCGTAATGTCGGGACCCGCGGCGGATCGGCTGGCAGCGGTTGGTAGTACCGCTGCAGCGATCCGGTTGACTTATATGATGCCTTATCATACTGTTGCATGCCTATCTCCTGTTTGTGTATGTCATAGCATGCATTGTTGATTTGTGCATTAGTTGCATGGTTAGGGCGTGGGTGATCTGTGGGTCGCCGTCCCGAGGCTGGAAGCTCGGACTTAGCCCTAGGACCGGGGTTGGGTAGTTTGGACCCGGTTCGAATTGTGGTGTCCAGTCGATTCGATGATAGGCCTAGAGGACTGCTACACATGTTGCTTGATGATGATTAGAGGTCGTGTTGGCCTCGAGCTAGGTGTTGAGGGTGCCACCGGTGTCGGGTCTTGTTGATGAGAATGCATAATGTTATATTTTTATCCCTTAATACTTAGTTTCCTATGCTTATTTAGTTCCTAAATACACTCATTATTCTTATATTTTGATTTAGGATGCAATTGAAGTCCTTAAGTCGAAAAGAAGCTGAAAAGAGTGCATGGATCAACTTTAAAGATTTATCTGTACCTGTTCATGAAGAACCAGAAGATGTGCCATACATGGTTGGAAAGCTCTTGAAGTCTAGATTCTGGAGAATTTTACGGTTCGTGATTCCGAATTTCTTAGAGGAAGTTACTGCAATTTCAGTACCGATGCGCAGTCTAAATGGCAGAAAGGAAAATAAGCTGGAAGTCCGAGCCATCCGCCGATCGATCAGACCACGCAAAAACGAGACAGAACATGTGTTTTTCAGCGTCAACGCATCCGATCGATCCCTCCATCGCTCCTATGGGGTCCGATCGATCCGACACCAATGGTCCGATCGATCGGACTCGGAAAAAGTCAAAAATAGCGGATTTTTACTCAACCGATCGATCCAACACTCATAATTCGATCGATCGGACTTGGGAATTAAAGGGCGACAGAACGTATGCTTTTTAGAGGAACACAGTTCGATCGATCGGACCATCGATCGAACTCGGGAAGAGCCAGAGACGAAGGATTTTTACGAAATCGATCGATCCGACTTCCTTAGTCCGATCGATCGGGCTCGGGCGTGAATAGAAGTTGAAGATTTTAATGAGACCGATCGATCCAGCATCCAAGGTCCGATCGATCGGACTTTCCCAATAACAAAAATCAATGATTGTGATCTAATCCGAGGATGGATACAATTGAGGCTATAAATAGGACTCTTTCTAGGGTTTGAGGGGGGATTCTTGGACACTTTTGGCTGCTCTTTCTCCTCCTTTATATTTTTTCTAGGTTTTATTTTCTTTATTAGAATCTTTTGAGGATTGTTCTCGATGGCCCTGCGTGGCTAAATCTTGATCCTTGGTCGAGGAGACTGAAACCTCGGAATCAATGAGACTGTGAGATCTAATTTATTTTTATTGTTCAGTTTATAGATGAGTATTGAATGTTCTTCTGTGTTTATCTTCATGATTGTCTTGTCTAATTGCTAGGAGCGCTACTAGTTTATTATTCATGGCGATCTACTGCTAGGTTTGATATCAAATCCGGAATTGTTTGATCCCTCTAATCTGCGAAGCAACTAGGATCTAATAATTTACTGCTGATCAGATCTTGTTAGATCTTAGGAAGAATATTCAACTAGATTAAATGCAACCGCTTGTGCTTGTGTTGTTTAGCTTCATCGATCTCCCTATTCTTAACGCTACTACTAGATTAAATCTACAGCGCTTGTCTTAGGTTGTCTAGTAGTTAGGGTTGATTAGATCGCTTGTTTCTAATTAACTATGATTGAGGAGAGATTCGAATTAAATTCGAACGGTGAATATTCATGGTATAAATTGATTGATACTTGCATCTATGATCAGTTGTTGGATTCCGATGGTGGATGTTGACTCAGACCAAGGTTTGTTCTCTTGATTCAACTTGTTTCTTCGTTTTAAATTATTTCTTTATTGTTTTCCTCATGATTAAAAACCCCCCTATCTTTATTCACTTAGCACAAAACTAGACTAAACACTCTTCGTGGGATCGACTTGTACTCGCACTACTACATTTTTTTTGAAGAGTATTGGATTTATTTTTGAGTGTCTGCGACAGCACATCAAATTTTGGCGCCGTTGCCGGGGAGTGATTCTAGTTGATTTTTGTGCTTATAGTGATCTTTATTTTCATCAAAAAATAATAAAATAATAAAATAATAAAAAAAAATTATATAGTTTCTATGGTTTGAATGTATGGACCCGAATTATAATATGCCACCGGGTGACATATGGAATGAAGATTTGCCTTTTGGTTATGGATCCGTTTACAATAATGACACATATGGTTTCTCAAACCCGGCCTATGATTCATATTCATATTCTTATAACTCGGATTTTAGAGGTCATACCGACCCTAGTTGGCAGTTTCATGGTTTCCCAAACCCGGCCTATGATTCATATTCATATTCTTATAACTCGGATTTTAGAGGTCATACCTACCCAAGTCGGGAGTTTCAAGCAGAAATGCTGGCGATGCTGAAGGAAATGGAAGAAAATATTAATTCCTTAAGAGAATCACGTATTTTTTGGGAGGAAAGATTTTCTAGGGAACGTGAAAAAACTGAGAACCTCTTCATTGCTCAGTCACAAATGCAACAAGAGCCACTAATAATTGACCAAGTTAATGTGAGTCACTCTTTTGATAAAGAAGTTGATAGATATGATTCTATACCTCATGCTTGTAATGATAATACTTGTGATGCCTTTGTTTCTGATGATAATGATATATGTCATACTACTTGTGATTCCTTGTCGGTTCATGAAATTAATGATGATATTTCACTGACTGCTGAGGTTGGAGATGCTTCGGGGGAGATTCTACAGAAGGCAAATGAAGAAGTTGTCCAACCATGTCCAGTCGACCGCGAGAAAGATTCAGTCGACCGCCGAGAATACCAGGAGCATTTATTCGAAGAACCTCCTCTAGCTGAAGTTGAAAGCATCCCTCTTACGCCGCGAGGTATATTTCCTGTGACTATCTCATCGTCATTAGTGGTTAAAAAGGAGATGACCTTAGTAGATATTTTCATATCTCGACGGATTTATTTTTGATCATGTAATCTTGACATCTTTGACAATCCGAACGACGACATTATTGATAGTTCAATGGATGATTCGATTATAGTTGAGCAGAATGTTGACTCCTTTCTTCCTGATCACCATGATGACATGCATTTTTGTTTGAGAGATCTAGCTATGTTGTTTACTGGTGTTAGTATGGAAAAGCTAAATCTCAGTTTTGAAATATGCCACTTGAGTTCATATGCTAAATTAACCTTGCTAGCACTATTGAGGTTAAATATCCATATTATGGCATCCATTGATTTTGCATACTATCGTGCTAGAGAACGACCACCGAGGGCACGATTAAAACTTTTTCTATTGTATATAGTAGTTTAGTTTGTTTTATTTGCTTTATTGTGTGCTTGAGCGTGCTTGAATTATTTTTAGGTTGTGTGCTTGCATGTTTGCTTTTGTTTTGCTTTGCTTTGCTTTTGTTTTTAGGTGATCGAGCATTCCCTATCATACCTGAAGAATTCGCCCAGCCACGGTGATCATGGAAAGTCAAAGTTTGGCGACTCCCACAGTATTCAAGGAAGAAGCGTGAATTCGAGCCAATGACAATAAACAAAAGCGCTGCTTGGAAGGCAACCCAAGGGGAGTTCGTTCCTTTCTCTTTTTATTTTCACATTTCCATTTTAGTTATGTTTACCTTTTCTTTGCATTCCACCTTACATTGGGGACAATGTCAGTTTCAAGTGTGAGGGAGGAGATCTAGGTTGTATATGCCATGAGCGAGAATTAGTTAAGCTTAACATATTCATAACATGATTGAATGAGTAATTTTGCGACTTAGAATTAATTAGTTGAGTTATTTTCCTTGAGATGGTAGTGACTAAATTAGTAGACAAAAGCTGGTGAGATTTTGAGCCTTTAGACTAACACATTCATTTCAGTCTCACTATTTTCTTTCATGAGAGATATTCTTCCATGGATTTGTTTCTCTAGTACTTGCTTTGATTCTATTCGAGGTCACATTGACACATGCAAGCATGAATATGATTAAGGCCATCTTTGTTATAAGCTACATAAGCCAAATAGCCTACCTTGTGATTAATTTTTACTTTTGCTAAACACCTTTGAGCTTTATTGACTTCATTGTTAACCCACATTACAAGCCTTAAACCTGAAAAATATTTCCGTTACCCAAGCCATAAAACTAGTGGAGCATTGATCATCATTATGACATGTATGGGTGCAAAAGTTCAAGTGTGGGGGTGTTTGGATTTGTGGTATGGCTATATTTGAAAAAAAAAAAAAAAAAGAAAGAAGAAAGTGAAGGAGGAAATTGTTTCTCATGTTACAAAATGTGTTTATGAATCATCCTAATACTCCAAAAAAAGGGTTATGTCTATGTATGATTTCTATAAAAGGTGGAAGTTGTTGCAAAAGATTGTTCACTATTTCAGTAAAAAGTATTCCTTTGAACAATCTCTTTGCCAAGGTCGTAATGCTATATGGTTCGAGTATGTTAAAGCCAAATTGAAGAAGTTGCTGAATGGAGTGATTGGTTGTACATGTCTTATTGATGCATTTTTGCTCCATTAATTCCATTGGCTTTTGAGCTCCATTCCCAAATATTTCCCACCTTAATCCTAGACCCCATTACAACCTTTTGAAGTCCTTATAATTTGTGTGATGCATGTGATTCTAGTGGTGGAGAATGAGAAGATATGCAAGCTTATGGTAGATCATTTTCATTGGAATGAATTTGAGTGAAATACATACCCTTCAAACACATGAGAGTTGAGTGTTAATTTCCGTGAGGGTCTACTTATTTAGTATGCTTCATCTTCAAGTGGAAATGCTTACTGATTGATTTTTATGTTGTCTAAAAATGTTTGTTCATGATGTGTTATGAGTTGTGAAGAGCTTGATTGTTCTTTGTTGATGGTGTTGCAACCTTGATATCTTGAGTAGAGTGAATTTTAGTTTTGCCCGAGGACGAGCAAAAGCTAAGTGTGGGGGAATTTGATGAGAATGCATAATGTTATATTTTTATCCCTTAATACTTAGTCTCCTATGCTTATTTAGTTCCTAAATACACTCATTATTCTTATATTTTGATTTAGGATGCAATTGAAGTCCTTAAGTCGAAAAGAAGCTGAAAAGAGTGCATGGATCAACTTTAAAGATTTATCTGTACCTGCTCATGAAAAACCAGAGGATGTGTCATACATGGTTGGAAAGCTCTTGAAGTCTAGATTCTGGAGAATTTTACAGTTCGTGATTCCGAGTTTCTTAGAGGAAGTTACGGCAATTTCAGTACCGATGCGCAGTCTGAATGGCAGAAAGGAAAATAAGCTGGAAGTCCGAGCGATCCGCCGATCGATCGGACCACGCAAAAACGTGACAGAACATGTGTTTTTCAGCCACAACACATCCGATCGATCCCTCCATCGCTCCTATGGGGTCCGATCGATCCGACACCAATGGTCCGATCGATCGGACTCGGAAAAAGTCAAAAACAGCGGATTTTTACTCAACCGATCGATCCAACACTCATAATTCGATCGATCGGACTTGGGAATTAAAGGGCGACAGAACGTATGCTTTTTAGAGGAACACAGTTCGATCGATCGGACCATCGATCGAACTCGGGAAGAGCCAGAGACGAAGGATTTTTACGAAATCGATCGATCCGACTCCCTTAGTCCGATCGATCGGGCTCGGGCGTGAATAGAAGTTGAAGATTTTAATGAGACCGATCGATCCATCATCCAAGGTCCGATCGATCGGACTTTCCCAGTAACAAAAATCAACGATTGTGATCTAATCCGAGGGTGGATACAATTGAGGCTATAAATAGGACTCTTTCTAGGGTTTGCGGGGGGATTCTTGGACACTTTTGGCTGCTCTTTCTCCTCCTTTATATTTTTTCTAGGTTTTATTTTCTTTATTAGAATCTTTTGAGGATTGTTCTCGATGGCCCTGCGTGGCTAAATCTTGATCCTTGGTCGAGGAGACTGAAACCTCGGAATCAATGAGACTGTGAGATCTAATTTATTTTTATTGTTCAGTTTATAGATGAGTATTGAATGTTCTTCTGTGTTTATCTTCATGATTGTCTTGTCTAATTGCTAGGAGCGCTACTAGTTTATTATTCATGGCGATCTACTGCTAGGTTTGATATCAAATCCGAAATTGTTTGATCCCTCTAATCTGCGAAGCAACTAGGATCTAATAATTTACTGCTGATCAGATCTTGTTTGATCTTAGGAAGAATATTCAACTAGATTAAATGCAACCGCTTGTGCTTGTGTTGTTGAGCTTCATCGATCTCCCTATTCTTAACCCTGCTACTAGATTAAATCTACAGCGCTTGTCTTAGGTTGTCTAGTAGTTAGGGTTGATTAGATCGCTTGTTTCTAATTAACTATGATTGAGGAGAGATTCGAATTTAATTCGAACGGTGAATATTCGTGGTATAAATTGATTGATACTTGTATCTATGATCAGTTGTTGGATTCCGATGGTGGATGTTGACTCAGACCAAGGTTTGTTCTCTTGATTCAACTTGTTTCTTCGTTTTAGATTATTTCTTTATTGTTTTCCTCATGATTAAAAACCCCCCTATCTTTATTCACTTAGCACAAAACTAGACTAAACACTCTTCGTGGGATCGACTTGTACTCGCACTACTACATTTGTTTTGAAGAGTATTGGATTTATTTTTGAGTGCCTGCGACAGCACATTACTTGTTCTTTGGGGGGCGGGGAGGGTTAGTCCGGCCCAGGTAGTGTTTGTTCCTGCCAGCAGTGGCGACCAGTGTGGGCCCAGTCCGTTTTGGGTAACCGCAGCTGGAACCCTGCGACACTAGGTGTATTCAGGATGGGCCCAGTCCATTGGGGTGACCATGGTTGGATATGCCTAGAGACACCGGTGAAGGGTTATGGGACCCTTGCAGCACACTCGAGTCTGGCTAGAGAGCGACACTGTTGCGTTTCCCTCTTCCTTCTGTGTGACGTAGTGTAGAACCCTACTGAGCTTTATGCTCACTCTTACCAGGACTGCGTTTTGCAGGTGCAGGCGTTAGCTCCTCTTTGGTGGCCCGTACAGGGCAGTTGGTCGGCGGTGCAGCGGCGCCAGGAGGAGTCTGATAGGTGGTGATCATTTACTGCTTTTACCCTATGTTAGATAGTCTCCTACTAGAGTAATGTTGTATTTGAATCTTCCCCTCTCCGAGGATATGTATATTAAATCTATTTGGGTTTGTAAATTTGTGGTTCGAGGTTTCATTAAAATATTGTCTTTTAATTGAGGGTGTTTTGTGATAAATTGTTAGGGAGACCAATAGGTTAGAGGAAACCCTCGCCAGCTTTTCTTCCGCGTTATGTAGGTTCCGGTTCACTTCATCCGGCCCGGTTTGGCTTTCGCGGGTCGGGGCGCGACACACTCTCTCTCTCCCTCCCTCCCTCTCTCGGGTTTGGCAACCAACTAAGGGGAAGGAGAAGAGGGAAAAAAAGTGGAGAGGACTCTCGATTTGTCTAGAAGGAGGGATGGTTTTTTTGCAGAAAACCCCAAGCAAAACCCCTTATTATGTGAAAGGTCCTCCAATATTCAAAAAAACCCTTATTAATCCAAATAGGCCCTTACAAGGACTCCCTCCTATTCTTGCGCGTCAAGTCCAGAATCTCCCGTGCCTAACTTCCTCTTTGCCACATCAAGTCCTCTCAACAACCTAATCAAAGTAGAAGTTGGACAATGGCCCGTTCGGATTGCCCCCAATGGCGAACTGCATTATCTACCTACATCTTGGGACGCCAAGCGCGTCGCATCACGCGCTTTCGAATCGGGCGCGTGCTCGCCATGTGCGCGTGCCTCCGCGTTCTCCTAACTCGTGCTGCCGCGAGTGTCGCTTGTCTGACTTGTGCCATGGCACATCATGACTCTATCTTGGCCCAATCCGTCATGCCATCTTCTCGCCTTGCCACGCCATCTTCAAAGTTTACCGCGCCATTGTTGGAGAGATGCTTGCTTGCATTTCTTGGCAGGATTTGCTCGTTATCTTGAGGCCACCAAGCCACTCATGACACAGTGTACCGAACGAAGCCGTTGCAGGTGACGAGAGAGGACGGAAGAAGAGGAAGAAGGGGAGATGGGAGGAAGCTGGTGGGTGAGGTGCTCCCCGGGAGAGCAGACATCGCATCACCTTTAGGGGGCGAATGGCGGGAAGAGGAAGGCTGGTGGCATGAGGTCCTCAGGAAGAGCAATTGGAGTGGGAGAGGGAAGATGGAGGATTGGAGTTCGGGTTGGGTTAGGAGAGGAAGAAGAAGGAAAGGGAAGGAGGAATTGGAGGTGAACTAGGAGAGGGGCTCTTGGAGTCCGGAAGGAGGAGGAAAGAGGAAAGAGAGGGAGAAAGCTAGACGCGGCCGGCGAGCGGAGGCCAAGGCTGGCTGCAGCGGGAAGGCGCAACAGGCGGTCTAAAGGCCACTGCTGTTCCGCGAGAGGGGCATCTACGGAAAGCTCGGACGGCTAGATGTGGGGAAGAGGAAATGTGGGCTGCGGGGAAGGAGGAAGGGAAAGGAGGAGAGGAAGAAGGAAGCAGGAAGAAGGAAGAAGGAAGGAGGACAGGGAGGAGGAGGCAGAGCCACGGTGGAGGCCACGGGCCTTTCTGCAAGGCAATGACGTGGTTGCCGACTGGCGATGGCGGAGGCCACGAGGCATGTGGCAGAGGCCACGAGGCACGTGGCGGGTGAAAGTGCAAGAGGGTGGTGGTTTGGACCTTTAATAAACAATCGATGAGTGGAAAACCTAGGTAGGAGGAGTCTAATAATTCGTATGCTTATAAATGAAATGAATGATAAATAAACAAGTAAATAAGGATGATATGAGAGTTAGAGAGATTCCACCAGATTTTTATAGTGATTCGGTCAACCTGACCTACGTCTACTTCACTCAAGGCCCTACTTGAAGTTGCACTACTTGCCCGACCTCTTACAAGCTTTTCAGCAAGCTTCTCAGTGCTTGGCAATCTTACAATCTCCCCAATACCTCTTGGGTATTCTCCAAGTCACTCTTGGATATCTCTCAAGGTCTACTTCACAACTTGAAGTAGTTTTACAAAAGATTAAAGCTCTCAACCAAGAAAAAAATAAAAGATAAACTTTTTAAAATATACACCAATAATTTTTTTGCCCCCCTCCTCAAGTTTACTGCATCTTCCCTCTTATACTTGAGCTTCAAAGCCTCCCAAAATAGCTCCCAATGACTATTTTGCTTTTCTTCAACAGCTCTCTAACGACTATATTCCTGACTGTCGGTCGACCGTCGTATCATCCGCCACATCGTCCGTCGTGCTCAAACTATAGCCAGGATCGACCGCCGCATCAGCCTTCAAGCTTCACGGTCAACCTTCGCATCGACCGTCAGCTTTTGTGAGGAAATGAAGGTTTCAGGGTTGATGCCTTGTTCGACTGTCGCTTCTCCAAATCAAATCACATAGGTCGCGGTCGAGTGGTGCATCGACCGTCACATCGTCCGCCGGCCTCCAACATTAAAAATGGCTTTCCCTCCAAACCAATACTTAGCCAAAGTATTAAACACACAAACATCCTCCGCGATCAATTCATGCATCGACCGCCGTATCGACCGCGAGTACAAAAATATTTAAATATTGAATTTAACAATTTCCAAATTAAGGGATACAAATATCAAATCATTCTTTATCATTATTAAACATATTGGCATCATTAAAACAAGATTAGGATCAACAATCTCCCCCTTTTTATGATGGCAATCATTTCCTCCTTTTTTATGATGGCAATTATTTCAATTGTGATGATAAACATTAAAGGCTCCACCTTAATCTATGCATTCATTTCTTTCATAAAATATGTTCTAAAGTGTATACTAAGGATGTACACAAGTCATATGTCTCTATAAGGATATAATAAGCTTAATTAGAAGCCTAAAAGTATGAAAATTCAAAATTTGACATATTCATCTCTTTGGATAAGAAATATGACATTTGAGCATTAATCATACAACATTAAATTATAAGGCTCAATATCACATCATAATATATCTCCTCTGACATCATCAAAAAGCAATATAGGAGGGGGAAGAAAAAATCAAGTTAAACCATCAATTGAAAAATAAGGACTTTTTAGAAAACCAATTGAAAAAAATGATTTTAAAATCAAAAGCAATCAAATCTTCACAAAAACAAGTTATCATGAAAGAATTTCTTAAAACATTTGTGCTAAAGTTGAGAAATAACTTTTAGAAAATGGAGTAACAAGATATAATGGTGGGATCATATATCATTTGATGAGTAAAGCATACCTCCATTTCTATAAGAGTAATTTGTTATCCCTCATCATATTCTTTGAGCCTCCACTTATCAAGTTCTGTTTTCTTATCTCCGAATGCAATCAAGCAAAGGTTAGCAATCTCTTTTTCATCCTCACCGGAGGTGGAGCTCAAGTCATTTTCTCCCCAAGTTGTCGCCATGGCCTCCTTCTCTTTAAACTTCTTCTTTCAAGTTTTCTTGAGCTGTGGGCAATCGGACACGTAGTGTCTGGGTTTCCTACACTCAAAATAAATAATTTTATTTAACTAAGAATAGGAGTTTCCTTTTTCACCTTTGGGGGTGTTCTTTCCTTTATGCTTGATGATTCGTTGAATTCTTCTTGTGATCTTTTCCATCTCCTCATCATCATCTTCATTGCCTTAATCCGATGATTCCTTGTATGAGGACTTGAGAGCAATGGTTTGTTTTTTCTTCATCCCTTCATCATTGTATGAGGACTTGACAGCTTTGATAAATCTTTAGCATCTTCGATTGCCGTCACCTTAGGATCCAATGACTTAGGTAGGCACCTAAGGATCTTTCTCACAATCTCATCATTAGCATATATTTTACCAAAAGATTCAAGTACATTAAGAATATTGGTAAAGCGAGTAAACATTTCACTAATTATCTCATCATCCTTCATGCAAAATAATTCATAATCATGAACAAGCATGCTAATTTTAAACTCCTTGACTCGGTTGGTTCCTTCATGAGTAATCTCAAGCTTGTCACATTTACAATATGAAACTCTATTGAATTTATTTCGGCTAAGAACGCAAAATAGATAGTTTTTAGCCTTGGCATTGATTTGAAGTTTCCTAAAATCAGTAGTGGTATATTCACTCTTTGCCTTTGGGACTTCTTTTCCCTCAATGATCTTCATAGGAATGAATTTTTCATGTCCCTCTATGTTGTCCATATCAATTTAGGATTGTCGAAGGGTTGTTAAACCATAAAAATAGAGAGCTAGCTTTAATACCAATTGAAATTGTAATATGGGGGTGGTGGTCTGTGTTGATCCTAACCTTGTTTTGATGATACCAATTTACATTAAATTATAAAATATATGTTTAATATTTATTACCTCTTTAATTGGAAGCCTTAAATTCAATATTTGAGGAATCATTGTACTGACGGTCGATTCATGGATCGTCCTTGAGAATGTGACGGTCGATGCATGGATCGACTGCGAGGTTGCATGGTGGATGCACCAAACTTGGCCATATGAAATGTTGGCTCGCGGTCGATCAGAGCATCGACTCTGGAAATGCATTTTTTGGACAGAGCCTCACAGTCAATGCGACGGTCGATGGACCGGTTGACCGTGGAATTTGGATATTGTGGTTTAAAATGTTGTAGGCTCACGGACGATCCAATGGACGATGCGGTGGTCGATTTGAGCATCGACCCTGGAGCAAGCTTTTCCCACCATTGGTTCACGGACGATCTCATGGACGATAGGTGGATCGACCGTGGCTCAAGAAGGCTGAGCTTTTGTACCTGGCAAACGATGTGATGGATGATGTAGGGGTCGACCGCCAGCAACGCGCAGAGTAAAAAACTAGTCATTGGAGAGTTACAGGGAGCCGTTGGAGCTTCTTTTTGAGCTGGTTGAAGGCCAAGTATAAGTAGTCTTCTTTTGTAAACTTGCCATAGTCATTATTGATATTTATGAGATCATTTGTGCAAGTTTAAGAAAGAGTTTTCTACTCATCTCCCTTGAGCCTAAACCTTTGTAAACCTTCTTCGAGTTTGAAGAAGTACATTGAGAGCCATCCAATTGTTGTTGGGAATGATTATAAGGTTACCAAGCACCCGGAAGATTGGAGAAAAAACTTGTAACGATTTGCAAGTAGTGGAACCTCAAGGAGGACCTTGAGGGAAGTGGACGTAGACCAAGAGTTGGGTCGAACCACTAAAAAATCGGTGCAATCTCTCTAACCTCTCTCTCATTTATTCTTGCATGCTATTTGACTTGGGTTTTCATCTCATGCACAAGCATTTAAGGTGTTAGACCTCTCCTACCTGATTTTTTCATTAATCTAGTTTTTCAAAAATGGTCCAATTCACCCCCCCCGCTCTTGGACCTTTTGATGAGTGCATGAAAGTGCACTCTGAACAGTCTTATAACCATCTCAATTGTTAGATTACTATCCTTAATCAACATATTTATTACTATTTTTATATCTATATGTTGCTTCACATAGTTGTTTGGAAAATGCAGGAAAAAGGAGTAAAGAAGCTGAAAAGATTACATGGATCAACTTGAAATATTAAACTGTACCTGGTCATGAAGAACCAGATGATGTGCCATACACCTTTAGAAAGATCTTGAAGTCTAGTTTCGGGAGAATTTTACGGTTCGTGATTTGGAGCTGCATAGAGGAAGTTACAGTGTTTTTCGTACCAGTGCGCAGGGCAGAATAGCTGAAAAAGGATGCAGGAAATAATAGATCGATCTTCTTTACTAGAAAGATCAATCATTGTGGGCATCGTCAACAACTGATGAAAGAGATCGATCTCTTCCTTCAAAAAGATCGATCTGAACCTGGGCGTGTTGGAAAGAGCCTAGTCTATGGAGAAAGAAGATCGATCATTTCTTTAAAGAGATCGATCTTAGTCGAGGCGAACCAGGTTACGAAAATTGAGAAAAGAAAGAAGATCGATCTCTATCCTTAAGGAGATCGATCCTTTGTCGGACGACCTGAAAATGAACGGACCAGATTTAATCCAAAGGTTAAAGCAAAATTAGGGCCTGTTTGGTTTTAGAAAATGCTTCCTGTTTTTATTTTCTGTTTTTATTTTCTGTTTTCTGTTTTCATTTTCTGAAAATGAAAATATGAAAACGCGTTTGGTTTGAAATGTTAAAAAACTATTTTCTAGAAATGAAAACATGAAAATGTGTTTGGCTCGTAACTATAGTTTTTGTTTTCAATGAGTTTAATTTTATAAGGTAGTTATCATTATTTTGCATTTATACACGGAAGATATAATTAATATGAGTTTTATATATTATTTGTAATTCACTATTTTGGAGCCATTAAATCTTATATTTTTTTAATACAAGTATATAATGTATATATTCAAGACATAATTTTTTTCATAAGCAATACATACGTTTTGACTTTTAAATTAAGCAAAATAATAGAAATTAGAAATTTAAAACTTATGAAACATTAAAGCAATATTGAACTACAACATTCTCCAAATAAAATACGATAACATCAAGTTTGTTGTCTAAAACAACACTACAAACAATATGGAAAGTTTATACTATATTAATAGCAAAGGATCATCAGTGAGTCGCCAAAAAGTCATTCCACATTTGTGTAGCAATTTGATCTCTAAATTGTGCCATTTGAGCCGTTTGACTAACATCAACACGTATGACTTCTTGATTCGCGTTCAACCCTTGTTCATCTTCTATTATCATTTGCTCGGTTGAATATTCCGCAAAAAGTCCATCCAAACGTCCATCCAAGGCATGCTTTTGACGAATGTAGTTGTGTATTGTGCAACATGCAGTAGAAATTTGTCTTTGCCTGCTAACTGGATAATTAGGCATCATCTTTAGAATAGGGAATCTTGCCTTCAACACTCCAATGCATCGTTCGATCACATTACGACATGAAGAGTGTCTATAGTTGAATAACTCTTCCTTGCCTCGCAGTCTTCCTTGTCCATGAAGAGTGTCTATAGGGTTTCTTACCCCTATTTAAGGAGGTTGTCTAACACTTATTGGGGGACTTTTGGCAGTGTTTGGAGGAGAGGAGAAGGGTTCCAGGCTTGGTTTTCTTTTCTTATTTCTTCATTAGTTTTGATGCCCTCATGATGAACATGAGTGGCTAGTTCTTCTCTAAGGTACCGATGTAGCTTAACTGAATCATTCTATGTTATTGGATCATATTTATTTAATCAGTTTATATTTCTTGTTTCATTCATTATTAGAACTGAGATCTTAAATACCTTTATCTGGCCAATAGAAGTATTATAGATTATGTTATGTGAGATTGGGTGAGGGTTCATTCCCTAATCTTGCAGGATCTATGAATGAATGAGATTTAGTCGAAGCCGAGTTCAAGCTAAGATACTTCTTGGTTCATAATTGTTCTTCAGAGCTTAATGGATTCTTGATTGACCCTTAGCTATGGGTTCATTAACTAGGGTTAATTGAGGGTACTTGGTGAAGACCGCGATCGAACGGATCATCATACCGGAAGAACGAGCCTTTGGAATTAAACTGAAATCTTGATTGATTCAATGCATAGAATGAGGATGTTATGGTGAAATCGGAACCTTAGTATTCGTCCTTCATATTTCCATTGTTTTCTTATTTCGTTATTAGATCTTCTATTTTCGAGACTTCATATTTCTTATTTTTCCTTCCTTATTTCCTTTCTTTTCTGTTCTTTAGCGTTTCACTCTAATAATCTTTACAAATCTCTGTGGGTATGATACTCGTCTTGTTACTATACTGATTGCACCGATTCGTATACTTGCGAGATATAAAATTTATTCATCACCTTCCGTTTGGACCTTTAATAAATAATTGATGAGTGGAAACTCTAGGTAGGAGGAGTCTAAGAACACGTATGCTTGTAAATGAAATGAATGACAAACAAACAAGCAATTAGAAGGATATGATAAAACATCCTATAAGTCCAAATGGATAGCTGCAGCGGTACTACCAACCGCTACCAGCCGATCCGCAGCGGGTCCCGGCAATTACGACGGTACCACGACCATCAACCGCGGACTCCTGCAACGGGAAGCAACCCCGAAAACGTTGATGAACAGTAAAATATAATAATATAATTTTCGAACATATAATATTATTAAAATACCAAACATCCTCTACTTAGAGGCAAATTGACCCCGTCAATCCGATATCCACACGATGTCGGAGTCGAGATCCAACTTAGTCACCAGTCGATCAACATACCTGGATCAACATACCCAAAATTCAGAAACATCCAACGGGTAGATTAACGGGAAAACACTAATCAAAACCGCTAATCAAACTAACTTACCATTGCTTGCTGCAACGCAGCCCACCAGTACGAAATTCATAACAAATAGTAGGAAAATTAGAAAATTATGAAATCAGTTGGATCTGAGAGTAGATTCAAAGATATACCACTCTTATGTTCATCACAACCCAAGCACATGCACGTACTGGTCGGAACACTCACCGCAAATCGGCTGTTCTTCAAAAACAGCAGAAACTGGAAAATCTGAGATTAAACATGCTTAAATCCTACTAAAATATCAACCAAAGCTTATGAAACTTAAATCAAAAATTATACTAAGCAAGAGGCATCTTACAACACAAAGAACAACAACATCTACCGGCTAGATCCAGAGAAAACCCAAAAACAACTCTCGTAGGTAGAAACCTACCGGAAGCGCACTCCTCGGCTGATTCCCCACAAACCAGTCACCAACAAAGCTACAAATCACACCAGGGATCTTCCTCACGCCACCACGGATCCAACGAGCTTTGAAACACACAAAACGGTGGCCGGAGGAGGGAGAACGAAGAGGAAGAAGGGGCTGCCGGGAAAAAAAGGGGAAGTAGAGAGAAAAAAGAGAAGAAGGAGAAGAGAGAGGGGTAAAATATACAGATACTATAGCTACAGTAGCCGACCTACTGTAGCTACAGTACCGACTGCTACAGTAGCCGACCAGCTATAGTGGTCATGATCAGACCGTCCATCTCGATCCTCCCCGATCGAGCTCCGATCTTCCGATCGGGAACGCCTATGAGAATCTAATCAAACACAAATAACAATCAGGGGCTGTGTGTGCACCACGCGGGTGTGAAACAAACCGACATCGTGCAATTTACCAAATTGCCCCTTGTGGTTCAAGAAACAATGTGATCCATTAGATCGCGCGCTCGACACGAAACAAACAAACGAGCCACCGGTCTGACCCAGCCGGTCAACCCAGGAGTAGAGGGATAGGTCCTCACACCGGCGACCTACTCCGGCGAACCTCAGCCTTAGATCAACTCCGGTTCAGCCCAACTAAGTTTGCTCAACCAACTCTAACCTGATTCAGCTTAGCCACTTAATCCGAGTCAAGTCCAATCCAGCCCAATCCAGCCACTTAGCCCAATCCAACCCGGTTAGCCAGATCCAGATTAACTCAGACTTGACCCAGTCTAGTCCTATCCAATCAGGCTCAGCCAGATTTGAACCAGATAAGCCAAATTCAGCCAATTAAACTCAAATCAAGTCCGATCAGGCCAATTCTGATCGATTGAAGCAGTAGAGACCCGATACAAGAGGATTACGAGTAGACCGCTCATGTCAGTTGAACATTATTATAAATCTAGTCATGCTTCTTTTATGATATTCTGATCCCATAGTCATCTCTTTTGTTTCCTACCTAATCTCGTGAAACCTTTGTTATGCATTGCATGTAGTGACAACTGGTATTGCATACTCTTAGGGATCTGGTAAGAGAAGGTTTGGGCTTTATCCCGTGAAACCTCTGCTGCACGCTGCCTGTAGTGACAGCTGGTACCATGTATTCTTAGCAACTGGTAGAACAGAGCTAGTGCTATGACGAGCAAGAACAGATCATAGAAAGAGACATTCATATTTTGCTAGGTGCGTAATTCCATATCTTCCAGTTGAGGTGATTGGGATGTGAATTCCTCAACTAAATATTGCATGTATTATTGATAAGAGAAGAACTCTAGTCCAAGCGAGGGATTCTCGAAGCCTAGCCTATTCCAAATCTTGATTTCATTCGTTAATCTCATATCACCATTAAATCTTCGATCTAATTTTCTTAACTCTTATTGTGAGGACCCGGTCCTCAGACCTGGCTGGATCGGGTGTGTCGAGGGCCGTTCTACACTCGCGTTGTGCACACACGACCTTGAGTTGTTGTCCTTGTTTGATTAGAACCCTTAGGTGTGAACTAGATCGAAAGATCGGGGGTTTGGGGCATGTTGTTTCCCCGTTTTCAACTTTCCAGGATGAGAGGATTGATCTTCTCAGCATAGAAGATCGATCTTCCTGTGCCGGAAACTCTTTGCCTTGTCACAAAGAAGATCGATCTTCATGGGGGTGATGATCGATCTCTCTGGTCGTGACTCGTTCTATAAGTAGAACCCACCGACTTCGTTTTGATTTCTTTGGAAATCTTTGAAGGAGGTCGAATCCGGCAGCTTGGGGAGGATCGTTTGGACGATCCAAGGCTTGTTGAGCTGGATTCGGAGGCTTCCATCGGTTCTAGGAAGGGATCTCTACCCAGATCTTAAGATTTGGTAACTTAGGTTTGCTTTGTCTCTCTTTAGCTTAGATCTTTGTATGTAGCCGTTGGTTTTCCAGTATTTTAGTGTTTTCGGACTCCCGTAGTTCCATACTACCATATCCCTGAGTTTTATGAAGTTTGATCTTGTATTTCGTGCGTTTTCCAGAGTTTTCTCCTGTGGGTTTCCGACGATGCTCAAGAAGGATCGATCTTCTTGTGATCTCACGCCCAGCCCGAGAAGGATCGATCTTCACGGCCATGAATATCGATCTCTTTCGTGTTGAGGTGGGGTGCGGTGCTGGCCCGAGAAGGATCGATCTTCATTGGAGATGAAGATCGATTCTCCCTTAGCAGTGGACCCGCGCAAGGAAGATCGATCATTTGCCTTGGCAGAGGGCGCGTATGGAGAAGATCGATCTTCATGGGCATTGATGTCGCTCAAATGTGTCACGCACAGCGGTCGCGGTGCAGTCCAGCATAAGAGAGGTCGAACCCACAGAGAGACAAGTAGGAAAGATCCAGAAACACAGATAACAATGTATCGAAAACAATCAAGAGCGTTGAAGTTAAGAAAGTAGATCGTAGATGTAATGATAAAATAAAGTTAACGAAAGAAATCCGGGTTTTAATGAGGCTAGGCTTCAGGAATCTCTTCACTCGGATTTAGGTTCTTCTCTTCTCAATAGTTCATATGATACTCAGTTAAGGGATTCACATCCCAATCACCTTAACCGGAAGATATGGAACTATAAACCTAACAAAATATATAAATGTCTCCTCCTACGATTAGTTCTTCCTTTTTATAGTTCTAATTTCATCCAACCAAACCTAAGAATACACGATACCGGCTGTCACTACAGGCAACGCGTAGCAAAAGTTCATCGGGACAAAGCCCTAACTCTATCTAACCGGATCTCTAAGAATACACAATACCAACTCTCACAATCGGCAATGCATAGCAAAGATTCATCGGGATAGAGCCCCAACCTCGTGTTACCAGATCCCTAAGAATACACAATACCAGTTGTCACTACGGGCAGTGCATAGCAAAGGTCTCGCAAGACTCGGTAGGAGAATCAAAAGAGAAGACTATGGGATTATAAGATCATGAAAGAAGCATGACTGGATTCATAATATTAATCATCCACATAGAAATCTATAATCTGAAAATAATATTTGAAGATCCAATACATAGAAAAGAGTTTAACAATGAAGATTAAAAACTATGAACCATTGTTGGAGAAGAAACGCTAATCCTCGCTAGATCATCCGTCCGCCATGCCTGCGGATTACTCGGCCATGGATGGAGATGTCTTCATCTTCTTCCTTTGGAAAACGTCCAGAAAGAGCCTCCAAAAACGTCCAAGAAGTCTCCCTTGGCTTACCCTAACTTTCCTATTTATAGGGTCCAAAGTTTAGCAAACCCGTTTTACGCCTCTGGCTGATCTGGCGGTCAACCGTGAGACCTTGACGGTTGACCGTGAGGTGTACAATTAATTTTGACAAGCTGCGGTCGATCTTCGCATCGACCTTGCGAAGTATTTTCCTTGACAGAGGCTGACGGTCGATGCCACGGTCGATGCGACGGTCGACCGTGAGCATCTTACGGTCGACCGTGATGATTTTTGGGCTCCACGGTTGACCATGAGGATTTGACGGTCGACCGTGAGGATTTTTGAGCGCGACGGTCGATGCCACGGATGATGCGACGGTCGACCGTCACTATTCACTCAGCACTGCGCACTGGTACGAAAAATGTTGTAACTTCCTCTAGGAAACTCGGAATCATGAACCGTAAAATTCTCCAGAATCTAGACTTCAAGAGCTTTCCAACCATATATAGTAAATCATCTGGTTCTTCATGAGCAGGTACAGATTAATTTTTGAATTTGATCCATATACTCTTTTCAGCTTCTTTTAGCTCCAATTTCCTGCATTTGCCAAACAACTATGTGAAGCACATAAAAGTATAAAAGTAGTGCTAAAGAAGTTGATTAAGGGTGAAGATATAGCAATTGAGATGGTTTTAAGGTTGTTCAGAGTGCACTTTCATGCACTCATCACACCCCCCCAACCAGCTTATTGCTAGTCTCTAGCAATTCAAAGCGTATAGAATATAATTAAGCACACTAACGGTTCAAGGATGTAGACATGCATGATAAAAATTCTACCTTATCAAGTCAATAGTGTTTTACACAGTACAGAGCACGAAAACTTCTTATACTCATACACATACTACCAACATATGAAATCAACTTCTACACTTCAAACATGTTAATCACCATCCAGAAGAACACATGTGACATGACAAATAAATATTACGTACAGAAGCAACTTCTACTCACCATTAGTCCAAACACACTACCATCTTCATGACCAATCATCCAACCCTCGCACTTTAAGTACAACATGCTCTTTTTGTTTTTCTTTTTTTCTTCAACTATCAGACATTTTGCCTTTTTACGCGAGCACTCTCCGCTTCTTGAGGCACAGAGACCCAGTTACTTAGCAAAACACTTAATAGTTTTTTTTTGTTTCAGTGGTTCTACCTTTTTACTCGAGCTCCCCGCTTCCTGAGGCAAGAACACCCGGTTACTCAGTAGATCACCTACTAGTTGTTTAGGCACAGCTTTATCAAGCTCCATAACTTTTTCTTCTTCTTTTTTTCCATGCAATACTCAACACTAGCTAATGCTGAAATCATGGTCTAGATTAACAATAGCATGCTCATTCCTCTGGTGAGTATAATCGCCACTGCACATAAAGTGTTCGTGTGTGAATCACATGATGTTCTACCTTCATGTTATCACGCATGCAATCAATGTATATGCCAATCCTTATGAAAGCAACATGTATAATAAGCATAAAAATTTCAGCTCATGTACAATCTCTAGTAACATATTCAATTCAACACTACTAAACTCAATAAGGTAGCATGCATAAGGTCATGCATGCCTACACCCCCCAACCTGAAATTCACATTGTCCTCAATGTGTGCTAATCATGTAAATAAGCAGAAGGGTGTTGGCTGAATTTTCATATATGACATAACTAAGAATAGGAAATCGAAATAGGAGCGAGGCCACCTGACAGAATATCTGAAATCTTGCCCAAGGCTCCTCATGGTGGCCGAACTCTCACAAGCAAGGAAGACGGAAGTCCAAGCATCCTAAAAACATAAAATAGCAAACAAAAGCAAATGAGAATGAAAGCAAACAAACTAAAATAACCTAACCTAATCAAAAAGGGAAATGATAGATAGGAGAAAGATCATCCCTCATAGACAGGGTCTACGAGAGAAACGGTGTGCTCCTCAGGGTCCGCTTTCTCTGGAATCTGTTTCAAGCGCTGTCCATTGACCGTAAACAGCCTCCCATCCTTTGGGTCTTCAACTTCCACGGCCCCATTCTCAAATATCCTGCTAACGGTGAAGGGGCCTGTCCAGCCTGATCGCAACTTCCCAGGATGGAGGTGTAGTCGTGCGTCATACAGATAAGCTTGTTGTCCGACTTTAAACATCTTCCACAGGATCTTCTTGTCATGGTAGGCCTTTGTCTTTGCCTTGAAGATCCAGGAGCTCTCATAAGCATCATTCCTGAGTTCCTCTAGCTCAGACAGCTGGAGTTTCTGTTCCTGACTTGTAGCATCCAAAGTAAGATTTAATGACTTAATAGCCCAATATGCCTTATGTTCTAATTCGACAGGAAGATGGCATGGTTTTCCATAAACAAGGCGAAACGGCGACATCCCCAGGGTAGTCTTGTAGGCAGTGCGATATGCCCACAACGCGTCTGATAGCCTCAAGGACCAGTCCTTTCGGTTGGGGCTCACTGTCTTCTCCAGGATTTGCTTTATCTCTCTATTGGCTAATTTAGCTTGGCCATTCATCTGTGGATGATAAGCAGTGGAAATCTTATGTGTCACTCCATACCTGCGCATCAAAGCCTCAAAAGAGCGGTTACAAAAATGGGATCCTTGGTCACTAATAATGACCCTAGGAGTACCAAATCTAGACAAAACATGCTCTTTAAGAAACTTGATGACAGTGGAATGATCATTATTCCTACATGCAATAGCCTCCACCCACTTAGACACGTATTCCACATCCAATAATATATATAAATAGCCAAAAGAAGAAGGAAAGGGTCTCATAAAGTCTATACCCCAACAATCAAAAATCTCTACAGCTTGAATTGGGTTCAAAGGCATCATATGTCTCCTAGATAAAGCTCCTAATTTTAGGCATCTATCACAGGATTTGCAGAAAATATTAACATCACGAAACATAGTAGGCCAGTAAAAACCACATTGAAGAATTTTAGCAGCAGTCTTTTTCATCGAAAAATGGCCTTCACATGCATGAGAGTGACAGAATGTAATAATGCTTTCTATTTCATAATCAGGGACACAACGGCGCATAATCTGGTCAGGACAATACTTAAACAGACAAGGATCATCCCAATAAAATTTCTTTACCTCAACAAAAAATCTACGTTTATCTTGCGCACTCCAAAAGGAAGGGATCTCACCTGTCGCTAAGTAATTAACAATGTGCGCATACCAGGGCAACCGTGCAACTAAAAAGAGTTGCTCATCAGGAAAGTCATCCATAATTGGTGGCTCATTTTCCGCTACTTCCACCATTAACCTTGATAGGTGATCAGCGACAACGTTCTCCACACCCTTTTTATCTTTGATGGAGATATCGAATTCCTGTAAAATTAATATCCAACGAATTAGGCGTGCCTTAGCATCCTTCTTGGTGAGAAGGTACTTAAGCGCGGCATGAACGGTGAAAATAGTGATAGGGGAACCAATCAAATAAGCACGAAACTTGTCTAATGCAAAGACTATAGCCAACAGTTCTTTCTCAGTGGTAGAATAATTCATCTGTGCTTTATTCAAGGTTCGGCTAGCATAATGAATAACATGAGGTTTACCATCTTTTCGCTGTCCTAAAACAGCTCCTACAGCAAAGTCACTTGCATCACACATCAATTCAAAAGGAAGGCTCTAATCGGGTGGTTGCACGATAGGTGCGGAAGTCAATTTATCAATCAGAGCTTGAAAAGCCTCTTGACAAGCAATAGTCCACTCAAAAGAGGTATCCTTTATCAAAAGATTACACAAGGGACGAGCAATAGCAGAAAAATTCTGAATGAATCTCCTGTAAAACCAGCATGCCCTAGAAAGGATCTAACATCTTTAACAGTCTTTGGCACAGGAAGATTTGAGATGAAATCGATTTTTGATCGATCTACCTCAATGCCTTTGGAAGAGACAATATGGCCCAACACAATGCCTGAGGGCACCATGAAGTGACACTTTTCCCAATTAAGCACAAGGTTCTTCTCCTCACACCTGCCCAAGACTCTCTTTAAGTTTTGCAAGCATGCATCAAAAGTATTACCAAATACAGTCAAGTCATCCATATATACTTCCATACATTCCTCGATCATATCAACAAACATACTCATCATACAACGCTGAAAAGTAGCGGGAGCATTACATAATCCAAATGGCATTCTACGGAAAGCATAAGTACCAAAAGGACAAGTAAAAGTAGTTTTTTCCTGGTCCTCTAAAGCAATCTCAATCTGATAATATCCAGAATAACCATCAAGAAAACAATAAAAAGGATGTCCAGCTACTCTTTCTAAAATCTGGTCTAGAAAAGGCAATGGAAAATGATCCTTACGGGTGGCAGCATTCAATTTTCTATAATCTATACATATACGCCATTCTGTCACCAATTTAGTGGGGACAAAGTCTCCACTTTCATTTTTAACAACGGTGACACCAGAGTTTTTAGGTACAACCTGCGTAGGGCTCACCCATTTGCTATCAGCAATAGGATAGATGATCCCTGCATCTAATAATTTCAACACTTCGGTTTTTACTACCTCTTTCATTGTAGGGTTCAATCTACGCTGAGGATCCCTACGAAGTACAACCCCTTGTTCAAGATTAATCATATGAGAACATATCAAGGGACGAATACCTTTCAGATCTGCTATACTCCATCCAATAGCTGATTTATGCTTATTTAAAATACTAAGTAATTGCTCACCTTGCTTTGCAGTTAATGCTGAAGAAATAATAACTGGGTATGTATCACCTGGACCAAGATAGGCATGCTTCAATCCTTGAGGAAGTGGCTTCAAGTCCAGCTTGGGTGGCTCAATGGATGATGGTGTTGGTGGCTATCCTCTTTCTGGCAATTCTTCAAACTTTGGATTCCATGGACCTGCAAAGGAACAATCTTCCAAATTTTTACACATACCATCAACATCAACATTTTCAACCAAATCTAATTCAAGAAAATTAATTTCAGTTGTAGCAAACTCCTTTTCAGTGAGCAAATCAATCTGGTAAGTCTGCTGGCATTCATCATCCTTATCAGGCTGCTTAGCAACATTATAAACATTAATCTCTAAAGTCATATTCCCAAAAGTTAACTTCATTAAGCCATTCCTGCAATTAATTATAGCATTAGCAGTAGCAAGAAACGGTCTAAAATAATAGGAATTCGAGAATCAGCAGTTATTATAGCCTGAGTATCCAAGACTAAGAAATCAACAGGATAATAAAATTTATCTATTTGAACAAGCACATCCTCTACTACTCCTCGTGGAGTCTTCGTGGATCTATCTGCCAATTGCAAAACCACAGATGTCGACTTAATTTGTCCTAAACCAAGTTGCAAGTAAACAAAATATGGCATCAAATTAACACTCGCACCAAGATCTAGTAAAGCTTGTCCTACTTCATGCTCTTCAATGAAACAAGATACAGTAGGACAGCCAGGATCCTTATATTTAGGAGGAATCCTATGTTGAAGTAGTGCACTAACCTGCTCTGTTAAAAATGCAGTTTTCTTTACATGATGTCGTCTCTTCATAGTGCATAAATCTTTAATCACTTTAGCATATGTAGGGATTTGCTTAATAACATGCAAAAGAGGAAGGTTTACCTTAACTTGCCGAAGATGCTCCAAAATATCGCTGTTGGGCTCCATAGTAAATTTAGTGGATTTCAATGCATGAGGGAAAGGGACACGTACCTGAAAGTCACCTGGTGTAGGGCCATCAGAATGATCGGTCTCTACATGGTTCTCATCAATCCGGTCCTCTTCTTCAACAACAATAGGAGGTTCGGTGGCCTCTTGTGAAGGGCTTTTTGTTGTTTTCCTGCTTCTTGTAGTTACGGCATTCATCTCCTTCATATTATTTTGCTCAGCACTAGATACCTGCGTTTGTTGAGGTTGAGCTGGGAACTTCCCTCGTTCATGCACGCTCAAAGAGTTGATCAGCTTCGTGATCTGGCTCTTGATCTCTTGAATATCCTCCTTCCTTTCCTTAGATTCCTGCACAATCATAGATTTCAGTTCCTGTAAATTATCATTAAATGTAGGCCTAGGAAAACCAGATGTATTATAAGGAGGGTTAGAAAAAGGCTTATTAGGTGGCGGTTGACGATGCTCGTTGCTTTGTGGAGAATTTGACTTCCAGCTGAAGTTCGGATCCTCCCGCCATCCTGGATTATACGTCTCTGAATAGGGAGTGTACGGCCTCCTGAATCCGCCTACAGCGTTACAATGCTCGTCGTACATGCCTCTCATCTCAACATAAGTAGGGCAACTGTCAATCTGGTGGTCCTCGCCCTGACATACTGCACACGGCCCAGCCGGCCTTGTAGGTTCGTTGTAAGGAGAGGTCCGGGCTGCCATCATATCTTTGGTCTTTAATAGCTCCAGTTCCCTTGTTAGACTCTCCACTTTAGCCTTGAGTGCATCCTCCTCCAGCAGCTGATAAATTCCTCCACCTTGTTGCTACGGTGGTGGTCTGGCCCTGTTTGTACTTTCTGTTGCATTCTGTCCAGTCCATCTATGAGCTTTCTCAGCAAGCTCAGTCAAGTATTCAATTGCTGCATCAGGATCTTTTTGCAAAAATTCACCATTACACATCATCTCAACAAATTGACGTTCTCTAACAGTTAAACCATCATAGAAATAACTAACAAGACGCCAACTTTCATATCCATGATGAGGACATAAATTCAATATGTCTTTAAATCATTCCCACGCCTGATACAAAGTTTCACTATTCTTCTGTGTGAAGATCGAAATCTGTCTCTTAAGTGCATTGGTTTTGTGCTGTGGGAAATACTTGTTGAAAAATATCTGTGTAATTTCAGCCCAAGATCCTATAGATCGTGGCCTCAAGGAATATAATCAACTCTTTGCTCTATCCTTCAATGAGAAGGGAAAAAACTTAAGTCGGATCATATGTAGTGCACCTGGTTGGCTATGGAAGGTCGCTACTACTTCCTCAAACTCCCTAATATGCACATATGGATTTTCATTTTCCATCCCATGAAAGGTAGGAAGCAACTGAATCATACCAGGTTTAAAGTCAACATGTGCTGCATTAGGTGGAAACATGATGCATGAAGGTGTAGCAGTGCGAGTAGGATGCAAGTATTCTTGCAAAACTCCTAGGAGGTTGTTCTTCCTCGTGCTCAGCCATAATGAAAGTATGATGTGAAGTTTGTGACTGTGCGTCAAAGAGATCAGCAATATATGTCTCACTAACAGAAGTTTCAGAATCACCCTCGGGACGTCTAGCAAATCTGCCTAATTCGTCTCTATACCGAGGCATACACCAACAAACACAATCTAAAAGATGCAAACCAACTAAAGAAAATAAGCAAAATCAATAATTGAAACTAAGCTTACTAACTAAAACCGAATAGAAGAAAACAATCCTAATAGAGAAGAAAAAATCAAAACCAAAATAAAGAAATAAAGACTAAAGAAAATGAACGAAGTTACCGCTTTCGATGTCTACAACCACTGTAATCTGATTCTGGCGCTTTTTTGAACCGTCTCCCTGGCAACGGCGCCAATTTTTGATGTCGCTCAAATATGTCACGCACAGCGGTCGCGGTGCAGTACAACATAAGAGAGGTCGAACCCACAGAGAGACAAGTAGGAAAGATCCAGAAACACAGATAACAATGTATCGAAAACAATCAAGAGCGTTGAAGTTAAGAAAGTAGATCGTAGATGTAATGATAAAATAAAGTTAACGAAAGAAATCCGGGTTTGAATGAGGCTAGGCTTCAGGAATCACTTCACTCGGATTTAGG
The DNA here is from genome assembly GCA_963920575.1 of Narthecium ossifragum. NCBI lineage: Eukaryota > Viridiplantae > Streptophyta > Magnoliopsida > Dioscoreales > Nartheciaceae > Narthecium > Narthecium ossifragum. The sequence continues at coordinate 19,583,695 of OY986964.1, read as the reverse complement.
TTCTTCTCTTCTCAATGGTTCATATGATACTCAGTTAAGGGATTCACATCCCAATCACCTTAACCGGAAGATATGGAACTATAAACCTAACAAACTATATAAATGTCTCCTCCTACGATTAGTTCTTCCTTTTTATAGTTCTAACTTCATCCAACCAAACCTAAGAATACACGATACCGGCTGTCACTATAGGCAACGCGTAGCAAAAGTTCATCGGGACAAAGCCCTAACTCTATCTAACCGGATCTCTAAGAATACACAATACCAACTCTCACAATCGGCAATGCATAGCAAAGATTCCTCGGGATAGAGCCCCAACCTTGTCTTACCAGATCCCTAAGAATACACAATACCAGTTGTCACTACGGGCAATGCATAGCAAAGGTCTCGCAAGACTCGGTAGGAGAATCAAAAGAGAAGACTATGGGATTATAAGATCATGAAAGAAGCATAGCTGGAGTCATAATATTAATCATCCACATAGAAATCTATAATCTAAATATAATATTTGAAGATCCAATACATAGAAAAGAGTTTAACAATGAAGATTAAAAACTATGAACCATTGTTGGAGAAGAAACCCTAAACCTCGCTAGATCATCCGTCCACCATGCCCGCGGATTACTCGACCATGGATGGGGATGTCTTCATCTTCTTCCTTTAGAAAACGTCCAGAAAGAGCCTCCAAAAACGTCCAAGAAGTCTCCCTTGGCTTACCCTAACTTTCCTATTTATAGGATCCAAGGATTAGCAAACTCGGGTTAAGTTTAAACCCGTTTTACGCCCCTGGCTGATCTGGCGGTCGACCGTGAGACCTTGACGGTCGACCGTGAGCATCTTACGATCGACCGTGATGATTTTCGGGCTCCACGGTCGACCGTGAGGATTTGACGGTCGACCGTGAGGATTTTTGAGCGCGACGGTCGATGCCACGGATGATGCGACGGTCGACCGCCACTATTCACTCAGCACTGCGCACTGGTACGAAAAATATTGTAACTTCCTCTAGGAAATTCGGAATCATGAACCGTAAAATTCTCCAGAATCTAGACTTCAAGAGCTTTCCAACCATATATGTTACATCATCTGGTTTTTCATGAGCAGGTACAGATTAATTTTTGAAGTTGATCCATATACTCTTTTCAGCTTCTTTTAGCTCCAATTTCCTGCATTTTCCAAGCAACTATGTGAAGCACATAAAAGTATAAAAGTAGTGCTAAAGAAGTTGATTAAGGGTGAAGATATAACGATTGAGATGGTTTTAAGGTTGTTCAGAGTGCACTTTCATGCACTCATCAGGCATGAAGATCGCTCTCCTTTGTTCATTAAGCTGATTTTGGCTTGGTTTTCAACGGTTTGATTCCAAATCAACTCGGTTTTCTTTTATTTCTTTTCTATTGTTATAATTAGTATATTATGGTGTTTTAATCATGATTTCACGTTTTGCCTTGAGTTTTTACGATGATTTGTATTTTTGATTGTTTTGCCGACTTTATGGATTTTAATCGGTTTTTTGATAAGCATGTGTTAATTGTAGTTGCATTTAGGCTAAATTTTCATTTAGTACCCTGTAGTTTGACGCATATTTTTATGTGGTCCTTATATTTCAAAAAGTTGCAATACAGACCCTCAAATTTAATAATCGCTCTTATGTGGTCCTTCCGTCCACTCGCCGTCGAGTTTTTAACGGCAAAACGGGCCACGTCAGGTTTCTCATTTATTTTAACATTTTTTAATTTAATGTTTAACTTATTTTAACATTTTTTAATTTTTTAACTTATAAAATATGTTACGTCAGCTGCATCTCTCTCTCTCCACCTCCTCGCCGGCAAGCTCGACCCGTCCCTGTCTCTGGCCGTCTTCGTCGATCGCAAGCTCGACGATCGGGCTGCCGAGGTCGTCGAGGTCCTAGACTCGCGGTCGAGCCGCCGTCGAGGATCCGATTGGGTGTGGGGAGGGGGTTTGGGAAGAAGGAGAGGAGGTGGAGAGAGAGAGATGCGGCGGAGCAGCGGAGGCGGAGACGAGCTTTGAACATGAGTGTCTTGCGGACGGTGAGCAGGGGGGAGGGTGTCCTTCTGCTCGACGTAGCCGGAGATCTTCTTGAACGCCGCCCGGTCGACGAGCTTGCGATCGACAAAGACGGCCAGAGACAGGGATTGGGGTTGAGCTTGCCGGCGAGGACTCCAGGAGAGTCGATTTGCCGTCGAGGTTGTCGAGGTCACTGACCTCGCCGTCGAGGCTCCGATCAGGGGTGGGGTTAGAAATAGAGGAGGGGGAGGGGGCGGTCGATGACCCCGCTGTCGAGTGTGGGGAGGGCGTTGGGGAAGAAGGAGAGGAGGAGGGGAGAGAGAGAGGCGGAGGTGTGTCTGTCTCGCGGACGGTGAGCAGGGGGTTGGGGAAGAAGGAGAGGAGGTGGGGAGAGAGATCCGGTGGAGCAGGCGGAGGCGAGCACTGAACATGGGGAGAGAGATCCGGCGGAGCAGGGGAGAGGGTTGGGGAAGAAGGAGAGGAGGTGGGGAGAGAGATCCGGCGGAGCAGGCGGAGGCGAGCACCGAACAGGGAAAGAGAGATCCGGCGGAGCAGGGGAGAGAGATCCAGTGTGGGGAGAGGGTTGGGGAAGAAGGAGAGGAGGTGGGGAGAGAGATCGGCGGAGCAGGGGAGAGAGATCCAGTGTGGGGAGAGGGTTGGGGAAGAAGGAGATGAGGTGGGGAGAGAGATCCGGCGGAGCAGGCGGAGGCGAGCACTGAACATGGGGAGAGAGATCCGGCGGAGTAGGGGAGAGGGTTGGGGAAGAAGGAGAGGAGGTGGGGAGAGAGATCCGGCGGAGCAGGCGGAGGCGAGCACTGAACATGGGGAGAGAGATCCGGCGGAGCAGGGGAGAGAGATTTAGTGCGGGGAGAGGGTTGGGGAAGAAGGATAGGAGGTGGAGAGAGAAAGCTGACGTGACAACATTAAATTAAAAAATGTTAAAATAAGTTAAAAATCTGATTTGCCGTTAAAAACTCGACGGCGAGTGGACGGAAGGACCACTTAAGAGCTTGGGTAAATTTGAGGGTCTGTATTGCAACTTTTTGAAATATAAGGACCACATAAAAATATGCGTCAAACTACAGGGTACTAATTGAAAATTTAGCCTTGCATTTATTTATTATGCTTTATTTAGTTGTAACTTGTAGTAGTTAGATCATTACTGCTTTGTGGTTAACTGGGAGAGTCATGGCTCCCGGGAATGTGTAGAATAATTGTGCCTCATACTGTTGATATGCCATATAATAACACTTAGGTTAGATGTTTGTATAGGTGCATGCATTTGTTTGCATTAGTTACATTTTAGGTTAAGGCGTGGACAATGGGTGGATCGTCGATCCGAGGCTCTCGGGTAGCTCGGGTTTAGCTCTAGGACCGTGGTTGGGTAGCCTGGTCTAGAGCGAGATTGTTGTACAATTGACTGATCAGATCTTGGGTCTTGAGGTTTAGAGGTCGTACCGTTGTCTTTTGTCAACCTTGAGTGTGGGTGTACTTCACTTATATGTTGTTGACGTTTGGGGAGCACCAGAGCCGGCGTGATCCCCGGCGTGGTTGGCGATTGGGGAGCGTCCAGAGCAGGCGTAATCCCCGTCGCGTTTGCATGATTGTTGTAGTTGCGCCTTAGGCTTGGCAAGGAGACGATTCAGTTGCAATTTCCCCTTTATAATTATAGCCCAGGAAACCTGTAGATTTTATAATTTTACAACTTCAACATCATTACATTCCTCAACGTGTATCTTAAAATATATTACAATATTTCTAAAATACAGCTAAATTAATAATCATACAATTCTGTTCTCGAATATGTCAGATTATACATCATTAGCCGAAACTATAAATTAATTGCAGAAGAACTCCTCGAAGCTCCAAGTCCTCGATCACCTCGAAATGTGGCACCATCTTCTAGAAGAACACCTGAAAGAAGGAACTGTATCGACCTACATCGCCGATGCAGCCTAGGTAGGGTGACCAACAATGCCCAATAGGGTTCTACTCTACGTCACACAGAAAGGAAGGGAAACTGTAACTGTGTCATTCTCCGCCTAAGCCTAATAGATGCCAAGGGGCGCCATAACCCCGTTGATTCCCGAGGGCTCCTATCCAGGTCCCACCCTCACCCAAGAACAAACGAGAGGAAATAAAGACTGCAGGCTCCTATCCAGGTACCACCCTGCCCAGCCGTACAATCTCTCATGGGGACACACAAGTCAGGGACATCGACAACCATCCTTAACACTTGGCCTTGGAGATCCGACACGACCTCTACACCTCAAGAACCACGATTCAAGTCAACTACTTAATGTCCTCAAATACGATACATGATCACATCAACACAATCTCGCCTAAATCCTCAATTAACCAAACCCCGGTCCTAGGGCTAGATCCGGACTACCCGTGAATCCCGGATCGGCGATCGAATCCATCGCCTACCACCTAGCCTAAATGCCTCTAATGCAAGCATAATGCATGAGCCTATTCAAACAATTAAGCCTAGGTGTCTCTACATGCCAAATCATTAGTCATATGTCCATGAGGTTATAACAAAGCTACACATTTGGCATACAATAAGTTGAGAACAAGACCATCACGAGAAACAATAACCATTCAACCATTCACACGTCGGGGACACCTTCAACCCAACTGAAGTACACATTCCCGAGGGTCATCACTCCCTCGGTTAACCCACAAATAAATAGAAACATGCACACAACCGGCCTTAGGGATAAGCATAGCACGAGAATACATCACTAGCATAATCAATATTAGACTACAAGAATAGAATAGGTGAAGGAACAATTGACATCAAAGACTAACAATTGGCAGTGAATACAAGGACGCCATACAATTAGACATAGGTCTACATCGAGGGATTACGGCTACGCCATTTAATCCAAACAAGTATACATATCAATTCAACGGAAATTAAGGAAATCTTAATTCCAATTGAACGCCGACGCGGAGCCAACTAGAAAGAAGGAGAGCAATATACAAAAACCCGCAGTCACCAGTTTAACATTTCAAAAGTAATAAAACACACCGACGATAAATTAGAGAGCAATTGCAGCAATTCCAATCATCAACAAAATCCGATCATGACCGGCAATTTCAGACCAAATGCCACAACCACGGGGAAAATGTCGAAGGGGAGAGTTGAAGGAAGACCTTAGATGCCCAGCAGCTAAGAACAGGGGAGAGTGTGAGAACCTGTCCCTCTACCCCTGTGGCTCGTTGTAAACCACAAGGGCAATTTGGTAAATTGCGCCTTGTCGGTTTGTTTTACACCCCCGTGTGCACACACTGAGCATGTTTGTGTTAGTGTTTAATTAAAATGGTTAGGTGGACTCGGGATCGAAAGATCCGGGCTTGCGCTTGAGTTTTAGCCCAAGTCTAGCTTTCTACACCTAAAAGATCGTCATGAAGGATCGATCTTTCCTTGCTAGAGAATCGATCTTTCCTTGCTAGAAGATCGATTTTTTAATGCCAGAAAGTCAAGGTGTGATCGTCATGAAGGATCGATCTTTCCCTGAGGAAAGATCGATCATTCATAGGTCGGTTCGTTTGTCTATAAAATGGACGTAACCCTCTTTCTTGAATCCCTTTTGAAATCCGCGTTCTTGAGCTCAGAGCTACCGAATTTTGAAGAGATTTCAGACGATCTAAGGCCTTGCAAGTGAGGACCTGTCCCTCTACTCCTGAGTCGACCGGCTGGGTCGGACCCGTGGCTCGTTTGTTTGTTTCACGTCGAGTGCGGCTGGGTCGGACCCATGGCTTGTTTGTTTGTTTCACGTCGAGCGCGGCTGGGTCGGACCCATGGCTTGTTTGTTTGTTTCACGTCGAGCGCGCGATCCGGTGGATCGCATTGTTTCTTAGAGCGCAAGGGCAATTTGGTAAATTGCGTCTTGTTGGTTTGTTCCACACCCGCGTGTGCACACACTGACCATGGTTGTGTTAGTGTTTGATTAGAAAGGTTAGGTGGACCCGGGATCGAAAGATCAGGGCTTGGGCTTAAGTTTTTGCCCAAGTCTAGCTTTCTGCACGTGAAGGATCGATCTTTCCTTGCAAGAAGATCGATCTTTTAGTGGGAGAAAGTCAAGGTGTTATCGTCATGAAGGATCGATCTTCCCTCAGGGAAGAATCGATCTTTCATAGGTCGGTTCATTTGTCTATAAAACGAACGTAACCTTCTTCCTTGAATACCTTTTGAAATCCGCGTTCTTGATCTCTGATCTGCCGGATTTCGAAGAGGTTTTGGACGATCCAAGGCTTAGCAGCTAGGATTGAAGCAGCTATTGCCTAGGTAGGGATCCTACCTATGTTTCGTTTCCGGTTTTGTGAGTTTTGGGTTGATTGTGTTTTGTTTTGCTTCGAACTCACTGAATATATGTTAGTTTGTAGTATTTTCACCGGTTTTGGACTCGTGATCCTTCGTACTATCAGATCCCAAGGTTTTGTGGGATTTGATGGAGTTTTCCGACGGTATTTCTCGCCGGAGGTTCGCCGGAGAACCCAACAAGGTCGATCTTTCTTGGTGAAAGATCGATCCTTCTTGTTGGTCATGCTGAACCCGATGAAGGATCGATCATCTGGTTGGAGATGATCGATCGTTTGCCTTGGGTAGCATGGGATCCCCCTTGTCGCGAGGATGATCGATCTTCCTGGGACGAAGGATCGATCTTTCTTGGCGCGGTAAAGAGGATGTTCCCTATCGCGAGGATGATCGATCTTCCTGGGAGGAAAAATTGATCTTCCTTGGCGCGGCAAAGAGGATGTTCCCTATCGCGAGGATGATCGATCCTTCCTGGGAGGAAGGATCGATCATCCTTGGCACGATATGGAAGGATGCTCTCTGTCGCTTGAAAGATCGATCTTTCCTTAGAGAGAGATCGATCCTTTGACGACAGAGAGGGATTTTTCTTGGCTTTGCCCGTGGGGCTTTGTATGTATCGTTTTCCTTACATCTTTATATCTTGTACATACTCTTAAGCATCTAGCCCCATATTAAAGGCAGTGGTGAACAAGGAGAGTGATGTCTCTCCTGGGATGTTTAGGATAAGTGGGCGAGTAGCCCTACTGCTCTACCGTCTCCTACCTCTAGTCTTCATCTTCCTCGTCGAATACCTAGGGTCCTTCTCCTAAAACCCTAAAGGTATCTCTCGACCTAGCCATAGATTTGACTAAGGAAGAACTGAGACCAGGGAAGAGACCAGGTACCCGTGCCTACGAGAAGGCACGGCGTAACAACTTGGCATCAGAGCTCCGATCCGTCGGCTGTGCCGCCCAAAGCCTTCCAAAAGCTGCGTTGATGGCCGGAGATATCGCCGCGAGTGCTTCCAAGGAGCGGGACCTTTCCATAACCAGAGAAGAGATCAACGATATCAAGGGATCACTGCCGTCCCTTCATACTGTGCAGCATGAGACGCACGCCTTGATCCTCGGGCTCTCGGAGAGGATGGCGTTCATGGCCTTGCAGATGCAGGGACAGAGTCCAGGAACTGCGGGAGAGCAAGGTAACCCTAACCCTAATCCTAACCAGCCTCCTACCACAACTCCTAGTCCCCCTAGGACTCCTCATGAACCAGTCCACATCCAGGAAGGATTCGGCCCTAGTCCCAACTACATCTTGGTTGGACCAGGTCCTACCCCTCCCACCCAACCGGCTCAACCAGCCCACACCACACCCCTGGCCGGCCCCACCACCTTACCACCACCACCTGGCTCCACTGTCCTTCCACCCCCACCATACCAGCCTCTATATCCAACCTATCACCTCCCTCCATACCAGCAGCCAGCGCCCCCTCCACATGTCCCCTACAACCCAGCTCCTGCACCACCCCATTACTACCCTCCTCACACCCCACCGGCCTATGAGCAGCCCCATGACCCAATCCGTGAGCAACCCCTTGCTGCCCGGATTCCCCGCATGGACTTCCCCCACTATGATGGAGCTGCAGATCCTACTCACTGGATCCTGAAGGCAGAGCAGTTCTTCTCTTATCATCCTATCCATGAGCGAGGGAAGGTCCGCTATGCCGCCTATCACTTCGATGGAGATGCCCAGACATGGTACCAACTGTCGAAGGATACGGACGAGTGCGCAACATGGCATACCTTCCAGCATGCCTTGCACTTGCGCTATGGATCGACGACCTACGAGGACCCCATCAGCGAACTCACTCGAATTCAGCAAGATGGTTCAGTCCGAGACTACCAGATCCGGTTCGATCGTGGTCTAGGTCGTGTTCCAAACTTGGCTCGGGACGTGGTACTGAGTCTCTTCATCAGCGGACTGAAACCGGCCATCAGGTACGATGTTCAGCTTGCTAGACCAGCCACCATAGCCGAGGCTATCAGCTATGCCAAGATTCATGAGGCGAAGCAATACGCGATCCGGCATGCTACGGCAAGGACGACGCCTGCACCTACCCGTCCAGCCCCCGCTGCCCGTACCGCGCGCGCGAACTGGAGTTCGAGTGAGACTAGGACTCCTAGTTCTACTCAAACTAGGACTCCTAGTCAGACTCAAACTACAGTCCAACCCCAACGGAGACAGTTATCCCTAGCTGAACTGCAACAACGAAGATCACAAGGACTTTGCTTCCAATGTGACGAGCCCTTTACACCGGGGCGCCGCTGTAAGCAGCTGTTGAGCATTGAGATCGCCAACGAGGAACCAGCCGTGGAAGATCTGGGTGAAGCTGACTTGGAAGAGGAGACCCCGGTCCTAGATGAGCATGGAGAACCCTCACTTGGCATGATGATTGGCCAAGTGTTTGTGGATCTTCCAGCCACCAAGTCCCTGGTAGAGGATCCGCTACCGTCGCCAACTTCTGATCCTGTCCCTCCTAATCCAGACAACCTCTCCCACGGCCAACTTGAGTTCAGCCCCGCCGTCATGACAGCATCGCCACACTCGATAGCTGCCATCTCTAGTCCGGTTCCTCAGTGGCTAGAACCAATTGAGGAGGATGTCAAAACTAATGCGGAGATGCAAAAGCTCGCCAAGGACATCCAAGACGGAATCACCAAGGGACCGTGGACAGTTCGCAATGGAGTCATCTTCCACAAGGACCGCATCTTCTTGAGGAAGAACGCCCCAGTCATTCCGGAGATCTTGGCGACCCTACATTCCAGCACACATGAGGGGTTCGTCAAGATGTGGCACCGGCTGCGAAACACCTTCTATTGGAAGGGAGCTCAGGCGCGGATCAAGGACTTCATCCACCAATGTGACACCTGCCAGCGACACAAGGCCGAGACTCTAAAGCCAGCCGGCATACTTCAGCCCCTACCAATTCCCCAAGAGGTATGGACTGATGTTTCTATGGACTTCATCGATGGCCTTCCTTCTTCTCGAGGATACACGGCAATTCTAGTAGTCGTCGACAGATTGTCCAAGTATGCACACTTCGCTCCCCTACGGCATCCCTACACGGCCTATTCTGTAGCACGAGTCTTCTTCGACACCGTGTTCAAGCACCATGGCATGCCAACCAGTATTGTTTGTGATCGAGATCCCACCTTCACCAGCAACTTTTGGCAGGAGATCTTCAAACTCCAGGGAGTCAAGTTCAGATTTTCCTCAGCCTACCACCCACAGACAGATGGCCAAACGGAGGTAGTTAATCGGTCCCTTGAGATGTACTTACACTGTTTTTCAGGTGATCGACCTTCACAGTGGACCCAATGGCTGACCTAGGCGGAATACACCTACAACACCAGTTGGCACTCCAGCATCCAGCGGACGCCTTATAAGGTTGTGTATGGCCGACCCCCACCTACCCTCTTGTCCTATGTATCTGGAACGGCTAGATCAGCAGCTGTAGATCACTTCTTAGTTGAAAGGGATCAAGTGATAGCAGATGTCAAGTCAAGGTTAGCAGCTGTCCAGAACAGGATGATGCAGACCTATGATCGTGGACATCGAGACGTCGAGTTTCAGATTGGTGAGATGGTCTACGTCAAGCTACAGCCCTATCAACAGAAGTCCGTGGCCAAGCGCAAGTCACAGAAGCTCGCTGCGAAGTTCTATGGGCCATACGAGGTACTGGAGCGTATAGGCGCTGTCGCCTATCGCCTCCGATTCCCATCAGATTCCAAGGTGCACCCTGTTTTTCATGTATCACTTCTGAAAAAGCACAATGGAATTGAAGTACCGGTCATCACCGAGATTCCGGACCCCTCAGAAGAGCAGCCTAAGCTGTATCCCCAAGCTATCATCGACCATTGGCACTTTCTCCGGCAATCAGAAGAAGTTCTAGTGCATTGGAAGGGCCATAGTCCAGCTAAAGCCACATGGGAGGTATTCACTGATTTCTTGGATCGTTATCCTGACTTCAGCCTTGAGGACAAGGCTCTTTTCGAAGGCGGAGGGGATGATACGGTTGGAAGTCCAGCTCCACCTGGGCTAGACCAACCCACGCCCAATTATGGGGCAGGGCCGACACATGGGCTAGATCCAGTTGGGACCCACGCAGGTCAGGCCCCACCCCTTGGTAGGACCCGACCTTGGACCAGCTCTCAAGCCAAAGCCGGCCTTAGGGATCCTAATCCTTAGCTGGTTACTACCTTAGTTAGTTCTTAATTGCTTTCCTAGTTGATTTCCTAGTTTGAGTCCAGTTTATGCTTTGTTTTATTAGTTCCTATTTTGAGTCCAGTTTGTTAGGGAGTTTGAGTTATGATTGAGTCTTAGTAGGAAAGTATGGTTAATTGCTGATTAAAGCAAGGTAGTTCTCTAGTTGAAGTAGGACTCTCTTGAGGCCTCTATAAAAGGACCTCCATAGCTTGTATTAGGTTTTATGCATTGAAGAATAAAGTTAGTAGTTAAAGTAGGATATCTTAGGAGTAGCTCTAATTTAATATTCCACCACCACCAGCCCCCCCACGTTTCTCTCTCTTGCTGGCCTTCTCCACCCGCCGGCTACCACCATCACCACCGCCGTTCGCCGCTACCAGCCACCGCTCCCATCCCGGCGTCCTCCTTGGCTGCCGCCTCCCTTCTTCCACCTCTCTTGGCGTTGATCTCCAAGAGTAACCAGCCAACCACAAGAGGATCTGCAAGGTAACCTCTTCTCTACCGTCTCCTACCTCCAGTCTTCATCTTCCTCGTCGAATACCTAGGGTCCTTCTCCTAAAACCCTAAAGGTATCTCTCGACCTAGCCATAGATTTGGCTAAGGAAGAACTGAGACCAGGGAAGAGACCAGGTACCCGTGCCTACGAGAAGGCACGGCGTAACATTTTCAGTTTTGTCACGTTCCCTAGAAAATCTTTCCTCCCAAGAATTGCGCATTTCTCTTAAGGAATTAGTATTTTCTCTTAAGGACTTAGTATTTTCTCTTAAGGAATTAGTATTTTCTTCCATTACCTTCAGAATCTCTTGCATTTGTGCTTGAAACTGCCAACTAGGGTAGGTATGACCTCTAAAATCCGAGTTATAAGAATATGAATATGAATCATAGGTCGGGTTTGAGAAATCATGAAACTGCCAACTAGGCTCGGTATGATCTCTAAAATCCGAATTAGAAGAATATGAATATGAATCATAGGCCGGGTTTAAGAAACCATAAGTGTCATTATTGTAAACGGGTTCATAACCAAAAGACAAATCATCATTCCATATGTAACCCGATGGCATATCATAATTCGGGTCCATAACCAAGGGGCTCTTAGTTTTTTTTTTTTTTTTTTTTTGAAAATAAAGATCACTATAAGCACAAAAATCAACTAGAATCACTCCCCGGCAACGGCGCCAAAATTTGATGTGCTGTCGCATGCACTCAAAAATAAATCCAGTACTCTTCAAAATAAATGTAGTAGTGCGAGTACGAGTCGATCCCACGAAGAGTGATTAGCCTAGTTTTGTGCTAAGAGAACAAAGATAGGGGGGTTTTTAAACGTGAGGAAAACAGTAAAGAAATAATCTAAAACGAAGAAACAAGTTGAATCAAGAGAACAAACCTTGGTCTGAGTCAACATCCACCATCGGAATCCAACAACTGATCATAGATGCAAGTATCAATCAATTTATACCATGAATATTCACCGTTCGAATTAAATTCGAATCTCTCCTCGATCATAGTTAATTAGAAACAAGCGATCTAATCAACCCTAACTACTAGACAACCTAAGACAAGCGCTGTAGATTTAATCTAGTAGCAGCGTTAAGAATAGGGAGATCGATGAAGCTAAACAACACAAGTACAAGCGGTTGCATTTAATCTAGTTGAATATTCTTCCTAAGATCTAACAAGATCTGATCAGCAGTAAATTATTAGATCCTAGTTGCTTCGCAGATTAGAGGGATCAAACAATTCCGAATTTGATATCCAACCTAGCAGTAGATCACCATGAATAATAAACTAGTAGCGCTCCTAGCAATTAAACAAGACAATCATGAGGATAAACACAGAAGAATATTCAATACTCATCTATAAACTGAACAATAAAAATAAATTAGATCTCACAGTTTCATTGATTCCGAGGTTTCAGTCTCCTCGACCAAAGATTAAGATTTAGCCACGCAGGGCCATCGAGAACAATCCTCAAAAGATTCCAATAAACAAGATAAAACCTAGAAAAAATATAAAGGAGGAGAAAGAGCAACCAAAAGTGTCCAAGAATCCCCCCTCAAATCCTAGAAAGAGTCCTATTTATAGCCTCAATTGTATCCACCCTCGGATTAGATCACAATCGTTGATTTTTGTTACTGGGAAAGTCCGATCGATCCTTCTCGGGGTGCTGGATCGATCGAATGCGTTAAAATCTTCAACTTCTATTTACGCCCGAGTCCGATCGATCGAACTATAGGCTCTGGATCGATCGAATGCGTAAAAATCCACCTTCTCTGGATATTTTTGAGTCCGATCGATCCAACTTTAGGTGTCCGATCGATTTGGCTCATAAAAATATGCAATTTCAGCCATTTCCCGAGTCCGATCGATCCAACTCTAGGAGTCGGATCGATCTGGCTCAGTAGGAGTGATGATTCGATCGATCGGACCATGTTCAGCCAAAAAAATACATGTTCTGTCACCATTCTGCATGGTCCGATCGATCCTACCTGGGGTGTCGGATCGCTCCAACTTTCCAGCATATTACTGTTCTGCCATCCAGACTGCGCCATCGGTAGTAAAATTAACGTAACTTCCTCTAGGAAACTCGGAATCACGAACCGTAAAATTTTCCAGAATCTAGACTTCAAGAGCTCTCCAACCATGTATGGCACATCCTCTGATTCTTCATGAGCAGATACAGATAAATCTTTAAAGTTGATCCATGCACTCTTTTCAGCTTCTTTTCGACTTAAGGACTTCAATTGCATCCTAAATCAAAATATAAGAATAATGAGTGTATGTAGGAACTAAATAAGCACAGGAGACTAAGTATTAAGGGATAAAAATATAACATTATGCATTCTCATCAGTTCTCAATAGGCTTACCCGAAATCCAATTCAAACGGATGAATGAAAATAGATGAAAACCACGTATTTCGGTCTTCGGCCAAAAGCGATGAAATCTCATCGAATTGATGTCAAACTTGAAATCAAACTTGAGCATGAACTCAATTTCATGTTAGGGATTTCATGTCCAAGAATTGGATTTAATTGATCTCTAATTTCCACTTAATTAATTGACTAATTTCTTAATTCCTGTTTCGCAGCAGTTTAGGAAAATATTCACCAACAATCGTATATAAATCCAAAAATCATGAAACCAGTGGCATTGGAAAGTAAATTCGATGATCTACAACTTGCATCATGAGCGTTACTAGAGCTCATGCTCACACAACGTAGAAATCGACCTGGAAACTGACTGTTCATCGAAGAACAGAGCACTCAAAGAAATCCGGGAAAAACATGTTAAAATCCGGATAAAACCCAAATCAAATCACATGAATCTTCAATCAGTTACTAAGCATGCTTAGGGGGGCTAATTAGCACAAAGAAATCAACAAACAATCAAACCAAACCCTAGATCTAGCATAACCCAAAGCTGTAGGTAGAAACCCTACCTTCACACGCTAATCCACCTTGATCCGCCATCCTCTGTCGACGCCATCGTCTCCAGCTCGCTGGAGAGCCACAGGAGTCCTCCCACATCCGCAGCCATCGCCGGAGAAGGAAGAGAGACAGCCGCGGGAGAGAGAAAGGGAAGGAGAAAGGGGAGGGGGCCGTCGCCGCCGCTTCTGGCTTGCCGGGGAACCGCCGGGAGCCGTCCAACGCCTCCATCCATGCGCGACGGAAAGATGGAGAAGGAGAGGAGGGAGAAGCCGGAGGGGGATCTGGGAAGAGGAGAGGAGAGGGGAGCTCGGGAGGGACGTGGCCGGCGGGGGATCTGGGAAGAGGAGAGGAGAGCTCCGGAGGAAGAGGGCCGGCCGACGTGGTCGCGAGCGGAGGAGGAGAAAAGGAAGGGAGGTCGGGCACGGGGAAGGCAGGGGAAGAAAGAGGAAAAGAGGAAAAAGAAAAGAAAAGAAAAGGGAGAGAGAAGAGAGAGGGTTAAGGCTTAGCCGGTTCAGACGAGCCAATTGATCGGACTGGATCTGATTTGACTTCAAATTGTGATCTCATCGCAATCTCGTCCGGATTTGTCGATCCCGAACACTCCTACTGTGTCTATTCAATCACATACATCAATCAAGGTTGTGTGTGCACTACGCGGGTCGATTGGGGTCCAAAGACAACGATGCGATCAACCGATCGCTACCCAAGGCCAACAGCGCCAAAACCAACCAAGCCAAGCCCTCGACCTAATGCGGTCGGACAGGGTTGGAGGAACGGGTCCTCACATGCGTGGTTTGTTTTCTGTTGTTTGCGGGGCTGCTTCCCGATGCATGTTGCTGGTGAACTGGCTGGCAATTGGTGGTGTACCACTGCAGCAGTTCAAGACCTTAAATACATGTTCACCATCCCGGGCCTGCAGAGTGCCAAGCCTAGACCTTGTTATGCTATCATCACATCATGCTGCATACTTAATTGCTTATATGTGTATGTTCATCGCATGCATTTTTGTTGTGCATTAGTTGCATGGTTAGGGCGTGGACGATCTATGGGTTGCCGTCCCGAGGCTTGGAAGCTCAGATTTAGCCCTAGGATCGGGGTTGGGTAGTTTGGACCCGGTTTGAATTGTGGAATACAGTCAAATTCGATGATAGGTCTAGATGACTGGTACACCTCTTGCTTCATGATTGTAGAGGTCATGTCGGCCTCGAGTCAGATTCTGACTTGTAGCTGGTGTCCAACTGTGATGACTCTTGAGTAGAGGGGTTGCCTACTCAGCGGCGTCATTTCCCGCCTGCAGTGTTGTTTCCCTGCTTGTGAGCCAGCAGTGTTGGTTCCTGCTTACTGAGTGTGACCCATCATGTCACACACCGACCCAGAAAACCCATCTAGGGCGGGGCATGAGGGTTTCAATCTCTATTCATCTTTAATTGGCGCGATACGAAGCAGAAAAGACAGATAATTTAAACAATTTACATTCCAGAGGTGAAACTGATATTCAATTCATATATATAAACATCAAGTTGTACTGATACAAGATTCTATAATAAAATCCTCCAAGGGACAGATATTATATAATAATCCAAAATTCCTCAATAACGTTTACAATATATATAAGTTATCAAAAGGTACAACAGTCGATCCTCCAACAACCTCAAGCACCTCTGGACGTACTCGCGCCACCAAAGGCCGATCCCGCCGGCTCCACAAAAGAAGAACTGCCGCCTGCACCTGCAAACACAGCCCGGGTAGGAGTGAGCGATAAGCTCACTAGGGTTCTACTCTACGGCACACTGAAAGAAGGAAAACAACAACAGTGTTGCCTTCCCGCTCAAGTCTAACAGATGCCACGGGTCTCACAACCCTGCCGATGTCCCGAGGGCTCCTGTTATGAAACCTCTCTCCTGAACATGTTACCAGGAGGCCAAGGAACAGTAACATGCAGGATCACCCTTACCCAAGCAGGAATACCATGCCTTGGGGAACCACGTCGGGAACGCATCAACATCCATCCTTAGCACTTGGCCTTGGAAGACAACACGACCTCTAGAACTCAAACACTGATCAGAGTCAACTATCGCAAATCCTCAATAATATGAAATTCGATTATACAATCACACCCTAGTCCTGACTACCCAGCCACGGTCCTAAGGCTAGATCCGAGCTACCCGAGAGCCTCGGATCGGCGACTCAAACCATCGCCCGCCTAACCTCAGATGCCTCTAATGCACACAATGCATGAGCCTAGGCAAACATCTATCCTAGATGTCTCTACATGCCACGACATTAGTTATAGGTTCGACAGATATACAATAGCCCTCGGCACTCGCCGGCAAGAGGCTAAGGTTCCACAATTCCACATTAGCTAACACTCAAAGCTAGATAATGGCCAAACAAACAATTAAGTATTTAATTTGCCAACCAACTGTGTATTTAAATGCAAGCCAAATCATCGATTTACTGAAAAGGGATATATACGCGATTAAATCTCAATCTCAGTAGAAATCCCTTGGAAACTTCATGAAAACTACATACCAACCTCCCAACATGTTTAGGTAACAGACCCAAGTGAAAACCATTCAAGAAAAGCCAGAAAACACTGTTCAAGGGCCCACAGTCGATGCGGCGGTCGATCCGACGATCGACCGTGAGGCCACGGTCGATGTCACGGTCGATCCGGCGATCGACCGTGGGACCAAAACGAGGAAAACCATCGGGGCGACGGTCGATCGGTTCATCGACCGTGGGAAGCCCAAAACGGGACAGAGCCTCACGGACAACACGATGGTCGATCCGGCAGTCGACCGTGAGGCGGGATGAAAAAGGGAGGGAGCCGCGGTCGATCGGTGCATCGACCGTGGGAGGCCAAAATCCCGACAGAGCCTGACGGACGATGCGACGGTCGATCCGGCGGTCGACCGTCAGGCCCAGGAAGACCGTATCAACGCTTGACGGTCGATCCACCGATCGACCGTCAGGCCTATTGCACTGTTCATTAGAACAGTGCTGAAAATCCAATTTCTTGGATTTTAAGGATCAAATCTAGTTGGAAGTTGATGAAACTTTGCAAGCATGTGTAATTAATGATGGGGAAACTAATGGTATGAAGAAATCACATTTTTGATGGTTAAATCTCCTATCTAAGTCAAAACGGGCGAAAACCGACAAAACGTCGATAATACGGAAATCAGTCGTTAGAATACGAAAATCGCGAGGTAGGAATACTTCAAATCATCTACAACACAAGCACAATGAGCTACACAGCATTCTAACAAGTATTCCTACAGTGAAAAGGCATTAAACCTATCATAGGAGAACCCGATCGCGAGATCGAGATAGAAACACCTACTTGAGCAAGTACGACAGTTCCTCCACGCGTCCAACCAGTCAAGCCACCAAGATCCGCGCTTCGAAGCCCGCGTCTCCAAGCCCTAGCTCAGCCAAAGGAAAGAGAAGGAGAGAAAACGACAGGAGAAGAGAAGGAAAGAGAGAGAATGGGACATGGCTTATATAGAGATCCAGATCGATCTCAGCCGTCCGATTCGATCTTTCCTGATCGAGCTCCGATCTTCCGGTCGAACGCACCCTAGAGATTCAAATCAAACACATACATCAATCCAAGGCCGTGGGTGCAACGCGGGTGTGAAACCGACCACCAGAGGGCATATATACCAAAATGCCCCCGGGGTCCAAACCGCCATACGATCTCCTGATCATACCCGACGCGGAACCAAACCAACAGGAAATCGGCTCTCGACCCACGCGGTCGAGCCAGGTCAGAGGGACGGGCCCTCACAACCTAACAACCTTAAAATGAATTTCGTCCCGAAATTCAAGGTTGAAGCCGGGGAAAAAGAAACAACTAGGCCTACCTGCACAAACAAGGCTACAACTAGGGGCGCCAACGCCCACAACAAGAAATATACCTGCTGAGGTGAACAGTCGGGGAAACTCCCGACACATGCGATTCTCTCGCTCCCATGTCAGACTGTCTGCACTGCCATGCCTCTATCTGACCATGACCAACGGTAACGACCTGCCTCTCAGCACCTGATCCCATCTGTCCAAGATCTGCACTGGCTGCTCTATGTAGGTGGCGTCCTCCTCCACCTCAATGTCGTCGTGTCTGATCACGTGAGAAGGATCTGGAATATACTTACTCAGCATAGATACATGGAAGGTGGGGTGGACTGCTGACATGTGCGGAGGTAGAGCTAGCTGGTAGGCGACTGCTCCAACGCTCCTGACGATATCAAAAGGACCCGTGAACCTCGGCGCTAGCTTGCTCTGCTACCAAACCTGATCGACCCTCTGCGCGGGGACACCTTCAGTAGCACTCTGTCGCCAACTGCGAACTCTAGGGGTCGTCGCCTGCGGTCTGCGTAGCTCTTCTGCCTGCTCTGCGCTGTCAGATGCCTCTGTCTGATCTGAGCCAACCTCTCTGACGACTGTCTGATGATATCCGGACCGGTAAGGGACGCCTCCCCAACCTCTGTCCAACACACCGGTGAGCGACACGGTCTGCCGTACAACGCCTCAAAAGATGCAAAACCCAAACTGGCCTGAAAGCTGTTGTTGTAGGCAAACTCCACCAAAGTCACGTGCTGCTCCCAAGCACCTCCAGTGTCTACCACACATGCTCTGAGCATGTCCTCCAAGATCTGGATAGTCCGCTCTGACTGTCCGTCTGTGCTCTGCCTTCACCTTCTGACATGTGAGGCATCTGAAAACGAACTCAGCTACTAACCTCTTCATCCCGCACCACCAGAACTGTCGGCGAAGATCGTGGAACACCTTGGTGCTCCCGGGGTGAACGGCGAAGTAGGAGTGGTGGAACTCGTGAAGGATCTCCTCTCGCAACGCCGGGTCTGCTGGAACTGCAACTCTGCCTCTGAAGAGTAGACCACTGTCTGCCGACACTGTCTAGCCCTCAACCACGTGCTCGGTGCCGAGCGCAACACGGGTCTCCACGAGCTCTGGGTCTCCAGCCTGTGCGTCGATCACTCTGGCCAAAAGAACTGGAATGCTGCGAACATACAAGAAACCACCTGCCGCCCGGTCCTCGAAGTCAAGCCCAAACTGACTAACTGTCTCTAGCATCTGCCACTGCCGAGTTGACATCGCTGCAAAGGTCACTCTGCTGTCTCTAGTCTGCCTGCTGAGAGCGTCTTCTACGACGTTTGCCTTACCAGGGTGGTAATGCAACTCAAAGTCGTAGTCCTCTATAAGCTCCATCCACCGTCGCTGCCTGAGGTTGAGGTCACGCTGGGTAAACACGTGCCTCAAACTCTTATGATCAGAGTACACCGAGAACCGCTCACTGTAGAGATAGTGCCGCCACGACTTTAGAGCGAAGACAACCGCTGCAAGCTCGAGGTCGTGGACTGGATAGTTCCTCTCATGGGTCTTCAGCTGCCTGGAACCGTAGGCCACCACATGGCCCTCCTGCATAAGCACACAGCCTAGACCCTCCCCACTGGCGTCGCAAAAGACACTGTAGCCGACGCCTCGCTCTGGAACAATAAGGATCAGTGCACTCGTCAGTCTGGTCCTCAGCTGGATGAAAGCCTGCTCGCATGCCTCGTCCCAAACAAATGGGACCGCCTTCTGTGTCAACCTGGTCAGCGACCCTGCAACCCTAGAGAAGTCCCGCATGAACCTCCTGTAGTAACCCGCCAAGCCGAGCAAGCTGCGGACCTCGAACACTGTCGCGCGGTCTCTGACACTGTAGCACTGCCTCGATCTTGGCCGGATCAACTGAAATGCCTGCCGCTGACACCATGTGCCCCAGAAACTGCACCTCAGGAAGCTAGAACTCACATTTGGAGGCTTTGGCATATAGCCTATGCCCCCTCAACAACTGCAACATTGTCCTCAGATGCTGCTCATGCTCCTCCGCGGTACGTGAGTAGACTAGGATGTCGTCGACGAAAATCACCACGAACTGATCTAAGTACGGTCGTAAGACCCTATGCATCAGATCCATGAACGCCGCTGGTGCGTTCGTCAAACCGAACGGCATCACCGTGAACTCGTACAATCCGTACCTCATACGGAAAGCCGTCTTCGGGATGTCGCAATCCCGATTACTCAACTGGTGATAGCCGGTACGGAGATCTATCTTCGAAAAGATCGAAGAGCCTCGGAGCTGGTCGAACAAGTCATCGATCCTCAGCATCGGATACTTGTTCTTCACCGTCACCCTGTTCAGCTTCCTATAATCAATGCAAAGATGAAGCGTACCGCCCTTCTTCTTTGCGAACAATACAGGAGCTGCCCAAGGTGACGTGTTGGCACGGATGAAACCTCTGCCGATCAACCCGTGCAGCTGGACCCTCAGCTCCCTCTGCTCTGTTGGTGCCATCCTGAAAGCTGGCAGAGATATCTATATGGAAGTCTACTGCTCTGGAAGGAGGAAGGCCCGGTAGCTCGTCTGGGAAGACGTCAGCAAACTCACAAACTACTGCAGGCAAGCTGCTCTCTCGACTGCCCTCTGCAGCGAACAAGGAAAGGCGTGCCAGTAAAGCTGACAGCTGGCCCTCGCGCCTGGGAAAGCAACTACACAAGAGGGAATCGGCCGACTGGCGATCCCCAAGCAAAACAAAACGAGCGCCGTCATGTGTCCAAGCAGTCACCCTGCGACGGCCACAGTCGATGACGGCTCGGTATGAAGTCAGCCAATCCATACCGAGAATCACGTCGAACCCAACCATGTCTAGCACCCGAAGGTCCAGAAAGACACGGAGGCCCCCAAACTCCAACTCGCAAGAACGGCAGATCAGCTCAACACGAGCCCCTCCCTCTGACGGGTGTGTCTAAGTGCAGTGTGACTCCAAGTGGCTCAGTCTCTAGCCCTAGAGATGCCACACAGTCGCTAGCTACAAAGGAATGAGACGCCCCAGAATCTATCAAAACATCTATAAATGAACTGAAAAGCTGGAAGGTACCTCTGAGAACAGGAGGGTCAACTGGGGTTGGTGGAAGAGCTAGAGTCTGCTGGGGTGGCGGGTACTGGTAGGGCTGAAAAGGTGGTTGAACATAGTCTGGGTACTCGCGGTCTGGAAGTGCGTACACTCCCCCTCTAGGTCCGCCTCGACCTCCGCCGCGACCTCCGCCTCTCCAGGCTCCTGGTGTCCGCCAACCTCCGCCTGCTCCGCTACGAACTGACTGTGCCCTCAATGTCGGACAGTCTCCGCGAAAGTGCCCTGTCTGCCGGCACTCGAAGCACACAGGAGGTCCAAGCGCTAGCTGCTAGCCCTAGCCTCCTCCTCCGGACGTCTTCCCCTGAGGCCCAGCCGGAAGAAGTGGCTGGCCTCCCTGCCTGGGCTGCTGCTGGTACTGGGGTGAGTGACGCTGGTACGGATGCTAGTGTCATGAGTATATCTGCTGCCTCCATGAACCTCTCCTGCCCTAAGTTGCTCTCTGTGGCTGTCCTCCACCACTGGCACTCGCAGACGACACCGGCTGGACTGCCCTAGGCCTCGACTCCTACAACTGAGCCTCAACAGCTAAGGCACAGTCTAGCGCCTCTGCCTACGTGCTAGCGCGTTGAGCCGCGATCAGCCGCCTGAGCTCGGGCCTAAGCCACCACTGGAACTGCTCAGCTCTGGCAAGAGGGTCCGTCGACACTGCTCCAGCAAATCTGGCAAGTCTCGTGAACCTAGCCGCGTACTGTACTACCGACTGAGTACCCTGAGAAAGGGTCTGGTACTCACGGACAAGGGCCAAGCGCACACTGCGGGGGAAGAACGCGCCAAGAAACGACGAACGAAACACGGTCCACGATGGGTCACTCCCGTCCCTGGCGGCCTGGAAAGAGCGCCACCAGTCCAAAGCGTCCCCGTCGAGCTGGAACGCGGCAAGTCTGACCCGAACTCGGTCATCCTGGACGAACAGAGTGTCAAGGACGCGACTGACTCCCTCCAGCCAGTCGTCCGCCACCGTTGAGTCGCCTCCAGCACCACTGAACCTAGGCGGGTTCAGCCTCTGGAAGTCGACCACCGTTGTCACAACAGCACGCTGGTCGTGTGAGGGAGAGACCTCCTCGGCGATGAAAGAAGCATCCTCCTCCACCACGACCTCAATCCTCGGCTCTGGCTCTGGTGCAGGTACACGGGGTACGGCTGCGTTGGCCCCTAAGGCTCGTCGGGCAGCGCGCTCATCGCGCGCGGTGCCAATACCCAAGACTGGACAGCTAGCCCGGCTCCCTGCCATCTGCACGTTCACCAGAGACGACAAGTGTCCACCCGTAAGAAATCAAAACACTGCAGTAATCAATAAAATAAAAGCATAACACACATGAGCACGAACAAGCACACAGGGATGCTCTACTCCTAGAACTATCCCAAACCGCGCCCAAAACTTAACCGCAAGCCTAATCCTATCCCTGGGAGCTACAGCCTGCTCTGATACCAAGTTGTCACACTCCGACCCAGAAAACCCATCTAGGGCAGGGCGTGAGGGTTCCTATCTCTATTCATCTTCAATTGGCGCGATACGAAGCGGAAAAGACAGATAATTTAAACAATTTACATTCCAGAGGTGAAACTGATATTCAATTCATATATATAAATATCAAGTTGTACTGATACAAGATTCTATAATAAAATCCTCCAAGGGACAGATATTATACAATAATCCAAAATTCCTCAAAAGACGTTTACAATATATATAAGTTATCAAAAGGTACAACAGTCGATCCTCCAGCAACCTCAAGCACCTCAGGACGTACTCGCGCCACCAAAGGCCGATCCCGCCGGCTCCACAAAAGAAGAACTGCCGCCTGCACTTGCAAACGCAGCCCGGGTAGGAGTGAGCGATAAGCTCAGAAGGGTTCTACTCTACGGCACACTGAAAGGAGGAAAACAACAACAGTGTTGCCTTCCCGCTCAAGTCTAACGGATGCCACGGGTCCCACAACCCTGTCGATGTCTCAAGGGCTCCTGTCATGAAACCTCTCTCCCGAACATGTTACCAGGAGGCCAAGGAACAGTAACATGCAGAATCACCATTACCCAAGCAGGAATACCATGCCTTGGGGAACCACGTCGGGAACGCATCGACATCCATCCTTAGCACTTGACCTTGGAAGACAACTCGACCTCTAAACCTCAAACACTGATCAGAGTCAACTATCGCAAATCCTCAATAACATGAAATTCGATTATACAATCACACCCTAGTCTTGACTACCCATCCACGGTCCTAAGGCTAGATCCGAGCTACCCGAGAGCCTAGGATCGGTGACCCAAACCATCGCCCGCCTAACCTCAGATGCCTCTAATGCATACAATGCATGAGCCTAGGCAAACATCTATCTTAGATGTCTTTACATGCCACGACATTAGTTATAGGTTCGACGGATATACAATAGCCCTCGGCACTCGTCGGCAAGAGGCTAAGGTTCCACAATTTCACATTAGCTAACACTCAAAGCTAGATAATGGCTAAACAAACAATTAAGTATTTAATTACCAACCAACTGTGTATTTAAATGCAAGCCAAATCATCGATTTACTGAAAAGGGATATATATGCGATTCAATCTCAATCTCAGTAGAAATCCCTTGGAAACTTCATGAAAACTACATACCAACCTCCCAACATGTTTAGATAACAGACCCAAGTGAAAGCCATTCAAGAAAAGCCAGAAAAAACTGTTCAAGGGCCCATGGTCGATGCGGCGGTCGATCCGACGATCAACCGTGAGGCCACGGTCGATGTCACGGTCGATCCGGCGGTCGACCGTGGGACCAAAACGAGGAAAACCATCTGGGCGACGGTCGATCGGCTCATCGACCGTGGGAAGCCCAAAATGGGACATAGCCTCACGGACGAAGCGACGGTCGATCCGGCAGTCGACCGTGAGGCGGGATGAAAAAGGGAGGGAGCCGCGGTCGATCGGTGCATCGACCGTAGGAGGCCAAAATCCCGACAGATCCTGACGGACGATGCGACGGTCGATCCGGCGGTCGACCGTCATGCCCAGGAAGAGCGTATCAACGCTTGACGGTCGATCCACCGTCAGGCCTATTGCACTTTTCATTAGAACAGTGCTGAAAATCCAATTTATTGGATTTTAAGGATCAAATCTAGTTAGAAGTTGATGAAACTTTGCAAGCATGTGTAATTAAAGATGGGGAAACCAATGGTATGAAGAAATCACATTTTTGATGGTTAAATCTCCTATCTAGGTCAAAACGGGTGAAAACCGACAAAACGGCGATAATACAGAAATCAACTGTTAGAATACGGAAATCGCGAGTTAGGAATACTTCAAATCATCTACAACACATGCACAATGAGCTACACAGTATTCTAACAAGTATTCCTACAGCGAAAAGGCATTAAACATATTCTAGGAGAACCCGATCGCGAGATCGATGTAGAAACACCTACTTGAGCAAGTAGGGCAGCTCCTCTACGCGTCCAACCAGTCAAATCGCCAAGATCCGCGCTTCGAAGCCCGCGTCTCCAATCCCTAGCTCAGCCGAAGGAGAGAGAAGGAGAGAAAACGACAGGAGAAGAGAAGGAAAGAGAGAGAAAGGGACAGAGCTTATATAGAGATATGGATCGATCTCAACCGTCCGATTCGATCTTTCCCGATCGAGCTCCGATCTTCCGATCGGACGCAGCCTAGAGATTCTAATCAAACACATACATCAATCCAAGGCCATGGGTGCAACGCGGGTGTGAAACCCACCACCAAAGGGCATATTTACAAAAATGCCCCCGGGGTCCAAACCGCCATACGATCGCCCGATCGTACCCGACGCGGAACCAAACCAACAGGAAACCGGCTCTCGACCCACGCGGTCGAGCCAGGTCAGAGGGACGGGCCCTCACACATCATGTGACCAGTTCTTCTGGAAGACCATGATCGTGGACCTCAGGGACACGCGGTGGGGTTATGGGACCCATGTATACACCCAGGTCTTACTTGAGGGTGACACTGTTGCGTTTCCCTCATCCTTCTGTGTGTCGTAGTGTAGTTTCCCTGCTGAGCCTTAGTTGCTCACTCCTACCCGGGCTGCGTTTTGCATGTGCAAGCGTTAGCTCCTCTTCGGTGGCCCCTACCGGGCAGTTGGTCGGCAGTGCGGCGGCGCCAGGCGGAGTTTGAGTGGTGGTAATCATTTACTGCTTCTAGACCCTTTGTTAGTTAGTCTACTACGGGAGTGCTTATATGTTGTATTCGAATCTTCCCCTCTCCGAGGATATGTATATTAAATTCTTTTGGACTTGTCAATCTTGGGTTCGAGGCTTGTTAAATTATTATTCTTTAAATTGAGGGTCTTTTGATGAACTGTTTAGGGAGACCAATAGGTTAGAGGGAACCCTCGCCAAATTTTTCACATTTCGTTTGGTTCCGGTTCGCGTCGTCCAGCCCGGTTGGGCTTTCGCGGGTCGGGACGCGACAGAGAGCCCCAGCTGCCGTTGCACACACAACAGGGGCTAAGGAGGAAAAACTCGATGAAATCCAACGTCGGCCAACAAACCCAAACCCAACACCAAGAACCTCGAAGCTCATCAGCGATGGAGGTATTGGAGGAGCTCAAACCTCTGGCAAACCAAAAAAAATAGAGGAGAAGAATCCGAGAGAATTATCGATCTAAAACTTAGTAGCAAGAGAGAAGAGGAAGCTAGCATCACAAGACCCTCGACTAGCAACACAATCTGTCAGAACAGGAAAGAGAGGGAGAACTCTCATCAAATCCAATAGAAATCGGAGAATCCAAGCATAGCATAGCATCAAGAGATAGCAGAGCATGAACATCCCAATAGAAACCACGAATTCACCAACTAAACTAGGGATCCAAGAGATCGAGTATCAAAACCAGGGAGGGAAGAAATCTCACCAAAATCCACGGAAATCCATAGATCTAAACCACAGGCAAAGAGGGAAGAAGAAAGCATCACCGGACCATAGGCTAGCATGTATCCAACGAACCATCAAGAGGAACTAACAATCATCAACCATAGGAGCCACGAAAACCACAGAGCAGCCAACAATCCAAAACCACAAGCCTAAAACCCATCCTAGGATCCTAATCAAGGGTTAGTGTAGAGCCCCTACCTTTCTTCTCTCTTCTTCGGTCGTGGTCGTCGTTGCCGTCGCCAAGCTCCTTTTCAGCCGTGGTCACCGCTGTCGCCAAGCTCCTCTCCAGCCGCCTCTCTAACGGCGGTCGCCGCCGCCGGTACAAAGCTCCTCTCCGACCGCCTCTCTAGCCACGGTCGCCGCCGCCGGTACCAAGCTCCTCTCCGGCCGCGAGACTCACTCTCTCTCAATCGGGTTGCCGACGGGTCTCTCTCCTCTCTCTCTCAATGTGGATCGCGGCGGATGCTCTCACGAGAGAGAAGGGTTTAAGAGAGGGTTTTATATGATCAGCTTAAGTTAGATCCTGGCCATCCGATCAGCCTAATCTAATCTCCGCCACCCAAGTCCATATCTTTACGATCAGAACTAGATCCTCCGATCTAGAGTACTCTTAATGGTCTAATCAAGCACATATATCATCACAAGGTCGTGTGTGTGCAACGCGTGTGTGAAACCAACTCCGTCAAGGGTAATTTACCAAATTACCCCTGAAGTCGCAACGATCAAAGAAGATCACGAAGCAAGGCCAACCGAGCCAAACCAACCGAACCAGACCCTCGACCGGGTTGGAGATATAGGTCCAACCCTATGTCGCGAGGCCAGCTAAAATCTGGTTAAACACGAAGTCAATATCAGCTGCATGAGGAGGATGCACTCAGGACCAAAGTGGAGAGCCAGACAAGGGAGCTGGAGCTACTAAAGACCAAAGATATTGTGGCTGCTCAGACTTCTTCATACAGCGAACCTCCAAGCTCGGCTGGGCCTTGTATCATCTGTCAGCGCGACGACCACCAAATTGACAATTGTTGCACCTATGCTGAGATGAGGGGCGTCTACGACGAGCAATGCAATGCAATGGGCGCATTCAGGAGGCCGAACATGATCGCTTATAAACGCGTCGTTAAAATATTGCAAACTCAATCAAGAATAAAATTTATAAACCCCTATTCAAAATACTAAACTATGGGGTAGAATAGTGATGAAATACGGTATCGAACCATATGGAAAACTTTGATTACAAAGGAGAAATCAGAATTAAATCTCAGAATTCTAAACCTAAAGCGAAAAGGATTGATTTGGGTTTTAGAAACTTATTAATTAAAACTAATTAAGAAAGCGATATAAAAAGATTGAAATATATTAATGAGAGAAAACCTAGGGATTACTCAATCCACTTTAGTTTCACTTCCTATATTCTCTAGTTATCCTCTTGTTTTCTTATCTAGACATTATAAATTCAAAGCTTCTTAAGCTTACATGAATCCCTAAAAGAAGGTGAGTGTTTTCCAAAGGCATATTTTATCTTCGATTAGCATAGATTGCCTTCGGAGTAACCTTAGCACAAGCTATCGTCACTAAGCATAAAATATCTCATCGGTTATTCACAAACCACATAAAACCATCCTATAGATCTCCATCATCAATCACCGAAATCAAGTAGGACTAAAAATACGTCAAGTAACTCTGTTCCCTCAACTCTTTTATCATTAAAACCAAATCTATAAGGTCATGTCCAGAAAAAAAATACAAGATTCAACTTGAAAAATACAAGGAAGATCTTCTAAAGCTTCATGAGATTCCTAAGTACAGAAATTAGCCACTCATCTTTGTGATGGAACCCATAGATTCGATGAAGAACGATTGGGATCCACGCTGCAACTCCATCTTCTCCAAATTATCCTCCAAACCCTAATTCTCTCTTTTCTCTCTATAGGGACCTCCCAATTTTCGGCCAGCAAACACCTTCTTATAGTTGTATTCCCGGAATTAGGGTTTTGGCTAAGTTGGACTTCTACTACAACTCGGATTCCTTGGATTAACTCCTGGCTGTCTTACTCCGGTCGAACCTGAGTCCAATCAAGCCAGACTATGGACATGTAGTAAACATAAAACATATAGCTTAGGAAGCCTTCTATTAGATTCCGAAGATTTCATAATATTTTGACTTATATGAAATAGTTTGTGAATATTCTCCGGAAGGTCGACGGACCAGTTTTCCAGCATCAATTTAGCTTCATAGTCTTTAAAACGGGTATTAATCTATCAGGAAGCTCATAAAGTGTCCAAGATGATAGTTGTTCGTCTTGTTGTCTTCTAGAGGTCCTCCAAATTTCAGAAATTTAGAATTTATCTGGAGAATTTGACGAATTCTTTTCAGACTGCCAGCGTAGCGGCGTAATTTCCACATATTAGTCTGTTTCTGTATTCTCTAACTTGAATCTTCATTAAACCTGAAACCAACTAACAAACTATCAAATACAAACACTCTCGGGCTAACAAGGGTAAATTAAGGGGTTTAAGAATGAATATTTAGTGACTGATCACACGTCCCAACTTACACTTTGCTAGTCCTCGAGCAAAGAAAATATAAAATTAAAGCAATAAATCTAACTAGCCACTTTCGTAGGTCTCACGATGGCACTTAGCATGTGCAACAAGCTTTTAAACCCCTGGGTTACCCCAGTGGAGGAGTTATAGTCTCCTACGGGTTTTCAGGGATGACACCCACAAACATCTTTACATTGCCTTGAATATGTCATTAGAAATGAATTATAATATTCATTAACTCTAATGCATGAAGTAGAAATAATATCTACGAATATACCCTTCAACTCATAGTCACATAAAAATATAGTAAATCAAAACATATCATAACATATTTCCAACACTTCAACATATTTAATCATGATTAAAAATAACTTTAACACTCATGTGTGTGAATAGGATTTCACATGCTTCAGAGCATCAATTATATCTAAACACTTTAACTATTCAAGATAACAATCATAGCCAAGCACATATCTTCCACTAATCAGATAGCAATATATGTTTTATTTTTGTTTCTTTTTTTGTTTCTTTTTTTTCAACCGTTTTACGCGAACAACAAACCTTGTTAGGCACCTTGCCCGATTACTAAGTATAAAACCCTTCTTTTTTTCATTAGGAATCTCAACTGTTTTACGCAAACAACACGCTGGTTAGGCACACTGTGTGAGGGCCCGTCCCTCAGACCTGATTCGACCACGTGGGTCGAGAGCCGGTTTCCTGTTGGTTTGGTTCCGCGTCGGGCACGATCGGGCGATCGTGTGGCGGTTTTGGACCCCGGGGGCATTTTGATAAATATGCCCTCTGGTGGTCGGTTTCACACTCGCGTTCCACACACTGATTTTGATTGATGTATGTGTTTGATTAGAATCCCTAGGGTGCGTCCGATCGGAGGATTGGAGCTCGATCGGGAAAGATCGATTTAGACGGCTGAGATAGATTTGGAATTTCTATATAAGGGCTGTCTCTTTCTTCTCTTTCCTTCTCTTCTTCTCCTGTCATTTTCTCCTCTCTCTCTCTCCTTTGGCTGAGCTAGGGTTGGAGACTTCGGCGTTCGGAGCTTGGATCTTGGCGGCTCAACTGGTGGCACGCGTGGAGGAGCTACCCTACTTGCTCAAGTAGGTGTTTCTACCTCGATCCTTGGATCGGGTTCTCCTAGGATAGGATTATTGCACTTTCGCTGTAGGGATACCTGTTAGAATGGTTTGTAACTCCTTGTATGTGTAGTGTAACTCATTTCCTGTATTCCTACGTCGAGATTTCAGTATTTGAACGGTTGGTTTCCGTATTATTGCCGTTTTGTCGATTTTTGTCCATTTGGACCTAGATAAGAGATTTAACCGTCGAAAACTGGATTTCTTCACTCCATTAGCCTCCCCTTTGCTAAATATACTTGCTTGCAATATTTCATCTTATTCCAACATGATTTGATACTTGAAATCCAAAGAATTGGATTTCCGGCACTGTTCTGATGAACTGTGCCAAGGCTCGACGGTCGATCGATGCATCGACCGTCAAGTGTTGTTTTACCCTTTCTGGGCCTGACGGTCGACCGTCGCATCGACCGTCGGGCTCTGTCAGGATTTTGGGCTCCCACGGTCGATGGGTCGATCGACCGTGGGATCTTCTCCTTTTCGCCATTTACCTGACGGTCGACCGTCGCATCGACCGTCAGGCGCTGTTTGGTTTTGGACTTCTCAGGGTCGATGGGTGGATCGACCATCGCCCTTGGTTTTCTTCGCATGGGTCTCACGGTCGATCGCCGGATCGACCATGGCATCGTCCGTGGCCTCACGGTCGATCCCCGGATCGACCGTGACATCGTCCGTGACCCTTTGGACTTGGTTTTCTGGTATTTCTTGGATGGTTTTGATGGGTGATTAGTATCTAAGTATGTTGGGAAGTATGTGGGTGGATTTCATGAAGTTTTCACGGGTTTTCCATTGAGATTATGGTGTGGATTGCATGTTGATTTCCCTTGAGTAAATCGATGTTATGGCTTGCCTTTAAATACATGTTGGATGTAGTTAATCGCTCAGCGGTATACTTAGCCATTAGCTAGCTATGAGTGCTAGCTAATGAGAAATTGTGGAACCTTAGCCTCTTGCCGGCGAGTGCCGAGGGCTATTGTATATCTGTTGAACTCATAACTGTTGATGTGGCATGTAGAGACATCTAGGATAGATGTTTGCCTAGGATCATGCATTGTATGCATTAGAGGCATTTGAGGTTAGGCGGGCGATGGTTTAGGTCGCCGATCCGAGGCTCTCGGGTAGCTCGGATCTAGCCTTAGGATCGTGGATGGGTAGTCAGGAGTAGGGTGTGATTGTTGATCATGTCTCATGTCTTTGAGGATTCACGCTAGTTGACTCTGATCAGTGTTTGAGGTTTAGAGGTCGTGTTGTCTTCCAAAGCCAAGTGCTAAGGATGGATGTTGATGCGTTCCCGACGTGGTTCCCCAAGGCTCGGTATTCTAGCTTGGGAAGGGTGATCTTGCATGTTACTATTCCTTGGCCTCCTGATAACTTGTTCAGGATTGAGGTTTCATGACAAGAGCCCTTGGGACATCAACTGGGTTATGGGACCCGTGGCATCCGTTAGACTTAAGCTGGGAGACAACACTGTTGTTGTTTTCCTCCCTTCAGTGTGCCGTAGAGTAGAACCCTACTGAGCTTATCGCTCACTCCTACCCGGGCTGCGTTTGCAGGTGCAGGCGGCAGTTCTTCGTCAGTGGAGCCGGCAGGATCGGCCTTGGGCGGCGCGAGTACATCCAGAGGCGCTTGAGGTTGCTGGAGGATGATCCGTTGTACCTTTTGATATATATATATATATATATATATATATATATATATATATATATATATATATATATATATATATATATATATATGTGTGTGTGTATATGATGTAAACATTTTGGAGAACCTTTGGGGTTTTGTATAAATCTATATATTGGAACTTAGGCATTGTACAACTTGATAATATATATTATGATTGAATCTATTTAGCCTCTGGAATACAATTGTTTAAATTATCTATCTTTTCCGCTTTGTATCGCGCCGGTTGATGATGAATAGTGATAGGAACCCTCACGCCCCGTCCTGGATGGGTTTTCTGGGTCGGGGTGTGGCACACTGCCCGGTTACTAAGTTGAAAATCCATTTTTTTTCGCATACTCAGATAATTGCATGTGTTCATGTGTTTTCTGTGCCATGACATAGAATTGTAAATCTATCCTAATATCATGCTTAGAATCTAATATCAACCCTTTAACATGTGTAAGTGAACATGTGTATTAGGATATGTCATGTTATCCTTAAATCATAGTAAAAGTGTTAAAGTATAGAAATAGTGTCATGCATAGCAAAAATTTACTATCCCTTATATGACATACAAGTCTCAAAATAGTTCAAACAATAAATTTCTAAAACGACCATCTTTGTCAAATCATATCATAATTTCATCCTTTTGGCATATTTCAAGGGATGTATAATAATAAGAATTAAATTCCTAGAATCTACCCCCCAACTTGAATGTAATTGTCCTCGATTACCCTAAGTTGTAAAAAGAAAGCAAGGAAAAAGGGTAGAGATCACCATAATATCGCGCCATAGGTAGTTGGCTCGCATGGAAGACGATCACCACACCACCCACAAGAAGAATACGTTGCCATTGAATAAATTCATGTATCTAGAAGATACTAAAAAACAATATGCTCATAAAAATCACCATGTTAAATGAGAGACATATATAAAAACCGAAGAATAACCCCCTGATCGAGCTATGGATGATTTGGAAAATTCGCCCCTCAGTGAGTTCCAAAGGGACACCTGTCATAAGATACCTTTCCAAAATATCAAATATAATAGAATGAAAAATATAACCAATGAAAAGCTGAAAGGTATAAAGGAAATAATTGGCAGAAGATCCTTTGTCTTTATTTAGCATAAAACTATGATGAGCCAACATCTACATGAATCCAAATATAAAATATAATCCAAAAGAAAAATAAAAGCTCACGACACTAGCATCTCTATAGCCAACCATCTCACCATAATAAAAGAAAACCTAGATAAGCAAGCATCCACTAAAATAGTCTCAAAGCAAGACTCCTCACTCATCATCCATCTCATCCTCGCTGTCTTCGTCTTCAGAATCATAGTCACTAGGCATCGGAGTCGGCGAACGATCAGGGTCATCCGATGCATATGGTGAATCAGGAGGCATCAGAAGAGCAGGATCAATGAGAGAACGTGGAGGCATGACGAGCATTGAACCACCGGAACTCTCGAAGGAGACCCAGGCATCGTCAAGGTCTGGAGCATGCTAAATATCACAAACGATGCGGGCAAACAAATCCACTGGAGGTAACAACCCATAGAACTCAACACCATTAGGATAGGCATCAGGGGAATCAACAGGTGCGGCGGATTCAGAAAGAACTCTAGGTGGAAAGCATAAGACCGTTGGTGGCGATGGTGGTGTCGGGGAATCGGCAGTGCTCATCGAGTCATCGTCGGAGGAGAACCACAACGCTTGCGACATTGGAGATCCAGGTGTGAAGTCGGACATCAGGAAGTGGGGCGGACTATCATCAGAATAGTAGGAGGATTGGCTCGATCGAGACATCTCGGAATTCAGTGATCTGGCTAGGTGGT
Organism: Narthecium ossifragum; assembly: GCA_963920575.1. Lineage (NCBI taxonomy): Eukaryota > Viridiplantae > Streptophyta > Magnoliopsida > Dioscoreales > Nartheciaceae > Narthecium > Narthecium ossifragum. Next base: position 19,550,596 of record OY986964.1, on the reverse strand, counting down.
AGAAGACGAAGGGGAGAGGTGGTCGACGATGGTCACGACGGGGATGCAGAGGAAGGAACAGAGCAGATTCTAGATGATGGAGCAAGGGTGATGATCAAAGAGGAAGAGATACCCTAGGAAGTCAGGAATGGGCGGATTTAAATAGAGGATGAACTAAAATTTGACTTAGAGAAGGAAAATGATTAGGAGTAGATTAAAATCCGATGGCGGTCCGATCGAGCAGAAAAAAAATAATGTTGACGGTCGATCTGATGGTCGACCGTGGGAGTGGGTGATATTGGGACAATAAGGCGACGGTCGATCGTGAGATGAAAAAAGAAGCCGATGGTCGATCCGACGGTCGATCGGCCGATCGACTGTGGCTGATAGGATTTTGTTGAGGAGGTGACGGTTGATCGTTGCATCGACCTTGCGAAGCCTTTTTCATGATAGAGGCTCACGGTCGATGCAATGGTCGATGCGATGGTCGACCGTGATCCAGGAAGTTTGATTTTCTAAATAATATGATTATTCTTAAAGGAAAATCATGGAGAAATCGGAAAAAAAACATGGAAAAATCCGAAAAATCAATGAAAATTCTTAAAAGCTAAGGAAAAATCATAAAACTGGGTTGTCTCCCAGGAAGCGCGTAATTTTACGTCTTTCGCTAGACGCCTCAAAGAAGGTCAGTTATAGCACGAATCTGTCAGCTCGACGGACTCAACCACCTCACCGTGAACGATATCCTCCACATAATGCTTTAATCTATGCCCATTAACAGTGAAAGTTTCATTCGTATGTGGATGTCGAATCTCTATAGCACCATGTGTAAATACTCTATTTATAATAAAAGGCCCAGACCATCTAGAACGTAATTTACCTGGGAAAAGACACAATCTAGCATTGAAAAGCCAAACTTTCTGTCCGACATCAAAAGTCCTCCTTGAAATGTGTTTATCACGGAAGGCCTTCATTTTATCTTTATAAATTTTGGAATTCAAATATGCTTCATTGTAAATTTTCTCAAGTTCAGATAAACTGAGTTTCCTATGTGTTGTGACGGCATTAGTATCAGTATTGAGCTTTTTAATGGCCCACATAGCTCGATGTTCTAATTCTTTGGGCAAATGATAAGGTTTACCAAACACTAATCGGTATGGGGACATACCAATAGGCGTTTTATAAGCCGTCCTATAAGCCCACAGTGCATCATCTAGCTTAGTGGCCCAATCAGCGCGATCAATACGAACGATTTTCTCTAATATGCGTTTTATTTCCCTATTAGAAAGTTCGACTTGACCACTAGTCTGTGGATGATAGGGAGTGGCTACTTTATGTGTGATAGAATACCTTCTAAGGAGGGAAGAAAAATGTTGATTATTAAAATGGGAACCACCATCGCTAATGATTGCACGGGGACAACCAAATCGAGAAAAGATGTTACTTTGAAGAAGTTTAATCACGACTTTATGATTATTCGATTTGGTGGCTATAGCTTGTACCCCTTTAGAAACATAGTCAATAGCTACAAGGATATACTGAAAACCAAAAGAAGGTGGAAAAGGACCCATGAAATCAATACCCCAGATATCAAAAATATCGGCAACTAAAATCGGAGTCTGAGGCATCTCATTCCTACGAGAGATATTTCCAGTTTCCTGACATCGAATGCAGGATTGGCAAAAATTATGAGAATCCTTAAAAATTGTAGGCCAATAAAATCCACTTTGTAAAACTTTTGCAGCGGTTTTCTTTCCTGAGAAATGACCACCACATGCATGTGTATGACAGAAAGTGGGAATATCATGAACTTCAGACTCGAACACACACCTACGGATAACTTGGTCAGAACAATGCTTAAATAACTCAGGGTCTTCCCATATATAATATTTAATCTGAGAAAAGAATTTGTTTTTGGCATTTTTAGACCAAGAGTCAGGAAGCTTGCCGGAAACAAGAAAATTAACTATATGTGCATACCAAGGTTGTGAAAGACAACCTGAAAGAGATGGTCGTCGAAAAAAGAGGTATTAACAGGAGTGTTATCAAGAATATGTTCCAATGGAAGGCGATACAAGTGATCAACAACTATATTTTCTGAACCTTTCTTATCGCTAATCTCTAGATCAAATTCTTGCAAAAGCAAGATTCATCGAATTAGTCGAGGTTTGGCATCCTTTTTAGCTAAAAGATATCGCGGAGCTGCATGATCTGTATGGATAAGGATTTTGGAACCTAGGAGGTAGGGACGTAATTTTTCCAATGCAAAAATTATTGCTAATAATTCCTTCTCAGTAATCGTATAATTTAATTGAGATTCAGAGAGGGTCTTACTGGCATAATAAATCACATGTGGAATTTTATTTACTGGTTGTCCTAAAACAGCTCCTATGATAGAATCAGAAGCGTTACACATAAGTTCAAAAGGTAGAGAATAATCAGGGGCATGAACGATAGGTGCAGTAGACCGTAAATCGCGAATGGTCTTGAAAGCAGTCAAACATTCATCATTGAAGACAAAGGGGACATCCTTGGCTAGTAATTCACACAAGGGTCGTGTAATTTTAAAAAACTCTTTGATGAATCGGCGATAGAATCCAGCATGACCTAGAAAAGAACGAATTTGATGCACACATGAAGGTGGCGGTAATTTGGCAATTAACTCGACTTTAGCTCTATCAACCTCTATACCCTGTTTTGAAACAATGTGACCTAACACTATTCCTTCTTGAACCATGAAGTGACTCTTTCCCAACTAAGAACAAGATTGGTTTCAATGCATCGATCAAGAACTTTAGAAAGATTGTCTAAAAAAGATTCAAAAGAATTTCCAAAGACAGAAAAATCATCCATGAACACTTCTAAGAATTTATCAATCATGTCAAAGAAGATGTCCATCATGCACCTTTGAAAAGTTGCAGGTGCATTACAAAGACCAAAAGGCATCCTACGGTAAGAAAAAGTACCAAAATGGCATGTGAAAGTAGTCTTCTCTTGGTCTTGAGGATCGACTGCAACTTGGTTATACCCTGAATATCCATGAAAAGTGGGTAAGAGATGTATTAGTCCAGATTTCAATTCAAAAGTAGTAGCAACATCCAAAGTAGGGAATGTAATGCATAAGGGTTGTTGATTCAAATCTGGGGCTGCAAGTTCTTTCAAAGTCCGATTTCCGACCATGACTTCTTCCTCTTCTAATTCCGAATCACTAGCAAATAAGTGGTCAAGAGCCAAATCGTTCTCCTCAATGTTTCTCCGAGCTTCCCTCCATAACCTGTGTAAAGTTCTTTCTATCTCTGGATCGTACTGCAAATTTACCTTGATTAAAAAATCGAGCTATACTCATAAACAATCAAGAAGTTTCCGGTAAACCGAGAAAAACACATCCATAAAATTTGTGTAAACTCTTTTTTTTATGAAAGTAAAGATCACAATAAGCACAAAAATCAACTAGAATCACTCCCCGGCAACGGCGCCAAAATTTGATGTGTTGTCATAGGCACTCAAAAATAAAACCAATACTCTTTAAGATAAATGTAGTAGTGCGAGTACGAGTCGATCCCACGAAAAGTGTTTAGACTAGTTTTGTGCTTAGTGAACAAAGATGGGGGGTTTTAAGCGTGAAGAAAACAGTAAAGAAATAATCTAAAGCGAAGAATTGAATTAAATCAAGAGAACAAACCTTGGTCTGAGTCAACATCCACCATCGGAATCCTTATAACTGATCATTGATGCAAGTATCAATCAATCTACACCTTGAATATTCACCGTTCGAATGAAATTCGAATCTCTTCTCAATCATAGTTAATTAGAAACAAGCGATCTAATCAACCCTAACTACTAGACAACCTAAGACAAGCGTTGTACATTTAATATAATAGCAGCCTTAAGAATAGGGAGATCGATGAAGCTAAACAACACAAGCACAAGCGGTTGCATTTAATCTAGTCGAATATTCTTCCTAAGATCTATTAATCTCTGAAACGTAGTAAATCAAAAGATCTCAGTTGCTTCGCAGATTAGAGGGATTAAACAATTACGGATTTGATATCCAACTTAGCAGTAGATCGTAATGAATAATAAACTAGTAGGCCTCCTAGCAATTAGACAAGACAATCATGAAGATTTAATCTCAGAAGAACATCCAATACTCAAGTATAAACTGAACATTAAAAATAGATTAGATCTCACAGTTTCATTGATTCCGAGGTTTCAGTCTCCTCGACCAAGAATTAAGGTTTAGCCACGCAAGGCCATCAAGAACAATCTAATCCTTTAAAGAAGAAAGAAGAACCCTAGAAATATCAAAGAAATAGAAAGTAGCAGCCAAAAACCTCTAGAATTCGCCTCCCATTAATCCCTAAAAAGAACCCTATTTATAGCCCATAAGTTTCCCATTCTCGGATTAAATCTGAGCCCTTAATTCTGCAAAGTCGGTTAAGAAAGATCGATCTTTATGGAAAGAAGATCGATCTTTTCTTCCCAAATTGTGGTTGCGCCCCGACTCGGATCGATCCCTTTTGGAAAAGGGATTGATCCCTTTATTCCGGATTCAGATTTCTCCTCACGGTCGATCCTTCTATCGACCCTGAGAGCGTATATTTTAGACAGAGGCTGACGGTCGATGCGGGGATCGATCATGGGTATTTTTCATCTCTGGGTGCATAAGGGATCGATCTCGTTTGGAAAGCGGATCGATCTCTTTTTCTCTGCATATTACTTCTGTTGTTCTGCCCTGCGCTTGTTGTAGTAAAAGCACTGTAACTTTCTCTAGGAAGCTCCAAATCACGAATCGTAAAATTCTCCAGAAACTAGACTTCAAGAGCTTTCCATCCATATATGACACATTATCTGTTTCTTCATCAGCAGGTACAATTTAATCTTTAAAGTTGATCCAAATACTCTTTTCAGCTTCTTTTCGACTTAAGGATTTCAATTGCATCCTAAATCATAATATAAGAATAATGAGTGTATTTAGGTACCAAATAAGCACAGGAGACTAAATATTAAGGGATAAAAATATAACATTATGCATCATCATCAACTTCTTTCTTCACCACCACTTTCATATTAGGATTAAGGCGGCGTTGCATTTCCCTTATAGTTTTAGATTCATCCTCGAGATGAATCTTATGCATGCAAATCGAAAGGTCAATACCTTTCAAATCAGCCACTAACCAACCTATGGCTTTCCTATGATGCTGTAGAACCTCTATAAGTTGACTCTCCTGATCGTTTGAAAGTGAGGAAGAGATGATAACGGGAAGAGAGGAATCTGACCCTAGGAAAACATATTTCAGCGTTTTAGGCAGTGGTTTTAATTCTAAATCAGGTGGTGCTTCCAGTGAAGAAGGTGCAGGAGTAGAAGAGAGAGGTGGAAGGGGTTCAACCATCCAAGAAACAGTTTCAATCTTCGTTGTGTCCAGATCGATTGATCGGCCGTCCGGCCTATCGATCGGTGTATTTGAGATGTGTGTTTTGATGTCATCTTTCGATTATGCAGTTTCTAAATTAACATCATCATCACTATCAGAGTCATAATCATGCAGACTATCAGATAATTCATCAAAAATCATTGCATGTGATCTATCATCAATACATTCAGTCAAAATATCAACATTATAACATTCATCATCTTGCTCAGGCAAACATGCAGTTTTAAAAATATTTAATTTAACATGCATATGTCCAAAGGAAACATCCATCACACCAGTTCGACAATTTATGTAGGCATTAGCAGTGGCCAAAAAGGGACGTCCTAGAATAATGGGTACAGTCTTTTTACAGTGGACAGTAGGTTTCACATCTAAGACAACTAAGTCAACAGGAAAGAAGAAATTATCCACTTTGACTAAAACATCTTCTAAGATACCTCTAGGTGTCTTAATGGACCTATCAGCTAATTGTAAGATCACTGGTGTTTGTTTAAGTTCTCCCATCCCAAATTCCTTATAAAGGTAATATGGCATAAGGTTAACATTAGCACCTAAATCAAGAAGGGCACCATCAATATGGTAGTCTCCTATATAACAAGGTATGGTAGGGGTACCAGGATCTTTCAGTTTGGGAGGTGTATCATGTCTCAAAATCGAACTGGCTTGCTCGGTAAGAAAGATCTTTTTAGAAACATTGGATTTGGCCAGGCGTTTATGGGTATACAGATCCTTAAGAAATTTGGCGTAAGAAGGAATTTGTCGAATGGCATCAAGCAAAGGTATGTTGATATTGACTTGCTTAAAGGTTTCAATGATTTCTTCTGCAGTTTTTTGGGATTTTATGGTTGAAGAAGTGTCCTTAAGGGCTGCAGGAAAAGGCACTTTAGGAAAATATTTAGCATGATCAGGCTCTCTAGAATCAGATGGGCCAGTATCATGTGAAAAATAAGAGGCATCTTGGGATGGATGATTGATCGTCGGATCGGGTGTTTGATCGTCCAGACTGACTAGTTCACCTATTTGATTATCCACTGTTTTGCCACTTCTAAGGGTCACAACGGCTTTGGCACTCTCGAAGTATTGGCTTTCTACATAGTGCTGGCCTCTCGGGTTGGTGACAGATTGACTTGGCAAATGTCCATCCTCTTTTTTAGCCATGTTATTAGTATGTTGATATTGACTTGCTTAAAGGTTTCAATGATTTCTTCTGCAGTTTTTTGGGATTTTATGGTTGAAGAAGTGTCCTTAAGGGCTGCAGGAAAAGGCACTTTAGGAAAATATTTAGCATGATCAGGCTCTCTAGAATCAGATGGGCCAGTATCATGTGAAAAATAAGAGGCATCTTGGGATGGATGATTGATCGTCGGATCGGGTGTTTGATCGTCCAGATTGACTAGTTCACCTATTTGATTATCCACTGTTTTGCCACTTCTAAGGGTCACAATGGCTTTGGCACTCTCGAAGTTTTGGCTTTCTACATAGTGCTGGCCTCTTGGGTTGGTGACAGATTGACTTGGCAAATGTCCATCCTCTTTTTTAGCCATGTTATTAGATAATTGCCCAACTTGTTTCTCTAATTGGGATACGGATTGAATCATTGAAGATAAGTTATTTTTCAACAAGGAGATATCACCTTTGAAGGTCGTCATTTCTTCCTTCACATATGACATGTCCCTATTGATATCACCCCTCACTCTAAAAGTGTGCTCATGATAGAAGTCAAAGTGGGTTCATTAGATAGTTCAACAGGAGAAGGCTGAGGTGTATTCTGCAGATAATATGGAGGGTACCCAGGATTTGGATTTGCAGAAGGTCTGGGTGGGTATTTGAAAGTAGAAGTATTGGATGTATTATTTTGTCCTTGAAAGTTCCTTGATTGTTGTGGTTTCCAACTAAAATTAGGATGATTCCTCCAACCTGAATTTTAGGTATTAGAATAAGGATTGTTCTGAGGTTTGGAAAAACCATAAGTTGCATTAGCTGGTTTCTGAACAAAGTCAGGGAAATTGGGAGCCAAGTGACAATCAGTGATACGATGATCAGAGCTAAGACAAAGGGCACAGGTCTCGGAAGAAGTGTGAGGCAAATGTTGAGTAAGAGTTTGACCTGTTTTCAACTGATTTAAATCTTTAGTTAGGAGAGCTACCTGTGCGGAGAGACTTTAGAATTCAGAAATTTCATGAATTCCCCGAGGATTACGAACATTGGTAGACCAACTCCTAGAAACTGAGGCATTGTGTTGTGAATTTTCAGCAAGGTTGTCATACATTTCCCAAAGAGAGGTCCATGGCTTACTAAGAACAACACCCCTGCAGCAGGCTTTGACCATCATCCTATAATGATCATTAAGACCATTATAAAATGAATGGGCTAGCTGCCACTCAGGTACCTCATGCTGGGGACACTCTCTAAGAAGATCCTTAAATCTTTCCCAAGCTTCATGAAACATCTCATCTTCATTTTGCTTAAAGGAGATAATCATAGTACGATAATTTTGAGTTTTAATGATAGGGAAATATTTTTTAAGGAAAGCATCCTGAATTTGATCCCATGTTGAAATCGAATTTGGAGCTAAGGTTTGGAGCCAATGTTTAGCATTGTCTTTCAAAGAAAAAGGGAAAAGCTTGAGTCTAAATGCATCATCATTAATATGCTGAAGTTTGAACATGGAAAGGATTTCAAGGAAGCTAGCAATGTGTCCATAGGGATCCTCATTCTCACGCCCATAGAAAGAAGATAAGGTTGTAATCCAGCTAGGCTTAATCATAAAGTGTAGCATTGATAGTAGGTGGGTTGATACAAAAAGCATAGGTATAAGATTCAGGTAGGAAGTGATTCCTAATTGGGATTCCCTATTATTGTTATTATGCCCACCCCTACCCATATTATCATTAGGGTCAATGACATGTTCCTCGTTTTCAGCCATTAAAAAGTGCAAATTACTTAAGGCTTCCTGGTAATTACTTAAAGATTTCTGTCCTAAGGTTCTAGTTGTTCGAAGTGTGGTCTCTATTTCTAGATCCAAAGGTTCCAGCAGTTTATTTAGGGATCATCTGTCGTGCATGTCAGATCTCACCAAAAAGAGAAAAAGAAAATAGAATATTCGGAGGAGAAGAACAAATCCGGAAAACAACGATTGAAATGAAAAATTTTAAAGTAATAAAACTAACCTGACTGCACTCGCAGTCGACCATGGATTGCCCGCGGTCGATCTCACGGTCGACCGTGGGACTGTGCAGCCTTACTTAAAGACGTGACGGTCGATCCTCGTATCGACCCTGAGAAGCTTTTTCCGTGACAGAGCCTAACGGTCGATGCGCGGCGGTCAATGTCACGGTCGACCGTGGCTATTGTAGAGCACGACGGTCGATGTGGTGGTCGACCGTCCGTATGCTTCAAGGTAAAATCGTTCCAATGCTGCAAAAATTCCAGACAATTGTCAGAAAAATCCGAAAAAATGTAAAATAAAGTAGTTAAAAATAAAAATCTAACTATGCTCAGAAAAAGAGTTAAGAGAAAATTAAATCAATACTCCGTTGAAAATCAGAAGAAGTTCCCCGGCAACGGCGTCAAAAATTGATCCCTGACAAACGCGTCGTTAAAATGTTGCAAACTCAATCAAGAATAAAATTTATAAACCCTTATTCAAAATACTAAACTATGGGGTAGAATAGTGATGAAATACGGGATCGAATTACAGGGAAAACATTGATTACAAAGGAGAAATCAGAATTAAATCCCAGAACTCTAAACCTAAAGCCAAAAGGATTGATTTGGGTTTTAGAAACTTATTAATTAAAACTAATTAAGAAAGCGATAGAAAAAAATTGAAATATATTAAAGAGAGAAGACCTAGGGATTACTCAATCCACTTTAGTTTCACTTCCTGTATTCTCTAGTTATGCTCTTGTCTTCTTATCTAGACATTATAGATTCATAGTTTCTTAAGCCTACATGAATCCCTAAAGGAAGGTGAGTGTTTTCCAAAGGCATATTTTATCTTCGAGTAGCATAGATTGTCTTCGGAGTAACCTTAGCACAAGCTATCGTCACTAAGCATAAAATATCTCATCGGTTATTCACAAACCACATAAAAACCATCCTATAGATCTCTACCATCAATCACCGAAATCAAGTAGGACTAAAAATACGTCAAGGAACTCTGTTCCCTCAACTCTTTTATCATTAAAACCAAATCTATAAGGTCATGTCCAGAAAATGAATACAAGATTCAACTAGAAAAATACAAGGAAGATCTACTAAAGCTTCATGAGATCCCTAAGTACAGAAATTAGCCAGTCATCTTTGTGATGGAACCCATAGATTCGATATAGAACGATTGGGATCCACGCTGCAACTCCATCTTCTCCAAATTATCCTCCAAACCCTAATTCTCTCTTTTGTCTCATTGGGGACCTCCCAATTTTCGGCCAGCAAACACCTTCTTATAGGTGTATTCCCGGAATTAGGGTTTTGGCTAAGTTGGACTCCTACTACAACTCAGATTCCTTGGATTACCTCCTGGCTATCTTACTTAGGTCGAACCTGAGTCCAATCAAGCCAGAATCTGGACATGTGCTAAACATTAAAGATTTCATAATATTCTGACTTATATGAAATATTTGGCAAATATTCTCCTGAAGGACGAAATAGCAGTTTTCCAGCATCAGTTTAGCTTCATAGTCTTTAAAACTGGTATTAATCTGTCAGGAATCTCACAAAGTGTCCAACATGAAAGTTGTTCGTCTTGATGTCTTCTAGAGGTCGTCCAAAGTTCTAGAATTTAGAATTTATCTGGAGAATTTGACGAATTCTTTTCAAGCTGCCAGCGGAGCCGCGTAATTTCCACATATTAGTCTGTTTCTGTATTTTCTAACTTGAATCTTCGTTAAACCTGAAATCAACTAACAAACTATCAAATACAAACACTCTTGGGCTAACAAAGGTAAATTAAGGGGTTTAAGTATGAATATTTAGTGACTGATCAGTACACTCCTTATCCAGAGATGTATTAGCCAGGATGGCAAGAGCATCCGAACATCAGCTGGAAGTCGAACGCTCCACAAAGCAACGTGCATCATGAACCGCCACCAAATAAACCTTTTTCTAACCCTCCTTATAATGCATCTATTTTTCCTAGGCCTACAATTACTGATCGTTTGTAGGAGCTAAAATCTATGATTTTGCAGGAAGCTAAGGAAAGAAAGGAGGACGTTCAAGAGATCAAGAGCCAGATCACGAAGTTGATCAACTCCTTGAGCGTGGATGAACGAGCGAAGTTCCCAGCTCAGCTCCAACAAACACAAGTATCCAGTGCTGAGCAAACCAATGTGAGGGAGATGAACTACAAGAAGCGGGAAGACAACAAGAAGCCCTTCAAGGGGGCCAGCCGAACCTCTTACTGCTAAAGGAGAGGACCAAATTGAGGAGAACCCTGTAGAGGCCGATCATCGAACCGGCAGCATGCCAGGTGAGTTTAAGGTACATGTCCCTTTCCCTTAGGAATTAAAATCTACTAAACTGACTATGGAGCCCAACAGTGAGATCTTGGAGCAGTTTCGGCAGGTTAAGGTAAACCTCCATCTTTTGCATGTTATTAAGCAAATGCCTACCTATGCCAAAGTGATTAAAGACTTATATACTATGAAGAGACGGCATCATGTAAAGAAAACAGTATTTTTAACAGAGCAGGCTAGTGCACTGCTTCAGCATAGGATTCCTCCGAAATATAAGGATCCTGGTTGTCCTACTGTGTCTTGTTTCATTGGAGAGCATGAAGTAGGACAAGCTTTATTAGATCTTTGTGCAAGTGTCAATTTAATGCCATATTCTGTGTACTTGCAACTAGGTCTATGACGGATTAAGTTGACATCTGTGGTTCTGTATTTGGCAGATAGATCCACAAATACTCCACGGGGAGTAGTAGAGGATGTGATTGTGCAAATAGACAAATTTTATTACCCTGCTGATTTCTTAGTATTGGACACATAGACTGTAGTAACTGCTGACTCTAGAATTCCCATTATCTTAGGTAAATCGTTTCTTGCAACAGCTAATGCTATAAATAATTGTAGGAATGTGCTAATGAAACTGACTTTTGGGAATATGACCTTAGAAATTAATGTTTTTAATGTTGCCAAGCAGCTTGATGGGGATGATGAATGCCAGCGGACTTACATGATTGACTCGCTCACTGAAAAGGAGTTTGTTGTGGCTGATATTGAATCTCTTGAGTTTGATTTGAATAAAAATTCTGAGGTTGAAGGTATATGCACTAACTTAAAATATTGTTCCTTTGCAGGTCCATAGCAGCCAAGGTTTGAAGAACTGCCAGAAAGAGTACAGCCACCAAAGCCATCAGCAGTAGAGCCACCCAAGCTGGACCTGAAGCCACTACCTCAAGGTTCAAAGCACGCCTACCTTGGTCCAGGTGATACATACCCAGTTATCATTTCTTCAGCATTAACAGCAGAGCAAGGTAAGCAATTACTTAGAATTTTGATTGAGCATAAATCAGCTATTGGTTGGAGTATAGCAGACCTAAAAGGAATTAGTCCTTTAATTTGTTCCCATAAGATTAATCTTGAACAGGGGGCTGAACCTCGTAGGGATCCTCAACGTAGGTTGAACCCTACAATGAAAAGAGTTAGTAAAACCTGAGGTGCTAAAATTATTGGATGTAGGGATCATTTATCCCATTGCTGATAGCAAGTGGGTAAGCCCGACTCAGGTCATGCTTAAAAGATATGGTGTCACCGTTGTTAAGAATGAAAGTGGAGATTATATCCCCACAAAATTGGTGACATGATGGCGTATGTGTATAGACAATAGAAAACTGAATGCAACCACCCGTAAGGATCACTTTCTATTGCTTTTTTTAGACCATATCTTAGAGAGAGTAACTGGACATCCTTTTTATTGCTTTCTTCATGGTTTTTTTGGATATTATCAGATTGAGATTGCTTTAGAGGATCAGGAAAAAATGACCTTTACATGTCCTTTTGGTAAGTAAATTCGTCGGAACCTTCAGCAGAGGAGGAGCAGAGAATGAGGTGGAGAAGAAGAAGAAGAAGAAGAAGAAGAAGAAGACGAGGAGGAGGAGGAGGAGGAGGAGGAGAAGAAGAAGAAGAAGACGAGGAGGAGGAGGAGAAGAAGAAGAAGACGAGGAGGAGGAGGAGGAGAAGATGAAGAAGAAGAAGTGGAGGAGGAGGACAAGAAGAAGAAGAAGAAGTGATGTGTTGTCGTAGGCACTCAAAAATAAAACCAATACTCTTCAAAATAAATGTAGTAGTGCGAGTACGAGTCGATCCCACGAAGAGTGTTTAGTCTGGTTTTGTGCTTAGTGAAAAAAGATTGGGGGTTTTAAGCGTGAAGACAATAAAGCGAAGAAACGAGTTGAATCAAGAAAACAAACCTTGGTCTAAGTCAACATCCACCATCGGAATCCAACAACTGATCATCGATGCAAGTATATATCAATTCATACCATGAATATTCACCGTTCGAATTAAATTCGAATCTCTCCTCAATCATAGTTAATTAGAAACAAGCGATCTAATCAACCCTAACTACTAAACAACCTAAGACACGCGCTGTAGATTTAATCTAGTATCAGCCTTAAGAATAGGGAGATCGATGAAGCTAAATAACACAAGCACAAGCGGTTGCATTTAATCATGTCGAATGTTCTTCCTAAGATCTAACAATCTCTGAAACGCAGTAGATCAAAAGACCTCAGTTGCTTCGCAGATCAGAGGGATGAAACAATTACGGATTTGATATCCAACCTAGCAGTAGATCGCAATGAATAATATACTAGTAGGCCTCCTAGCAATTAAACAAGACAACCATGAATATTTAATCACAGAAAAGCATCCAATACTCAAGCATAAATTGAACAATAAACATAGATTAGATCTCACAGTTTCATTGATTCCGAGGTTTCAGTTTCCTTGACGAAGAATGAAGATTTAGCCACACAGGGCCATCAAGAACAATCCTCCAAAAGATTCCATAAAGTTAGAGAAAACCTAGGAAAAATATAAAAGAGTAGAAAATAGCAGCCAAAAGTATCCAGAAAATCCCCCCTCAAACCCTAGAAAGAGTCCTATTTATAGCCTTAAGTGTCTCCATCCTCGTATTTGATCTAAACCGTTGAATTTCTTCACTGAGAAAGTAGGATCGATCCTTCTATTGGTGTCGGATCGATCCTTTGCATTGATATCTTCAATTTCTGGCTACGCCCGAGTCGGATCGATCCTACCAGGGGTGTCGGATCGATCTTACTAGGTGGAATCGATCCTACTGTGCTCCTCTGAAAAATATGTGTTTTGTCAAGTCTGCTATAAAACGGATCGATCCTACTAGGGAGATGGATCGATCTGTCTTTTCAGAGTATTTGCTGTTTTGCCATCCAAACTGCGCCATTGGTACTAAAATCGTCATAACTTCCTCTAGGAAACTCGAAATAAAAAACCGTAAAATTCTCCAGAAACTAGATTTCAAGAGCTTTCCAACCATATATGGCACATCATCTGGTTCTTCATGACCAGGTCCAGTTTAATCTTTAAAGTTGATCCATATACTCTTTTCAGCTTCTTTTCAGACTTAAGGACTACAATTGCATCCTAAATCAAAATATATGAATAATGAGTGTATTTAGGTATCAAATAAGCACAGGAGGCTAAATATTAAGGGGTAAAAATATAACATTATGCATCATCATCAAATTCCAGCACACTTAGCTTTTGCTCGTCCTCGGGCAAAACTAAAATTCACTCTACTCAAGATATCAAGGTTGCAACGCCATCAACAAAGAACAATCAAACTCTTCACAAAACTCATAGCATATCATGAACAACATTTATAGACAACTTAAAAATCAATCAGTAAGCATTTTCACTTGAAGATGAAGCATACTAGACAAGTAGACCCTCACGGAAATCAACACTAGACTCTCATGTGTTTGAAGGGTATGTATTTCACTCAAATTCATTCCAATGAGAATGATCTACCATAAGCTTGCATATCTTCTCATTCTCCACCACTAGAATCATATGCATAACACAAATCATAAGGACTTCAAAAGGTTGTAATGGGGTCCAGGATTAAGGTGGGAAATATTTGGGAATGTAGCTCAAAAACCAATGGAACTAATGGAGCAAAAATGCATCAATAAGACATGTACAACCAATCACTCCGTTCAGCAACTTCTTCAATTTGACTTTAACATACTCAAACCATATAATATTACGACCTTGGCAAAGAGATTGTTCAAAAGAATACTTTTTAACTGAAATAGTGAACAATCTTTTGCAAAAACTTCCACCTTTGTAGAGATCATACATAAACATACCCCTTTCTTGGATTATTAGGAGGATTCATAAACACATTTTGTAACATGAAAAACAGTTTCCTCCTTCACTTTCTTTTCTTCTTTTCTTTTTCTTTTTTTCTCTTTTTTTTCTTCTTTTTTCTTTTCAGAAACAACCTACTCACGAATTGAGTATGAAAAATATACTCCACTTCACCAATCATAGCCATACCACTATTCCAAACACACCCACACTTAAAACTTGTACACCCATACATATCATAATGATGATCAATGCTCCACTAGTTTTTTGGCTTGGATAACGGAAATATTTTTTAGGTTTAAGGCTTGTAATGTGGGTTAAGAATGAAGTCAATAAAGCTCAAAGGGGTTTAGCAAAAGGAAAAATTAATTACAAGGTAGGCTATTTGGCTTATGTAGCTTATAACAAAGATGGCCTTAATCATGTTCATGTATACATGTCAATGTGACCTCGAATAGAATCAAAACAAGTTCTAGAGAAACAAATCCATGGAAGAATATCTCTCATGAAAGAAAATAGTGAGACTGGTATGAATGTGTCAGTCTAAAGGCTTAAAATATCACCAGCTTTTGTCTACTAAATTTAGTCACTACCATCTCAAGGAAAATAACTCAACTAATTAATTCCAAGTCGCAAGATTACTCATTCAATCATGTTATGAATATGTCAAGCTTCTTTAATTCTTGCTCATGGCATATGCAACCTAGATCTCCTCCCCCACACTTGAAACTGATATTGTCTCCAATGTAAGGTGGAATGCAAAGAAAAGGCAAAAAAACTAAAATGGAAATGCGAAAATAAAAAGAGAAAGGAACGAACTCCCCTTGGGTTGCCTCCCAAGCAGCGCCTTTGTTTATTGTCATTGGCTCGACGTCATGCTTTCTTCTTTAATAAGTATAAATCGGCTCTGCAAGGTCCAATTTCCATAACAACCATGGTTGGGGCGAATTCTTCAGGTAGGATAGGGGATGCTCGATCACCTAAAAACAAAAGCAAAGCAAAGCAAAAACAAAAGCAACATGCAAGCACACAACATAAAAATAATTCAAGCACGCTCAAGCACACAATAAAGCAGATAAAGCAAACTAAACTACTCTATACAATATAGAGAATTTTAAATCGTGCCCTCGGTGGACGTTCTATAGCACAATGGGATGCAAAATTACTGGGTGCCAAATTCTAAATATTTAACCTCAATAGTGCCACCAAGGTTAATTTAGCATATAAATCCAACTGGCGAATTTCAAAAATAAGAACTAGCTTTTCCATACTAACACCAGTAAACAAGATAGCTAGATCTCTCAAACAAAAATACATGTCATCATGGTGATCAGAAAGAAAGGAGTCAATATTATGTTCAACTATAATTGAATCATCCATTGACCTATTAATAATGTCGTCGTTCAGATTGTCAAGGATGTCAAGATCACATGATCGAAAATAAATCCGTCGAGATATGAAAATATCTACTAAGGTCATCTCCTTTTTAACCACTAATGAAGAAGAAATAGTCACATGAAATATACCCTGCGACGTAATAGGAATGCTTTCAACTTCAGCCGGAGGAGGCTCGTCGAATAAGCGCTCTTGGTATTCTCAACGGTCGACCGAATCTTCCTTGCGATCGACTGGCCAAGACTGGTGATGCGGGAATTATTTCCACACATCTTCTTAATATTGATTGTCAGATTCAAGTGTTTTACATCATTCCTTGCTCTTTTATCAAGAATTTTAGGTGACTTCTGCATTTACTTAATTCTTGGGAATTTTTGGATAATTGCAGGTATTTAGATATTGAATCATTTGAACTTTGGCTGATGGGAAGAAGCAGAATTCGGGCTAGGCCTGGTGAACATATCTTATCTGGATTGGTCTAGTCAAAACAGAACGCTGTTTGGTCTTTGGGGTCTAAATAGAACTACAGACCTCAGTTTTCAGTGTTCTTTGGCTCGTTGGAAAGCTAAGAATGTGATCTAAAACTTTGGTGAAGAGCCTGAAAACCAATTCTACCGTATCGAGGTCCAAATCACAGCAGAAAGACAGAAATCCGGATCTGCCCAGAAATTGCTGTAGCCCAGAACCTGTCTCGGTGTTTGGCCTATATCTGGAGCTGTATAATTCAAAAAAATACAAGACAGGATCGGTTAGAAAGATAAGATCAAGACCTAAAACTCTGGTGAAGGACTTAACTTCAAATCTGGTTGTTAAGATAGCTTAAATCTGACCGGAAGTTAGGGCACAAAATCAGGGAGATTATTCAGCAAATATGGAAAGACAGGGCTTTGACAGCCAGAGGGAATTTGAATAGAAGGCAGAAAAGAAGCAGAGAAAGAGGAGGACGGCCAGAGAAAAAGAAGCAGAAAAGGAGTAGAGAAAGAAGAGGACGGCCAGAGAAAAAGAAGCAGGACGAGCAGAGAAAGAGGAGGACGACCAGAAGAAGCGGATCAGAGAGTTTTCATTCTATTCTCTTCATCCTATTTCTGATTGACGATGTGTATTTATGAAACATTGGTTTTCTTTCTTTCAACCATGAATACCTAGTTTTCTTATTCTAGGGTTTGGATGAAGTCATTGAGTTTCTGATTTGAATTGAGTTGGGTTGTTTAGAATATTCTTGTTAGTTGCAATTTGATGAAATCGTTTCTTTTTCTTGCAAGTTACTGGCCATGACTTGTATGTTTCAGATGTTGAACGAAGTAACGAAAGTTGAAGTTTAACATTAGTTCGTGGTTTCATCAAACCTTGGTAGTATATGTTAGAAATAAACATATGACAAGGTGATTTTTGTTCAAGGATTCCTAAGAGCCCAATGAATCTAAATTAATTCCTGTGATCACGAAAGTAGACATAGAATTAATTTAGGTATTTGAGTTATACCTTGAAAGAGGATTTCACATAATAAAAAAAGGGAATTCAGTCATGATAATTAACAAAGTTCTATTTTCAGCAACCAGATTAAAATTCATTAAAGAGATTCAATCGATGAAATCCAAATCCTAGAAACCTTTCATACTCTTCTATTTAATATTTATTTGCTTTCAGTTCAGATTTGTCAGTGTTATATCTCGTTTGGATTGCTTAGATAATATAAGAAATTGGATACATTGGTACTTGAATCATCCTCCTTGTGGAAAGGATACTCTTTTTGCC
Organism: Narthecium ossifragum; assembly: GCA_963920575.1. Taxonomy (NCBI): domain Eukaryota; kingdom Viridiplantae; phylum Streptophyta; class Magnoliopsida; order Dioscoreales; family Nartheciaceae; genus Narthecium; species Narthecium ossifragum. The sequence continues at coordinate 19,532,676 of OY986964.1, read as the reverse complement.
CTATTCTATTTGTCACGACCCATGCACTTGTGGTAGAGTCTAGGGTACATCAACTGGACAGCTTCTTCATCTGCCTTCTGTAGAATCTCCCCCGAAGCATCTCCAACTGTAGCTTTCAATTCCTTCACATCAATAGAATAAACATGACAATCATCCGCAGCATACTTCATGGTATCATATATTTTAAACTTAACAATTTCACCATCAAATTCCATGGTAAGTGTGCCACTACGCATATCTATCTTAGTATTGGATGTCTTTAAGAAAGGTCTTCCCAACAAAATAGGAGTAGTGTGATCATCATTCTCCATATCAAGCACATAGAAATCAGCAGGGAAAACTAAATCATTAACTTGCACAAGAATATCCTCAACTACACCTTTAGGATAGGCGTTAGATCTGTCAGCCAATTGAATCACAACACCAGTTTCATTCAAAGGTCCAAGTTTTAAAGAAGCATATGTAGAATATGACATGACATTGATAGAAGCTCCTAAATCTAACATGGCCCTTTCAAATTTAGTGCTACCAATTGTACATGGGATAGTAAACATACCTGGATCTTTACACTTTGCAGAAATTTTTCTTTGAATAACTGCAAAAACATTCTCACCTACTCTCACCTTCTCACATCCTTTAAGCTTCTGTTTTCTCATAGTTGTACACAGTTCTTTCAAGAATTTAGCATAACGAGGTACTTGTTTAATAGCATCTAAGAGTGGAATATTTACCTCACATCGACGAAAAGTCTCATATACACTTTATTTTGCTCCTCTCTTTTAGATCCTAATAAAGCCTGAGTAAAAGGACGTACAGGTTTGTAATCAGAAAGAGGTGGAAACTTACGTTTAGGTACGTCGTCGTCATCGAGAAAGTCTTTGTTTGCAACAATGTGTTGCTCTTTTCCTTGCGGTGATGATGCAGTGACTTCCTTTGCTGGAATCTCAACTTCTTTACCACTTCTCATAATAATTGCACTTGCATTTCCTCTTGGATTTATTACCGTTTGAGAGGGTAATTTTCCTCTTGCTAATTGCAGTCGCTATCTGGCCCACCTGATGTTCCAAACCTTGAATACTAGCCTTTGTCTCTTGTTGAAATTGTTTTGTCTCCTGTTGAAATTGCAAAGTATTAGTAGCAAGGGATTTAACAATATCTTCTAAAGACATATCAGAATTATGAGTTGGGTTTGGTTGTGGTCTCGGGGGCTATGGCGATCTATATTGTTGGTATTATTGTCCAGTTGGACGGAATTGAGTTGTGGGCTGATTTACTTGTGGATTCCCATAGTTGAGATTAGGGTGATCCCTCCATCCTGGATTATAAGTGTTTGAATAGGGATCATACTTCCTTTGCGGTAGTCCAGGGAAACTACCCGTGACATTTACTTGTTCAATGGGTTCCTCTTGAAGAGTTGGGCACATATCGATTGGATGTCCTGCCACCGAACAAATCCCACAAACCTTCGCTGTTTGCATGTTACCTACAGCCAATTGACGAACAAGAGAAGTTAGACTCGCAATCTGTTATTCAAGAGATGAAACATTTACCTCATTAACATGTTTTGAATAAGAATCAAGTCTAGTGTTAAATTGTTGAAAATTAGCCACCATATTTGCAATCAAGTTCCTTGCGGCTTCAGGAGTTTTATCCACCAAAGGTCCTCCACTAGCGGCATCAATCATACTCCTGTCAGTGGTTAGTAAGCCCTCATAAAAATATTGGATAAGTAATTGCTCACTAATTTGATGATGGGGACAACTTACACATAATTTCTTGAAACGTTCCCAATACTCGTGTAGAGACTCTCCGTCATGATGCTTTACACCACACATCTCTTTCCGAATGTTGGCCGCCCTTGAAGCTGGAAAATATTTCTGCAAAAATAACCTCTTCATCTCGTTCCATGTGGTAATACTCCCAGAGGATAAATAATAAAGCCAATCCTTAGCCGAATCCTTCAAAGAAAATGGGAAGGCTCTCAATTTGAACAAGTAAATGTCACCCCCATGGGTTTCACACTTGTGCACACAACATGAAGCTCTTTTAAATGCTTGTGAGGATCCTCACCTGCAAGTCCATGTAAAGTGGGTAAAAGATGTATCAATCCAGATTTCAATTCAAAAGTAGTAGCAACATTCAAAGTAGGGAATGTAATGCATAAGGGTTGCTGATTCAAATCTGGGGCTGCAATCTCTTTCAAAGTCTGATTTCCGGCCATGACTTCTTTCTCTTCTAATTCCGAATCACTAGCAAATAGGAGATCAAGAGTCAAATTGTTCTCCTCAGAGTTTCCCCGAGCTATCCTCCTCAACCTGCGCAAAGTTCTTTCTATCTCTGGATCGTACTGCAAATCGTTTTGATTAAAAGATCGGGTTATATTCATAAACAATCAAGAAGACTCTAATAAACCAAGAAAAACAAATTAAGACAACGTCTAGAGTAATGAAGATAAATAAAAAGCCTACGCTAAAACACTAATAAATGAAGGAAACTTTTTTTTTTAGGAAATAAAGATAACAATAAGCACAAAAATCAACTAGAATCAATCCCAGGCAACGGCGCCAAAATTTGATGTGCTGTCGTAGGCACTCAAAAATAAAACCAATACTATTCAAAATAAATGTAGTAGTGCGAGTATGAGTCGATCCCACGAAGAGTGTTTAGTCTGGTTTTGTGCTTAGTGAACAAAGATGGGGGGTTTTAAGCGTGAAGAAAACAATAAAGAAATAATCTAAAGCGAAGAAACGAGTTGAATCAAAAGAACAAACCTGGGACTAAGTCAACATCCACCATCGAAATCCAACAACTGATCATCGATGCAAGTATATATCAATTCATACCATGAATATTCACCGTTCGAATTAAATTCGAATCTCTCCTCAATCATAGTTAATTAGAAACAAGCGAGCTAATCAACCCTAACTACTAAACAATCTAAGACACGCGCTGTAGATTTAATCTAGTATCAGCCTTAAGAATAGGGAGATCGATGAAGCTAAATAACACAAGCACAAGCGGTTGCATTTAATCATGTCGAATGTTCTTCCTAAGATCTAACAATCTCTGAAATGCAGTAGATCAATAGATCTCAGTTGCTTCGCAGATCAGAGGGATGAAACAATTACGGATTTGATATCCAACCTAGCAGTAGATCGCAATGAATAATATACTAGTAGGCCTCCTAGCAATTAAACAAGACAACCATGAATATTTAATCACAGAAAAGCATCCAATACTCAAGCATAAATTGAACAATAAACATAGATTAGATCTCACATTTTCATTGATTCCGAGGTTTCAGTTTCCTTGACCAAGAATCAAGATTTAGCCACGCAGGGCCATCAAGAACAATCCTCCAAAAGATTCCATAAAGTTAAACAAAATCTAGGAAAAATATAAAAGAGTAGAAAATAGCAGCCAAAAGTATCCAGAAAATCCCCCGTCAAACCCTAGAAAGAGTCCTATTTATAGCCTTAAGTGTCTCCATCCTCGGATTTGATCTGAACCGTTGAATTTCTTCACTGAGAAAGTAGGATCGATCCTTCTATGGGTGTCGGATCGATCCTTTGCATCGATATCTTCAATTTCTGGCTACGCCAGTGTCGGATCGATTCGGATCGATCTTACTAGGTGGAATCGATCCTACTGTGCTCCTCTGAAAAATATGTGTTTTGTCAAGTCTGCTGTAAAACGGATCGATCCTACTAGGGAGACGGATCGATCTGTCTTTCCAGAGTATTTACTGTTTTGCCATCCAGACTGCGCCATTAGTACTAAAATCACCGTAACTTCCTCTAGGAAACTCGGAATCACGAACCGTAAAATTCTCTAGAAACTAGATTTCAAGAGCTTTCCAACCATATATGGCACATCATCTGGTTCGTCATGAGCAGGTCCAGTTTAATCTTTAAAGTTGATCCATATACTCTTTTCAGCTTCTTTTCGGACTTAAGGACTTCAATTGCATCCTAAATCAAAATATAAGAATAATGAGTATATTTAGGAATCAAATAAGCATATGAGGCTAAATATTAAGGGGTAAAAATATAACATCATGCATCATCATCAACAAGAGAGGACAAGGACGAGCAGAGGGGAAGGAGGACAAGGATGAGGACGAGGAGAGGAGGAGGAGGAGGAACCGGAGCGGAGGAGAAGAAGAAGAAGAAGAAGAAGAAGAAGAAGAAGAAGAAGAAGAAGAAGAAGAAGAAGAAGAAGAGGAGGAAGAAGAAGAGGAAAATAAGAAAAGAAAAGAAAAGAAAGACGAGTATCGTACCCACAGAGATTTATAGAGATTATTAGAGTGAAACGCTAAAGAACAGAAAAGAAAGAAAATAAGGAAGGGAAAATAAGAAATATGAAGTCTCGAAAATAGATGATCTAATAACGAAATAAGAAAATGATGAAAATATGATGGATGAATACTAAGGTTCCGATTTCACCATAACATCCTCATTCTATGCATTGAATCAATCAAGATTTCAGTTTACTTCCAAGGGCTCGTTCTTCCGGTATGATGATCCGTTCGGCCGCGGTCTTCACCAAGTACCCCCAATTAATCCTAGTTAATGAACCCATAACTAAATGTTAACCAAGAATCCTTTAAGCTCTGAAGAACAATTATGAACCAAGAATACTCTTAGCTTGAACCCGACCTCGACATAAACTCATTCATTCATAGATCCTGCAAGATTAGGGAATGAACCCTCGCCCAATCTCACATAAAACAATATATAATACTTTTATTGGCCAGATAAAGGTATTTAAGATCTCAGTTATAATAATGAATGAAACAAGGAAAATAAACTGATAAAATAATCATGATCTAATAACATAGAATGATTCAGTTAGGGCTACATCGGTACCTTAGAAAAGAAACTAGCCACTCATGTTCAACATGAGGGCAACAAAACTAATGAAGAAATAAAGAAGAAATAAGAAAAGAAAACCAAGCCTGGAACCCTTCTCCTCGCCTCCAAACGCTGCCAAAAAGTCCTCCAAAAGTCCCCTTTTGATAACCCTAAGTATCCTATTTATAGGCCTAAACTCGGGTTAAATCAAAACCGTTGATTTAATTCACTGGGAACGTCCGATCGATCCTCCTCGGGATGTTGGATCGATCGGTCTCATTGAAATCTCCAACTTCTATATACGCCCGAGTCCGATCGATGGACGGATCGATCGAACTCTGCTCCTCTAAAAAACATACGTTTTGTCAACCTTTAATTCTCAAGTCCGATCGATCGGACTATGAGTGTTGGATCGATCGGTTGAGTAAAAATCCACTGTTTTTGGCTTTTCCCGAGTTCGATCGATCGGACCATTGGTGTCGGATCGATCGGACCCCTTCGGAGGGATGGAGAGATCGATCGGACTTCGTTCAGCCAAAAAAAATAGGTTCTGTCACGTTTCTGCGTAGTCCGATCGATCGGACTTCCAGCTTATTTACTGTGCTGCCATTCAGACTGCGCCATCGGTACTAAAATTGCCTTAACTTCCTCTAGGAAACTCGGAATCACGAACCGTAAAATTCTCCAGAATCTACACTTCAAGAGCTTTCCAACCATATATGGCACATAATCTGATTCTTCATGAGCAGGTACAGATTAATCTTTAAAGTTGATCCATGCACTCTTTTCAGCTTCTTTTCTCATTTTTCCTGCATTTTCCAAACAACCATGTGAAGCAACATATAGATATAAAAATAGGAATAAAGATGTTGATTAAAGATAATAATCTAGCAATTGAGATGGTTATAAGGCTATTTAGAGTGCACTTTCATGCACTCATCACACCCCCCAACCAGCTTATTGCTAGTCTCTAGCAATTCAAAGCGCATAGAATATAATTAAACACACCAACGGTTCAAGGATGTAGACATGTCTGATAAAAATTCTACCTTATCAAGTCAATAGTGTTTCATACAGTACAGAGTATGAAAACTTATTATGCTCATACACATACTACCAACACATGAAATCAACTTCTACACATCAAACATGTTAATCACCATCCAGAAGAACACATGTGACGTGACAAATAAATGTTATTTCCAAAAGCAACTTCTACCCACCATTAGTCCAAACACACTACTATCTTCATGACCAATCATCCAACCCTCGCACTTTAAGTACAACATGCTCTTTCCTTCTCTTTTTCTTTTCAACTATCAGACAATTTGCCTTTCTACACGAGCACTCTCCGCTTCATGAGGCGCAGAGTCCCGGTTACTTAACAAAACATTGAATAGTTTTTTTTTTAGCTATTAGTTATTCTACCTTTTTACGCGAGCTCCCCGCTTCCTGAGGCAAGAACACCCGGTTACTCAGTAGATCACGTAATAGGTGTTTAGGCACAGCTTAATCAAGCTCCAGAACTTTTTCTCTTTTTTTTTTTTTCTCTCTGCATGCAATACTCAACACTAGCTAATGCTGAAATCATGGTCTAGATTGACAATAGCATGCTCATTCCTCTGGTGAGTATAATCGCCACTGCACATAAAGTGTTCGTGTGTGAATCACATGATATTCTACCTTCAGGTTATCATACATGCAATCAATGTATTGGCCAATCCATATGAAAACAACATGTAAAATAAGCATAAACATTTCAGCTCATGTACAATTTAACACTATTAAACCTACAAGGTAGCATGAATAAAGTCATGAATGTCTACACCCCCCAACCTGAAATCAACATTGTCCTCAATGTGTGCATTTATCCAATAAAAATATGTAGGAGGTGGCAATCCAAAAATTTCCAGAGAAAGAAGAGACAAGATACTGTAAATAAGAAAGAGGCCACCTGATAGAATAACGAACATCTCCTCAAGGATCCTCAGGGTGGTTGAAAACCTAAAAGAAAACAAAAGAGAAACATAAAAATGAAAACTAAAACTTAAACATAAAAACAGGTTACCTTGATGGGTTGCCTCCCACCCAGCGCTTTATTTAACGTCTAGGCAAGACGTACTGCAAAGCCTTAACGTTCAGCCAGGTTCGTATGGTTGTAATGCTTCAAGCGGTGCGACAACCTCCTGTGCTCTCTTATAGCTGTGCAAGTCATTCTGCACCATCTTCAAATCCGCTTTCAATGTAGTCTTCACTTGCTCTTGCCAGAAATTAGAGAAATCCAATGAATCTACAACATTTATTGAGAAGCAATCAACAGAGTTTGAAGGACATGACATAGACTCAAACACTTTAAATTCAACAGTTTCACCTAAAACTGTCATGCTGAGCTTACCATCCTTCACATTAATCATAGTATCAGCTGTAGCCATAAATGGACGACCCAACAAAATAGGTAATTTTCTATCATTCAATGGTGCATCATCCATATCCAATATCACAAAATCAGCAGGAATAATTAACTTATCAAGTTGTACTAAGATGTCTTCTACAATGCCTAATGGATATTTAATTGAACGATCTGCAAGTTGTAGAGACATCGTAGTAGGCTTTACTTTACCAACACCTAGCTGAAGCAACACAGAGTAAGGCATTAGATTAACACTAGCTCCTAAGTCAAGCATTGCCTCCCCTATTTTTGTATCACCAACAGTAATATTAATATTAAAACTCCCTGGATCTTTAAGCTTGGGTGAAAGTTTCTTTTGTAGCACCGCGCTTGTCGTCTCTGAAACCATCACCTTTTCATGAGGTTCATACTTACGTTTAGAAGTACGTAGTTCCTTGAAGAACTTTGGAAAGGCTGGTATTTTCCTAATCACATCAAGCAATGGTAAGTTCACATTAACCTTAGATAGAATATCATAAATTTCAGAATATCACTTATCCATTTGGGCTTTCTTCAGGCGGCCTGGAAACGGAATCGGCGGCACATATGGTGGAGGAGAGTTGTGATGAACCTCCGAAACTGAATTTGCTCTCTTTTCATGATCAAAAGCAGATGTGGCCGATGGTGGCCTTTTCGAGCGTTCCTCCTTTTCAACTTCCTCACTTGCATCATCATTTAACTCATCAATAACTTCAGCATTAATCTTATTATCAATAATCTTACCTGAACGAAGAATAGTAACTGCGTTGGCTTGCTCTGGTTGGCTTGGAAATCTGCCTGAAACATGGGCTCGTACAGCATCTGCAAGCTGTCCCACTTGAACTTCCAACTTCCCAACAGATGCTGCAACATTCTTGAGTACCGCATCATGTTGAGCAATGGTTGAATCTTGTTTTTCCATCTTTGAATCTATTTTCTGCATGAAAGCTAACATAGTCGCTTCCAAAGACGACTTAACAGGTGGGTTAGACTGATTAGCAGTCGGCATACTAACATTAGCAGTATTTTTCCATGAAAAATTCGGATGCTCCCTCCAACCAGGATTGTAAGTATTTGCATAAGGGTCAAATCTAGTTCTCGGGTTATAAGCATTCATCAAATTAGCTTGTTCTTGCACATATTCAGGAAATTCACTATCAGAAGGACAAGAATCAAACCTATGACCAACAACATTGCAAATTGAACAAACCTCAACCGGTTTTGGTTGTGTGGACATCATCGCGTCTATCTTCTTGTTAAGGGTTGCAATCTGCCTTGCCATGTCATCATTCTGGTTCAGCTCATAGATGCCTCTCGTCTTATTCCTCGTGTCCCTCTGCTGCGAATTTGATCCTAGCATCTCATAAATTTCGTACGCCTCTAGTGGTGTCCTTTTGAACATCGCTCCACCTGCAGCATTATCTGCCATGGTCTGACAAGAAAGATTTAGTCCATCATAAAAATATTGCATCTGATTTTCTAAGGAATAGTTATGATGTGGACATTGCATCAAAAGCATCTTAAATCTATCCCATGCTTCATGGAATGGTTCTCCATCAGATTGCTGAAAATTTGGAATTTGCCTTCTCAAGTTAGTAGTCATGGCATGAGAATAAAATTTACTAACAAACTTGTTATAAATTGCATCCCAAGTAGTTAGTGATCCAGGAGGCAACGACATCAACCATCTCTTCGCTTTATCCTTCAGGGTGTTTGGAAAACATCGCATCCTCAATTGATCTTCAGTAATGCCACCTAGAGGAAAAGTCTGAATAGTAGCATAATAATCTTTCACAAAAGTTAGTGCATCCTCAGAAGGTAAACCATGAAATTCAGGAAGCATAGAAAAATGTAGATTTTTAAGTTCATAATTCCTAGCCTCAGCAGGTAACGCAATGCACGAAGGTGAGGTAAAAATAGTAGGCCTTGCGTACTCCTCCAAAGGTCGTAAATTGTTATTAAGCGCCATCTCCTCTTGTTCCTCCTCTTGAACTCCTAGATCTGATGTGGACAGGCTGTCTTTGTTAGATCTTTTCTTCCAACCAATTTGATCTACTTTATCATTCGAGGGCAACAACTTTTCTTTCCGTGATCGGCGACCTTGCATTCACTACAAATAAACTCTAATCAAATCCCCGGCAACGGCGCCAAAAACTTGATGAATAAATTTTAATCTCGCAAGTATACGAATCGGTGCAATCAGTATAGTAGCAAGACAAGTATCGTACCCACAGAGATTTGTAGAGATTATTAGAGTGAAACGCTAAAGAACAGAAAATAAGGAAAATAAGGAAGGGAAAATAAGAAATATGAAGTCTCGAAAATAGATGATCTAATAACGAAATAAGAAAACGATAAAAATATGATGGATGAATACTAAGGTTCCGATTTCACCATAACATCCTCATTCTATGCATTGAATCAATCAAGATTTCAGTTTACTTCGAAGGGCTCATTCTTCCGGTATGATGATCCGTTCGGCCGCGGTCTTCACCAAGTACCCCCAATTAACCCTAGTTAATGAACCCATAACTAAGTGTTAACCAAGAATCCATTAAGCTCTGAAGAACAATTATGAACCAAGAATACTCTTAGCTTGAACCCGGCCTCGACATAAACTCATTCATTCATAGATCCTGCAAGATTAGGGAATGAACCCTCGCCCAATCTCACATAAAACAATCTATAATACTTTTATTGGCCAGATAAAGGTATTTAAGATCTCAGTTATAATAATGAATGAAACAAGGAAAATAAACTGATAAAATAATCATGATCCAATAACATAGAATGATTCAGTTAGGGCTACATCGGTACCTTAGAAAAGAAACTAGCCACTCATGTTCAACATGAGGGCAACAAAACTAATGAAGAAATAAAGAAGAAATAAGAAAAGAAAACCAAGCCTGGAACCCTTCTCCTCGCCTCCAAATGCTGCCAAAAAGTCCTCCAAAAGTCCCCTTTTGATAACCCTAAGTATCCTATTTATAGGCCAAAACTCGGGTTAAATCAAAACCGTTGATTTAATTCACTGGGAACGTCCGATCGATCCTCCTCGGGATGTTGGATCGATCGGTCTCATTGAAATCTCCAACTTCTATTTACGCCCGAGTCCGATCGATGGACGGATCGATCGAACTCTGCTCCTCTAAAAAACATACGTTTTGTCAACCTTTAATTCTCAAGTCCGATCGATCGGATTATGAGTGTTGGATCGATCGGTTGAGTAAAAATCCGCTGTTTTTGGCTTTTCCCGAGTCCGATCGATCGGACCATTGGTGTCGGATCGATCGGACCCCTTAGGAGGGATGGAGAGATCGATCGGACTTCGTTCAGCCAAAAAAAATAGGTTCTGTCACGTTTCTGCGTAGTCCGATCGATCGGAGGATCGCTCGGACTTCCAGCTTATTTACTGTGCTGCCATTCAGACTGCACCATCGGTACTAAAATTGCCGTAACTTCCTTTAGGAAACTCGGAATCACGAACCGTAAAATTCTCCAGAATCTAGACTTCAAGAGCTTTCCAACCATATATGGCACATAATCGGATCCTTTATGAGCAGGTACAGATTAATCTTTAAAGTTGATCCATGCACTCTTTTCAGCTTCTTTTCTCCTTCTTTCCTGCATTTTCCAAACAACCATGTGAAGCAACATATAGATATAAAAATAGGAATAAAGATGTTGATTAAAGATAATAATCTAGAAATTGAGATGGTTATAAGGCTATTTAGAGTGCACTTTCATGCACTCATCAAGGAAGGCGAGGAAGACGAAGAGGAAGAAGACGAAGAGGAAGTAAAAGAAGAGGGAGAAGAAGAAGAAGAAGAAGAAGAAGAAGAGGAAGAGGAAGAAGAGGAAGAGGAAGAAGAGAGGAAGAGGAGAGGAGGAAGAGGAGAAGAGGAAGAGGAAGAATAAGAGGAAGAGGAAGAAGAATAAGAGGAAGAAGAAGAGGAGGAAGAGGAAGAAGAGGAAGAGGAAGAGGAAGAAGAGGAGGAAGAAGAGGAAGAGGAAGAAGAAGAAGAGGAAGAAGAAGAAGAAGAAGAAGAAGAAGAAGAAGAGGACGAATAAGAAGAGGACGACGAAGAAGAAGAAGAAGAAGAAGAAGAAGAAGAAGAAGAAGAAGAAGAAGAAGAAGAAGAAGAAGAAGAAGAAGAAGAAGAAGAAGAAGAAGAAGAAGAAGAAGAAGAGGAGGAAGAAGAAGAGGAGGAAGAAGAAGACGAGGAAGAAGAGGAGGAGGACGAAGAGGAGGAGGAGGAGGAGGAGGAGGAGGGGGAGGAGGAAGAAGAGGAAGAGGAGGAAGAAGAGGAAGAGGGGGAAGAGGAGGAAGGGGAAGAAGAAGAGGAGGGGGAGGAAGAAGAGGAGGAAGAGGATGCAGAGGAAGAAAAAGAAGAAGAATAAGACTAGCTGGTATTGCCTATGTGTTGCAAACGTGTCGTTAAAACATTACAAACTCAATCAAATATTAAATTTATAATCCTTATTCAATCACTAAACTACTAGATAGAATAACGGTGAAGTTTGGAGTCGATCCACAGGAAAAACGTTGGAAATCAAAAACCTAAGAAAAAGAAGCGATGATAAGTTTGAATTAACCTAAAACTATCTAAGGAAAGTAATTAAAGACGATCAATTTGAATCAATGGATAGGTGACTTAGGTATTACTCAATCCACCCTAGTATCACCTTCAATCTTCTCTAGTTTTCATCTTGTTCTCTTCTCTAAACATTATGGACCATATGGTTATAAGTTCACATGAATCCCTAAAATAAGATTTATGTTCCTAACAACATTGCCTATCTTTCTTGGTATAGATGTCTTCGGTCCTACAATTACTTCAAGTTATACTACTCCTAACGACCTTGGCACAACCTATCCTAGCATAGCATAGCCTAGCTCAATAGCCAACCATAAATCCCATGAAAACCATCCTATGAATCTCTACAATCAGTCATAGAAATCATGTAGGACTGAAAGTATGTCAAGGAACTCTGTTCCCTCAATTCTATTAACAATACACCAATATTCATAGGATCATGTTTTGAGAATATTACAAGAGTCAAACCAAAGAAAATAGAAAACTACGCTAGGGTTTCATGATTAATCCTAAGTACAATAATTAGCAACTCATCTTTTGGATGAACGCCATCAACTTGGAATAGGAAGCTGGCACCATCCGTATCCTCATCTTCTTTTTCCTTCTCCAAATATAGTAAACAATATGAGAAATTCGGATTGAATAACCTTATTTATAGGAGAACTCCCAAAATTAGAGTTTGAGTTGACTTGGACTTCAATTACAACTCGGATTTCCTGAATTAATTCTGTTAGTCTTATTCCAAGTGCAATTGGGCCCAATCAGTTCAGAATCCTAAATCTTGTGCAACACAAAAGTTGTATATTAGGAAGTCCTCTGTCAATCCCGAATATTTCATAATAGTTGGACTTATCGAGAATATTTGATGAATATTCTTCTGAACATCAACGGACCAATTTTCCAGCAGCTATATATCTTTATCTTTTTCAAAACTGGTATCAATCCATCATTAGAAGTCAACGGACCAGTTTTCTAGTTGTATATTAGGAGTCTCGTAAAGTTTCCAACATGAAAGTTGTAGCTCTTGAAGTCTTCTATCATTTACTATATTTCTAGAATATTTGGACTTATATAGAATTTCTAGAGAGTATTCTCCTGACAGGACGACGAAGCGGTCTTTATCACATAAATTCATCTTTTTAGCCGCATTTCTTGTCTTTTTTCTTAGATCATGATTATGAATATTAAATACAACTACTAATCAACCCCCCCCCCCCAATTGACACTTTACTAGTCCTCGAGCAAAGAAAAGATAAAAAAAAGGCCAAAAAGCACTTTGGTACCCTGTAGTTTCATGATTTTGCAGTTTAGTACCACGTAGTTTAAAAATAGCAAAACAATACTCCAAGTTACCAAACTGTGCAGTTTAGTACCAACCGGCTAACTCCGTTAGTCCATTTGACGGAAAATTAATTTTTTATTATTTTTGACCGGATTTAATCGATTTTGACTACAAATTAGCTGATGTGGCCATTTTGACCATGCTTTTTGGCCGAGGGCGAGGCTTTCGGAATTGTAATATACAACACACCATCCCTAACCTCCGCCTTGATCTTCTCCACCTCAACATTCTCCGGCAACGCAATCCTGCTGCTATACTTCCCATAGCTCTGCGGCGACCACTCGTCTTCGTCAACATCATCCTCCCCGCCTTCCTTGCTTCCTTTCAGCGCGTTCTCGGCCTTCACCACCAGCATCCTCTCCTCCAAATACACCTTGACGTCCCTCCTGGTCATGCCGGGCACGTCGAACCTCATCTTGTACACCCCTTCGCCTTCCTTGATCTCCCACGGGGTCCTCCCCCTCCTGTAGCCACCTCCGGCTTCTTCCCCACTGATGAGAGGAGGGACGGACGCAGTGCTATAAGCAAAGGGGTCCTCCAGTGTTACGAGCGGTCTACTCGTGATCCTCTCGTAATGGGTCTCTACTGCTCCAATCGATCAGAATCGGCCTTATCGGACTTGATTTGAGTCCAATTGGCTGAATTGGCTAGCTGGATCGGATCTGGCTTGAGCTGGATCGGATCTGGCTGAGCCTGATTGGATGGGACTTGACTGGTTCAAGTCTGAATTGATCTGGATCAGGTGGACCAGGTTCAATTAGTTGGATCTGGCTGAATCAGTGGTTGGGCTGAACCGGACTGGACTTGACTGAACCAATTTGGTCAAGTGGCTTGAGGAATATCCGACGGCTGAGGATCGCCGGAGTGGATCGCCGGCGTAGGGGCGGCGGCGGCGGTCGGGATAGTGGCAGGACGGGTCGCGGGTTGTTGGGGAAGAGATCCACCGGAGTGGATTGGTCGGAGGTGGGCTAGATCGGCGGGATCTAGAGGTCGAGGGCGGCGGGGTTGGGTTCACCGGCGTCGGGGACGACGAGGAGCTCGGCTGGAGGCCGGGAATGGTCAGGGATGGTTGGGATCGGGTCTACGGAGGCCGGCTATGGGTTTAGAGTGGGTTGGAGGTAAGATAGGGGTCGGACGCGGCTTGCCGGTGATGGGGATGGAGATCGGGTTCGCCGAGGACGGCGCCGAAGGCGATGGAAGACGGCGGGGAAGGGCTGGCCGGAGTCGTGGGAGGTAGAGGAAGAGATTGGCGGTCTTAGGTGGCGACGGGGGTGGCCGGAGAGGCTGGATGGAGGTATGGCCGGCGGTAGGTAGGGTTGGATCACGGGAGAGAAGTGGAGAAGATGATGCTGAGTTGGCAGGTGACGGGGAGAGAGGGCTGACGTGGCGCTGACGTGGAGGAGAGAGAAAGTGACGGGAGAGAGAGAAACACTGGTGGAGGCGGTGCCGGCTGCGGAGAAGATGACTGACGGGGAAGAAGGTGGATCTATGGTGGATATTTGGTGGAATCTACTTTACTTCTACTCCTATGATATTCTACTCCTATGATAACTTATCAACTACTCTTAATCATTCATCTCATGCATAACCTAATACAAACTACTAAGGTCCTTTTATAGAGACCTTGACAGAGTCCTAATCCACTAGAAAAACCCCCTTGCTTGATTAGCAAGTAATAAGGTTTCTGACTCAACTCAACTTCCTAACTCAAAGGGACTCTTAATTAATTCCTAACAATCAACTAGGACTCAATAAAAGACTAATGATAAATACTAATTAAATACTCTAGTTTGAACTAGGGAAGTCCAAGTCAAACTAGGAAAGAGGTTGAACCAGCTTGGTTCCTCTTCTGGGTTCGGGTCCAGTTGGTCGAGTCGGATCGACTCGTATCATCCAGTATCCTATCCATCGTGTCCATCATCTGCTGGACGGTCCTCGCGCTCGGAAATCAGTCCCACAGACCTGATGAACACACCATATAGTTAAGACTTAAGACTCCCGTAATTCATGAGCTCCAAGCGTGCCAAACATTTAATTACCTCAAAAAATCAAAATATAGTAGAAAAATAGAAAGGCGTAGTAGATATGACACTAGTAGTAATACCAATAGGGACAGCAGACTGAGCAGCAGCTCTTCTCCTGGGCAGCTGCTGCTTGATCTTGCTTGCTCTCTCGACATGATCCAGGCTATCGTTCCCCTCTGCTGCTCCCATAGCCTTGACGGTGAGCCCAAAGGACCTCCCTACAGGCGACAGGACCAGCCTCCGGAGGGGGGCACCACCATCACGACAATCATAGCCACCACCGCCGCCGCCGCCACCCCTCTTCCAAGAAGAGGTGGTGGGCACAGAGATGGAGAGGGAGCTTACGTTGGAGAGAGCCGCCGACGATGCCATCTCGAGGAATGGATTGCTTCACGACTGTTCCACCACTGGTGATGAATGATGATGAGGTTGTCTGTCCGTTGAGAAATTTTAAAGGAAGCGAGAGACTCCTCGAGGCGCTTCCAGATTTCTCCAGACACGTCCTTTGCTCATATATAATAGGGCATTGATGTTGAAGTAGTGAAGTTGAATGACGCCTCCGGCTTGTCCGGGAAGTCTAGCCGGAACACTCCCTTGATGTTGAAGTAGTGAGCTTGGAGCAATCCAATCTTAGGCATCACAAAGGTGATGTTGTTCAGTGATGCGGTCAGTCTGGTGCCATTCTGGCACGTCGGGCATGGATTCATGCCGAGTCCGACAGTGTAGAAGAGGTGTCGGTCGACGGTGAGCGGCACGTTGGCCGGATACCGGGGAGTGTTGAGACTCTTAAGCTGGTCGAGGTAGCTGTTGACGAAGGTCGTGTCATTTGGCGCAGGGAGCTTGGGGAGGACCGGCATCACGGTGGTCGGCACGCCTTTGTAATGGAGGATGGCGGTGGCGGTCTTGTTGTCGACCGGGATCGGGACGTCGTTGAAGGCGCGGACGGCCATGAAGTACCTTCCGGCGGCTCGATTGGCTCTGACTAGGACGTTGGTTGTCTGGCCAGGAGTGATGAGGAGGGACTCGGGAGAGAAGGAAGGAACGGGGAAGGAGGAGAGGAAGGAACGGGGAAGGAGAGAAGATGAAAGTGCCATTAAAAAAAATAATTTTCCGGTCAAAATCGATTAATCCGGTCAAAATTAACATAAAAAATGATTTTCCGTCAAATGTCATTAACGGAGTTAGCTGGCTGGTACTAAAATGCACACTATTGTAACTTGGGTTATGTTTTTATTATTTTAAAAGTACGTGGTACTAAACTGCAAAATATGGAAACTACAGGGTACCAAACTGCTTTTTGGCCTAAAAAAAAACAATAAATCTAACTACCCACTTTTGTAGATCTCACGATTGCACTTAACATGTGCAACAAGCCTTTAAACCCTTGGGTTACCCCAGTGGAGGAGTTATAGTCTCCTGAGGGTTTTCAGGGATGACACCCACAAACATCTATACATCCCCTTGAATATGACATTAGAAATCAATCATATTATTCATCAACTCTAATGTATGAAATAGATATCATACCCATGAATTTATTCTTCTACCCATAGCAAGATATAACAATAGCAAATTAATGAATGACAAACACCTTTCCAACACTTCAACATATTTAATCACAATTAAGAACAACTCCAACAATCCAAGTGTGTGAAAAGGATTCCACATGTCTCAAAGTATCAATTATATCCAAACATTTCAACCATTCAAGAATAACAAAATTGGCCAAGTACATATTTTTATTCACCAATTTGCAATCTCATTTTTTTCATTTTTTCCATATATGACATGTGCAATGTTATAATTTCTTAAGCTTTCTTCATGGTCCCTGCAACGAGGTTCAAGCTAGTGACTCCCAAACTAGACGGTTTTAGGGCACTAAGTATAGAACACCCTTCAGACTCTAATGCTCAAACCATGAAGGCTACAAATCATAACTAGTCATTCTTTCAGCAATTTCAACTGTTTTACGCAGACAACACACCTTGTTATGCACCTTGCTCGGTTACTAAGTTTGAAAACCTTTTTGCATATAAAGCTCTTCTTTTTTTCAATGGCACTAAATTCATGTAACATAGCATAATACCATAAATTTATCATAGTATCATGCTTAGAATCTAATCTCAACTCATCAACATGTGAAAGTGAACATGTGCATTAGGATAAGTCAAGTCATCCTTAATTCATGGCAAAAGTGTTGAAGTATAGAAATAATATCATGCATAGCAAAAATTTAGCTATCTCTTATATTACATATGAGAATCAGAGTAAATCATAAAATATGTTTCTAAATCAAGCATCTCTCATCAATAAATATCATAATTTCACTCTCATGACATCACTCAAGGGTGTATAATATCGGTTATCAGAAAAATATATGAGGATGAAATTTATGAATGCTACCCCCAACTTAAATATAATTCTCCCCAATTACATACGCTAAGTCATAAAAATAAAGTAAAGAATAAAAGGTAGAGATAACCATAATGAAGGCCCCAAAAATAGATGTCTCTCTCGTCAAATTTAAGTTTAGCAATTCTCCGCTAATAACAATGCATTATATCCTGCCAATGACGTCATGTACCTCAAGACTAAACAAGTGAAGCACATAGAAATATTTCAATTATAAACCAAAATAAGAGGTACAAAGAATGGAAACTTCCCGAAAAAAGTATACACAACCCTATCTGATCAGAATCGAAATATTTAACCATGCCAATAAAAGAAGTACCTTTCCAAAAGATGAAGAAAAATAGCGAAGAAATTTTCTAGAAAAATATCAAAGGCACTAAATACATGAAACATTTTGGCAAAGTTTCTTTGGTATTTCCTATGTACAAACAATCATTCCACAAAATAAAATATAAATAGGGAAGCATTAAATGAGGGCACATCATAACAACACATCAATTCATCCAAGTAGAGCACTAAATTATTCATCATTCGTGTAAATATCCATCCCATCTATAGTCGGCCGCCCCCCGCGGCGAGATCGGATGTGAAATTGGTGGAGAAATAGAAAAGTGAACACTTGTGAATGCTTTGAATGATCTGGATGGCCTAGATTGCTTATTATGGTCCTGATCGACGATCTGTACCCTCAGATCAAAAATATGAGCTTTGGAACACCTAGATCACGTCCAAGAAGAATCAAACGGCTGAAAGCTCATTGGCGATGGATCAACGGTGAAACGTCATCGTCATAGGATGTGGAAGGTACAAGAAGAATCATGGTGGCCTGGTGAACTCATCTATGTAGTCTGATCGTGGAATAGAGGCTTCCAGGTGGGAGATTAGAGGTGGCCGGCACGGTTAAGGAAAGTCGGAAGTGGGTTCCGGCGATCCAGACATCAATGGAGGTAGGAAGGATCGTGAAAGCATGGGGAACTGTCCTATGGTGTTTGATTGATGAATTGAGCTTCCAGACGAAGGATTGAAGGTGGCCGGAGAAGTGGTTTTGTCAGAGGTTGAAGCCGATGATCTAGTCGACAAGCAAGAGTTTTGATTGTGGTTGAAACTTTGTGGTGGCCAGAGGAAGGTTCTGGAGGGGTTTCAGGGTAGTGGGCGGCTGTCGCGCCCCGACCCGTGAAAGCCCAACCGGGCCGGGCGACGCGAACCGGACCTACAAAACGTGGAAAACAAAGCTGGCGAGTAGATGTACAACTCTTATGTTTATGAAAAGCCATGATCATGTACTCGCCGGCCGGAAAACTCGCCGCAAGCCGGCTGTTTCTCAAGAACAGCAGAAAACCAGAAATCCGAGACTAATCTTGCATAAAACCTACTCAAATCTCAACTGATTAACATGAAACTTAAATCAGTAATTCTAACCGGTACAAGGAATCCAACAAAGCAAGGATCAACAAGATCCAACGGCTAGATCTCAAGAAAACCCGAAATGAACACAGTAGGTATAACCCTACCTAGCTGCACTTTCCTCGGCTGATTCCCCGCGATTTGATCAACAACAAGCCTCCAAACCTCTTCAGGGATCTTCCTCTCGTTGTCACGAATCCAACGAGCCTTAGAACGCCGGAAAAGATGGCCGGAGAAGGGAGAATGGAGGAGATGAAGCTTGGCTGCCGGAACAGGGGAAGAAGCAGAGCTTCGGGAGAGAAAGAAAGAAGGAAGAAGAAAGAGAGGAGAAGGAGGAAGAGGAGGGGAAGAAAAGAGGGGAAAGGGGGAGGGGAAAGCCGGGAAAAAGGGGGAAAAGTGAGGGGAGGGGAGGGAAAGTCCTCCCCCCCCTCTGACAGAGGAGAACGACGGCCAGCGGTGGCCGTCCTCGCGAAGCAGAAAAGCCACCGACGCGATTCCGATCGGTCGCTCCAAGGAGCGATCGATCGCTCGCGCCCTGGCTCGATCCCAACACCAAGTCGGATCGAGTCCGATCGATCGTCCCAAGGAGCGATCGATCGCTCAAGGGTCGTTAGCTGCCCAAAGGCAAGCTTCCGCGCCCCCGAGCTGGGATCTTCCGATCCCGGGTCGACCTAGCCGTTCTAAACAAACACTAATACATACAAGGCCAGTGTGTGCACACGCGGGTCTGAAACAAACCAATAAGGCGCAATTTACCAAATTGCCCTTGCGGTCTACAACGAGCCACAGGGGTAGAGGGACAGGTCCTCACAGCGGCCGTGGATGAAGGTGTCGACGATGGCCGAGGGGTTCACCGGCGTCGGAGGAGAAGGTTTCGATGGAAGAGGACGGGAATGAAGAGGTGGAAGGTTCACAGAGGTTAGGGTGTTGGTTTGGAGGGATGAGGGCGGCCGGAGAGGTGGCGACAGGCGGTGATGGGTAACAATGAGAACCTACCCCTCCACTCCTGAGTCAACCGTCTGGGTCGGGCCCGTGGCTCGTTGTGGACCGCAAGGGCAATTTAGTAAATTGTGTCTTGTCGGTTTGTTTCACACTCGCGTGTGCACACACTGACCGTGTTTTTGTAAATGCTTGATTAGAATGATTACATGGACCCGAGATCGAACGATCCTGACTTGGGCTTATGTTTTAGCCCAAGTTGAACTTTCCGGGAAAAGGGGATCGATCTTCCCTTGCTAAGGAGATTGATCTTTTTGTGCCAGAATGTTAAGTCGGTTCGTCATGAAAGATCAATCTCTTTTTGAGAAGAGATCGATCTCTTATAAGGCGGTTCGTCCGTTTATAGAACGATCGAAACCCTCTTCTTTGACTTTTTTTCAAATCCGTGTTCTTGAGTTGAGATCCGGTTAGATTTGAAGGAGATTGAGGACGATCCAAGGCTTAGCAGCTGGGATTGAAGCTGCTCTAATCTAGGTAGGGATCCTATCTACTTGTTTTTCTGGATTTGTGAGCTTTAAGTTTAATTGTGGATTGTTTTGCTGAGATCTGATTATATACACATTTATTTTCAATGATATCTTTGGTTTTGTACTCGTGGTCCTTCGTACTACCATATCCCAAGGTTTTGTGAGATTTGGTGGAGTTTTTCGACGGTATTTCTCGCCGGCGTTCCGCCGGGGAACCCATTCGGATCGATCTTTCTTAAGGAAAGATCGATCATTTGTGGGACGTCATGCCCAACCCGAGCGGGATCGATCCTTCTGATGGAGAAGATCGATCCTTGCTTAGCTGGCATGGGCGGGGTCCGAGTCACGAAGAAGATCGATCCTTCTGGTGGAGAAGATCGATCTCTTTCTGTTGACTGGGATGAGGCTTCCCAAGTACTAAGAAGATCGATCTTCTCTGATAGAGAGATCGATCTCTTTGGTGGCTGAGAGGCATTTTCAATGGGTTTTCCCACGGGGCTTCGCATATGCGGTTTTCTTTACCGCTTTATAAACTGGTACATATCATTTAGCATGTTAGCCCCATAATGAGGGATAGTGGTGAACCGGGAGAGTGACGACTCCCGGGATGTTTAGATAGCATGTTGTATTGTTAGTCTTATTTGTCGAGGTTGCTTCCAGTAACATGCTGTCTTTTGGTGGACTTGCTGTAGTTGGTGGGGTTACCACTGTAGTAGCTCCTTGGCCTGTTTTACTGTTCACCACCTCGGGCCGACAGGGTACCGAGCCCAGACCTTATTTATTTAATCATCATATATGTTGCATGCTTATTTGTTTCCATGCGTTTGTGCAAAGCATGCATCTGGTTGTGCATTAGTTGCATAAGGTTAGGGCGTGGGCGATCTGTCGGTCGCCGTCCCGAGGCTTGGAAGCTTGGATTTAGCCCTAGGACCGGGGTTGGGTAGCTTGGTTCAAGTTTGAATGGTGGTGTTCAGTCGATTTCAATGATAGGCCTAGATGACTCGAACACCTGTTGATTCATGATTGTAGAGGTCATGTCGGCCTCGAGTTGGGTTCTGAGGTGTAGCCAGTATCCAGTTGTGACGACTCTTGAGTAGAGGGACTGCCTACTCAGCGGTATCATTTTCTTCCAGCAGTGCTGGTTTCCTACTTGTGAGGCAGCAGTGTTGGTCTCCTGCCTACTGAGCGTAACCCGTCATGTGACCAGTTATTCTGGAAGATCATGACCGTGGATCTCAGGAACACACGATGGAGTTATGGGACCCATGTATACACCCAGGCCTTACTAGAAGGCGACACTGTTGTGTTTCCCTCTTCCTTTTATGTGTCGTAGTGTAGTTTCTCTACTGAGCTTAGTGCTCATTCCTACCCGAGCTGCGTTTTGCAGGTGCATGCGTTAACTCCTCTTCGGTGGCCCCTACCGGGCAGTTGGTCGGCGGTGCGGCGGCGCCTGGCGGAGTTTGAGGAGTGGTGATCTGTCTTTCCCAGAACCCTTGTATAGTTAGCCTCCTACGGGAGAGTATAAATATGTGTACTTGATCTTTCCCTCTTCGAGGTTTTGTATAGTATTACTTTGGGATTTGATATCTTCAGCTTAAGGTTTCTAAAATCTTTAATTTGTAATTGAGAGTTTTTGATGAATTGTTTATGGAGACCTTTAGGTTGGAGGGAACCCTCGCAAAAATTTTCCATAGTTTGTTAGGTTCCGGTTCGCGTCGCCCGGTCCAATTGGGCTTTCGTGGGTCGAGCGCAACAGTAACAGCTTGGGGACGAGCCGTGATCAAGGAATAGAGCGGAGGAGATAGGAAAACGAGGAAAAATAAGGAAATTCAGTAAAAATATGAAAAATAATTTGGAAAAAATCCTAAAAAATAAGGAAAATCCTAAAACTAGGGAAAAATCTAAAACTACTGGGTTGCCTCCCAGCAAGCGTGCAATTTTACGTCTTTCGCTAGACACTCCCAAAACCTGATTTAGGAGGCCGATGATTTCATGTGAAGAAATACATGGCCCATAAAATGGTGAAGGTATGCAGGCATGCTTCATCAAAGAAGACAGAAATGCGCATAACAAACAAAGTGTATACGGGGCGAGAAGATTTGATATGATCTTTGATGAATGTACGATAGAAATTGGCATGGTCTTCACTCACAACAAGGCTTTTCTGCTCACAACACTCAACTAATGAGGATGATGGTAAAAGTAGACTCTCACACTGAGGCATTAAATAGGGAATCTTGCTAACATACTCATCCTCATTGTGTTCATTACAAATAGGCATATCATCATCATTCAACACATCATGTAGAGGTTCAACTTGAGGTTCCTAACAGGGGGTCACACTAATATGCTCATCCTCATTATGATCATTGTAAATAGACATATTATCAGCATTCAACTCATCATCAACAACTGACAATTTAGCATAACAACCCTCATCATCACTATCATCAAAAAGACTTGCTTCATAAGAATGACCGAAATACATATAAGGCCCAGAATGTAAAATCGGGTAGCATTCATCAATTTTATTTTCAGCAGGCAACAAAACATTATCAATAGCATCATGAACTGGCAAAGCAGCGCAACCATTATAGCATGCATCAACATCATTAGAAAGATAAACTTCACCAACATTGTCATCACAAACAACAGGAACATAATTATTTGCATAATCCTCATTCTCATAATATAAATCAACCATGTGGGCTGCTTGTTCTATTTGTGTCTCTAAATTCTTAATTGATTGAGCATTAGAATTAATATCTTTCCTTATCAAAGCAATTTCGCTCTTAAACTCAGTCGTAAATTCAGTCATGTTAGCGTTAATGTTTGCATTCATTTTTGCAAGTGCACCCATGATTGTGCCCAATGTTGGGTCAGTTGGTGCTTGTGGAGGATATTGTTGTTCAAAACTAGATTCAAAATTTTGGGCCGGTGCTTCTATATTCCATGGTCGAACGTTAGGAGGTTGATAACCTTCAAATTGCCAATTAGGGTATGTATGGTCTCTAAAATCCGGATTATAAGGATAGGAATATGAATCATATGCCGGGTTTGGAAACCATATGTGTCATTAATATAAGCAGATGCATATGTCGAGGGCATGAGATAATCCCACGATGTATCACCCGGTGGCATATTATATTTGGCCATGCATGCAAAATCATAGACCACAAAGAGAAAAAGAAAACAGAAGATTCGAAGGTGAGAACAAAACCAGGAAAACAACAATTGAAATGAAAAGTTTTGAAGCAAGACGACTTACTTGACTGCGTAGTTTCGATCGGTCGGTTTGGGGTCCGACCGATCGCTCCAGGCCGTGGGTGACATGCTTCCTTCAAGAAAAATCCGTTCCAATGTTGCAAAAATTCTAGAAAATTGTCAAAAAAAATCCTAGTAAGTGTAAAATAAAGAAAGCGAAAAATAAGAAAGATAAAAACCTAACTAGGCCAAGAAATAGCGCAAAGAGAAAAATCAATCACTTAACCATCGAATTCCCCGGCAACGGCGCCAAAAATCGATCGTTCGTAAAGTGTGTCGTTTTTTTTTGTTTGATTAGATGAGCCTATTGGCTAACAACAACTACAAGAACCTGTCTATCGACGTAATGCCATCCGTCAAGGCCCAATAAAGAGACACTTGAGCTCAACGGCACCACCATGCTATCCCATCTGCTATACAATTTTGATCTCTGGGGATATGAGTAAAAACAAGAACCTGGAAGTGCATCCCCACCTCCCAAATATCCTTCAAAACCGACTCAACCTGATGAGTCCAAAGCATCCTGCTCTGCAACATGTCAACTATCATTTTTGAGTCAGATTCCACCACCAACTCCACATAGCCCTTCTCCCTAGCCCAAGTAATCTCATAAAAAATTGCACGTAGTTCCGCCTCAATACACGATCCAACATCAACGGGTCTTCCCATGGCCTAGACCACCTCTGTGTCTTTGATCTCCACCACGCCAATCGCCGCTGCTTGATTTGTGTCTGGCACCCATGAAGCATCTACCTACAAAACCATCCCCTCCCCTCTCCTCCTTACATCTGAATGGAGCCCTCGCATCTGTAGACACTCCTTGGCTGCTCAACATGCTTTGAACACAAGGCTTCTCGCTGAATCCCCACCCCCATCGAATACCACTCGATTTCGATCCTTCCATATTAACCATATGGCATAGGCAACATGAACCTTGAGGTTTCTTATGCCCTCTTCGTTCGAGGATCTGAGTAATAAATTCAAATAATCTTCTGTTCCCCATTCTTTTCCATCCCAATTTTGTTCACGCAGGATAGCCTCTAGGACTTCTTTGGTGAATCCACACTCCAACAATGCATGAGGAATACTTTCAGTATCACTTCCACACCTCGGGCATAACCTGTCTGAGACCATCATGCACCTCCACAATGCTTCTTTCACAGCCACTTTACCATGAAGGACATGCCAAAGAAACTGCTTGACTCTTGGCCCAATAGGCAAACTCCAAAGGTTTATCCAAACCTCCATCTCATCATAACGTTTGGGATTAACTTTCTCCTTCACTAAAATATCATAAGAAGATGATGTAGTGATGAAACCATTCTTATTTAGGGACCAACGGCAGCAATCCCTATTTTCCTCTGCTCTAATTGGAACTTTGAAGATCTCTTCTGCCAAGGCTTCATGACCAAACTCTACCACACAATCATAGTTCCATTCTGACTCATTCAACAAATCCCCCACCACCGCAGAATGAAAACGTCCATCACCATTGAAGAGAAGGGGAGAATCTGCCATAGCACCAACGCCTAGCCAGTTATCATGAATCAGACTGATTGCACTATTCTTGCCTGGTTTACAAATTAATCCTTTCCTGGTCATGTTTGCAGCTTCGCATAAAGCTTTCCAATGCGGTGATCCACCCCGAAGAGTCCTCTTAGACGGGAGAATCTCTTTCCATTTGTACTTGGCTCTACTCAACTGCTTCCAAATACTTTGACTCTTATCAAGGAACAAAGCCATTCTGTTCATTTTCAACGCTTTTTGCCAAAGGCCTAGATCTCTCAGCCCTAGCCCTCCCACCTCTTTAGGAGTACAAACCTCTTTCCAAGCCACATTGCAAAGACTTGATCTCCTCCCTCTCCAAAGAAAGGGTCTGCATATGCTTTCCAATCTTTGAATCACCTTCGCAGGTAGCTTTGAAGTTGCCATGACATAGCCTGGAATGGATTGTAGAACAGATTGAATTAAAGTTACCCTTCCGGCTTCCGAGATTAATCTACCTTGCCACCCCAAAACTCTCTCTGTCATCTTATCAATAAGCCCTGAATAATCTGCATTGGAGATCCTCTTGTCACTAACAGGAACTCCCAAGTAATTCCAAACACCTCTAGCAGCTGGAATGCCAAGGATGTAACATGTAGTACGCCTTCTATCCACATCCAAAACTTTAGAGAAGTGGATACTGGACTTAAGGGGATTCATTTCCAACCCGTAAAGTTCCTTGAAGAAGAGAAGTTTCTGCTTTAATTTCCTTCCTTCTAGACATGTGGCTCAAGTCACAAACAAACAATCATCGGCATAGAGGAGATGAGAGATGATGAAGTCAGACCTTGGCACCTTCAATCCTATCAGGGCATCTGTAGGATTCTTCAAAATCTTTGACAAAACTTCTTGAACTAACAAAAACAAGGAGAAAGGGGATCTCCCTGCTGTAATCCACATTTTGAGGCAATTCTACCATGTAACTGGCCATTGATAATTAGGGAGAAGCGAGGACCTGTGACACATGCCATAACCCAATCGATCCACTTGGCTAAAAAATTCATCTTTCTAAGCACCAATTCCATAAACTGCCAGCTGACCTTGTCATAGGCTGATTTCAAATCGATCTTAGCAACCATCAAACTCCGAGATTTAGGTGCATGCTTCATGGAATTGATAATTTCAATAGTTGAGTCAATATTATCATGAATGCTTCGACCAGATAAGAAAGTCGATTGCTCACACTCTATCAAATCATCAAGAACCTGTTAGCCCAGATATTGTTTTGATGATGTCAATATATATTTGATGATAAAACAATGATTTAATATTATTATCCATTAATTTGGAAAGCATTTAAATCATATTTATTGAGTTTTGTACTGACGGTCGATGCGACGGACGATGCATGGATCGACCGTGGGATATGGCGGTTGATGGAAGGATCGACCGCGGAAGCTGACAATGGGAATATAGGCGACGGTCGATTTCACGGTCGACCGGACGGTCGACCGTGAGGTGTGACGGTCGATGGACCGATCGACCGTGGCCTATGTGACTTGGCTCGAAGGAGCGACGGTCGATCGGTGCATCGACCCTGGGAAGAGGTTTTCGCAACAGAGCCTGACGGACGATGTCACGGTCGATGGGACGGTCGACCGTGAGGAGTGACGGTCGATATGCTGATCGACCGTGTGGTGCGACGGTCGATTGGTGGATCGACCGTGGCTCAAGAAAGGCTGGCGGACGATGTCACGGACGATGCGACGGTCGACCGTGAGCCCAGAAACTAGCCGTTAAAGAGCCGTTGCAGGAGAAAGAAATAGCCGTTGGGAGTCTATTTGGAGGGGTTGGAGGCTCAGCTATATAAGAGAAAGTCCAGCTAACTTGCCAGGGACTTAGAGGGAGCTAAGGGATTATTGTAATAATATTCTAGCAAGTTTCTATCTCTTATTAGTGAGCTAAACCTTTGTAAAACTACTTCAAGTGTGAAGTAGACATTGAGAGAAATATCCAAGAGAGAGTTTGGAGAGATTGTAAGGTTGCCAAGCACCCGTAAGCTTGGTGGAAGCTTGTAAGAGGTCTTGCAAGTAGTGGAACCCCAAGGAGGCCCTTGGGAGAAGTGGACGTAGGCATGGTTGGCCGAACCACTATAAAAATTCTGGTGCAATCTCTCTAACTCTCATCTATCCTTCTATTTATATGCTTAATTATCTGCTCTTATCATTGCAAGCATATTACTTGATTAGACTCCTCCTACTCAGTTTTCCTTAATTGATTTTATTGTTTAAAGCCTAAGATAAGCCCCCCCTCTTAGAGCTTCAATTGGTATCAGAGCTAGGTCTCTAATTTTGTGGTGTAACAGCCCTTAGAGGATCCTAAATCAATATGGAAAACATAGAAGGACAATCCACAAATAGGCCACCATACTTCAATGGTTCAAATTATACATATTGGAAAAATAGAATGGAAATATTTGTAAAATCCAGGGATTATGAAGCATGGATGACTATTGAGGATGGCCCAACTATTCCTACCAAAATTCATGAAGGAAAGGAAGTGCCTAAGGCTAGAAGTGAGCTCACCCGTACTGATTTGAAAAATCTCCAAGTCAATGCCAAAGCCAAAAATTTATTATTTTGTGTTGTTAGCCCTGATGAATTTAATAGAATTTCAGCTTGTAAATCGGCTAAGGAAATATGGGAGAAGCTTGAGATAACTCGTGAAGGAACTAGCCGAGTAAAGGAGTCTAAGATTAGCATGCTTGTTAATGACTATGAGTTATTCTCTATGAAGGATGATGAAAATATAAATGAAATGTTTACTCGCTTTACCAATATTATAAATGTTCTTGATTCTCTTGGTAAGAGCTATACTAATGATGAGAAAGTGAGAAAGGTTCTTAGGTGTCTACCTAAGTCATGGGATCCCAAGGTGACAGCAATCGAAGAGGCTAAAGATTTAACCAAGCTGTCCCTTGATGAGCTAATGGGTTCTCTCATGACATATGAGATGAACATGGAGAGGAGCAATGATGGAGAAAAGAAGAAAAAGAAAATCATTGCTTTCAAGTCAACATACAAGGATTCATCCGACTCAAGCGATGAAGATGATGATGAGGAGATGCAAAAGATCACAAGGAGAATCCAACGAATCATCAAGAATCAAGGAAAGAAAAATTCCAAAGGTGAAAAAGGAAAGCCCTCTTCTTACTTAAATAAAGTTACTTGTTATGAGTGTGGGAAGCCCGGACATTACATGCCGGATTGTCCAAAGCTCAAATCTTCAAAGAAGAAGAAAAAGGCCAAGGAAGAAAGTGACTCGACCTCTACCTCCGAAGAAGAAGAAGAAAAAGAAACTGCAAATCGTTGTCTAACTGCCTTCGAAATAAAAGAAAACAAAATTGACAAGTGGAGGCACAAGGTATTTAAAGGAGGATAACATTTTGGTTTAAAAGGTAATGGAGGTATGTCTTAATTTTCGATATATGTCTCCTCCATTACATCTTCTTATTCCATTTTTTTTTAAAAGAAATTTCATGTTTAAAAATGGTTTAAGAAAGTCCTTTATGTGAAGATTTGATTACTTTTTACAAATGACCGTTTTTTATTATCTTCATTTGGTATATTGTTTTGAGATGATTTTAAAACTTTCTATTAAGAAAAGCCTTTGTTTGATTCTTCTCTCCCCCTCTACCAAATCTTTTTGATAATGTCAAAGAGGGAGAAATATTGTGATATTGTGATATCAGTTTTTGAAAGCTCTTAAAACCTTATATTCCAATATCTGAAATCTTTTAAGGATTTACTGATGATTTAATCAATGTTCAAATATCATGGTTCTACAAAAAGAGGTACATATGTCATATTTTGCACTTTCACATCTTTTGACCTATAATCAAGCCTAATATATCCTTTTAGTGACATATGACTTGCATGCCTCAGTGAAATTAACTTTAGAACATATTTTATGAGGTAAATGGATGCACAAATTAAGAGGGAGCTTTCAAGGATTTATCATCACAATTTAAAGGGTTGCCATCATCAAAAAGAGGGAGATTGTTAGCCCATATATTGTTTTGATGATGTCAATATATATTTGATGATAAAATAATGATTTAATATTATTATCTCTTAATTTGGAAAGCATTTAAATCATATTTATTGAGTTTTGTACTGACGGTCGATGCGACGAACGATGCATGGATCGACCGTGGGATATGGCGGTTGATGGAAGGATCGACCGCGGAAGCTGACAATGGGAATATAGGCGACGGTCGATTTCACGGTCGACCGGACGGTCGACCGTGAGGTGTGACGGTCGATGGACCGATCGACCGTGGCCTATGTGACTTGGCTCGAAGGAGCGACGGTCGATCGGTGCATCGACCCTAGGAAGAGGTTTTCGCAAGAGAGCCTGACGGACGATGTCACGGTCGATGGGACAGTCGACCGTGAGGAGTGACGGTCGATAGGCGGATCCACCGTGCGGTGCGACGGTCGATTGGTGGATCGACCGTGGCTCAAGAAAGGCTGGCGGACGATGTCACGGACGATGCGACGGTCGACCGTGAGCCCATAAACTAGCCGTTAAAGAGCCGTTGTAGGAGAAAGAAATAGCCGTTGGGAGGCTATTTGGAGGGGTTGGAGTCTCAGCTATATAAGAGAAAGTCCAGCTAACTTGCCAGGGACTTAGAGGGAGCTAAGGGATTATTGTAATAATATTCTAGCAAGTTTCTATCTCTTATTAGTGAGCTAAACCTTTGTAAAACTACTTCAAGTGTGAAGTAGACATTGAGAGAAATATCCAAGAGAGAGCTTGGAGAGATTGTAAGGTTGCCAAGCACCCGTAAGCTTGGTGGAAGCTTGTAAGAGGTCTTGCAAGTAGTGGAACCCCAAGGAGGTCCTTGGGAGAAGTGGACGTAGGCATGGTTGGCCGAACCACTATAAAAATTCTGGTGCAATCTCTCTAACTCTCATCTATCCTTCTATTTATATGCTTAATTATCTGCTCTTATCATTGCAAGCATATTTCTTGATTAGACTCCTCCTACTCAGTTTTCCTTAATTGATTTTATTGTTTAACGCCTAAGATAAGCCCCCCCCTCTTAGAGCTTCAGAACCGACCTCATACGACGAACCAGGATAGTAGTGATTACCTTATAACCTACATTACATAGGCTAATTGGCCTAAAATCCTTCACCTTTTCCGACAGCCTGCACTTAGGAATGAACGATAGAAATGTTTCATTCCAATTTGTTGGTACCCTTCCTGATTTAAAAAAGTCCAACCCCAATCTAGAAAATTCAGTGCCTACCACATCCCAGTGGTTGGTGTAAAATTCAACCGGTATACCATCTGGTCCCGGGCATTTATTGCTGCCCATCCCAAAGATAGCTTCCTTGATTTCCAGTGGTGAAACCTCATCTAGCAAGCAAGGATGCCAATCTTCCTTAACTTGCGGCAATTCTGGTAGTTGCAGATTGATCTGAGTACTCTGGGCCTTCTAAAGGTTAGAGTAAAACTTCAAGAACTCCTTACCAATCACGTCTTGTTCATGTACAACCTCCCCATCTTCCTTGATCACAGTCAAAACTTTTGATTTATGTCTGCGACTAGAGACAACTGAGTGAAAAAAATGCAGAATTCCTGTCACCAGCTTGTAGCCATACTTTCCTGGATCTCTGTGCAGCCCTTGACTCCGGCTTGGTTACAATTAAAGACCATTGTTTCTCTAATTCTTTCAACTGTTTCTCCTCCTCATCAAGCAGTTCTCTCTCTGCTTCCAAGGAGTACCACGCCTCCAGGCATTGCTCCATTTGCTTTCCCATACCAAAAATATCAGAGCTTGAGGCCCTCCTATCCCAGCCCTTAACCATCTTTTTAACAGCTCTAATCTTGGAATTCATGATATATTGCCGAGAGCCATGATATGGTGTCTTCCATATGCCTTTCAGAGCCGGCTTAAACACTCCTAGCTTTAACTAGTAATGTTCCATCCTAAAAACAGAGGGCCCTGTTCTCCGCGTTTGATCTTTAGTAGAAACTAGGATGGGTGCATGATCAGAAAAAACCCGTGGCAAATTGCTAACCTTGGTGTTTAGAAACTTCCTCCTCCAAAGAGAGTTGCAGATTGCACGGTCCAAACTCTCAAGAACTTTTGGCCTGGTCGGTTATTAGACCAAGTGAACTTGTTGCCACTAAACTCCATGTCAACTAGTTCATTTTCGCAAATGAACCCAAAAAACTCCTGTTCTGCTACGCCAAAAGAGAAAGGTAGGCCTCCCCTCTTCTCCTCAGCTGCAATGATGGCATTGAAATCACCACCCATAAGGTGTATTAGCCCCAAAGAATTCATACGAGTCAAAGCCTCCCATAGCAATTTGCGTTCCACCACTTGCCTAGCCTCATACACAGCTGAAACTGCTATTTGTCCCAATTCTTTGGATGTAATGAGAGCATGGATCGCCTGATTAGTCCAGTGCATCATTGTGACCCGAGCAGCTTCAAGCCTCCATACAGCTATCATGCCTCCTTTCCTTCCTTGGGCAGGTATCATATAGCATCCCCACGAAGGCCCTAGCTTCTTTTGGATCCACTCCAACTGACTCTCCCCAACTAGCGTATCTAGGAGGAAAATAAAAGAAGGATTGTACTTTCCCATTATTCTAAAGCAACTACTCACTACTCTGTCTCGGGCCGCCCCACTACAATTCCAAAAGAGAAGCTTCATGATGAACCTGGCTGAGGGGAAGCCAGTTGCTCATCTAGCTTGGTTTGCTCTTCAGGTGAGGAAACGCAGTGTCTCTTTCTGTGATTGCAACCCTGCTCCTCTCCCATCAAGCAGTCTCTTATGGGAACGACCTCCAACCCTTGTCCAGGATCCCAGGCCTCCCCAATTGCCCTCTCGTTCTCTGTTGATGGTCGGATGAAGACTGGTGACGCCAGACTAAAAGCTTCCTTCATCTTGGCTTCGCCTTCCGAGTGCAACTTCTCCACCTCTTCATCATTTAACACCGGGTCCCTTTGAGAAATATTAGAGGGGGATCTAGGTAAAAGAATAGGATTTATAAGCTTCTTTCCAGACCCAACCCTTCACAGGGTCCTCTCACCCTTGCTCGGCACAAAACCGGGGGCCCAACTTCATTATACCCAAACAGTCCATCTCCAACAGCCCAATCTGTAGCAACATTAGCTAAAATATTAAACTTATTCTTACTTTTATCTTTACTGCTTCCAACTGCTTGTGAACCTCTACGTGGCATTTGATCCTTCATTGGGGTCTTCTCTTGGTTCCAGCCAGCTATAAAGCAAAACATCTCCTTCTTATTCTTCTCCTCCCTCACCTCATTTGTCCTTTTCCATACCTGGGAGACAACAGCGTCTCCCCTTCCTCCTCCCACCTGACGTCCTTGGCTGGCGTTGCTCCCATGGCAGGCGGTGTTCCTTGGCTGCAACGGAACTCTTTGGTCCTCGCCTCCACGCGTCCTCTCCTGAGTTCTCCAACAGCCCAATCTGTAGCAACATTAGCTAAAATATTAAACTTATTCTTACTTTTATCTTTACTGCTTCCAGCTGCTTGTGAACCTCTACGTGGCATTTGATCCTTCATTGGGGTCTTCTCTTGGTTCCCGCCAGCTGTAAAGCAAAACATCTCCTTCTTATTCTTCTCCTCCCTCACCTCATTTGTCCTTTTCCATACCTGGGAGACAACAACGCCTCCCCTTCCTCCTCCCACCTGATGTCCTTGGCTGGTGTTGCTCCCATGGCAGGCGGTGTTCCTTGGCTGCAACGGAACTCTTTGGTCCTCGCCTCCACGCGTCCTCTCCTGAGTTGTGCGACCACCCCTGACACCATACTCGCCGCCTCCAGTGCCAGATCTGACACCTCGATACGTGCGCAACTGTCTCCGTACCACGTGCCATTCGTACGTCGTCGCTGCGATCACCTCCAGCGAACCGGCGAGCTAATGTCCAGCTTCGCCATCTTCCCAGGAATATCCATCTTCATCGGTCCCTTTTCCGGCGAGCCTCGGGTCAGGTGCGTGCATCTCTGCATCCCCTTTTTCCTTTTCTTCTATTTCTTCACTCCCTGTCTCCTGAACATCCATTGAGCCCACATCTCCTCCTACTCCTGTCTCATGTGCCTCCGTCGAGACCCCCCCCCCCCCTGGCTGGATCTGTCGGAGTGACCGACTTATTCTTACAACTCCCAGTCGAGTGTCCTATAGACGCACAACGACGACACAATAGCACATCCTCGTAGATAAAGGGGACATATCTTGCTCCTTTCCTCGTTATCACAGTGGTTCCAAGCTTAATCCGGCGAGTGAGATCCACCTCCACACACACCCTACCATAGTGACCTCTGGCTACATCATTAGTGATGATGTCCACCTCCAGAGGCAAGCCGATTGAAGCCACAATGTGCATGACCGCCTCCCTGTTGAATTGCTCCAACGGGATCCCAGGTATCCTCACCCATACTCGGATCACCTAGAAATCCTCCGGCACCGGACAAAAGTCCTCCCTCCAACGCACCAATGATAGAGCCATACCGTTCACAAAGCAAGGGCCTCTGGTTAGAACATAGTGAAGATCTTCTTGGCTTCAGAACTTGAAGACATAGATCCCATGCGCCATATCCGCCACATGGAAACCTCTGGTTGTCCTCCACATCAATGACAAGCGATGCTTCCAAGTTTCCAGATGCAACCTACCTCCTAAAAACCTCCCAAACAAGGAGTTCTCCCATTTCTTACAGCAACGATCCATCTGGTCATCATCTAGATAGACCACATCAGCATAGAGGGGGCCAATCCGTGCCGCCTCCTCTGGCGTAACTCTACTTGTGAGGACCCGTCCCTCTACTCCTGTGGCTTGTCGTGGACTGCAAGGGCAATTTGGTAAATTGCGCCTTGTCGGCTAGTTTCACACCCGTGTGTGCACACACTGACCATGGTTGTGTAAATGTTTGGCTAGAATGATTAGTGGGACCCAGGATCGAAAGATCCAGGCTTGGGCTTAAGTTTTAGCCCAAGTCAAGCTTTTTGCACCTAAGGGATCGATCTCCCTAGCTAGAGGATCGATCTCTTAGTGCTAGAAAGTCAAACCCGATTTGGCAAGGAAGATCGATCTCTTTCTCAAAAGAGATCGATCTCTCTTGAGTCGGTTCGTTCGTCTATAAAATGAACGAAACCTTTTCTTTTGATTTTTTTTGAAAAATCTGATATTTCAGCCGTGTTCTTGCTGGATTTGAGTTCGTTTGAGGAAGATCTAAGGCCTAGTAGCTTGGATTGAAGCTGCTATTGCATAGGTAGGGATCCTACCTACAATCATTCGGGTTTTTGGAGTTTTTCCGGTTTGATTATGTTCTTTTGCTTAGATCTGTTAAAATTTTGTTTTCCATGATTTCACCGGTTTTGGACTAGTGGGTTCTTGATCTACCAGATCCCAGAGTTTTGGGGGATTTGGTTGTATTTTCCGGCGGTATTTCATGCCGTCCGGTCGCCGGAGAACCAATTTGGATCGATCTCCCTTAAGGGAAGATCGATCCCTTCTGGGTCGTCACGCCCAGCCCGAGCAGGATCGATCCTCCGGCTGGAGAGAGATCGATCCTTGCCTGGGTTGAGGTGGCGGGTTCCATGTCACGAAGAAAATCGATCCTTCTGGTGGAGGAAGATCGATCTCCTTCGGTTGACAGGGATGAGTTTCTCCCAAGTGCTAAGAAGATCGATCCCCTTGGGAAGGGAGATCGATCTCTTAGTGGTTGACGAGTGTTTTCAAGTGGCTTTTGCCCGCGGGGCTTTGTATGATGGTTTTCTCTACTGTTTTATATCTGGTACATATTTTTAAACATGTTAGCCTTATAATAGGGGCAGTGGTGAACCGGGGGAGTGATGACTCCCGGGATGTTTAGAATAAATGGGCGGATAGCCCTACAGCTTTCCCTAGCCTTGCATGCCGGCGTGCACCGAGGGCTTTATCTGTGATATCTGTGAGCTGTTGTTTGTGGGGCTGCTTCCCGATGCAGGTGTTGTAGTGGACTGCTCACAGTTGGTGGTGGTACCACTGTAGCAGCTCCTAGACCTTATTTACCTGTTCACCACCCCGGGCCGGTAGGGTACCGTGCCCAGACCTTGTCTGATATATAATCACATACTGTTGCATGTTTATATGTATATTCCTGCGTGTGCTCATAACATGCATTGCTTTATGCATTAGTTGCATCTGTGTAGGACGTTGGTGATGGGTTGATCGCCGATCCCGGGCTTTCGGGTAGTCCGGATCTACCTCTAGGACCGTTGCGGGTAGCTTGGTCCGGGACTCGATTTGTAGTATTCACTCGTTTGGTGACGTGGCGGCGTCTGGCGGTGCTTGAGGTGCGGCGATCGTCAGTTCTACCCTTTGTTTAGTTAGCCTCCTACGGGAGAGATTTTGTATAACTTTTACCCTGTTGAGGATTTGTATATATTTCAGTTTCAGTTTTTGAGGTTTGTAATTATATGTTAATACAAGATGATTTTGAATTGCTAGGGAGATCACTA
This sequence comes from Narthecium ossifragum, assembly GCA_963920575.1. Classification (NCBI taxonomy): domain Eukaryota; kingdom Viridiplantae; phylum Streptophyta; class Magnoliopsida; order Dioscoreales; family Nartheciaceae; genus Narthecium; species Narthecium ossifragum. The sequence continues at coordinate 19,496,854 of OY986964.1, read as the reverse complement.
TGATTAGAGGAAAACATCGCCAAAATTTCTGTAGTAGGTTAGGTTCCGGTTTGCGTCGCCCGGCCCGGTTGGGCCTACGCGAGTCGGAGCGCGACAACTTGGTATCAGAGCATAGGCTGTAGATACCATGGAGTAGGATCAGGTTTCAGTTGAGATTGAGCGTGGAATGGGTTAGTTCTATGTCTAGAACATTCGTGCATGCTCTCCTTGTGTTGTGAATGTCTTCCGCTTTATTGTTGTGCTGCTTATTCTCCCGTTTCTGACGAGTGGACGCTCGTTTGTCGTTGGTGATTGAACAGATGTCGGGAGCTCGAGGCCGACCTTCTGTGGTTAGTCGGGGTGGGGCACAACCTGGTCGACCCGCCTGACCGGACAGAGTGGCACCTATCAGAGCGGCCCGAGCGAGATGGGCTACGCCATCACCAGTGACGGTTGCGGTCGCACAGGAGGAGGCCTTTCTCATCGAGGAGAGGGTTCTCCCTCCAGTCGACAGGCGAACCGCTGCGGCGGTCTTGTTGGACTTCCTGCGGCTGGACCCGCCTAGGTTCAGTGGTGTGACTGGAGATCCGATAGCCAGAGCACGGCAGTTTGAGCAGGGGCTTCAGTTAGGGATCAGGCGACAGACCAGTTCTCTTCGTTTCCAGACATACACGGCAGTTCTGAACTGCGTCTTAGCAGTGGAGGCACAGTTGTGGGACGAGAGGTGCCGGACAGTTCCATCGGTATCCTCTACCAGCGCGCCACAGAGGCCCCAGTTCAGAGGGGAATTCGGCAAAGGCCAGCGGCGGCGTCAGCGACACTTCCAGCAGCAGTCCCAGCAGCAGTTGCCGAGTTCAGCAGGCCAGTTTCTCCGGACGGTCGGGCCATCTGGGCAGGCTTCGTCAGGGGGAGGCCATGGTCAGCAGCCTGGCGGTGCGTCAGTCACGTGCTTCCTGTGCGGGCAGCTGGGGCACTACCGTAGAGACTGTTCCTTGCGAGGAGTGCGGAGCGCTGTGCCGCAGGGCAGTAGAGGCGGAAGGCCCAGTGCTTGGCAGGGGAGCAGTGGTGGGCGCGGGTCAGGGGCTGGACCGAGCTGCTCCAAGGGTGGAGGCAGCCAACGAGGGCGTGTGGTTGCTCTCCCAGAGCATGAGCAGCTGGACAGCGTGCATCAGTACCAGCAGGCAGCAACAGAGCCATCCGTACCCAGAGGTAATCTTTCAGCTTTCTAGTCCTTAGTAGATATGCTGATAGATTCTGGGGCGTCTCTTTCCTATGTTGCTAGCATGTGTGTGCCATCGCTAGGATTAGAGATGAGTTGGCTCGAGGTGGCACAGTCTGTAGACTCACCGATCGGCGGGGCAGTTAGGGTAGACCGGGTCTATTTGAACAAGCACATCCTCTACTACTTCTCGTGAAGTTTTCGTGGATCTATCCGCTAATTGCAAAATCACAGATGTCGATTTAATCTGTCCTAAACCAAGTTGTAAGTAAACAGAATATGGCATCAAATTAACACTCGCACCAAGATCTAATAAAGCTTGTCCTACTTCATGCTCTCCAATGAAATAAGACACAGTAGGACAACCATGATCCTTATATTTAGGGGGAATCCTATGCTGAAGCAGTGCACTAACCTGTTCTGTTAAAAATGCAGTTTTCTTTACATGATGTCGTCTCTTCATAGTGCATAAATCTTTAATCACTTTAGCATATGTAGGAATTTGCTAATAACATGCAAAAGAGGAAGGTTTACCTTAACCTGTCGAAGATGCTCCAAAATCTCGTTGTTGGGCTCCATAGTAAATTTAGTGGATTTCAATGCCTGTGGGAAAGGGACACGTACCTTAAAGTCACCTGGAGTAGGCCATCTGGATGATCAGCCTCTGCATGGTTCTCCTTAATCTAGTACTCTTCTACAACAACAATAGGAGGTTCTGTGGGCTCTTGTGAAGGGCTTTTTGTTGTTTTCCCGCTTCTTGTAATTACAGCGTTCATCTCCTTCACATTATTTTGCTCGGCACTAGATACCTGCGTTTGTTGAGGTTGAGCTGGGAACTTTCCTCGTTCATGCACGCTCAAAGAATTGATCAGCTTTGTGATCTGGCTCTTGATCTCTTGAACATCCTCCTTTCTTTCCTTGGATTCCTGCACAATCATGGATTTCAATTCCTTTAAACTGTCATTAAATGTAGGCCTAGGAAAACCATATGTATTATAAGGAGAGTTAGAAAAAGGCTTATTAGGTGGTGGTTGATGATGCTCGTTGCTTTGTGGAGCATTCAACTTTCAGCTAAAGTTCGGATGCTCTCGCCATCCTGGGCTATACGTTTCCGAGTAAGGAGTGTACGGCCTCTTGAATCCGCCTACAGCGTTGCAATGCTCGTCATACACACCTCTCATCTCAACATAAGTAGGGCAACTGTCAATCTGGTGGTCCACGCCTTGACATATCGCACACGACCCAACCGGCCTTGTAGGTTCATTATATGGAGAGGTCCGGGCTGCCATCATATCTTTGGTCTTTAATAGCTCCAGTTCCCTTGTTAGACTCTCCACTTTAGCCTTGAGTGCATCCTCCTCCCGTAGCTGATAAATTCCTCCACCTGGTTGCTGCAGTGGTGGTCTAGCCCTGTTTGTACTTTCTGTTGCATTCGGTCCAGTCCATGTATGAGCTTTCTCAGCAAGCTCAGTCAAGTATTCAATTGCTGCATCAGGACCTTTTTCTAAAAATTCACCATTGCACATCATCTCAACAAATTGACGTTCTCTAACAGTAAAACCGTCATAGAAATAACTAACAAGACACCAACTTTCATATCCATGATGAGGACATAAATTCAACATGTCTTTAAATCGTTCCCACGCCTGATACAAAGTTTCACTATCCTTTTGTGTGAAGATCCAAATCTGTCTCTTAAGTGCATTGATTTTGTGCTGTGGGAAATACTTGTTGAAAAATATGTGTGTCATTTCAGCCCAAGATCCTATAGATCGTGGCCTGAAAGAATATAACCAACTCTTCGCTCTATCCTTCAGTGAGAAGGGAAAGAACTTAAGTCGGATCAAATCTAGTGCACTTGGTTGGCTATGGAAGGTCGCTACTACTTCCTCAAACTCCCTAATACAAACTCCCTAATATGCACATATGGATTTTCATTTTCCAACCCATGAAAGGTAGGGAGCAACTGAATCATGCCAGGTTTAAAGTCAACATGTGTTGCATTAGGTGGAAACATGATACATGAAGGTGTAGTAGTGCGTGTGGGATGCAAATATTCTTACAAACTCCTAGGAGGTTGTTCTTCCTCGTGCTCAGCCATAATGAAAATATGATGTGAAGTTTGTGACTGTGCGTCAAAAAGATCAGCAATATATGTCTCACTATCAGAACTTTCCGAATCACCCTCGGGGCGCCTAGTTCGTCTCTATACCGAGGCATACATCAACAAACACGCAATCCAAAAGAGGCAAACCAACTAAAGAAAATAAGCAAAAACAATAATTGAAACTAAGCTTACTAACTAAAACCGAATAAAGAAAACAATCCTAATAAACAGAAAAATCAAAGCCGAAATAAAGAAGTAAAGACTAAAGAAAATGAACGAAGTTACCGCTTTCGATGTCTACAATCACTGTAATCTAATTCTGGCGCTTTTCTGAAACGTCTCCCCGGCAACGGCGCCAATTTTTGATGTCGCTCAAATGTGTCACGAACAGCGGTCGCGGTGCAGTACAGCATAAGATAGGTCGAACCCACAGAGAGACAAGCAGGAAAGATTCAGAAACACAGATAACAATATATCGAAAACAATCAAGTGCGATAAAAGTTAAGAAAATAGATCGAAGATGTAATGATAAGATAAAGTTAACGAAAGAAATCAAGATTTGAATGAGGCTAGGCTTCAGGAATCACTTCACTCGGATTTAGGTTCTTGTCTTCTCAATGGTTTATATAATACTCAGTTAAGGGGTTCACATCCCAATCACCTTAACCGAAAGATATGGAACTATAAACCTAACAAAATACAAAAGTATCTCTTCCTACAATTGATTCTTCCTTATTATAGTTCTAACTTCATCCAACCCAAACCTAAGAATACACGATACCGGTTGTCACTACAGGCAACGCGCAGTAAAAAGTTCATCGGGACAAAGCCCTAACTCTATCTAACCGGATCTCTAAGAATACACAATACCAACTCTCACAATCGGCAATGCATAGCAAAGATTCCTCGGGATAGAGCCCTAACCTTGTCTTATCATATCCCTAAGAATACACAATACCAGTTGTCACTACGGGCAATGCATAGCAAAGGTCTCGCGAGACTCGGTAGGAGAATCAAAAGAGATAACTATGGGATTATAAGATCATGAAAGAAGCATGACTGGATTCATAATATTAATCATCCACATAGAAATCTATAATCTGAAAATAATCTTTGAAGATCCAATACATAGAAAAGAGTTTAACAATAAAGATTAAAACTATAAACCATCGTTGGAGAAGAAGCCCTAGTCCTCGCTAGATCATCCGTCCACCATGCCCACTGATTACTCGGCCATGGATGGAGATTCCTTCATCTTCTTCCTTTGGAAAACGTCCACAAAAGAGCCTCCAAAAACGTCCAAGAACTCCCCTTTGATTAACCCTAAGTTTCCTATTTATGGCCCCAAAGTCTCTCCATCCTCGGATTAAATCTAAACCGTTGATTTTCTTCATTGGGAAAGTAGGATCGATCCCTCTATAGGTGTAGGATCGATCCCACTCATCAAAATCTTCAATTTTTGGCTACGCCCGAGACGGATCGATCGGACTCAGTAGGATGGATGGAGGGATCGATCTGACTATCTACAGCTGAAAAGTATGCGTTCTGTCAGGTTTCTGCATAGTCGGATCGATCCTACTCTAGTTGTCGGATCGATCGGACTTTCCAGCGTATTTACTGTTTTGCCATCCAGACTGCGCCATTGGTACTAAAATTGCCATAACTTTCTGTAGGAAACTCGGAATCATGAACCGTAAAATTCTCCAGAAACTAGACTTCAAGAGCTTTCCAACCATATATGGTACATCATCTGGTACTTCATGAACAGGTACAGTTTAATTTTTGAAGTTGATCCATATACTCTTTTCAGCTTCTTTTAGCTCCGATTTCTTGCATTTTCCAAACAACTATGTGAAGATGTTGATTAAGGATAATAATCTAGCAATTGAGGTTGTTACCAGGTTGTTCAGAGTGCACTTTCATGCACTCATCAGCGAGCCTTCGTAGAGCTGAGGACCAGGTTGACCAGTGCACCGGTGTTGATCATCCCCGAGCTAGGTGTTGGCTACAGTGTCTACTGCAACGCCAGCGGTGAGGGTTTGAGGTGTGTCCTCATGCAGGAGGGCCACGCAGTTTCCTATGGTTCTCGCCAGCTAAAGAACCATGAGAGAAACTACCCGACTCACGACTTGGAGCTAGCAGCGATGGTCTTCGCCCTGAAGACCTGGCGGCACTACCTCTATGGCGAGAAGTTTTCTGTCTTCTCGGACCATAAGAGCTTGAGGCACGTTTTCACCCAACGTGACCTCAACCTGAGGCAGCGACGCTGGATGGTGCTACTGGAGGACTACGACTTCGAGTTGCATTACCATCCTGGTAAGGCAAACGTCGTTGTAGACGCGCTGAGTAGACAAGTGAGAGGCACCAGAGCAGCAGTTGCAGGGTTGTCAGTGCGGCAGTGGCAGGCTCTAGAGACGGCGGGCCAGTTGGGGCTCGAGTTTGAGGATCAGGGATCAACTAGCTTCCTCTACGCAGTGCAGAGTATGCCAGCAGTCCTAGCCATAGTGTTAGAGGCACAGCACAGTGACCCAGAGCTCGAGGAGTTACGCACAGCAGCGGGCACAGACGGCGCAGACGGAGACTGGGCAGTATCGCTAGATGGAGGGCTACGGTTCCAAGGCAAAGTAGCAGTTCCAGCAGATCCGGTTCTCCGAGACGACGTCCTACGAGAGTTCCACCACTCTCGCTTTGCAGTTCATCCCGGCGGCACCAAGATGTACCTGGATCTTTGGCGATAGTTCTGGTGGCGCGGGATGAAGAGAGCAGTGACGGAGTTCGTATCGCACTGCCTTACCTGTCAGAAGGTCAAGGCAGAGCACCAGCGGACTTCGGGGTTACTTCAGCCGCTTCCACCAGCTGAGTGGAAGTAGGAGCACATCACGATGGACTTCGTAACTGTGCTACCGAGATCTCCTAGGGGGAATGACACGATTTGGGTCATCGTTGATCGATTGACCAAATCGGCGCACTTCCTGCCTATGTGGACGACAGACTCGACTGACAGGTTGGGCAGTTTGTACGTCAGAGAGGTAGTCAGACTACACAGGGTTCCAGTTTCTATCGTGTCAGATCGTGACCCCAGGTTCACCAGCAGGTTCTAGTGGGGCTTCCGGGAAGCAGTTAGCACACTTCTGACATTCAGCACGGCGTTTCATCCGCAGACAGACGGCCAGTCAGATCTTGGAGGACATGCTGAGAGCATGTATCCTCGACGCTGGAGGCAGCTGGGAGGAGCACGTTCCCTTTGTGGAGTTCGCCTACAACAACAGCTATCAGTCCAGTCTTGGAGTAGCACCTTTCGAGGCGTTGTATGATAGGTTGTGTCGTTCCCCAGTTTGCTGGACAGAGGTTGGAGAGGTATCACTCACCGGTCCAGACATCGTCAGGAGGTTGTCAGAGAGGTTAGTGCAGATCAGGCAAAGGCTTCTGACGGCTCAGAGCCGGTAAAAGAGTTATGCAGATCAGAGGCGACGACTGCTTGTGTTCCTGCGGGCAGCATTGTACAGAGGGTCCGTCAGGTTTCGCAGCGGGGGCAAGTTGGCTCCGAGGTTCGTCGGACCGTTTGAGATCCTAGAGAGGGTCGGCGAGGGGTCGGCGAGGTAGCCTACCGCTTGGACCTTCTGATGAATAAATTTTATATCTCGCAAGTATACGAATCGGTGCAATCAATATAGTAACAAGACGAGTATCATACCCACAGAGATTTGTAAAGATTATTAGAGTGAACCGCTAAAGAGCAGAAAAGAAAGAAAATAACGAAGGGAAAATAAGAATATGAAATGTTGAGAATAGATAATCTAATAACGAAACAAGAAAACGATGGAAATATGATAGATGAATACTAAGGTTCCGATTTCACCATAACATCCTCATTCTATGCATTGAATCCGACAAGATTTCAGTTTAATTCCAAGGGCTCGTTCTTCCGATATTATGATCTGTTCGATCGCGGTCTTCACCAAGTACCCCCAATTAACCCTAGTTAATAACCCATAACTAAGTGTTAACTAAGAATCCATTACGCTCTGAAGAACAATTAAGAACCAAGAAGTGTCTTAGCTTGAACCCGGCCTCGACTAAATCTCATTCATTCATAGATCCTGCAAGATTAGGGAATGAACCCTCGCCCAATCTCACATAACACTATCTATAATACTTCTATTGGCCAGATAAAGGTATTTAAGATCTCAGTTATAATAATGAATGAAACAAGAAATATAAACTGATTAAATAAATATGATCCAATAACATAAAATGATTCAATTAGGGCTACATCGGTACCTTAGAAAAGAAACTAGCCACTCATGTTCATCATGAAGACGACAAAAGTGTTCAAAGAAAAATAAATAAAGAAAGACGAAGAAAACAAAACCCTAACGCGGCTTCCTCTCCTCCAGATGCTCTAGAAAAGTCCTCCAAAAGCCCCCCTTTTGATAACCCTAAGAATCCTATTTATAGGCCTAAACTCGGGTTAGATCCGGCTCATTATACGCTCCCTGCTGATCTGGCGGTCGACCGTGAGATCTCACAGTCGATCGTCAACTGTACAAAATAATTCGGAAGAGCGACGATAGATCTCGCATCGACCCTGCGAAGAATTTTCTTCAACAGAGGCTGACAGTCGATGCCATGGATGATGCCACGGTCGACCGTGGGAAGTTTTGCATGTGACGTTCGGGGGAATTTTTGAGCGCGACGGTCGACCGTGAGATCTGACGGTCGTCCGTCACTATTCATTCAGCCTGCGCACTGTTACGAAAAATGTTGTAACTTTCCGTGGAAAACTCGGAATCACGAACCGTAAAATTCTCCAGAATTTAGACTTCAAGAGCTTTCCAACCATATATGGCACATCATCTGGTTTTTCATGAACAGGTACAATTTAATCGTTCAAGTTGATGCATGTAATCTTTTCAGCTTCTTTGGTCCTTTTTCCTGCATTTTTCACACAACTATGTGAAGCAACATATAGATATAAAAAATAGTAATAAAGAAGTTGATTAAGGGTGAAGATATAGCAATTGAGATGGTTTTAAGGTTGTTCAGAGTGCACTTTCATGCACTCATCACACTCCCCCAACCAGCTTATTGCTAGTCTCTAGCAATTCAAAGCGTATAGAATATAATTAAGCACACTAACGGTTCAAGGATGTAGACATGCATGATAAAAATTCTACCTTATCAAGTCAATAGTGTTTTACACAGTACAGAGCACGAAAACTTCTTATACTCATACACATACTACCAACATATGAAATCAACTTCTACACTTCAAACGTGCTAACCACCATCCAGAAGAACACATGTGACGTGAGAAATAAATGTTACGTACAGAAGCAACTTCTACCCATCATTAGTCCAAACACACTACTATCTTCACAACCAATCATCCAACCCTAGCACTTAAATTACAACATACTCTTCTTTTCTTTTTCTTTTTTTTTCAACTATCAGACATTTTGCCTTTTTACACGAGCACTCTCCACTTCATGAGGCGCAGAGACCCCGTTACTTAACAAAACACTGAGTAGTTTTTTTTAGCTATTAGTGATTCTACCTTTTTACGCGAGCTCTTCGCTTCCTGAGGCAAGAACACCAGGTTACTCAGTAGATCACCTAATAGGTGTTTAGGCACAGCTTAATCAAGCTCTAGAACTTTTTCTTCTTTTTTTTCTGCATGCAATACTCAACACTAACTAATGCTGAAATCATGGTCTAGATTGACAATAGCATGCTCATTCCTTTGGTGGGTATAATTACCACTGCACATAACGTGTTCGTGTGTGACTCACATAATGTTCTACCTTTAAGTTATCACACATGCAATCAATGTATAGGCCAATCCATATGAATACAGCATGTATAATACGCATAAAAATTTCAACTCATGTACAATTTAACACTATTATACCCACAAGGTAGTATGAATAAGGTCATGAATGTCTGCACCCCCCAACCTGACATCAACATTGTCCTCAATGTGTGCATTTATCCACTAAAATATGTAGGAGGTGGCTATCCAAAAATTTCCAGAGAAAGAGGAGACAAGATAATGTAAATAAGAAAGAGGCCACTTGATAGAGTAGCGAACATCTCCTCAAGGATCCTCGAGGTGGCTGAAATCCTAAAAGAAAAACAAAAGAGAAAACATAAAACTAAAAATTGAAACTTAAAAAAAAAACAGGTTACCTTGGTGGGTTGCCTCCCACCCAGCGCTTTATTTAACGTCTAGGCAAGACGTACTGCAAAGCCTTAAGATTCAGCCAGGTTCGCATGGCTGTAATGCTTTAAGCGGTGCGACGACCTCCTTTGCTCTCCCATAACCGTGTAAGTCATCCTGCACCATCTTCAAATCCGCTTTCAATGTAGTCTTCACTTGCTCCTGCTTGAAATTTGAGAACACCAATGAATCTACAACATTTATTGAGAAGCAATCAAAAGAGTTTGAAGGACATGACACAGACTCAAACACTTTAAATTCAACAGTTTCACCTAAAACTGTCATGCTGAGCTTACCATCCTTTACATTAATCATAGTATCAGCTGCAGCCATAAATGGGCGTCCCAACAAAATAGGCAATTTTCTATCATTCAATGATTCATCATCCATATCCAATATCACAAAATCAGCAGGGATAATTAACTTATCAACTTATACTAAGATGTCCTCTACAATGCCTAATGGATATTTAATTGAACGATCTGCAAGTTGTAGAGACATAGTAGTAGGTTTTAATTTACCAACACCTAGCTGAAGGAAAACAGAGTAAGACATCAAATTAACACTAGCTCCTAAGTCAAGCATTGCCTCCCCTATTTTTGTATCACCAACAGTAATATTAATATTAAAACTCCCTGGATCCTTAAGCTTTGGTGGAAGCTTCCTTTGTAGAACCGCGCTTGCCGTCTCTGAAACCATCACCTTTTCATGAGGTTCATACTTACGTTTAGAAGTACGTAGTTCCTTGAAGAACTTTGGAAAGGCTGGCATTTTCCTAATCACATCAAGCAATGGTAAGTTCACATTAACCTTAGATAGAATATCATAAATTTCAGAATAAGACTTATCCATTTGGGCTTTATTCAGGCGGCCTGGAAAAGGAATTGGCGGCACATATGGTGGAGGATCGTTGTGACGAACCTCCGGATCTGAACTTGCTCTCTTTCCATGCTCAGAAGAAGATGTGGCCAGCGGTGGCCTCTTCGAGCGTTCCTCCTTTTTGACTTCCTCAATTTTATCATTACTACACATATCAGTAACGTCAGCATTCATATTATTATTAATTATTTAACCTGAACGAAGAACAGTAACTGTGTTGGCTTGCTCAGGTTGGCTTGGAAATCTGCCTGGAACATGGGCTCGTACAGCATCTGAAAGCTGTCCCACTTGAACTTCCAACTTTCCAATGGAGGCTGCAACATTCTTCAATTCTACATCATGTCGAGCAATGGCTGAATCTTGCTGTTCCATCCTTGAGTCTATTTTCTGCATAAAAGCTAACATAGTCGCTTTCAAAGACGACTTAACAGGTGGGTTAGACTAATTAACAGTAGGCATACTAGCATTAGCAGTATTTTTCCATGAAAAATTCGGATGCTCCCTCCAACCAGGATTGTAAGTATTTGCATAAGGGTCAAATCTAGGTCTCGAGTTATAAGCACTCATCAAATTAGCTTATTCTTGCACATATTCAGGAAATTCACTACCAGAAGGACATGAGTCAAACCTATGACCAACAACATTGCAAATTGAACAAACCTCAACCGATTTTGCTTGTATGGACATCATAGCGTCTATCTTCTTGTTAAGGGCTGCAATCTGCCTTGCCGTGTCATCGTTTTGGTTCAGCTCATAGATGCCTCTCGCCTTATTCCTTGTGTCCCTCTGCTGCGAGTTCAATCCTAGCATCTCATAGATTTCATATGCCTCTGGTGGTGTCCTTTTGAACATCGCTCCACCTGTAGCATTATCTGCCATAGTCTGACGAGAAAGATTTAGTCCATCATAAAAATATTGCATCTGATTTTCTAAAGAATAATTATGATGTGGACATTGCATCAAAAGCATCTTAAATCTATCCCATGCTTCATGGAATGGTTCTCCATCAGCTTGCTGAAAATTTGGAATTTGCCTTCTCAAGTTAGTAGTCATGGCATGAGAATAAAATTTACTAACAAACTTGTTATAAATTGTATCCCAAGTAGTGAGTGATCCAGGAGGCAACGACATCAATCATCTCTTCGCTTTATCCTTCAGGGTATAAGGAAAACATCGCATCCTCAAGTGATCTTCAGTAATGCCACCTAAAGGAAAAGTCTGAATAATAGCATAATAATCTTTCACAAACGTTAGTGCATCTTCAGAAGGTAAACCTTGAAATTCAGGAAGCATAGAAAAATGTAGATTTTTAAGTTCATAATTTCTAGCCTCATCAGGTAATGCAATGCACGAAGGTGAGGTAGAAATAGTAGGCCTCGCGTACTCCTCCAAAGGACGTAAATTGTTATTAAGCGCCATCTCCTCTTGTTCCTCCTCTTGAACTCCTAGATCTGATGTGGATAGGCTGTCTTTGTTAGATCTCTTCTTCCAACCAATTTGATCTACCTTATCGTTCAAGGGCAACAACTTTCCTTTCCGTGATCGGCGACCTTGCATTCACTACTAACAAACTCTAATCAAATCCCCGGCAATGGCGCCAAAAACTTGATGAATAAATTTTATATCTCGCAAGTATACGAATCGGTGCAATCAGTATAGTAGCAAGACGAGTATCGTACCTACAGAGATTTGTAAAGATTATTAGTGTGAATAGCTAAAGAGCAGAAAAGAAAGAAAATAACGAAGGGAAAATAAGAATATGAAATGTTGAGAATAGATAATCTAATAACGAAACAAGAAAACGATGGAAATATGATAGATGAATACTAAGGTTCCGATTTCACCATAACATCCTCATTCTATGCATTGAATCCGACAAGATTTCAGTTTAATTCCAAGGGCTCGTTCTTCCGATATGATAATCCGTTCGATCGCGGTCTTCACCAAGTACCCCTAATTAACCCTAGTTAATGAACCCATAACTAAGTGTTAACCAAGAATCCATTACCCTCTGAAGAACAATTAAGAACCAAGAAGTGTCTTAGCTTGAACCCGGCCTCGACTAAATCTCATTCATTCATAGATCATGCAAGATTAGGGAATGAACCCTCGTCCAATCTCACATAACACAATCTATAATACTTCTATTGGCCAGATAAAGGTATTTAAGATCTCAGTTATAATAATGAATGAAACAAGAAATATAAACTGATTAAATAAATATGATCCAATAACATAGAATGATTCAATTAGGGCTACATCGGTACCTTAGAAAAGAAACTAGTCACTCATGTTCATCATGAAGACGACAAAAGTGTTCAAAGAAAAATAAAGAAAGAAAGACGAAAAAAACAAAACCCTAACGCGGCTTCCTCTCCTCCATATGCTCCAGAAAAGTCCTCGAAAAGCCCCCCTTTTGATAACCCTAAGTATCCTATTTATAGGCCTAAACTCGGGTTAGATCCGGCTCATTATACACTCCCTGCTGATCTGGCGGTCGACCGTGAGATCTCACGGTCGACCGTCAACTGTACAAAATAATTCGGAAGAGCGACGGTCGATCTTCGCATCGACCCTGCGAAGAATTTTCTTCAACAGAGGCTGACGGTCGATGCCACGGATGATACCACGGTCGACCGTGAGAAGTTTTGCATGTGACGGTCGATGCGACGGTCGTTCGGGGGAATTTTTTAGCGCGACGGTCGACCGTGAGATCTGACGGTCGACCGTCACTATTCATTCAGCCTGCGCACTGTTACGAAAAATGTTGTAACTTTCCGTAAAAAACTCGGAATCACGAACCGTAAAATTCTCCAGAATCAAGACTTAAAGAGCTTATCAACCATATATGGCACATCATCGGGTTCTTTATGAGCAGGTATAGTTTAATCGTTCAAGTTGATGCATGTAATCTTTTCAGCTTCTTTGCTCCTTTTTCCTGCATTTTCCACACAACTATGTGAAGCAACATATAGATATAAAAATAGTAATAAAGATGTTGATTAAGGATAATAATCTAGCAATTGAGATGGTTATAAAACTATTCAGAGTGCACTTTCATCCACTCATCACCTTCCTCAGAACATGTCAGCTGTGTACCCGACTTTTCACGTGTGGATGCTGAGGAAGTACCACCCCGACCCATCGCATGTCATCAGAGTGGATAACATCGAGCTTGAGTCAGACGCGACGTTCGTTGAGTAGCCTGTTCGAGTACTTGACAGGAGGGATCAGGTCTTGCGGGGCAAGACGATTCCGTTGGTCAAGGTATTGTGGAGGCACAGAGGCGTCGAGGAGATGACCTGGGAGCGTGAGGCGCGCATGCGGCAGGGGTATCCGCACTTATTCCCTTCTTGAGATAACTTTTGTCCTGTCTTCTAGTGTAGCTGTTTCTTTTGTTTCCGAGCCGTACCTTTATCGAATCTCGGGACGAGATTTCCTTTTAGGGTATTAGGATGTGAGGACCCGTCCCTCTGCTCCTGTGGCTCGTCGTGCACCGCAAGGGCAATTTCGTAAATTGCGCTTTGTCGGCTAGTTTCACACCCTTGTGTGCACACACTGACTATGGTTGTGTAAATGTTTGGCTTGGGCTTATGTTTTAGCCCAAGTCTAACTTTCTGCACCTAAGGGATCGATCTCCCTAGCTAGAGGATCGATCTCTTAGTGCCAGAAAGTCAAACCCGATTTGGCAAGGAAGATCGATCTCTTTCTCAAGAGAGATCGATCTCTCTTGAGTCGGTTCGTTCGTCTATAAAACGAACGAAACCTTTTCTTTTGAGTTTTTTTTGAAAATCCGAGATTTCACCCGCGTTCTTGCTGGATTTGAGTTCGTTTGAGGAAGATCTAAGGCCGAGTAGCTGGGATAGAAGCTGCTATTGCATAGGTAGGGATCCTACCTACAATCTTCCGGGTTTTTGGAGTTTTTCTGGTTTGATTATGTTCTTTTGCTTAGATCTGTTAAAATACATGTTTGTTTTCCATGATTTCACTGGTTTTGGACTCGTGGGTTCTTAATCTACCAGATCCCAGAGATTTGGGGGATTTGGTTGTATTTTCCGGCGGTATTTCACGCCGTCCGGTCGCCGGAGAACCCATTCGAATCGATCTCCCTTGAGGGAAGATCGATCTCTTCTGGGTCGTCACGCCCAGCCCGAGCAGGATCGATCCTTGCCTGGGTTTAGGTGGCGGGTTCCATGTCACGAAGAAGATCGATCCTTCTGGTGGAGGAAGATCGATCTCCTTCGATTGACAGAGACGAGTTTCTCCCAAGTGCTAAGAAGATCGATCCCCTTGGGAAGGGAGATCGATCTCTTAGTGGATGAGGAGTGTTTTCAAGTGGCTTTTGCCCGCGGGGCTTTTTATGATGGTTTTCTCTACTGTTTTATATCTGGTACATATGTTTAAGCATGTTAGCCCTATAATAGGGGCAGTGGTGAACCGGGGGATTAATGACTCCCGTGATGTTTAGGATAAACGGGCGGGTAGCCCTACAGCTTTCCCTAGCATTGCATGCCGGCGTGCGCCGAGGGCTTTATCTGTGATATCTGTGAGCTGTTGTTTGCGGGGCTGCTTCCCGATGCAGGTGTTGTGGTGGACTACTGACAGTTGGTGGTAGTACCACTGTTGCAGCTCCTAGACCTTATTTACCTGTTCACCACCCCGGGCCGGCAGGGTGCCGTGCCCAAACCTTGTCTGATATATAATCACATACTGTTGCATGCTTATCTGTATATTCCTGCGTGTGCTCATAACATGCATTGCTTTGTGCATTAGTTGCATCTGTGTAGGACGTTAGCGATGGGTTGATCGCCGATCCGGGGCTTTCGGGTAGTCCGGATCTACCTCTAGGACCGTTGCTGGTAGCTTGGTCCAGGACTCGATTTGTAGTATTCAGTCGATTTCGATGATAGGGCTAGATGACCTGAATACATGTGGTTTGATGTTTAGAGGTCGTGTCGGCCTCGAGCCGAGTGTTGAGGTGTAGCCGGTGTCCGGTTCACTGTCTCTTTGGTAGAGGCTGTGCCTACTCAGCGGTGTTGGTTGCCCGCCTAGCAGTGTTGGTTTCCTGCTAGTGAGATGGCAGTGCCGGTTTCCTGCCTCGCTAAGGGCGACCCAGCATGTGACCAGTTTGGCTGGGGACCATGACTGAGGCCACCTTTCAGGGACACGCGGTGGGGTTATGGGACCCCTGTGTACACCCAGCCTTTGCTTGAGGGCGACACTGTTGTATTCCCTCCCTTATGAGTGTCGTAGTGTAGTGTCCCTGCTGAGCTTAGTGCTCACTCCTACCCGGGTTGCGTTTTGCAGGTGCTGGCGCTAGCTCTTCTTCGGTCGCTCCTACCGGGCCGGTGTTTGGTGACGTGGCGGCGTCTGGCGGTGCTTGAGGTGCGGTGATCGTCAGTTCTACCCTTTGTTTAGTTAGCCTCCTACGGGAGAGATTTTGTATAACTTTTACCCTGTTGAGGATTTGTATATATTTCAGTTTCAGTCTTTGAGGTTTGTAATTGTATGTTAATACAGGATGATTATGAATTGCTAGGGAGACCACTATGATTAGAGGGAAACCTCGCCAAAATTTCCGCAGTAGGTTAGGTTCTGGTTCGCGTCGCCCGGCCCGGTTGGGCCTACGCTGGTCGGGGCGCGACACTACCTGTCTTTGGCCTGAGGTCCGCCGCCATCGCAGCAGCATAAGAGAACACGCTTCCTTTCTCACCAGTACCCATCATCCTTCCCACCTCTGTGGGGGAGACATGTTCCCCCGCAGGGATAGCCCGAGAGCCATCTCTTCCAATCTCCTTTACTTCCTCTCTACACGATCCCTTCCCTTTGTCCAGCGGCAAGGCTGGCGGCAATTGACCGGGCTGCAACCCTGGCTCCCTCTCTCCAGGCTCTTCCATCACTAAACAGTCGTACGATGCAGCGAACTGTTTACTTTTCTCCGTAAAGTGTGTCATTAGAACGTTATAAACTCAATCAAATATTAAATTTATAATCCTTATTCAATCACTAAACTACTTGGTAGAATAGCGGTGAAGTTCGGAGTCGATCCACAGGGAAAACATTGAAAATCAAAATCAATTCTCAAAACTCAAAATCAATTCTCTTGTTATTCTCTTATTTTCCTCTTATTCTCTTCTCTAAACATTATGGATTATATGGCTACAAGCTCACATGAATCCCTAAAATAAGATTTATGTTCCTAACGGCATAGCCTATCTTTCTTGGCATAGATTGTCTTCATTCCCATAATTACTTTAAGTTATACCGCTCCTAATGACCTTGGCGCAACCTATCTTAGAATAGCGGTGAAGTTCATAGTCGATCCACATGGAAAACGTTGGAAATCAAAATCAATTCTCAAAACTCTAAACCTAAGCAAAAAGAGCAATGATTAGTTTGAATTAACCTAAAACCATCTAAGAAAAGCAATTAAAGATAATCAATTCGAATCAATGGATAGGTGACTTAGGAATTACTCAATCCGCCCTAGTATCGCCTTCAATCTTTTCTAGTTTTCCTCTTGTTCTATTCTCTAAACATTATGGATCATATGGCTACAAGCTCACATGAATCCCTAAAATAAGATTTATGTTTCTAACGGCATAGCCTATCTTTCTTGGCATAGATTGTCTTCAGACCTACAATTACTTTAAGTTATACTACTCCTAATGACCTTGGCACAACCTATCTTAGGATAGCATAGCCTATCTCAATAGTCAACCATAAATCACATGAAAACCATCTTATGAATCTCTACAATCAATCACAGAAATCATGTAGGACTGAAAGTACGTCAAGGAACTCTGTTACCTCAACTCTATTAACAATTAAACCATATTCATAGGATCATGTATTGAGAATATTATCAGAGTCAAACAAAAGAAGATAGAGTACAACGCTAGGGTTTCATGAATAATCCTAAGTACAATAATTAACAACCTATCTTTTGGATGAACACCATCAGCTTGGAATAGGAAGTTGTCACTATTCGCATCCTCGTCGTCTTCTTTTTGCTTCTCCAAAGATAGATGAAAATATGACAAATTCTAATTGAATAACCCTATTTATAGGAAAACTCCCGAAGTTAGAGTTTGAGTTGGCTTGGACTTCAATTACAACTCGGATTTCCTGAATTAATTCTGGCAGTCTTATTCCAAGCGCAACTGAGCCCAGTCAGTTCGGAATCTTAAACCTTGTCCAGCATAAAAGTTGTATATTAGGAAGTCCTCTGCCATATCCTGAATATTTCATAATATTTGGACTTCTTGGAAATAGTTTATGAATATTCATCTAAACGTCGACTGACCAGTTTTTCAGCAGCTATATATCTTTATCTTCTTCAAAACTGGTATCAATCAATCAAGAGTCTCATAAAGTTTCCAACATTAAAGTTGTAGGTTTTGAAGTCTTCTATCACGTTCTAAATTTCCAGAATATTTGAAATTATACAGAATTTCTGGAGAGTATTCTCTTGAAAGACGACGAAGCAGTTTTTATCACATAAATTGATCTTTTTAGCCGAATTTATTGTATTTCTTCTCAGATCATAATTAAATCTGAAATCAACTAACAAACTATTAAATACAAACACTTTAGGCCTAACAAAGATAATTTAAGGGGTTTAATTACGAATATTTAGTGACTCATCATTGCCCAATCAGCTTCAGAGTGCGAGAAGATGGCAAATACCGCTCACGTGATCGCACATGAGCGGTTTCCGTCACTTTTTCCTAACGACGAGAATAAAAACACACCTTATTCAAACATTGGGGTCTGAAAAGGTACATTTTTAACATATAGGGTAGCAGATTGCACATTGCCCAAAGTTGAGGGTAATAAAAGGTACTTTTGATATTAAGCTGGATATTCTGGAGAAAAAATGACCAAGTTGCTCTTGTTTGACCAATTTTTTTACATTGGTTGAATTAGTATTCAATACGAGAGTGAGAGTGCAATAAGGACACTTATGTCTTTTGAGCTTTTATAATTATTCCTACTCACTCAAGAAACAATGACCAAATAACTCTAATTGATCAATTTTCTTTTTTTATAGCAGGATTGATTAATTTGTTCTTATTTGGTCGATTAATTTATTTCAGGTAGAATTAAGATTCGGAAGATTCCAATTATGGCATTTATGTCTTTTACTCTTTTATTAAATAGAAAACTTAAAAAATCTTTTTGATGGGTGGAAAAAATTTACGTAATTCACTTAGGGGGCCTTTTGCAATATATACTAATAATTAAATGCACAAAATGCAAGTACCAATATGAAAAGAGTTTTTCTTATTGAGAGAACCGTTGACTACTTGAAGTAGCAAACTCCTCGTCTTAAAGTTGAAACAAGGGTGAATTACAGTTTTGTGTCTGAGTTTTGAGCCGAGTTTCGTTTAAAACTGTGTGCTTTCAAAATTTTCAAAGAAATAACGTTTGAATTTCATTTCAAATATATACTAATAACTAAATGCAGTTGATCTCAACCATCATATGAAGACGACGATACGATGATTTTGAATGACAAATTATTACTTATTTACCTGATATTGAATTTCTACACAAACTACATTTTCGTGTTTGGTTCTCCACCCCCCTGTCAAGCATGTTATATCTGCATAAGAAAAATCACCGTGACTGATCAATATCCATAGATAACATAACATCAGTATGTATATATTTTTTATTTTATTAGATGAGCCTGCTGGCTAAGTTATATGTCGTCCTCTAAGGGCCCAGTACAAAGGCACTTATGAGCAACGACACCAATGGGCTATACCATCCGCTTTACAATTACATCTCAAGGAATATGAACGAATACACAAGTATGGAAACCAAAATAGCCGCCCAAATATCATGCAAAATGACCTCGCTGAATGGAGGGCAGATCATAGCACCATGAACTAAATCCATTGCCATCTTAGAGTCAAATTCTAACGCCAGTATGTATATGAAGGGTAAATTACCATTTACTACCCTCAAGTTTTACAAAAATAACGATTAAGGCCATATACTTCCAATTTTAACAATTAAGGCCCTGCACTTTCTAAACCGTTTCAATTCGGGACACCGCCGTGACGCCGTCCATATATCCGACGGAGAAGCCGTCACGTGCGGTCACATGACACCAAGCCACTTTCTGTCTCTCTCTCTCTCTCTCTCCTCTTTCTTCTAGATGATTTCTCCCTTTAAAGCTCCTGCAATGGCGGTGACCACCTCGAGGGCCACCAGATCAAGGAGCGGCCCCGTACTCCCCATGTCATCCCCCTTCCAGCGATCCTTATCCCCCCTTTGGCCGGTTCTCCGGCGAAGGCGATGCGACCTCTGGCTCTGCCTTCGCCTCGCCGTCGTCCTCCAACTTTGCATCCTACGCGCCTTCTTTCTTCCAGCGGTCCGCCTCCCCGACCCACGTTAGCATCGGATCTGTTTCCCCGTCGCAATCCGTTCGATACTCCATCGACCACAGCCGCGCCACCAGATCAAGGAGCAGCCCCGTGCTCCCCATGTTGTCCCCCTTCCAGCGATCCCTATCCCCCTCTGGCCGGTTCTCCGATGGCGGCGGTGGCTCGGCCTCCGACTCCGTCTTCGCCTCGTCGTCGTCCTCCAGCTTCGTGTCCCGCGCCTTCTTTCTTCCAATGGTCCGCCTCCCCGACCCGCGTCAGCATCGGATCCATTTCCCCGTTGTGATCCGTTTGATTCTCTCAATCGACCACAACCGCGCCACCTCGCCTAGCCGCTCCATCACCTCTAAGAAGTCGGTCGCCGCAACGGGTGCTTCCCAGCGACGGACCTGCATGTGCTCCCCCGTGACTCACCCGGATCCTTTCGAAGCGGCCTTCACAAGGGCTTCCAGATCCACCACCACCACCACATCGTCCTAAGGCTTGATGTCACGTGACCGCACGTGACGGCTTCTCCGTCAGGTATATGGACGGCGTCACGATGGTGTCCCGAATTGAAACGGTTTAGAAAGTGCAGGGCCTTAATTGTTAAAATTGGAAGTATATGACCTTAATCGTTATTTTTGTAAAACTTGAGGGTAATAAATGGTAATTTACCCATATATGAATGGATGAAAATAGTCACAATCTAATGAATATTACATGCATTAAACAGTGACAGCAATCTGACTTACCAAGGCTTTGCTGCCTTTGCATATCTCTAGCAAGACAGTTTTGGATCCTAAAATGCCCAATGACTCGAAAACCTAGTTCTCCAGTAGTGGCTAACCTTAAAGATATACATATTTGATGGTGCTCATAACTCTATCTTGAACAATGTCAGAATCGAAGGGTAAAATACCAAGTTTGCTTGCGATCGCCGCTTCTGCCAGCAAGTCATTGAAAGAATGAGAAGAACAAAATAACTTTATACCATATACAGTTATATACGCAAATTACGCAATGATAAACAAATGGAGTTATATACAAGTGAAAAAATAGTGGGGAACCTCCAAACATGTACATGAGAAAGAAGAGGATCCCCAAAATATTTGCTCAAAGACTATGAAGACAAAAGGAATCAAGGAGCTATGCATAGAATGAAACGGAAGGTAGAGTATCCAGCCCATCTAATACGTCCAGAACATTTGTCCTTTTAAGATGCAAAGAGAAGACCTCACTCAACTCCCTGGTTGGAGAAGTGTTGCAACTCCTAGAGACCTTGCCGCCATTTTTGCCTCTCCACTCACTGCTACGTACAATCTCCGCGCTTTCGCTTCTGCCTAATACCGGACTCTGTGAGCTCGCATTTTCCAGCAGCTCTCTCTCCTCTCTAGAGATTTGAAGGGCATTGCCACGTTCACCATTGTTAACATGGGACGACTCCTGTCTACTTATTTCAAATGAAGATGTAGCCCCCTGAGACCCAATTCGAATTGGTTTTTGTGCTTTGAATCCATAGCCCCTGTTCTTCACCTGGACAACCAGATGGTGAAGAAGTACCACGAGTTCAAGTATGCATTTCTCAGTCTCTTTCTTATCAGCGTGAAAAAGTGTCTGGATTCGGATAAGACTGTGATGTGGCGAGGAGGGCTTCTTGCTCAACTCAGTTCTGTGGAACAGCACAACGCAATGTTAGAATTGCAGGAACAATACTTTATAACCATAGAATAGATGCAATATTGCAGATCAAGGATGCTACAGTCAGTCGAACGGCCGAGAGTTTCAATCATCAAACTTCCGGCAACAAGCTATAACATTTGACGTTCCAGATTTGCAAAAAGTTGGAACCACTATGAACCGAAAGAGGACTCTTAAGTTGCAACGGAAACAAGCACGTAAAGAAAAGTGATTAACTAACCTGAGGTTTGCCCACTCTCCAACCCATCCAAAACCTTGATGTACTCTGATGAAGTCAGAAGAGAGAGAGAGAGAGAGAGAGAGAGAGAGAGAGAGAGAGAGAGTAGTCAATAAAAACATTATTGAGATGACAAAAATAAATAGAAAAAATTAAAGGATTAGACCATTAAAAATGTGAAATAGGGGCCTCCCTCATTGTCTCCAAATAATTTCTCAAAGACAGGTTGAAACCTACCTAATTGTATTTTCTGCTAATGGAACGATCCATCTGAGTGTTTTCTGCATCTCGCCCTTGATATGAGCAACTGTATACTGGAAAGATAATGAAATTGAATAACAGTAGGGACACTGCAATCCATAACAAAAATGCAACATCGGACATAAAATACAATAGTCCTCCGAAGCAAAAGATTGAGCAAGAGGCATGCTCCTAATTTCTGATAATTCTTTGGATTAACAAGACTTCAGTAACAAATATCCCATATAAAAGAAGCAATGAAGAAGGTTCTCCTTGGTTTGCGCTATACGACAAGTTATGGGAGAGACATGCTTTTGGTTGATGACACCAAAGATCCATTATGCTGTCATTTTATTAAGTTTAAATAGGTGCATTAAGCCAGCCATCAAGAAGAGAAAAATATCACTAGCAGTTAAAACTGATAGTTTCTGGTTACTAACATAAAGAATCGTAGAAACCATTTGTTAAGTTAATGCACTACATATTGTTGTGGGTACAGTTTAGGGATATTTACTAATATAAAGAATCCTGGAAACCATTTGTTAAGTTAATGCACTACATAATGCTGTGGGTGCAGTTTATGGATATGAGAAACTGAGGAAACGACGGGCAGTGTTTATGCAGTCAAGAAGAAGGCGGCTACTTCACAAGAGTATACCTCTTCTTTGGCATGAAACAACTGTAATCGAGAACGTAGTGATGCCTTTATACCTGCTGGCAATCCCTGATATAGTGCATCCCTCATATTTGGGGGAAGGGTAAGCGGTCTGGACACCTGGGTGCAAACATTTCTAAAGAGGTTAAACATCACACTATTAGAACTTTTGCTTTTCTGAGGGTAGAAATTATTAGAATTCCTGATGGCAAGTAAGATTAAAAAAAAGTGTAAACGATATAGCTAGCAGTTTTTACATTTGATTGGCTATTGTGCAGGCTAAGAAAAGGATAAAACCAACAGTCACTATATAGGAAAGTGTGTAACATACATTGATGTAAATTCCCAAGGAAAGAAAACAAGAATTCGAGATGAACAATTTAAGAGCAATTTTACATGTTAGAAGCAAAAGAAAATAACTGTTATCGTCCCATATCAAGATCATTATAACAAATAGAGGAAAAAAAAACAGTCAACTAAATTCATAAGCATTATAAAAGAAGAATCCTTGGACTTACAATATTATCAATTTGGTTGATGATGTTAGCATAATGCAAAGCAAGACCAGAAGCACCCAATTTTGGGCTTTGGACTGACGTATTGTCAAGCATCTTGGAACCTGAGGATCATTCGACTAAAGGCATATTACATATTTTTCAGCACAAGATAAGCTAAGAAAAGCAAAGAAACTATCCCAGGAGAAACAACAGATAATGAAATCTGAAGAGATGTAGACTTTCCATAGTTCAACAGGTGTAGCAATAAAACATTAAGACATACCATTAGTTCCAAATGCCTCAACAATCGCATTCTGTAGGAAGACAACGATGTCGACAAGTTTCTCCACAACCTACAAATAAGCATATGCTCTCACTACAACTGAAGCTATTTTTTCTAAGGACATTGGAAAGTATTCAGTTATCACATGACAGATACTTAAAGGCATAAAGTTGTGATTTTCAAACTAAAGTTTTCATAATGCTACAATTATTTCAGTGCTTGACCAATGAGCAGTTTCTAAGAGCCTTAAGGAACATGATCAATTAATGGAAACTAATATCGTTTTGCAATCTTATATTCTGAAGAGTAACCTCATTGAAATAGTTGAAATGTTCATCAGCTTACCTCCTCCAAACCTCTCGACCAAAGTGATTTCTTTTTCAAAATCTTGATAGTTTTTTCCTGGTGTTCAAGTTCGCGGTGTAAGATCATTTTAACATCTGCCAAAAACACATAGCAACAATATAAGGTGCCTTTTATTACCATGTGATGCTGTGGTGCATTTCGCATATTTACACTGTCAAAAAATGCATTAGATGTGACCAAAAGATTCAACTGAGCATGATAATAGAAAAGCATCATATTCAACTACAGCAATTTTCTACTTCGTTATCAAGCAATTACATTGAAGGGCCATTGCCAAAAACCCTACAACAGATTAGTTGACAAAGTAATAGAAAAGGCAAGCCAACAATATGTTTCGAGTTACCTCGTCCAGCAGGTAGAGACTCTTCTTCTTGAAACTTCTGCCGATAATCATGTTTAAATCTGTCTAACGAATTTAATTCGTGGTAAAGCTCCTATACATTGTGAACAAGTTAATTCCACAAGATCAGCTTGACTTCAAAGGAAAATATATTCCTAATCATATTGTTACTCCATAAATTTTTTTAAAGCAACTGGCAATACCTCGACTTGTTACCCATTGGATAAGTAGCAAACAAGTTCCCAATATTTCAAATAGACAAATAAATTATAGATCAAATCAAAGTGTGCTCTTAATGAATAACACATCATCTTAGTAGTAATCTGAAAACTATTCAGACAAAAGATAATGTGAAATTTGATATCGGTTTCTCTACCCTTGGAAAGGACAAGACAGTAGGAAAGCTCAATCTGTTATGGCAACAGAACATTATGTGCATGGAATACGTATTTTAGTCTGTAATGTTCTACCCCGCCGAATAGAACAGTCCCAATATGTCGAATGCAACAATGTTTGGCATGTGCTATATAATGTTCCATCACCATGTTTTGTCATGGTCGAGAGTTCCATCACCATGTTTGTCATGGTTGAATATCTAAAGGGTTAAAAATCATATTTCACCCTCAAAAAGAGCTAAATATCACACCTCGCCCTACAATCTTTGAAATATCATATTCCCCCCTATCTTAGGGGCCATTCCATATTGCCCTTGTGGTTAGTTAAACGAAATATAGCCAGAATATTCCTAATGACACAGTTTGTAGCAAGTTATGATAAGTTGTATTCCTCATGGATTTCCGTGCCGGTCCGGCACGCATCCATGCCGGCGGCACATCCTATGCCAGTAGGCTGCATGCACAGCGCGTGCCACCGGGACGGCAATGCATGGTATTACTACCCCATTATGTAACGATTATAACTCATATAGATTATATCCTCAATATATGGAGACAAGTGTTTTAGTACATCTTGGTGGCAAACAAGAAACTCAGTCATAATGTCTGAAAGACATTTTAGACATTTCACAACCTTTTGTTGGGTTTTATCAGGGTTAAGTCTATTAAATAAATGGTGGTAGACAGCCAGGCAGGTATGAAATGACCCCTAAGATTGTAGGGGGAATATGATATTTCAATGTTCGCAGGGTGTATGATTTAGCTCTATTTTAGAGTGAAATCTGATTAAACGAATGGTGGTAGCCAGAAGGGCAAATATGAAATGACCCCTAAGATTGTAGGGGGATATATGATATTTCAATGTTCATAGGGTGTATGATTTAGCTCTGCTTTAGGATGAAATCTGATATTAACCCATGTCTACAATAAGATTACGTGAGGAGACACGGTGTCCTGCATCTGAAGCATTTCATTTCCTAGCAACACCAAAGCGCACTGCATCATGCCATATGTCCAAGGCTAAATTTACTCTACCAATTCACCCTCAACGACATAGCTTCCAGCACTTCCTACAAGTTGAAACAGAAACAAAACCCAGAAAAATTCTTCCAAACTTTTGCATTGACCTTGGAACTAGTTTATTTTTGAGAAAATTTCCTCCACTCGATTCATTTCCACAAATTTTCACTTCACAATCATGACCGATTTAATATATAGCTAAGCATATACTTGATCCACCAAATCTAAAAGCATTAGCTTAAGTTATCTTGCACATGATCAAGAAATCTTTTAATGATGGGATAAATCTTAGACAATAGAATGCATACATCTAAGAACAATGTAAGCAACCAACTGCAACATAAGAGTTAAAAATTTTCTTCGTGTTGAAATAAAAGATTTATCTCAGATAATTAAATTGACATTTTTTGTGGTACCCGGAGTTGTGATACTGACTGAACGGTGAGAAGCAAAGCAGCTTATAGTCAATATGATCAGAAGAAAACACAATCTCTGACTAACACTTTCTTGCTGAATTTACTCACAGATGTAATCTGAGCCAAATTCATCAATTGGTGCATTGCTGTCTCTGCATCATCTTTAAGTTGCTCCGCTGGTTGCATATGTCGCGTCCCGACCCGCGTAGGCCCAACCGGGCCGGGCGACGCGAACCGGAACCTAACCTACTGCAGAAATTTTGGCGAGGTTTTCCTCTAATCGTAGTGGTTACCCTAACAAGTCATAGTCATCCTGTATTAAGTACAATTACAAATCTAGAACACCGGAACTGAAATAGATACAAAACCTCAAAACAGGGAAATTATACATTTATCACTCCCGTAGGAGACTATCTAATACAAAAAGGGTAAAACAGTAAGATCGCCACCTCTCAAGCACCGCCAGACGCCGCCACGTCACCAAACACCTGCCCGATAGGGGCGACCGAAGAAGAGCTCACGCCAGCACCTGCAAAACGCAGCCCGGGTAGGAGTGAGCACTAAGCTCAGCAGGGACACTACACTACGACACTCACAAGGAAGGGAACACAACAGTGTCGCCCCCAAGCAAAGCCTAGGTGTATCACAGGGGTTCCATAACCCCACCGGACGTCCCAGAACGCAGGCTCCCAGCACTGCGAACTCACAGCAGGATCGTGAACACTACTGGCGGAAAGAACACCGCTGAGTGGCCCCACTCAAGAGTCAAAGACTGCCGGATGCCGGCTACACCTCAGGACTTGGCTCGAGGCCGACACGACCTCTAAACATCAAACACAACAGTATTCAAGTCCAACTAACCCTATCATTCAAAAGACTGAATACTACAAATCGAGTCCTGGACCAAGCTACCCGCACGGTCCTAAGAGATAGATCCGGGCTACCCGGAAGCTCCGGATCGGCAACGCCCTAAACAGATGCAACTAGTGCACAACACAATGCATGCTATGAACATGCGCAGAATAGATACATGTAAGCATACAGCAGGATGTGATGATATAAATACAAGGTCTGGGCATGGCACCCTGCCGGCCCGGGGTGGTGAGCAATAATTTAAGGTTTAGGGACTGCTGCAGTGGTACCACCACTAACTGCCAGCAGTCCACCACAACACCTACACCGGGAAACAAGCCCGCAAACAACAGCTACAATATAGCAGGTGAAAGCCCTCGGCGCACGCCGGCATGCAAGGCTATGGAAAGCTGAAGGGCTACCCGCCCATTTATTCTACACAATCCCTGGGGTCATCACTCCCCTGGTTCACCACTGCCCTATTATAGGGCTAACATGCTTAATCGTATATACAAGGTATAAAGCGATAAGTAGAACCGGCATACCAAGCCCCGCGGGCAAAAACCATGAAAACCCTCTCTGCTACTAAAGGATCGATCCTCACCAAGGGAAGGATCGATCTTTTAAGCAGCTGTGAGCTTCCCTCGCTGTCGAGGCAAGGAAGATCGATCCTTCCTCCCAGGAAGATCGATCTTGCTTGAGACAGAGGGCACCCTTCGCGTCGCACCAAGAATGATCGATCCTTCCTCCCAGGAAGATCGATCTTCTTCGCGACGAAGGGTAACCATGCCACCCAAGAACCAGTATCGATCTTTTCCAAGCAAAAGATCGATCCTTCATCGTGCAGGGCATGACCAACCAGAAGGATCGATCCTTCCTCAAGAAGGATCAATCCCGATGGGTTCTCCGGCGTGCTTCCGGCTAGGAATACCGCCGGAAGACACATCCAAACATGACGAAACTCTGGGATCTGGTAGATCTAGATCCCACGAGTCCAAAACCGGTAAAATCACTGAAAACCAACAACTATATAATCAGATCTAAGCAAAAGAAGACAAATCAAACCGGAAAACTCAAAACCCCGAAGAGAGATGTCGGTAGGATCCCTACCGGAGCAAGAGCAGCTTTGATCCAAGCAGCTAGGCCTTGGATCGTCCTCAGAAGCCTTCAAAAATCGCGAGATCTGAGCTCAAATCGCCGGATTTCAAAAGGGATTCAAGGAAGAAAGTCTCGTCTGCTTTATAGACAAACGAACTGACTTATGAATGATCGATCCTTCCTCGAGGAAAGATCGATCCTTCATGGCGATCTCACAATGACTTTCTGGCACGAAGAGGATCGATCTCTTAGCCTCAGAGGATCGATCCTTTTTGTGCTGAAACCTAAACTTAGGCGAGAATTCAAGCCTAAGTCCGGATCTTTCGATCCTGGGTTCCACTAACCATTCTAAGCAAACATTACCACAAACATGGTCAGTTTCTGTACAGGCGCGAATGTGGAACTAACCGACAAGGTGCAATTTACCAAATTGCCCTTGTGGCCCACAGCAAGCCACAGGAGGAGAGGGGCGAGTCCTCACATCCTATTACCCTTAAAGGAAATCTCGTCTCGAGATTCGATAAAGGTAGGGCTCGGAACAACAGGAAAAGCTACACTAGTAGACAGGACAAAAGGTACCTCGAGAAGGAAACAAGTGCGGATACTCCTGCCGCATGCGCGCCTCGCGCTCCCAGGTCATCTCCTCGACGCCTCTGTGCCTCCACAGTACCTTGACTAAGGGAATCGTCTTGCCCCGCAAGACCTGATCCCTCTGGTCAAGTACGCAAACTGGCTGCTCAACAAAAGTCCCGTCTGTCTCAAGCTCAATGTCATCCACTCTGACGACTTGAGACGGGTCTGGGTGATACTTCCTCAGCATCGACACGTGGAAAGTCGGGTGCACAGCTGACATGTCGCGCCCCGACCCGCGTAGGCCCAACCGGAACTTAACCTACTGCGGAAATTTGGCGAGGTTTCCCTCTAATCGTAGTGGTTACCCTAATAAGCATAATCATCCTGTA
This sequence comes from Narthecium ossifragum, assembly GCA_963920575.1. NCBI lineage: Eukaryota > Viridiplantae > Streptophyta > Magnoliopsida > Dioscoreales > Nartheciaceae > Narthecium > Narthecium ossifragum. The sequence continues at coordinate 19,468,034 of OY986964.1, read as the reverse complement.
TTATACAACAGTTATAAAGCTCAACACACAAAGCTGGAATATAGTACAAATCCTCAAACAGGGAATGTTATACAAAATCGCTCCCGTAGGAGACTATCTAACCAAGGTGTACACGGACAGATCACAGCTCCTCAAGCTCCGCCAGACACCGCCACGTCACTGAACACCTGCCCGGTAGGGGCGATCGAAGAAGAGCTAGCGACAGCACCTGCAAAACGCAGCCCGGATAGGAGTGAGCACTAAGCTCAGCAGGGACACTACACTACGACACTCACAAAGGAAGGGAACACAACAGTGTCGTCCCCAAGCAAAGCCTAGGTGTATCACAGGGGTCCCATAACCCCACCGGATACCCCTGAGTGCCCCAGTCGTGGTCTTCCAGCGAACTGGTCACACACTGGGTCACACTCAGTCAGACAGGAAACGGCACTGCCAACTCATGACAGGATCCTGGGCACTGTCGGCGGGTAGCACCGCTGGGCAGTCACACCTGCCACCCAAGAGTTCTAGAAGGATTGGGTACCGGCTACAACTGGACTTGGCTCGAGGCCGACATGACCTCTAAACATCAAGCACAACAGTATTCAAGTCCAACTAACCCTATCATCGAAAAGACTGAATACTACAAATCGAGTCCTGGACCAAGCTACCCGCACGGTCCTAAGAGATAGATCCGGGCTACCCGGAAGCCCCGGATCGGCAACGCCCTAAACAGATGCAACTAATGCACAACACAATGCATGCTATGAACATGCACAGAAAAGAAACATGTAAGCATGCAGCAGGATGTGATGATATAAAAACAAGGTCTGGGCACGGCACCCTGCCGGCCCGGGGTGGTGAGCGATTAAAGTAAGGTCTAGGGAATTGCTGCAGTGGTACTACCACCAGCTGCCAGCAGTTCATCACAACACCTGCAGCGGGAAACAGCCCCGCAAACAACAGCTTACAGATATAGCAGATAAGGCCCTCGGCGCACGCCGGCATGCAAGGCTATGGAAAGCTGTAGGGCTACCCGCCCGTTTATTCTAAACATCCCGGGAGTCATCACTCTCCCGGTTCACCACTGCCCCATTATAGGGCTAACATGCTTAATCATATGTACAAGATATCAAGACAGTAAGGAAAACTGTCATACAAAGCCCCGCGGGCAAAACCCATTTAAAACACCCTTCAGCCACTAAAGGATCGATCCTTCTCATCAAGAGGATCGATCCCTTCAGTACTTAGGGAAAACTCGTCTCTGTGAACCAAAGAGATCGATCCTTCTCATCAAGAGGATCGATCCTCTTGTAACCAGAGACCCGTCGTCCCCCAGCCACCAAAGGATCGATCTCTCCCTCCAGGAGGATCGATCCCGCACGGGCTGGGCATGACTCACCAAAGGGGATCGATCCTTCCTCAAAGAGGATCGATCCCGATGGGTTCTCCGGCGTACTTCCGACGAGGAATACCGCCGGAAAACTCATCCAAACTTCATGAAACTCTGGGATCTGATAGATCAGAACCCTACGAGTCTAAAACCGGCAAAAACACAGAAAACCAACAACTATATACGCAGATCTAAGCAATAAACCACAGATCAAACCGGAAAACTCAAAACCCCGAAGAGAGATGTCGGTAGGATCCCTACCGGAGCAAACGCAGCTTAGATCCAAGCAGCTAGGCCTTGGATCGTCCTCAACGCCTTCAAAAATCCCAAGATCCGAGCTCAAATCGTCGGATTTTCAAAAGGATTTCAAGGAAGAAGGTTCGTCTGCTTTATAGGCAAACGAACCGACCTATGAAGGATCGATCCTTACCCAAGGAAGGATCGATCACCTCATGACGATCTCACTTGACTTTCTGGCACAAGAGGATCGATCTCTTAGCTAGAGAGGATCGATCCTTTTTGTGCTGAAAGCTAAACTTAGGCGAGAATTCAAGCCTAAGTCCGGATCTTTCGATCCCGGGTTCCACTAACCATTCTAAGCAAACATTACCACAAACATGGTCAGTGTGTGTACAAGCGCGAGTGTGGAACTAGCCGACAAGGTGCAATTTACCAAATTGCCCTTGCGGTCCACAGCGAGCCACAGGAGGGGAGGGACGGGTCCTCACATCCTATTACCCTTAAAAGAAATCTCGTCCCGAGATTCGATAAAGGTAGGGCTCGAAACAAAGGAAAACCACACTAGCAGACAGGACAAAATGTACCTTGAGAAGAAAACAGATGCGGATACTCCTGCCGCATGCGCGCCTCGCGCTCCCAAGTCATCTCCTCGACGCCTCTGTGCCTCCACAGTACCTTGACCAAGGGAATCGTCTTGCCCCGCAAGACCTGATCCCTCTGGTCAAGTACGCAAACTGGCTGCTCAACAAAAGTCGCGTCTGCCTCAAGCTCAATGTCATCCACTCTGATGACATGAGACGGGTCTGGGTGATACTTCCTCAGCATCGACACGTGGAAAGTCGGGTGCACAGCTGACATGTGCTGAGGAAGATCAAGGCGGTAAGCTACCTCGCCGACCCTCACTAGGATCTCGAACGGTCCGACGAACCTCGGAGCCAACTTGCCCCCGCTGCCAAACCTAACAGACCCTCTGTACGGTGCTGCCCTCAGGAACACACTGTCGCCAACAGCGAACTCAAGCGGTCGTCGCCTCCGATCTGCATAGCTCTTCTGCCGACTCTGAGCCGTCAGAAGCCTCTGCCTGATCTGTACTAACCTCTCTGACGACCTCCTGACGATGTCTGGACCCGTGAGTGAAGCCTCTCCAACCTCTGTCCAGCAAACTGGGGAACGACACGGCCTACCGTACAACGCCTCGAAAGGTGCTACTCCAAGACTGGACTGGTAGCTGTTGTTGTAGGCGAACTCCACCAAGGGAACGTGCTCCTCCCAGCTGCCTCCTGCGTCGAGGACACATGCTCGCAGCATGTCCTCCAAGATCTGGATCGTCTGCTCTGACTGCCCGTCGGTCTGCGGATGGAACGCTGTACTGAACGTCAGGAGTGTGCCGACAGCCTCCTGAAAACCTCGCCAGATCCTGCTAGTGAACCTGGGGTCTCGGTCTGACACGATAGATACTGGCACTCCGTGTAGTCTGACTACCTCTCTGACGTACAAACCGGCCAACCTGTCAGACGTGTCTGTCACCCGCGTAGGCAGGAAGTGCGCTGATTTGGTCAATCGATCAACGATGACCCAAATCGCGTCATTCCCCCTAGGAGACCTCGGTAGTCCGGTCACGAAGTCCATCGTGATGTGCTCCCACTTCCACTCAGCTAGTGGAAGCGGCTGTAGTAACCCCGGAGTTCGCTGGTGCTCTGCCTTGACCTTCTGACAGGTAAGGCAGCGCGATACGAACTCCGTCACTGCCCTCTTCATCCCGCGCCACCAGAACTGTCGCCGAAGATCTTGGTACATCTTGGTGCCGCCGGGATGAACTGCAAAGTGAGAGTGATGGAACTCTCGCAGGACGTCGTCACGAAGAACTGGGTCTGCTGGAACCGCTACTCTGCCTCGGAACCGTAGCCCTCCGTCTGGAGATACTGCCCAGTCTCCGTCTGTGCCCTCTGTGCCCGCTGAGGTGCGTAACTTCTCGAGCTCTGCGTCGCTGCGCTGCGCCTCTACCACCCTGGTCAGTACCGCTGGCATGCTCTGCACTGCATAGAGGAAGCTGCTGGATCCCCGATCCTCGAACTCTAGCCCCAACTGGCCTGCTGTCTCGAGTGCCTGCCACTGCCGCGCTGACAACCCTGCAACTGCTGCTCTGGTGTCTCTCACCTGCCTTCTCAGCGCGTCTGCGACAACGTTTGCCTTACCAGGATGGTAATGCAACTCGAAGTCGTAGTCCTCCAGTAGCTCCATCCAGCGTCGCTGCCTCAGGTTGAGGTCACGTTGGGTGAAAACGTGCCTCAAAAAACTCTTATGGTCCGAGAAGACTGAGAACTTCTCGCCATAGAGGTAGTGCCGCCAGGTCTTCAGGGCGAAGACCACTGCTGCTAGCTCCAAGTCGTGGGTCGGGTAGTTCCTCTCATGGTTCTTCAGCTGGCGAGAACCATAGGAAACTACGTGCCCCTCCTGCATGAGGACACACCCCAAATCCTCACCACTGGCGTCGCAGTAGACACTGTAACCAACGCCTCGCTCGGGGACGATCAGCACCGGTGCACTGGTCAACCTGGTCCTCAGCTGCACGAAAGCCTGCTCACAAGCATCATCCCACACGAACGGGACGGCCTTCTGTGTCAGTCTGGTCAACGGTCCGGCGACTCTGGAGAAGTCCCGCACGAACCGCCTGTAGTAGCCCGCCAAGCCCAGGAAACTGCGGACCTCGAACACTGTCCTCGGTCTCTGCCACTGTACCACGGCCTCGACCTTGGCGGGGTCAACTGAGATCCCTGCTGCCGACACCACGTGTCCAAGGAATCCCACCTGTGCAAGCCAGAACTCGCACTTGGAGGCCTTGGCAAAGAGCCGATGCCTCCGAAGTAGCTGCAACACTGTCGCCAAGTGCCGCTCGTGCTCCGCCTCTGACCGGGAGTAGATAAGGATGTCGTCGACGAAGACCACCACGAACTCGTCTAGGAAAGGCCAGAAGATCCTCTGCATGAGATCCATGAACGCTACTGGTGCGTTCGTCAGCCCAAACGGCATTACCACGAACTCGTACAGGCCATACCGAGTCCGGAATGCCGTCTTCGGGATGTCGCAATCCCGAACCCTCAACTGGTGGTAGCCAGTGCGGAGGTCAATCTTCGAGAACACTGAAGATCCTCGAAGCTGGTCAAACAGGTCGTCGATCCGCGGCATCGGATACCTGTTCTTCACCGTCACCCTGTTGAGCCGCCTGTAGTCTATCCAAAGTCGAAGGGTACCATCCTTCTTCTTTGCGAACAACACTGGCGCCCCCCAGGGAGACATGCTGGGACGGATGAAGCCTCTGCTAGTCAGCTCATCTAACTGGGTCCTCAGCTCGCTCTGCTCTGCTGGTGCCATCCTGAAAGCTGGAAGAGAGATCGGTGCGGTACCTGGTACTAGGTCGATCTCGAAGTCGACCTCTCTGGACGGTGGAAGCCCTGGCAACACCTCGGGGAACACGTCCGCAAAGTCGCACACGATCCTCGGAAAACTGCACTGCTGCTGCACTCCATCAGAACCGGACAAGGACAGGCTGGCCAACAAGGCTGAAAGCTCGCTGCCACGCCTTCCCACACCACAAGCAAAGGAATCGGTGGAGAACCGATCCCCCAACAGCACAAACCGTGTCCCGTCGGGTGTCCAAGCAACCACCCTCCGGCGACCACAGTCGATGACGGCCCGGTATGCTGCCAACCAGTCCATACCGAGTATCACGTCAAAGCCGGTCATGTCTAGCACCCGCAGGTCTAGACAGACCCGGAGGCCTCCAACCTCCAAGGAACAAGATCGGCAGACCCGGTCCACCCTGACCGTCCCGCCGATCGGTGAGTCTACAGACTGTGCCACCTCTAGCCGACTCATCTCTAATCCTAACGATGCCACGCACAAGCTAGCAATGTAGGAATGAGACGCACCAGAGTCTATCAGCACATCTACCAAAGAACTAGAAAGCTGAAAGATACCTCTGAGGACGGACGGCTCTGCTGCGGTCTGCTGGTACTGCTGAGGCTGGTGGTACTGCAACTGCTGCTGAACCTGCAACGGCTGCTGGAACTGCAACGGCTGCTGGTACTGCAACGGCTGCTGGTACTGCGGTGGCGGCTGGTACAACTGCACGGTGTCCCGCTGCTCACGCACTGGGAGGGCAAACACCTGCCCCCGTCTGCCGCCTCCGCCCCTGGGACGCCCCGGTCCCGCCCCTGATCCGCGCCCGCCACTGCTCCCCTGCCAAGCACCGGACCCTCCGCCTCTACTGCCCTGCGGCACTGCGCCTCGCGCTCCTCGCTGGGGACAGTCTCTACGGAAGTGCCCTAGCTGCCCGCAGAGAAAACACGGGCCTGACGCGCCATCAGGCGACTGACCCTGGCTCCCCCCTGACGAAGCCTGCCCAGATGGCCCGGCTGCCAGTAAGTACGGGGCTGGTGGACTCGGTAGTGCCTGCTGGTACTACTGCACGCGCGGCGGCTGCTGAAAGGGCCGCGGACGCCGCTGCTGTCCCCTGCCGAACCCACCCCTGCCCTGGGGTCGCTGCTGTGCGCTGGTGGGAGGTACCGGTGGAACTGCCCGGTACCTGTCATCCCGCAACTGCGCCTCCACTGAGAAGGCGCAGTTCAGGATCGCCGGGTACGCCTGGAAGCAGTGTGAGCAGGTCTGCCGCCGGATCTCTGGCCTGAGTCCCCACTCGAACTGCCGCACCCTGGCTACGGGGTCTGCTACAACTGCCCCCGCAAAACGGACAAGCTGGGTAAACCTGGAGACGTACTGCTGAACTGTGCGAGTACCCTGCAGAATAGACTGGTACTCGCAGGTCAGGGCGTCACGCGCACTAGCTGGAAAGTGCACGTCTAGGAACATCGCCCTGAACTCCTCCCACAGCGGCAACTCTCCGCCACTGGTGTGCAGGACAGTGCGCCACCAGTCGCGTGCCTCGCCGTCAAACTAGAACGCTGCAAGGGTGACCCGAACCCGGTCATCCTCGACGAAGAGAGCCTCAAGGACGCACGTGACTCCGTCAAGCCACTCGTCCGCTGCAGTCGGGTCTCCAGACCAACTACTGAACCTGGGAGGGTTCAGCCGCTGGAAAGCCATCGAGATAGCCACCGAGGCCTGTCCGCCGACAGGAACGGGGGCCTCCTCCTCGGCGAGGAAGACCTCCGCCTGCGCAACCGAAACCGTCGCTGGTGATGGTACAGTGCGTCTAGCCCGGACCACCCTGACAGGAACAGTCCCGTCTGGTCGGGCGGGTCGACCAGGTCGTGCCCCTCCTCGGCCGGCAACCGGAGGTCGGACGCGAGCTCCCGACATCTGCACGATCACCAACAACAAACGAGTTACCACTCGTCAGAACGACGAACAAACAGCATTTCAATAAAGCGGAAGACATTCACATCACAAAGAGAGCATGCAAGGATGTTCTAGACCTAGAACTATCCCATTCCACGCTCAGCTCAACCGAAACCTGATCCTAACACCCTGGGATCTACAGCCTATACTCTGATACCAAGTTGTCGCGCCCCGACCCGCGTAGGCCCAACCGGGCCGGGCGACGCGAACCGGAACTTAACCTACTGCGGAAATTTGGCGAGGTTTCCCTCTAATCGTAGTGGTTACCCTAATAAGCATAATCATCCTGTATTATACAACAGTTATAAAGCTCAACACACAAAACTGGAATATAGTACAAATCCTCAAACAGGGAATGTTATACAAAATCGCTCCCGTAGGAGACTATCTAACCAAGGTGTACACGGACAGATCACAGCTCCTCAAGCTCCGCCAGACGTCGCCACGTCACCGAACACCTGCCCGGTTGGGGCGACCGAAGAAGAGCTAGCGCCAGCACCTGCAAAACGCAGCCCGGATAGGAGTGAGCACTAAGCTCAGCAGGGACACTACACTACGACACTCACAAAGGAAGGGAACACAACAGTGTCGTCCCCAAGCAAAGCCTAGGAGTATCACAGGGGTCCCATAACCCCACCGGATACCCCTGAGTGCCCCAGTCGTGGTCTTCCAGCGAACTGGTCACACACTGGGTCACACTCAGTCAGACAGGAAACGGCACTGCCAACTCACGACAGGATCCTGGGCACTGTCGGCGGGTAGCACCGCTGGGCAGTCACACCTGCCACCCAAGAGTTCTAGAAGGATTGGGTACCGGCTACAACTGGACTTGGCTCGAGGCCGACACGACCTCTAAACATCAAGCACAACAGTATTCAAGTCCAACTAACCCTATCATCGAAAAGACTGAATACTACAAATCGAGTCCTGGACCAAGCTACCCGCACGGTCCTAAGAGATAGATCCGGGCTACCCGGAAGCCCCGGATCGGCAACGCCCTAAACAGATGCAACTAATGCACAACACAATGCATGCTATGAACATGCGCAGAAAAGAAACATGTAAGCATGCAGCAGGATGTGATGATATAAAAACAAGGTCTGGGCACGGCACCCTGCCGGCCCGGGGTGGTGAGCGATTAAAGTAAGGTCTAGGGAACTGCTGCAGTGGTACTACCACCAGCTGCCAGCAGTTCATCACAACACCTGCACCGGGAAACAGCCCCGCAAACAACAGCATACAGATATAGCAGATAAGGCCCTCGGCGCACGCCGGCATGCAAGGCTATGGAAAGCTGTAGGGCTACCCGCCCGTTTATTCTAAACATCCCGGGAGTCATCACTCTCCCGGTTCACCACTGCCCTATTATAGGGCTAACATGCTTAATCATATGTACAAGATATCAAGACAGTAAGGAAAACTGTCATACAAAGCCCCGCGGGCAAAACCCATTTAAAACACCCTTCAGCCACTAAAGGATCGATCCTTCTCATCAAGAGGATCGATCCCTTCAGTACTTAGGGAAAACTCATCTCTGTGAACCAAAGAGATCGATCCTTCTCATCAAGTTGATCGATCCTCTTGTAACCAGAGACCCGTCGTCCCCCAGCCACCAAAGGATCGATCTCTCCCTCCAGGAGGATCGATCCCGCACGGGCTGGGCATGACTCACCAAAGGGGATCGATCCTTCCTCAAAGAGGATCGATCCCGATGGGTTCTCCGGCGTACTTCCGACAAGGAATACCGCCGGAAAACTCATCCAAACTTCATGAAACTCTGGGATCTGATAGATCAGAACCCCACGAGTCTAAAACCGACAAAAACACAGAAAACCAACAACTATATACGCAGATCTAAGCAATAAACCACAGATCAAACCGGAAAACTCAAAACCCCGAAGAGAGATGTCGGTAGGATCCCTACCGGAGCAAACGCTGCTTAGATCTAAGCAGCTAGGCCTTGGATCGTCCTCAACGCCTTCGAAAATCTCAAGATCCGAGCTCAAATCGCCGGATTTTCAAAAGGATTTCAAGGAAGAAGGTTCGTCTGCTTTATAGGCAAACGAACCGACCTATGAAGGATCGATCCTTACCCAAGGAAGGATCGATCACCTCATGACGATCTCACTTGACTTTCTGGCACAAGAGGATCGATCTCTTAGCTAGAGAGGATCGATCCTTTTTTTGCTGAAAGCTAAACTTAGGCGGGAATTCAAGCCTAAGTCCGGATCTTTCGATCCCGGGTTCCACTAACCATTCTAAGCAAACATTACCACAAACATGGTCAGTGTGTCTACAAGCGCGAGTGTGGAACTAGCCGACAAGGTGCAATTTACCAAATTGCCCTTGCGGTCCACAGCGAGCCACAGGAGGGGAGGGACGGGTCCTCACATGACATGTGCTGAGGAAGATCAAGGCGGTAAGCTACCTCGCCGACCCTCTCTAGGATCTCGAACGGCCCGACGAACCTCGGGGCCAACTTGCCCCCGCTGCCGAACCTAACAGACCCATTGTACGGTGATGCCCGCAGGAACACACTGTCGCCAACTACGAACTCAAGCGGTCGTCGCCTCCGATCTGCATAGCTCTTCTGCCGACTCTGAGCCGTCAGAAGCCTCTGCCATATCTGTACTAACCTCTCTGATGACATCCTGACGATGTCTAGACCGGTGAGTAAAGCCTCTCCAACCTCTGTCCAGCAAACTGGGGAACGACACGGCCTACCGTACAACGCCTCGAAAGGTGCTACTGCAAGACTGGACTGGTAGCTGTTGTTGTAGGCGAACTCCACCAAGGGAACGTGCTCCTCCCAGCTGCCTCCTGCGTCGAGGACACATGCTCGCAGCATGTCCTCCAAGATTTGGATCGTCCGCTCTGACTGCCCGTCGGTCTGCGGATGGAACGCCGTACTGAACGTCAGGAGTGTGCCGACAGCCTCCTGAAAGCCTCGCCAGATCCTGCTAGTGAACCTGGGGTCTCGGTCTGACACGATAGACACTGGTACCCCGTGTAGTCTGACTACCTCTCGGACGTACAAACCGGCCAACCTGTCTGATGTGTCTGTCACCCGCATAGGCAGGAAGTGCGCCGATTTGGTCAATCGATCAACGATGACCCAAATCGCGTCATTCCCCCTAGGTGACCTCAGTAGTCCGGTCACGAAGTCCATCGTGATGTGCTCCCACTTCCACTCAGCTAGTGGAAGCGGCTGTAGTAACCCCGGTGTGAGGACCTGCCCCTCTACCCCTGTGGCTCGTTGTAGACCACAAGGGCAATTTGGTAAATTGCGCCTTGTTGGTTTGTTTCACACCCGCGTGTGCACACACTGGCCTTGTCTGTGTTCATGTTTGTTTAGAATGGCTAGGTGAACCCGAGATCGGAAGATTTGAGCTTGGCCTTGTGATTTAGCCCAAGTTTGCCTTTCTGAGTAAAGGAGATCGATCTGGATGGCTAGGGAGATCGATCTGGATTGCAAAGGAGATCGATCTGGATTTCAAGGAGATCGATCTGGATTGCAAAGGAGATCGATCTCACATGCCTTGGAGATCGATCATGCTCGAGTCGGTGCTTTCTTTCTCTTTCGCGAGGACGGCCGTCGACAGTCGCTCTCCCCTGTCAGAGAGAGAAGACTTCCCCTCCCCTCTCCCAGCTTTTCCCCCGTTTTCTTGGCTTCCCCAGGCTTTTCCTTCCTTTTCCTTCCTTCCCTTCTCTTCTCTTCTTCTTCCTTCCTTCTCTCTTTCCCGCGGTGCTCTGTTTTCTTCCCTTTACCGCCGGCGAGCTTCATCTCCTCCGTTCTCCCTCCTCCGGCCATCTTTTTCAGTGTTCTAAGGCTCGTTGGATTCGTGACAACGAGAGGAAGATCCCTGAAGAGGTTTGGAGGCTTGTTAGTGATCAAATCGTGGGGAATCAGCCGAGAAAAGCGCAGCTAGGTAGGGTTATACCTACTGTGTTCTTTTCGGGTTTTGTTGAGATCTAGCCGTTGGATCTTGTTGATCCTTGCTTTGTTAGACTCCTTATACCTTGTAGAATAACTGATTTAGGTTTCATGTTAATCAGTTGAGATTTGAGTAGCTTTTATGCAAGATTAGTCTCGGATTTCTGGTTTTCTGCTGTTCTTGAGAAACAGCCAGCTTGCGGCGAGTTGTCCGGCCGACGAGTACATAATCTTGGCTTTTCATAAACATAAACGTTGTAGCTCTACTCGTTAGCTTTCCATTCCATCTTATTTCATATTTTTCTGATTTTTGTACGATTTCTTGTGAATTGTTTGCTGGAGGGCTGCGTTGCAGCAATTAATGGGTAAGTTAGTTTGATTAACGATTTTGATTAGCGTTTTCCCGTTAATCCAACCGTTGGATGATTATGATTTTTTGGATATGATGATCCTGGTTTATACACCTACTGGTGGCTAAGTTGGATCTTGAATCTGACGTCGTTTGGGCGTAGGATCGACGGGATCAATTAGCCCCTAAGTAGAGGCTTTGGGTGTTTTTGAATATAATATTATATTTCGGAATATAATATTATATTGTGGTTTGTTCATCATCGTTTTCGGGGTTGCTTCCCGTTGCAGGAGTCCGCGATTGACGGTGGCGGTACCGTCGTAATGTCGGGATCCGCTGCGAATCGGCTGGCAGCGGTTGGTGGTACCGCTGCAGCGATCCAGTAGACTTATATGATGCTTGACATACTGTTGCATGCCTTTCCTTTTATCTGTGTATGTCATAGCATGCATTGTTGTTGTGTGCATTAGTTGCATTGGTTCGGGCGTGGGTGATCCTTGGGTCGCCGTCCCGAGGCTGGAAGCTCGGACTTAGCCCTAGGACCGGGGTTGGGCTGTCAGGACCCGGTTTGAATTGTGGTGTCCAGTCGATTTGATGATAGGCTTAGATGACTGGCGCACTTGCTCTTGATGATTGTAGAGGTCGTGTCGGCCTCGAGTTAGATCTGAGGTGTAGCCGGTGTCCGGTTCTTTTTAAAACTCTTGAGTAGAGGATTTGGCTACTCAGTGGTGTCTCTTCCCACCAAAAAGTGTTCAGTGTCCTGTTGAGAGTTAGCAGTGTCGTTTCCTGCTACTGAGTGTGACCTGACATGTGATCAGCCCGGCTGGAAGACCATGATCGTGGACCTCAGGGACACGCGGTGGGGTTATGGGACACCTGTATACACCCAGATTCCACTTGAGGGCGACACTGTTGCGCTTCCCTCTTCCTTCTGTGTGTCGTAGTGTAGATCCCTACTGAGCTTAGTGCTCACTCCTACCCGGGCTGCGTTTTGCAAGTGCAGGCGTCAGTTCTTCCTCTGTGGCCCCTACCGGGCAGTTGGACGGCTGTGTGGCGACGCCTGGTGGCTTTTGAGAGGTGGCGATATTTACTGCTTTTACCCTTATGTTAGTTAGTCTCCTACGGGAGTGATGTTGTACTTTGAATCTTTCCCTCTCCGAGGATTTGTATATTAACACATGTGTTTTTAATCTGAGGTTCGGGGTTTTGCTAATTATATTGTTTTTAATTGAGGGTGTTTTGGTGGATTGTTAGGGAGACCAATAGGTTAGAGGGAACCCTCGTCGTTCTTTTTCCGCGTTGGTTAGGTTCCGGTTCGCGTCGCCTGGCCCGATTGGGCTTTCGTGGGTCGGGGCGCGACAGCTTGGTATCAGAGCATAGGTTGTAGATCCCGGGGTTTAGGATCAGGATTCGGTTGAGATTGAGCGTGGAATGGGTTAGTTCTATGTCTAGAACATCCGTGCATACTCATTTTGATGTGTTTTGCTTTTCCGCTTTACGTTGTGCTGCTTTGTCTTGGGTTTCTGACGAGTGAACGCTCGCTGTCGTTGGTGATTGCACAGATGTTGGGAGCTCGAGTCCGACCTACGGTTGTTGGTCGAGGTGGGGCACGACCTGGTCGGCCCGCCCGACCAGACGAGGTAGCACCTGTCAGGACGGTCAGAGCTCGACGGACTGGACCATCACCAGCGACGGTTACGGTCCCACGGGTGGAGGCTCCTCTCGCCGAGGAGGGGGTCCTCGCTCCGGTCGACGGGCGGGCCGCGACAGCGGTCATGATGGACTTCCAGCGGCGGAACCCGCCTAGGTTCGGCGGTGAGACTGGAGATCCGACCACGGCAGACGGCTGGCTCCGAGGAGTCACGCGCGTTCTCGACGCTCTCTTCGTCGGGGATGACCGGATCCGGGTCACCCTCGCGGCGTTCCAGCTTGATGGTGACGCCCTTGACTGGTGGTGCACTGCCCAGCACACCAGTGACGGAGAGGAGCCGACGTGGGAGGAGTTCACGGCGTTGTTCTTGGACGCGTACTTCCCGGAGAGTACGCGTGACGCCCTGTCTCGCGAGTACCAGTCCCTCTTGCAGGGTACTCGCACTGTTCAGCAATATGCCACCCGGTTCACGCACTTGGTCCGTTTTGCGGGGGCAGTTGCAGCAGATCCAGTGGCCAGGGCACGGCAGTTTGAGTGGGGTCTTCGTCCAGAGATCAGGCGCCAGACGTGTTCCCACCGCTTCCAGACGCACTCAGCAGTTCTGAACTGCGCCTTAGTTGTGGAGGCGCAGTCGCAGGAGGAGAGACGCCGGGCAGTTCCATCGGCGGTCTCTACCAGCTCGCAGCAGCAGCGACCCCAGGGCAGAGGGGGGTTCGGTAGGGGGCAGCCGTGGCGTCAGCGGCCCTTCCAGCGGCGGCCGCAGCGTGCACCGCAGTACCAGCAGCCACTACCGAGCCCACCAGCCCCGTTTCTACTGATGGCCGGGCCATCTGGGCAGGCTTCGTCAGGGGGCGACCAGGGACAACAGCCGGGCGCGTCAGTCACTTGCTACCTGTGCGGGCAGCCGGGGCACTACCGTAGAGACTGCACTTCGCGAGGAGCGCAGGGCGCTATGCCGCAAGGCAGTAGAGGCGGAGGGTCCGGTGCCTGGCAGGGGAGCGGGGATGGACGCGGGCCGGGGCGTCCCAGAGGCAGAGGCGGCCAGCGGGGGAAGGTGTTTGCCCTCCCAGTTCGCGAGCGGCAGGACATCGTCCAGCTGTATCAGCCGCTACCACAGTACCAGCAGCCGCAACAGTATCAGCAGGCAGCGGCAGAGCCAACCGTCCTCAGAGGTATCTTTCAGCTTTCTAGTTCCTTAGTAGATATGCTGATAGACTCTGGGGCGCCTCATTCCTATATTGCTAGCATGTGTGTGGCATCGCTAGGATTAGAGACGAGTTGGCTAGATGTGGCACAATCTGTAGATTCACCGATCGGAGGCACAGTCAGGGTAGACCGGGTCTGCCGATCTTGTTCTTTAGAGGTTGGAGGCCTCCGTGTCTGTCTAGACCTGCGGGTGCTAGACATGACAGGCTTCGATGTGATACTCGGTATGGACTGGTTAGCAGCATACCGAGCTATCATCGACTGTGGTCGCCGGAGGGTGGTCGCTTGGACACCCGATAGGACATAGTTTGTATTGTTGGGGGATCGGTTCTCAGCCGATTCCTTTGCTTGTGGTGTGGGAAGGCGTGGCAGCGAGCTCTCAGCCTTGGTGGCCAGCCTGTCCCTATTTGGGTCAGAGGGAGTACAGCTGAGCAGTTTCCCCAGGATCGTGTGCGACTACACCGACGTGTTTCCCGAGGTGTTGCCAGGGCTTCCACCGCCCAGAGAGGTCGATTTTGAGATCGACCTGGTACCGGGTACCGCACCGATCTCTCTCCCAGCTTTCAAGATGGCACCAGCAGAGCAGAGTGAGTTGAGGATCCAGCTAGACGAGCTTACCAGTAGAGGCTTCATCCGTCCCAGCATGTCTCCCTGGGGGGCGCCAGTGTTGTTCGCAAAGAAGAAGGACGGTACCCTTCGACTTTGCATAGACTACAGACGGCTCAACAGGGTGACGGTGAAGAACCGGTATCCGATGCCGAGGATCGACGACCTGTTTGACCAGTTGAGAGGATCTTCAATGTTCTCGAAGATCGACCTCCGCACCGGCTACCACCAGTTGAGGGTTCGGAATTGCGACATCCCGAAGACGGCTTTTCGGACTCGGTACGGCCTGTACGAGTTCGTGGTGATGCCGTTTGGGCTGACGAACGCACCAGCAGCATTCACGGATCTCATGCAGAGGATCTTCCGGCCTTTCCTAGACGAATTCGTAGTGGTGTTCGTCGACGACATCCTTATCTACTCCCAGTCAGAGGCGGAGCACGAGCGACACTTGGCGACAGTGTTGCAGCTACTTCGGGAGCATCGGCTTTATGCCAAGGCTTCCAAGTGCGAGTTCTGGCTTGCACAGGTGGGATTCCTTGGACACGTGGTGTCGGCAGCAGGGATCTCAGTTGACCCGGCCAAGGTCGAGGCAGTGGTACAGTGGCAGAGACCGAGAATAGTGTTTGAGGTCCGTAGTTTCTTAGGCCTGGCGAGTTACTACAGGCGGTTCGTGCGGGACTTCTCCAAGGTTGCCGGACCGTTGACCAGACTGACACAGAAGGCCGTCCCGTTCGTGTGGGATGATGCTTGTGAGCAAGCCTTCGTGGAGCTAAGGATGAGGTTGACCAGTGCGCCGGTGCTGATCGTCCCCGAGCGAGGTGTTGGTTATAGTGTTTACTGTGACGCCAGCGGTGAGGGTTTGGGGTGTGTCCTCATGCAGGAGGGCCACGTAGTTTCCTATGGTTCTCGTAAGCTGAAGAACCATGAGAGGAACTACCCGACTCACGACTTGGAGCTAGCAGCGGTGGTCTTCGCCCTGAAGACCTGGCGGCATTATCTCTATGGCGAGAAGTTCTCAGTCTTCTCGGACCATAAGAGTTTGAGGCATGTTTTCACCCAATGTGACCTCAACCTGAGGCAGCGACGCTGGATGGAGCTACTGGAGGACTACGACTTTGCGTTGCATTACCATCCTGGTAAGGCAAACGTCGTAGCAGACGCGCTGAGCAGACAGGTGAGAGACACCAGAGCAGCAGTTGCAGGGTTGTCAGCTTGGCAGTGGCAGGCTCTAGAGACGGCGGGCCAGTTGGGGCTCGAGTTTGAGGATCGGGAATCCAGCAGCTTCCTCTACGCAGTGCAGAGTATGCCAGCAGTTCTAGCCAGAGTGTTGCAGGCACAGCACAGTGACCCAGAGCTCGAGGAGTTACGCACAGCAGCGGGCACGGAGGGCGCAGACGGAGACTGGACAGTATCGCCAGACGAAGGGCTACGGTTCAGAGGCAGAGTAGCAGTTCCATCAGATCCAGTTCTTCGAGACGACGTTCTACGAGAGTTCCACCACTCTCGCTTTGCGGTTCACCCCGGCGGGACCAAGATGTACCAGGATCTTCAGCGACAGTTCTGGTGGCGCGAGATGAAGAGAGCAGTGATGGAGTTCGTATCGCGCTGCCTTACCTGTCAGAAGGTCAAGGCAGAGCACCAGCGGACTCCGGGGTTACTTCAGCCGCTTCCACTAGCTGAGTGGAAGTGGGAGCACATCACGATGGACTTCGTGACCGGGCTACCGAGATCTCCTAGGGGGAATGACGCGATTTGGGTCATCGTTGATCGATTGACCAAATCGGCGAACTTTCTGCCTATGCGGGTGACAGACTCGAAGGACAGGTTGGGTAGCTTGTACGTCAGAGAGGTGGTCAGACTGCACGGAGTTCCAGTTTCTATCGTGTCAGACCGTGACCCCAGGTTCACCAGCAGGTTCTTGCGCGACTTTCAGGAGGCAGTTGGCACACTCTTGACTTTCAGTACAGCCTTCCATCCGCAGACAGACGGGCAGTCAGACCGGACGATCCAGATCTTAGAGGACATGCTGAGAGCATGTGTCCTCGATGCAGGAGGCAGCTGGGAGGAGCACGTTCCCTTGGTGGAGTTCGCCTACAACAACAGCTACCAGTCCAGTCTTGGAGTAGCACCTTTCGAGGCGTTGTACGGTAGGCCGTGTCGTTCCCCAGTGTGCTGGACAGAGGTTAGAGAGGCTTCACTCACCGGCCCAGACATCGTCAGGCGGTCGTCAGAACGGTTGGTACAGATCAGGCAGAGGCTTCTGACGGCTCAGAGCCGGCAGAAGAGTTATGCAGATCAGAGGCGACGACCGTTGGAGTTTGCAGTCGGCGACCGAGTGTTCTTGCGAGCATCGCCGTACAGAGGTTCTGTCAGGTTTGGCAGAGGTGGCAAGTGATGCGGGAATTATTTCCACACATCTTCTTAAGATTGATTGTCAGATTCAAGTGTTTTACATCATTGCTTGCTCTTTTATCAAGAATTTTAGGTGACTTCTGCATTTACTTAATTCTTGGGAATTTTTGGATAATTGCAGGTATTTAGATATTGAATCATTTGAACTTTGGCTGATGGGAAGAAGCAGAATTCGGGCTAGGCCTGGATGCAATTGAATACCTAAAGTGCAAAACGAAGTTAATTGAGCAATTCTGGACATTCTGCACAGCAGTTAGTAATTTGAACATAACTTCTTCATACAAACTCTGATTGGGATGATCCAGGATGCGTTGGAAAGCTAAGGAAGAGCGCTACAACTTTGATGTTTGGAGTTTTTGCTGATTCAGGCTGAATAAAGACAGAAAAATTGATGAAGCCATCAGACTCGGAATTGCTGCACCTGCACTTGGGTTGGACGAGATTCATTTTCTTGGAGTCCAGATTTGATTCATGAAGATCCCAGCTGGGAGCACCACATTTCCTAATTATATTAGGAGTTTATTTGATCTTTCCTTGATTAGTGGGATTGGTATGTGGTTAATGGAAGAAAGGGTGGACACTTTAGGAAAGATGGCTGGAATTTGAATAGAAGGAGCAGAGAAAGCAGAGAAGGAAGGGAGAGAAGCCAGAAAAGGAGCAGAGAACGGCTGGAGGAATAGAGGATAGAGCAGAGAACGGCTGGAGGAATAGAGGAGATAGAAAATAGAGCAGAGAACAGCTGGAGGCAGAGAGGAAAGAAGGAGAAAAAGAGGAGAACGGCCAGGAAAAAGAAGCAGAAAAGGCCAGAGAAAGCAGCAGAGAAAGCAGAGAACGGCCAGGAAAAAGAGGCAGAAAAGGCCAGAGAAAGCTGCAGAGAAAGCAGAGGACGGCCAGGAGAAGAGGATCAGAGTTTTCATTCTATTCTCTCCATCCTAGTTTTGATTGATGATGTGTATTAATGAAACATTGGTTTTCTTTCTTTCAACCATGAATACCTAGTTTTCTTATTCTAGGGTTTGGATGAAGTCATTGAGTTTCTGATTTGAATTGAGTTGGGTTGTTGAAAATATTCTTGTTAGTTGCAATTTGATGAAATCGTTTCTTTTTCTTGCAAGTTACTGGCCATGACTTGTATGTTTCAGATGTTGAACGAAGTAACGAAAGTTGAAGTTTAACATTAGTTCGTGGTTTCATCAAACCTTGATAGTATATGTTAGAAATAAATATATGACAAGGTGACTTTTGTTTAAGGATTCCTAAGAGCCCAATGAATCTAAATTAATTCCTGTGATCACGAAAGTAGACATAGAATTAATTTAGGTATTTGAGTTATACCTTGAAAGAGGATTTCACATAAAAATAGGGAATTCAGTCATGATGATTAACAAAGTTCTATTTTCAGCAACCAGATTTAAATTCATTAAAGAGATTCAATCGATGAAATCCAAATCCTAGAAACCTTTCATACTCCTCTATTTAATATTTATTTGCTTTCAGTTCAGATTTGTCAGTGTTATATCTCGTTTGGATTGCTTAGATAATATAAGAAATTGGATACATTGGTACTTGAATCATCCTCCTTGTGGAAACGATACTCTTTTTGCCCTATTCTACTTGTCAAGACCCATGCACTTGTGGTAGAGTCTAGGGAACATCAAGTTTTTGGCGCCGTTGCCGGGGAGGATTGTTTTCAATATTGATGCAAGTTGCTCTTGTATTAATCTAGGCTATTTTTGTGTTTTGGTTTAATTTATTTTTATATATATTTCTCTTTATTGATTGTATGCAACGCACTGGTCGACTAATTCAACTTTTTGATCCAGAAATCGAGAGAACCTTACGTGCATTAAGGAGAAAACGAAGGTTGGAGTTGGTGCAAGAATCAGTAGAATATATAGCAGAGGAAGAAAATCAAAGGGTGTTGCGTGACTATGCTATGCCAAGTATCAATGGTGCTCAGTCTAGCATTGCGAGACCTGCGGTAAATGCTAATAACTTTGAGATTAAGCCTGGTTTAATCCAGATGGTGCAACAAGACCAATTTGGTGGAGGAGCTGTTGAAGACCCACATGCACACATTGCTCATTTCTTGGAAATATGTGAAACAATTAAGATGAATGGGGTAAGTGATGATGCTATTCGGCTTAGACTTTTTCCATTCTCTCTAAAAGATAAGGCCAAAGCCTGGTTAAATTCCAAGGCACCTAGCTTTTTCACCACTTGGAATACTTTGTCTCAAGGTTTTCTAACCAAGTATTTTCCCCCAGGTAAAACTGCTAAACTTAGAACTGATATTACAAGTTTTGCTCAGTTTGAGAGTGAGTCTTTATATGAAGCTTGGGAAAGGTTTAAGGAGTTGCAGCGGAAGTGTCCACATCATAGTATTCCTGAATGGCTGATTATACAAACTTTTTATAACGGACTAACACCTTCACTTAGGATTACCTTAGATGCAGCTGCAGGAGGTGCCTTAATGGGTAAGTCGTTTGATGACGCATGTGACTTGTTGGATGAAATGGCTTCTAATGATTATCAGTGGTCTAATGAAAGAGCTATGTCTAAGAAAGCTCCAGGTATGTATGATTTAGATGGCATAAACATGTTGAATGCCAAGGTTGATTCTTTGGTAAAAATCTGTGGTAAGTTAGGTAATATGAATACTGTTTCTAGCCCTGTAATGACTTGTGAATTTTGTGGAGGAGCTCATATAAGTTCCGATTGTATGCAGGTAGAGCAGGCTCAATTTGTGTCTAATTTCAGCAGGCAACAATACCAAAATAATCCTTATTCCAGTACATACAACCAAGGTTGGACGAATCATCCGAACTTTTCATGGAAAGATCAAGGTAATACAGGGAGCAGTAATCCGAGACCTTTCATTCCTCCTGGTTTCCAGCCAAGACCTCCTCAACAAGAGGGTAAGCAACCATGGGAGATAGCTATTGAGAAGTTAGCCAATGCTAGTTCAGAGAGGTTTGAGAGGATGGAAGCAAAAGTTGAGCAATTGGCGAGTTCCAACAGAAATGTAGAGTTACAATTGGGGCAATTAGCCAATTCCATCAACTCTCGTGGACAAGGTAATTTGCCTAGTAAAACAGAGGTTAACCCAAAGGAGCATTGCAAGGCAGTTATCTTGAGAAGTGGTAAGCAGCTTGGTCAGGTAAGTGGTGAGCCTATACATGGTGATGAAGAAGATCAGTATGAAGTGAGCAAGAATGTCAGAGAAGAAGTCGATGACTTAGTAAATGCACCAGCTACATTACCACCGGTTGAACCATATATCCCTCCCATTCCTTTTCCTCAAAGACTTAAGCAGAATAAAATGGATCAACAGTTTGAGAAATTTTTAAAAGTGTTTAGGCAACTTCACATTAATATTCCTTTTGCAGATGCCTTAGCACAGATTCCTGCTTATACAAAGTTTCTAAAGGAGATCATGTCAAAAAAGAGGAAATTGGAGGACTTCGGGACCATTGCCTTGACAGAGGAATGCAGTGCCATCATCCAAAATAAGCTTCCACCAAAGCTGAGAGATCCAGGGAGTTTTTCTATTCCCTGTACTATCGGTGATGTTAATTTTTCTAAAGCTTTGTGTGATTTAGGTGCTAGTGTCTCGCTAATGCCTTTATCTGTTGCTAGGAGGCTTGGATTAAAGGAGTTGCAACCTACTACCATTTCATTACAGCTAGCTGACCGATCAGTGAAGTATCCAATCGGTATTCTTGAGAATGTTCTGATCAAGGTAAAAAAGTTCGTCATACCAGGTGACTTTATTGTGTTAGAAATGGAAGAAGACACCGAGATCCCTATAATTTTAGGCCGACCTTTTCTAGCCACGGCTGGAGCTGTCATAGATGTTAAGAATGGTAGGTTGACTTTGAAGGTTGGTGAAGAAGAGGTAGAGTTCAATTTGTTTCAAGCTACTAAATATCCTTCTTTTACTGACCATATTTGTCGAGTTGATGTAATAGATGAGGCAACCAAGGAGGTTCTTATATATGGAATAACAAAGGAACCTCTTGAGACTTGTTTAGTGAATGCCGGGACAACTAATGATGATAACATGGAGGTTGCAGAAGTGGCGTGTGCATTGGATGCTACAGGTCCAAAGTTGAAGCAAAGAGGTAATCATTTTGAGGATCTTGGTAAAGGTAAGCCACTCCCTCTTCCTTCTAATGTGCAAGCACCAATTTTGGAGTTGAAACCATTACCGTCACATCTCAGGTATGCATTTTTAAGTGAGAATAATACTTTACCTGTGATTGTGAGCTCTTCTTTGTCTGATGTTGAAATTGACAAGTTGATGCGTGTTTTGAGATTGAAAAGAAAAGCCATAGGATGGACTATATCAGATCTTAGAGGAATTAGCCCTTCACTGTGTATGCATAGAATTCTCATGGAGGATAACCATAAACCTATTGTTGAAAATCAAAGAAGGTTAAATCCTAACATGAAAGAAGTGGTGAGGGGTGAAGTTCTTAAATGGTTAGATGCCGGAATTATCTATCCTATATCTGATAGTTCAAAGGATTTCTTGTGAATCTAAGCATGTTCTTGAAATAATCTCAAAACTTGTATCATGTTTAGACTTTTCCCTATTGACAATCTTGAGGCAATTATTGTGAGAAATCAATCTAATCTGTTCATTTTGTTTCCGTTCCTGTTACTTCTTGCTTGAGGACAAGCAAACATTCAAGTTTGGGGGTATTTGATGCGGGAATTATTTCCACACATCTTCTTAAGATTGATTGTCAGATTCAAGTGTTTTACATCATTCCTTGCTCTTTTATCAAGAATTTTAGGTGACTTCTGCATTTACTTAATTCTTGGGAATTTTTGGATAATTGCAGGTATTTAGATATTGAATCATTTGAACTTTGGCTGATGGGAAGAAGCAGAATTCGGGCTAGGCCTGGATGCAATTGAATACCTAAAGTGCAAAACGAAGTTAATTGAGCAATTCTGGACATTCTGCACAGCAGTTAGTAATTTGAACATAACTTCTTCATACAAACTCTGATTGGGATGATCCAGGATGCGTTGGAAAGCTAAGGAAGAGCGCTACAACTTTGATGTTTGGAGTTTTTGCTGATTCAGGCTGAATAAAGACAGAAAAATTGATGAAGCCATCAGACTCGGAATTGCTGCACCTGCACTTGGGTTGGACGAGATTCATTTTCTTGGAGTCCAGATTTGATTCATGAAGATCCCAGCTGGGAGCACCACATTTCCTAATTATATTAGGAGTTTATTTGATCTTTCCTTGATTAGTGGGATTGGTATGTGGTTAATGGAAGAAAGGGTGGACACTTTAGGAAAGATGGCTGGAATTTGAATAGAAGGAGCAGAGAAAGCAGAGAAGGAAGGGAGAGAAGCCAGAAAAGGAGCAGAGAACGGCTGGAGGAATAGAGGATAGAGCAGAGAACGGCTGGAGGAATAGAGGAGATAGAAAATAGAGCAGAGAACAGCTGGAGGCAGAGAGGAAAGAAGGAGAAAAAGAGGAGAACGGCCAGGACAAAGAAGCAGAAAAGGCCAGAGAAAGCAGCAGAGAAAGCAGAGAATGGCCAGGAAAAAGAGGCAGAAAAGGCCAGAGAAAGTTGCAGAGAAAGCAGAGGACGGCCAGGAGAAGAGGATCAGAGTTTTCATTCTATTCTCTCCATCCTAGTTCTGATTGATGATGTGTATTAATGAAACATTGGTTTTCTTTCTTTCAACCATGAATACCTAGTTTTCTTATTCTAGGGTTTGGATGAAGTCATTGAGTTTCTGATTTGAATTGAGTTGGGTTGTTGAAAATATTCTTGTTAGTTGCAATTTGATGAAATCGTTTCTTTTTCTTGCAAGTTACTGGCCATGACTTGTATGTTTCAGATGTTGAACGAAGTAACGAACGTTGAAGTTTAACATTAGTTCGTGGTTTCATCAAACCTTGATAGTATATGTTAGAAATAAATATATGACAAGGTGACTTTTGTTTAAGGATTCCTAAGAGCCCAATGAATCTAAATTAATTCCTGTGATCACGAAAGTAGACATAGAATTAATTTAGGTATTTGAGTTATACCTTGAAAGAGGATTTCACATAAAAATAGGGAATTCAGTCATGATGATTAACAAAGTTCTATTTTCAGCAACCAGATTTAAATTCATTAAAGAAATTCAATCGATGAAATCCAAATCCTAGAAACCTTTCATACTCCTCTATTTAATATTTATTTGCTTTCAGTTCAGATTTGTCAGTGTTATATCTCGTTTGGATTGCTTAGATAATATAAGAAATTGGATACATTGGTACTTGAATCATCCTCCTTGTGGAAACGATACTCTTTTTGCCCTATTCTACTTGTCACGACCCATGCACTTGTGGTAGAGTCTAGGGAACATCAGCAAGTTGGCGCCGAGGTTCGTCGGGCCGTTTGAGATCTTAGAGAGAGTCGGCGAGGTAGCTTACCGCAAGGATCTTCCTCAGCACATGTCTGCTGTGCATCCGACTTTCCATGGTGTCGATGCTGAGGAAGTATCACCCAGACCCGTCTCATGTCATCAGGGTGGATGACATTGATCTTAAGGCAGACGTGAGCTTTGTTGAGCAGCCGGTTCAGGTACTTGACCGGAGGGATCAGGTCTTGCGGGGCAAGACGATTCCCTTGGTCAAGGTACTGTGGAGGCACAGAGGCACCGACGAGGTCACTTGGGAGCGCGAGGCGCGCATGCGGCAGGAGTTTCCGCAGTTGTTTTCTTCTCCAGGTACTTCTTGTCCAGTCCTCTACTGTAGCTGTTTTATTGTTCCGAGCCCTACCCTTATCGAATCACGGGGCGAGATTTCCTTTAAGGGTAATAGGATGTGAGAACCTGCCCCTCTACCCCTGTGGCTCGTTGTAGACCGCAAGGGCAATTTGGTAAATTGCGCCTTGTTGGTTTGTTTCACACCCGCGTGTGCACACACTGGCCTTGTCTGTGTTCATATTTGTTTAGAATGGTTAGGTGAACCCGAGATCGGAAGATCTGAGCTTGGGCTTGTGTTTTAGCCCAAGTTTGCCTTTCTGAGTAAAGGAGATCGATCTGGATGGCTAGGGAGATCGATCTGGATTGCAAAGGAGATCGATTTGGATTTCAAGGAGATCGATCTGGATTGCAAAGGAGATCGATCTCACATGCCTTGGAGATCGATCATACTCGAGTCGGTGCTTTCTTTCTCTTTCGCGAGGACGGCAGTCAGCCGTCGCTCTCCCCTGTCAGAGAGGGAAGACTTCCCCTCCCCTCTCCCAGCTTTTCCCCCGTTTTCCCGGCTTTCCCAGGCTTTTCCTTCCTTTTCCTTCCTTCCCTTCTCTTCTCTTCTTCTTCCTTCCTTCTCTCTTTCCCGCGGTGCTCTGTTTTCTTCCCTTTACCGCCGGCGAGCTTCATCTCCTCCGTTCTCCCTCCTCCGGCCATCTTTTTCGGCGTTCTAAGTCTCATTGGATTCGTGACAACGAGAGGAAGATCCCTGAAGAGGTTTGGAGGCTTGTTGGTGATCAAATCGCGGATAATCAGCCGAGGAAAGCGCAGCTAGGTAGGGTTATACCTACTGTGTTCTTTTCGGGTTTTCTTGAGATCTAGCCGTTGGATCTTGTTGATCCTTGCTTTGTTGGACTCCTTATACCTTGTCGAATAACTGATTTAAGTTTCATGTTAATCAGTTGAGATTTGAGTAGGTTTTATGCAAGATTAGTCTCGGATTTCTGGTTTTCTACTGTTCTTGAGAAACAGCCGGCTTGCGGCGAGTTTTTCGGCCGACGAGTACATAATCTTGGCTTTTCATAAACATAAGAGTTGTAGCTCTACTCGTTAGCTTTTCATTCCATCTTGTTTCATATTTTGCCGATTTATGTACGATTTCTTATGACTTGTTTGCTGGAGGGCTGCATTGCAGCAATTAATGGGTAAGTTAGTTTGATTAACGATTTTGATTAGGGTTTTCCCGTTAATCCAACCGTTGGATGATTATGATTTTTTGGATATGATGATCCTGGTTTATACACCTACTGGTGGCTAAGTTGGATCTTGAATCCGACGTCGTTTGGGCGTCGGATCGACGGGATCAATTAGCCCCTAAGTAGAGGCTTTGGGTGTTTTTGAATATAATATTATATTTCGGAATATAATATTATATTGTGGTTTGTTCATCATCGTTTTCGGGGTTGCTTCCTGTTACGAGCGGTCTACTCGTGATCCTCTCGTAATGTGTTTCTACTGCTCCAATCGATCAGAATCGGCCTGATCGGACTTGATTGAGTCCAATTGGCTGAATCTGGATCGAATCTGGTTCAGTTTTGGCTCAGATTGGAGTAAGTGGCTGAATCCGGATTTGGTGGCTGAGCTGAACCAATTAGACTTGGCTGAGTTGATCAAGATCTGGCTGGGAAGATCTGACGGCTGAGGAGTCGCCGGCGTAGGGACGGCGGCGGCGGTCGGGATACTTCCAGGAAAGGTCGCCTGGAGGTGGGGAAGAGATCTACCGGCTCAGATCTGGGAGATGGGTGGCGGATCGGCCGGATCTGGGAGATGGACGGCGGGGGTTTGGGTTCACCGGCGTCGGGGACGATGAGGGAGCTCGGCTGGGGCCAGGAACGGTCAGGGATGGTCGGGATCGGGTCGTGAGGAGACGAGGAAGGGTTTAGGATGGTTTAGGGATGAGATCGGGTCGTATGGCGGACGGCGGACGGTGGCTGTGAGGTTGAGGTTGCCGGGGAACGGCGCCGGAGGGGACGAAGGGCGGACGGAAGGGTATGGCCGGGGTCGTGAGGCTTAGGGGAAGACGTTGGAGTGATTAGGTGGCGACGGGGGTGGCCGGAGCGGGAACGGCGGGAGCGAGGGTATGACTTGAGGAGGGAGACGATGAATAGTGCGGGTGACGTGGCGCTGACGTGGCGGTGGGGGTCGCTGACGTGGTGGAGAGAGAAAGTGACGGGGAGAGAGAAACACTGGTGGAGGCGGTGCCGGCTGCGGAGAAGATGACTGACGGGGAAGAAGATGGATCTATGGTAGATATCGGGTGGAAGCTATATTATCTCTACTCCTATGATATTCTACTCCTATGATAATTTATCAATTACTCTTAATCATTCATCTCATGCCTTCATCATTACCTAATACAAACTACTAAGGTCCTTTTATAGAGACCTTGACAGAGTCCTAATCCACTAGAAAACCCCATTGCTTAATTAGCAAGTAATAAGGTTTCTGACTCAACTCAACTTCCTAACTCAAAGGGACTCTTAATTAATTCCTAACAATCAACTAGGACTCAATAAAAGACTAATGATAAATACTAATTAAATACTCTAGTTTGAACTAAGAAAGACCAAGTCAAACTAGGAAAGAGGCTAAACCAGTTTGGTTCCTCTTCTGGGTTCGGGTCCAGTTGATCGAGTCGGATCGACTCGTATCACTTCCCGTTGCAGGAGTCCGCGGTTGACGGTCGCGGTACCGTCATAATGCCGGGATCCGTTGCGGATCAGCTGGCAGCGGTTGGTGGTACCGCTGCAGCGATCCAGTAGACTTATATGATGCTTGACATACTGTTACATGCCTTTCCTTTTATCTGTGTATGTCATAGCATGCATTGTTGTTGTGTGCATTAGTTGCATTGGTTAGGGCGTGGGTGATCCTTGGGTCACCGTCCCGAGGCTGGAAGCTCGGACTTAGCCCTAGGACCGGGGTTGGGCTGTCAGGACCCGGTTTGAATTGTGGTGTCCAGTCGATTCGATGATAGGCTTAGATGACTGACGCACTTGTTCTTGATGATTGTAGAGGTCGTGTCGGCCTCGAGTTGGATCTGAGGTGTAGCCGGTGTCCGGTTCTTCTTAAAACTCTTGAGTAGAGGATTTGCCTACTCAGTGGTGTCTCTTCCCACCAAACAGTGTTCAGTGTCCTGTTGAGAGTTAGCAGTGTCGTTTCCTGCTACTGAGTGTGACCTGACATGTGACCAGCCCGGCTGGAAGACCATGATCGTGGGCCTCAGGGACACGCGGTGGGGTTATGGGACCCCTGTATACACCCAGATTCCACTTGAGGGCGACACTGTTGCGTTTCCCTCTTTCTTCTGTGTGTCGTAGTGTAGATCCCTACTGAGCTTAGTGCTCACTCCTACCCGGGCTGCGTTTTGCAGGTGCAGGCGTCAGTTCTTCCTCTGTGGCCCCTACCGAGCATTTGGACGGCGGTGCAGCGACGCCTGGTGGCTTTTGAGAGGTGGCGATATTTACTGCTTTTACCCTTATGTTAGTTAGTCTCCTACAGGAGTGATGTTGTACTTTGAATCTTCCCCTCTCCGAGGATTTGTATATATTAACACTTGAGTTTTTAATCTGAGGTTCGGGGTTTTGCTACTTATATTGTTTTTAATTGAGGGTGTTTTGGTGGATTGCTAGGGAGACCAATAGGTTAGAGGGAACCCTCGTCGTTCTTTTTCCGCGTTGGTTAGGTTCCGGTTCGCGTCGCCCGGCCCGGTTGGGCTTTCACGGGTCGGGGCGCGACACCTGAAGTCCGCTGGTGCTCTGCCTTAACCTTCTGACAGGTAAGGCAGCGCGATACGAACTCCGTCACTGCCCTCTTCATCCCGCGCCACCAGAGCTGTCGCCGAAGGTCCTGGTACATCTTGGTGCCGCCGGGATGAACTGCAAAACGAGAGTGGTGGAACTCTCGTAGGACGTCGTCACGAAGAACTGGATCTGCTGGAACTGCTACCCTGCCTCGGAACCGTAGCCCTCCGTCTGGTGATACTGTCCAGTCTTCGTCTGCGCCCTCCGTGCCCGCTGAGGTGCGTAACTCCTCGAGCTCTGCGTCACTGCGCTACGCCTATAACACTCTAGCCAGTACTGCTGGCATGCTCTGCACTGTGTAGAGAAAACCACTGGATCCCTGATCCTCGAACTCTAGCCCCAACTGGCCCGCTGTCTCGAGTGCCTGCCACTGTCGAGCTGATAGCCCTGCTACTGCTGCTCTGGTCTCTCCCACCTGCCTGCTCAGCGCGTCTGCGACAACGTTTGCCTTACCAGGATGGTAATGCAACTCGAAGTCGTAGTCCTCCAGTAGCTCCATCCAGCGTCGCTGCCTCAGGTTGAGGTCACGTTGGGTGAAAACGTGCGTCAAACTCTTATGGTCCGAGAAGACTGAAAACTTCTCGCCATAGAGGTAGTGCCGCCAGGTCTTCAGGGCGAAGACCACTGCTGCTAGCTCCAAGTCGTGGGTCGGGTAGTTCCGCTAATGGTTCTTCAGCTGGCGAGAACCATAGGAAACTACGTGCCCCTCCTGCATAAGGACACACCCCAAACCCTCACCGCTGGCGTCGCAGTAGACACTGTAACCCACGCCTCGCTCGGGGACGATCAGCACCGGTGCACTGGTCAACTTGGTCCTCAGCTGCACGAAAGCCTGCTCACAAGCATCATCCCACACGAACGGGACGCCCTTCTGTGTCAGTCTGGTCAATGGTCCAGCGACTCTGGAGAAGTCCCGCACGAACCGTCTGTAGTAGCCCGCCAAGCCCAGAAAACTGCGGACCTCGAACACTGTCCTCGGCCTCTGCCACTGCACCACTGCCTCGACCTTGGCGGGGTCGACTGAGATCCCTGCTGCCGACACCACGTGCCCAAGGAACCCCACCTGAGTAAGCCAGAACTCGCACTTGGAGGCCTTGGCAAAGAGCCGATGCCTCCGAAGTAGCTGCAACACTGTCGCCAAGTGCCGCTCGTGCTCCGCCTCTGACCGGGAGTAGATAAGGATGTCGTCGACGAAAACCACCACGTAGGAAAGGCCGGAAGATCCTCTGCATGAGATCCATGAACGCTGCTGGTGCGTTCGTCAGCCCAAACGGCATCACCACGAACTCGTACAGGCCGTACCGAGTCCGGAATGCCGTCTTCGGGATGTCGCAATCCCGAACCCTCAACTGGTGGTAGCCAGTGCGTAGGTCGATCTTCGAGAACACTGAAGATCCTCGAAGCTGGTCAAACAGGTCGTCGATCCGCGGCATCGGATACCTGTTCTTCATCGTCACCCTGTTGAGCCGCCTGTAGTCTATGCAAAGTCGAAGGGTACCATCCTTCTTCTTTGCGAACAACACTGGCGCCCCCCAGGGAGACATGCTGGGACGGATGAAGCCTCTGCTGATCAGCCCATCTAATTGGGTCCTCAGCTCGCTCTGCTCTGCTGGTGCCATCCTGAAAGCCGGAAGAGAGATCGGTGCGGTACCTGGTACTAGGTCGATCTCGAAGTCGACCTCTCTGGACGGTGGAAGCCCTGGCAACACCTCGGGGAACACGTCCGCAAAGTCGCACACGATCCTCGAAAAACTGCACTGCTGCTGCACTCCGTCAGAACCGGACAGGGACAAGCTGGCCAACAAGGCTGACAGCTCGCTGCCACGCCTTCTCACACCACAAGCAAAGGAATCGGTGGAGAACCGATCCCCCAACAACACGAACCGTGTCCCGTCGGGTGTCCAAGCAACCACCCTCCGGCGACCACAGTCGATGACGGCCCGGTATGCTGCCAACCAGTCCATACCGAGTATCACGTCAAAGCCGGTCATGTCTAGCACCCGCAAGTCTAGACAGACCCGGAGGCATCAAACCTCCAAGGAACAAGATCGGCAGACCCGGTCCACCCTGACCGTCCCGCTGATCGGTGAGTCTATAGACTGTGCCACCTCTAGCTGACTCGTTTCTAATCCTAGCGATGCCACGCACATGCTAGCAATGTAGGAATGAGACGCCCCAGAGTCTATCAGCACATCTACCAAAGAACTAGAAAGCTGAAAGATACCTCTGAGGACGGACGGCTCTGCTGCGATCTGCTGGTACTGCTGAGGCTGGTGGTACTGCAACGGCTGCTGACACTGCAACGGCTGCTGGTACTGCAACGGCTGCTGGTACTGCGGTGGCGGCTGGTACAACTGTACGGTGTCCCGCTGCTCGCGCACTGGGAGGGCGAACACCTGTCCTCGCCGGCCGCCTCCGCCCCTGGGACGCCCCGGTCCCGCCCCTAATCCGCGCCCGCCGCTGCTCCCCTGCCAAGCACCGGACCCTCCGCCTCTACTGCCCAGCGGCACAGCGCCTCGCGCTCCTCGCTGAGGGCAGTCTCTACGGAAGTGCCCTAGCTACCCGCAGAAGAAACACGGGCCGGACGCGGCATCAGACGACTGACCCTGGCTCCCCCCAGACGAAGCCTGCCCAGATGGCCCGGCTGCCAGTAAGTACGGGGCTGGTGGACTCGGTAGTGACTGCTGGTACTGCTGTGCACGCGGCGGCTGCGGCTGAAAAGGTCGCTGGCGCCGCTGCTGCCCTCTGCCAAACCCACCCCTGCCCTGGGGTCGCTGCTGTGTGCTGGTGGGAGGTACCGGTGGAACTGCCCGGTACCTGTCATCCCGCAACTGCGCCTCTACTCATAAGGCGCAGTTCAGGATCGCCGGGTACGTCTGGAAGCAGTGTGAGCTGGTCTGCCGCCGGATCTCTGGCCTGAGTCCCCACTCAAACTGCCACACCCTGGCCACAGGGTCTGCTGCAACTGCCCCCGCAAAACGGACAAGCTGGGTAAACCTGGAGGCGTACTGCTGAACTGTGCGAGTACCCTGCAGAAGGGACTGGTACTCGTGGGTCAGGGCGTCACGTGCACTAGCTGGAAAGTGCACGTCTAGGAACATCGCCCTGAACTCCTCCCACAGCGGCAACTCTCCGCCACTTGTGTGCCGGACAGTGCGCCACCAGTCGCGAGCCTCGCCGTCAAGCTGGAACACTGCGAGGGTGACCCGAACCCGGTCATCCTCGACAAAGAGAGCCTCTAGGACGCACGTGACTCCGTCAAGCCACTCGTCCGCTGCAGTCGGGTCTCCAGACCTACCACTGAACCTGGGAGGGTTCAGCCGCTGGAAAGCCATCGAGATAGCCACCGAGGCCTGTCCGCTGACAGGAACGGGGGCCTCCTCCTCGGCGAGGAAGACCTCCGCCTGCGCGACCGAAACCGTCACCAGTGATGGTACAGTGCGTCTAGCCCGAATCACCCTGACAATGGCAACCCTGTCCGGCCGGGCGGGTCGACCAGGTGGTGCCCCACCCCGACCGGCAACTAAAGGCTGGCCACGAGCTCCCGTCATCTACACGATCACCAACAACAAACGAGTTGCCATTCGTCAGAACGACGAACAAACAGCATATCAACAAAGCAGAAGACATACACATCACAAGGAGAGCATGCAAGGATGTTCTAACCCTAGAACTATCCCATTCCACGCTCAACTCAACCGAAACCTGATCCTAACACCCTGAGATCTACAGCCTAAGCTCTGATACCAAGTTGTCACGCCCCGACCTGCGTAGGCCCAACCGGGCCAGGCGACGCGAACCGGAACCTAACCTACTGCGAAAATATTGACGAGATTTCCCTCTAATCGTAGTGGTTACCCTAACAAGTCATAGTCATCCTGTATTAAGCACAATTACAAATCTAGAACACCGGAACTGAAATAGATACAAAACCTCAAAATAGAAAAATTATACATTGATCACTCCCGTAGGAGACTATCTAATACAAAAAGGGTAAAACAGTAAAATCGCCACCTCTCAAGCACCGCTAGACGCCGCCACGTCACCAAACACCTGCCCGGTAGGGGCGAACGAAGAAGAGCTCACGCCAGCACCTGCAAAACACAGCCCGGGTAGGAGTGAGCACTAAGCTCAGCAGGGACACTACACTACGACACTCACAAGGAAGGGAACACAACAGTGTCGCCCCCAAGCAAAGCCTAGGTGTATCACAGGGGTCCCATAACCCCACTTGTATCGAACCCCTGACCATACCCAAGCGTTGTGGGATTGCTTATCCGGCTACCTGACTCAGCCCCGCCCTCCAGGCGCAGACATCTTGTCCCACGGTAGACCCAGCGGGCCTCACAATCCACCCCCTTGGAGGCCCAGCGTCCTCGCTGGCATAATTTCCGACTGGGAACCGGCTCTGATACCAAGTTGTCGCGTCGCCCGGCCCGGTTGGGCCTACGCGGGTCGGGGCGCGACAGCATATCTGACGACAAGCTGTATAACATATTACAAGTTTGGCCTCACAATAAGAACAATCATTATCAGAACATAAACAGCTGCTTTAAATCATTAAGATATATAATATTACGTTTGAAAATAACGGCCCAAGTTATGCCAAACAGGGTCTTTACATAAGTTCCCAAATCTGATTACTTCTACAGAGAAAGCATCAACTTCATTCCTGTATAAAAAAACAATTGAAGTGAGGTAGTAACAGAAGGTTGCAACTGGAATATCAAAATATATTATATAGCAGAGAATGACTAATATGGCTTCCAGCCCAAAGAATTGGTTCCTCAGTCCACCTTTTGTCCGCAGCAGCAATGCTCTGCAGTTCTCGAAAGTCAGTAGAAACCAGCTGCCTTATTCCTTCTGAATATAAAACCTCTTCCTTCAGGAGTTGAATGTTTTCTTTTGAAAGAGATTTCATGAGAGTAGCACCTTTGGCAATTGTATTAGCAACCTCAAATGCCAGGATTGATATTTTGTTCACACGAGAGGTATTTCCAGAGACAAATACTTTGCCGATTTTAAAACTTGGCAAGCTGCCTCCAAGTGCAGTTAAGACCTCAGCAGCCTTCTCATACGTTGAGGGTGAAGACATCTCTGGAACCTAATTAACAGTAAAGCTTAAATTTAACAGACAAAGGAATGCTCATACAGCTTCGGTGATTGACTCATCGATAAATTTTGAGACAGGAATAAAGTAAAAATGGACAGAGAAGAAAATAAAACAAAGGGAATAAAAACCTTCAAACATGATACCGAAAACACAAAGGTCTTAAGAACCTAATAATTTCTATAACACCATTTGACAGCTTTATGTTTACCAATACATATCTAAACTAGTTCCTATGCTTCAGCTTAAAATATATATCTTATATCGTATTCATAGTGAATAAACATATAAATCAATTTATGCTCGATATGCTAATAACTATATCAACTAAAACCCTCACAAACTAAAACCAGTTGACAATATGTCTTACTCATTACAGTTACAGCTCATATATGATTTCTCTGAAAAACACCTAGTCCCCAATAGAAAATGCCGATCAGTCAGAAATTCAACACAAGTAATTAGATCTACTGCAAGTAGTGCAAGCATAGAGAAATCCAGGCAATCACACAGAGAGACACATCGATGTTAAAGTGGAAAAACCAAACAAGAAAAACTATCAGTCCTAAAATGGACTAGGCAAACCAAGCACAAAAAATAAAAAGCTATATGATTACAAGAGACATGGACTCATAGCTGATGCCTCCGACTTGCCTTTGTCTCCTCAAATGCGGGGCTCTCACTTCAAAATAAGCTTGTAATTGTTAACAATTGCAACGCAGCTAAGAGTGCCTGTACTTGGAATCATGAAATCTAGATAAATACCTGCACAAAAGCTCTTCTGATGCTGTGTAAATCCTGGGCTGTCAAGGTGCACTACAAGCTTAGCTAATTGATGGCTCAAGAATGGTTGCACAATAAATTCAATACATGGCATCTCCATGTGTGAAGTTGTCAGGTTTACAACTTATAGCGCCACCAGTGGTAACCTATTTCCTTTTGCTAGATCTCCATCTCAAGAGCATGTACTATTCGCCTCAATCCTTATTGTCTCGCACCTTTACTTGTCCCCTTGAAATTCTAGCTCACATACCAACCCTCAACAACACATGCAATTAAAACAAAATCTAGCACGATACATATACTTGCAATGGGGTCAGTGCTAAGCATTTTTCTATCTTCCATGGACTCAATGCCGAGTATCAACATAGCATACGTGATGTTAAACGACCTCTAAGAATCATCACCCGGAGGGTCATCTTCTGACCCTAGGAATCACCACTCAGGGGATCCTCGGGCATCACCACCCAAAGGAGAATCTTTCTTCACTTTTTATTCATCATAAATTTAGCCCGGATGGGCATGCAGTCCCTTATAGCCTATACAATAGACTAATCATA
Organism: Narthecium ossifragum; assembly: GCA_963920575.1. Taxonomy (NCBI): domain Eukaryota; kingdom Viridiplantae; phylum Streptophyta; class Magnoliopsida; order Dioscoreales; family Nartheciaceae; genus Narthecium; species Narthecium ossifragum. Next base: position 19,433,879 of record OY986964.1, on the reverse strand, counting down.
GTAGAAAATCTAATTCAACCATCAATCATAATAGAAACTTAATTCAAAAGAAAAATCTACTCAAAATAAGAAACCACATCCTAAGTTTTAAATTTGAAATTCGAATTCACTCCAGTTATGGAACTTGCTCCCGCATCATTCTCCGCCAGTTGGGGAGAACTCGTCCTTGAGCTGAAGTCGTTGGCTTGATAGAGATCTCATCCTCAAGCTTGGATAGATAATTAATGCTGATTAAACATCTAAGAATCACCACTAAATAATCATCGACAAATCCTTGGAATCACCACCTAGGATATGCAATGTCGATGCTAGTTGGTCCCTAATATTAATTGCTCAGAGGACAATCCGCCAACCCAAGGAATCACCGCCTAGGAGGACCTCGCTCTAATACCTATAATAATGTCACATGGCCTCCAAGAATCACCAACTGGAGCGTCGTCCTCCAACCATGGGAATCACCACCCAAAGGAGACTCTTTCTTCACTTTTTATTCTTCATAAACCCTTAGCCCTAATGGGCATACAACCCCTTATTTATAGCCTATACAAGAGGCTAATATAATTCAAATATCAAATTTACTCATAATAGAAAATTTAATTCAAAAGACAAATCTACTGCTAAATCCTAACAAATGAAATTCAGATTTGGATCTGATTTTGAATTTCAGATTCGAATTCCTTCCAGTTATGGGACTTGCTCCCACATTAATATGCCATTTGGCATAGTAATCCTTGAACACCATCTTGCTTGTTAACTTCTCCAAATTGCCTTCTTTAATTTGTGGATCCAGATACTTACTAAACTTGTCTAATTACCTCTACTATGACATGTTACATGATTCCAATTGTCAAACTCCTTATGGAAGTTTTCTGTGTTCACATTGGACCCCCAAACCACAACATTACTTACAAGACCTCACCCTAAGGGTTAGGTAATTTTCCGCTATGAACTAATCCGTTCTAATGTCAAATCTTTGTGCTCACAAACTTGCACCTACCTTACGACACGCGTTTCACAAGTTGCTGCACCGGTCAACATCTCTTTTCCACAATACATAGTATCCCCTTTGCTTCTCTACTCGAGAACTGCTCCAGCATATTACTCTCTCCTGTAGATTAACTTTTTGTCTGCATTTATAGATATTATGCCAACCCTTCACTCATTAATCATCAGAAAATGAGTTCTTTCTTGTCACAACAAAGATTCCCATTCTTGAATCCCTTGACATCCTTAGTAAACGTCAAAGTTTCCAACGGTGCAGAGCCGATCCAGTAACAATCAAGCAACCACATCCCATCAAAATCCCAAGCCTTCGAGTGATTTATTTACCCATCTTAAAACGGGTTGCCACTCAATTCCATAGCGCCAATACATTTCAAGAATATACCAAAACAATTACCTACTCAAAAAAGTGAACTATTAGACGAGAAAAGAAAGATGGATATGGGCACCTTTCCGCTTCCGTTCTTGGGCGGCACCATCCGTTTCTCGCCGGGATCACTTCTCCGGCTGGGCACCCTATAAATCAAGTTGCCGGAATCACCGGAGCACTCCGGCGGCGATCCCTTCTCCTTCCTCTGGCTCGATACCATGCATCCCATCTCCTCTCCTCTTTGCTCCCCCAAGCCTGCCCTAATCCAATAACTCTTCTCCTCTCATTCTTGCTTGCTCTTAAGAATAGGCCTAATATAGGCGGCAACCCAAACCTCTTCCATGTCTCCGTCGTCGATGCGATTGACCCACACTAGAACAGAGGAGGTTGCACGGAGGCTTACGCCGAGCATAGCGTCTGAATGCGAGCTGTGGGCGCTTGGCTTGGCGGGCGGGGTTGGAAACGGGCGCGTCGTCAACACGTACTCTCTCTTCGCAACGCCCCGAGTATTTACCATCGTGCCCCTCCCACAACCCCACAGCAGTTGCGGGCCGGCAGCCACGACCGAACACACCCCCCCCCCCCCCAGGCGGCGGGTGGTGCCGTCATGCCGTCCTTTGGACTGTTAGCCTCGCCGTGTCTTGACCGTTGGGCCCGCCCTGGCCCTTCGGATCCTGATCCGAGAAACGTCTAAACGGACGGATTCACCCGTCCCGATATCACAATCCAATTAAAAATATAGTTAATTAAGTGTTTATATCAAACAAGCAAATTTATTAAGTGATACTACACCATCTTATATTTTAATGTATAAACATCATTTTAAATCTGTTAAAAAAAAACATCATTTTAAATCTGTTAAAAAAAAACATCATTTTAAAACTGTTATGGAAGGTTACGTGTTACGTATTTTGCAGGTCACTTTTACCCATGCGTCGTATATGTTGTATATTTGAGGCATTATATAGTTGTATACATTTAAAGTAGTTATAGGTTATTTTTTTCCATTTTTTGACGTAATCCATTCAAATCAAAACGGTTTCAATTTGATCGCCTCATGATCTACTTCATTCTGACCCCGACAAGGCCTCCCTCCGATGAAATCCACCCCGAACGCCTCTCTTCAAGCCGGCGCCGCAACCACCATATCCCAACGCATCCAACCACCACGACCTTTCCAAACAACATATCTGCCCACTTTTTCGTCCACCGACCTCTCCCCAGCCCACCAGCCGCTGAGATCCAACTTCCAGTCGTCAGGAAACTCTCTCGAGTTCCTCACCCCAATCGGGCTCGGCACCGCTGCCGCTAAATCTCGCCTTATCTGGCCTCCCACGCCATGATCTACTCCATTCTGACCCCGACGAGACCTCCCTCCGACAAAATCCACCCCAAGCTCCTCTCTCCAAGATGGCGCCGCAACCACCATATCCCACCACATCCGACCACCCTGACGTTCCCAAACAACAGATCCGCCCACTTTTCCATCCACCGACCTCTCCCCAGCCCTTCAACTGTCGAGATCCAACTTCCAGTCGCCGGGAAACTCTCCCGAGTTCCTTGAAGATACAAGAGGAGGGGGGTGAATTGGACTCTTTTGCGGAAATACAATAGACGAAAACCTAGATATAATGTTAGAAGGCTAGTATGCTTGTATAGATATGAAAGCAGTAAGTAAAGCAAGTAATGAATGATGAGAGATGAGTTAGAAGACTTGCACCAGATTTTATAGTGGTTCGGCCAACCTTGCCTACGTCCCACTTCACTCAAGATCCTCCTTGAGGTTCCACTACTTGTAATACTTCTTTACAAGCTTTTCCACCAAGCTTCCGGGTGCTTGGCAGCCTTACAACTCCTCCAACAACTGTTGGATCTCTCCCTCAAGCTTCCGGGTGCTTGAGAATCTTACAAATTACTCCAAGCAACTCTTGGATATTTCTCACCAAATCTACTTCACAACTTGAAGTAGTTTTATAAAGATTAAAGCTCTCAAAAGAAGACTAAAAGTTGTTACAATATATACTAACATCTCCCTTAGTTTTTTTCCAAGTTTATTGCTTCTTCCCATATATACTTGAGCTTTAGGACCTCAAAAAATAGCTTCCAACGGCTACTTTGCATTTCTGCAACGGCTCTTTAACGGTTAGTTTCCTGACTGGCGGTCGACCGTCGCATCGTCCGCCACAACGTCCATCGCGTTCTTCTTAAGTCGTGGTCGACCCCCACATCGACCTTCAAGCTTCACGGTCGACCATCGTATCGACCGTCACATCGTCTATGAGGTTCTGTGAAGAAAAACACTTCCCATGGTCGATGCCTCATTCAACCGTCGCTTCTCCTCATAAGGTCACATAGGCTATGGTCGACCGGTCCATCGACCGTCACATCGACCGTCGGGCTAAAGCCCATAAATGACCTCCGCGGTTGGTCCATGCATCAGCCGCCAGACTCCACGGTCGACCCCTTCTTCTCATAGCTCGCGGTAGATCCCACGATCGACCGTCGCATCGTCCGTGGCATTATCCGTGGGCACTAATATTTCTTAAATATGAAAGTTAATGCATGTTTCCATCATATATTCTATCACATATATAGTTTATCATTTAGAAACATGTTGACATCATCAAAACATCATCAAAACACTATTAGGACTAACAATCTCCCCCTTTTTTATGATGACAATCCAATTATATGTGATGATAAAATATCTATTACTCCCCCTAAATCTATGCATCCATTTCTTTGAAAAAAAAGTATTCTAAGATGAATACTAAAGATGCACACCAGTCATATGATATTAAAAGTTCTATCCATGATATTATGACAAGATAATTTGATACGAGTGGTCTACTCGTAATCCTCTCGTATCGGGTCTCTACTGCTCCAATCAATCAGAATTGGCCTGATCGGACTTGATTTGAGTCCAATTGGCTGAATTTGGCTTATCTGGTTCAGATCTGGCTGAGCCTGATTGGATAGGACTTGACTGGGTCAAGTCTGAGTTGATCTTGATCAACTGACCGGGTTGGATTGGGCTAAGTGGCAGGATTGGACTTGACTCGGATTAAGTGGCTGAGCTGAATCAGGTTAGAGTTGGTTGAGCCAACTTGGTTGGGCTGAACCCCCCTCTGCCCTGGGGTCGCTGCTGCGTACTGGTGAGGGGTGCTGGTGGAACTGCCCGGCACCTGTTGTCCCGCAACTAAGCCTCTACTGACAAGGCGCAGTTCAGGATCGTTGAGTACGATTGGAAGTAGTGTGAGCTCGTCTGCTGCCGGATCTCTGGCCGAAGTCCCCACTCGAACTGCCGCACCCTGGCTGTCTGATCTGCTGCAACTGCCCCAGCAAACCGAACAAGGTGCGTGAACCTAGAGGCATACTGCTGAACGGAGCGAGTACCCTGCAAGAGGGACTGGTACTCGCGGCTCAGGGCGTCACGTGCACTCGCTGGAAAGTGCACGTCCAAGAACATCGCCCTGAACTCCTCCCACAGTGGCACCTCTCCGTCACTGGTGTGCTGGGCGGTGCGCCACCAGTCAAGAGCGTCTCCATTGAGCTGGAACGCTGCGAGGGTGACCCGAACCCGGTCGTCCTCGACGAAGAGAGCATCCAGGACGCGCGAGACTCCGTCGAGCCAGTCGTCCGCTGCGATCGGATCTCCAGACGTACCGCTGAATCTAGGCGGGTTCAGCCGCTGGAAAGCCATCGTGATAGCCACCGAGGCCCGCCCGTCGACAGGAACAGGGGCCTCCTCCTCGGCGAGGAAGACCTTTGCCGCTGCGACCGAAACCGCCGCTGGTGATGATACAGTTCGTCTAGCCCGGACCACCCTGACAGGAGCAATCATGTCCGGTCGGGCGGGTCGACCAGGTCGTGCCCCACCCCGACCGGCAACCGGAGATCGGCCGTGAGCTCCCGACATCTGCACGATCACCAACAGCAACAAGCTTTCACTCGTCAGAACGGCAAAACAAACAACACAACATAAAGCGGAAAAGCATAACACATCACAAGGAGAGCATGCACGGATGTTCTAGACATAGAACTAACCCATTCCACACTCAATCTCAACCGAAACCTGATCCTAACACCCTGGGATCTACAGCCTATGCTCTGATACCAAGTTGTCACGCCCTGACCCGCGTAGACCCAACCGAGCCGGGCGACGCGAAGCGGAACCTAACCTACTGCGGAAATTTTGGCGAGGTTTCCCTCTAATCATAGTGATTACCCTAACAATTCTTAATCATCCTGTATTAACATACAATTACAAACCTCAAAGACTGAAACTGATATATAATACAAGTCCTCGAACAGGGAAATTATACATTTATCACTCCCGTAGGAGACTATCTATAACAAAAAGGGTAAGACTGGATCGCCGCTCCTCAAGCACCGCCAGACGCCGCCACGTCACCAAACACCGGTCCGGTAGGGGCGAACGAAGAAGAGCTAGCGCCATCACCTGCAAAACGCGTGTCGCGCCCCGACCCGCGAAAGCCCAACCGGGCCAGGCGACGCGAACCGGAACCTAACAAACGCGGAAAACAAAGCTGGCGAGGGTTCCCTCGAACCTATTGGTCTCCCTAACAGTTCACCAAAACACCCTCAATTAAAAGACATTAATTTTACAAAACCTCTAACCACAGATTTAAAACTCAAAGTGTTAAATATACAAATCCTCGGAGAGGGGAAGATTCAAAATACAACATTACTCCCGTAGGAGACTAACTAACATAGGGTAAAAGCAGTAAACGATCACCACCTCTCAAAGTCCACCAGGCGCCGCCGCACCGCCGACCAACTGCCCGGTAGGGGCCATAGAAGAGGAACTGACGCCTGCACCTGCAAAACGCAGCCCCGGGTAGGTGTGAGCACTAAGCTCAGCAGGGATCTACACTACGACACACAGAAGGAAGAGGGAGACGCAACAGTGTCGCCCTTAAGTAGGACCTGGGTGTATACAGGGGTCCCATAACCCCACCGCGTGTCCCTGAGGCCCAGGGACGGCACTCAGTAACAGGAACAACACTGGCGACACCAAAGGTCAGCACAGTGGGACACAGGCTACACCTCAGCATCCGACTCAAGGCCGACACGAACTCTACAATCATCAAGCCACAAGTGTACCAGTCATCTAAGTCTATCATCGAATCGACTGGACACCACCATTCAAACCGGGTCCTAACAGCCCAACCCCGGTCCTAGGGCTAAGTCCGAGCTTCCAGCCTCGGGATGGTGACCCAAAGATCACCCACACCCTAACCAATGCAACTAATGCACAATCAACAATGCATGCTATGACATACACAGATAAGAAGCAGAGCATGCAACAGTATGTCAAGCATCATATAAGTTTACCGGATCGCTGCAGCGGTACTACCAACCGCTGCCAGCCGATCCGCAGCGGGTCCTGATGTCGCTCAAATGTGTCACGCACAGCGGTCGCGGTGCAGTACAGCATAAGAGAGGTTGAATCCCACAGAGAGACAAGCAGGAAAGATCCAGAAACACAGATAACAATGAATTGAAAACAATCAAGAGCGATAAAAGTTAAGAAAATAGATCGAAGATGTAATGATAAGATAAAGTTAACGAGAGAAATCAAGATTTGAATGAGGCTAGGCTTCAGGAATCACTTCACTCGGATTTAGGTTCTTCTCTTCTCAATGGTTCATATGATACACAGTTAAGGGATTCACATCCCAATCACCTTAACCGGAAGATAAAGAATTATGAATCTGATAAAATATATAAATGTCTCTTCCTACGATTGGTTCTTCCTTTTTATAGTTCTAACTTCATCCAACCAAACCTAAGAATACACGATACCGGTAGTCACTACAGGCAACGCGCAGCAAAAGTTCATCGGGACAAAGCCCTAACTCTAACCGGATCTCTAAGAATACACAATACCAACTCTCACAATCGGCAATGCATAGCAAAGATCTCACGGTATAGAGCCCCCAACCTTATCTAACCAGATCCCTAAGAATACACAATACCAGCTGTCACTACGGGCAATGCATAGCAAAGGTCTCACGAGACTCGGTAGGAGAATCAAAGGAGATAACTATGGAATCACAATATCATAAAAGAAGCATGACTGGATTTATAATAATGTTTAACCACAAAGCAATCTGTGAAGATCCAATACATAAGAAGAGTTTAACAATAAAGATTAAAAACTATGAACCACTGTTGGAGAAGAAGCCCTAGTCCTCGCTAGATCATCCGTCCGCCATGCCCGCGGATTACTCGGCCATGGATGGAGATTCCTCCATCTTCTTTCTTTGGGAAACACCCAGAAAAGAGCCTCCAAAAACGTCCAAGAAGCCCCCCTCAAACCCTAGAAAGGGTCCTATTTATAGCCCCAAAGTTCTCCCTCAACGGATTTGATCTAAACCGTTGATTTAATCCACTGGGAACGTCCGATCGATCCCCCTCGGGATGTTGGATCGATCGGTCTATTGAAATCTCCAATCTTCTATTTACGCCCGAGTCCGATTGATGGACGGATCGATCGAACTCTCCTCCTCCAAAAAGCATACGTTCTGTCACCCTTTAATTACCAAGTCCGATCGATCGAATTATGAGTGTTGGATCGATCGGTTGAGTAAAAATCAGCTGTTTTTAGCTTTTTTCGAGTCCGATCGATCGGACCATTGGTGTCGGATCGATCGGACCCCATAGGAGCGATGGAGGGATCGATCGGATGTGTTGTGGCTGAAAAACACATGTTCTGTCATGTTTTTGCGTGGTCCGATCGATCGGCGGATCGCTCGGACTTCCAGCTTATTTTCGGTTCTGTCCTTCAGACTGCGCCATCGGTACTAAAATTGCCGTAACTTCCTCTAGGAAACTCGGAATCACGAACCGTAAAGTTCTCCAGAATCTAGACTTCAAGAGCTTTCCAACCATATATGGCACATCATCTGGTTCTTCATAAGCAGGTACAGATTAATTTTTGAAGTTGATCCATATACTCTTTTCAGCTTCTTTTAGCTCCAATTTCCTGCATTTTCCAAACAACCATGTGAAGCAACATATAGATGTAAAAATAGTAATAAAGATGTTGATTAAGGATAATAATCTAGCAATTGAGATGGTTATAAGGCTATTTAGAATGCACTGTCATGCACTCATCAGGTCCCGGCATTACAACGGTACCACGACCGTCAACCGCGAACTCCTGCAACGGGAAGCAACCCCGAAAACCGCTGATGAACAGTAAATAATATAATATTATATTTCGAAATATAATATTATATTCAAACACCCAAAACCTCTACTTAGGGGCTATTTGATCTTGTCGATCTGACATCTAAACGACATCGGATTCAAGATCCAACTTAGCCACCAGTAGGTGTATATACTAGGATCAACATATCCAAAATTCATAATCATCCAACGGGTGGATTAACGGGAAAACGCTAATCACAATCGTTAATCAAACTAACTTACCCATTAATTGCTGGAACGCAGCCCTCCAGCAAACAATTCATAAGAAATCGTAGACAAATCCGAAAATTACGAAACAAGATGGAATCGAAAGCTAACAAAGAGATCTACAACTCTTATGTTTATCCAAAGCTAAGATCATGTACATGTCGGCCGGAAACCTAGCCGCAAGCCGGCTGTTATTCAAGAACAGCAGAAAACCAGAAATCCGAGACTAATCATACATAAAACCCACTCAAATCTCAACTGATTAACATGAAACTTAAATCAGTAATTCTAACAGGTATAAGGAAACCAACAAATCAAGGATCAACAAGATCCAACGGCTAGATCTAGAGAAAACCCGAAATAAACATCAGTAGGTATAACCCTACCTAGCTGCGCTTTCCTCGACTGATTCCCCGCGAGTTGATCACCAACAAGCCTCCAAACCACTTCAGAGATCTGTCTCTCGTTGTCACGGATCCAACGAGCCTTAGAACGCCGAAAACGATGGTCGGAGGAGGGAGAACGGAGGTGAGGAAGGTGGCTGCCGGAAACAGGGGAAAAACATGGCTCTCGGGAGAAGAAAGAAAGGAGGAAGAAGAAAGGAGGAGAAAGAGGAAGGGAAGGGGAAGAAATAGGGGGAAAAGGGGAAGGGGAAAGCCGAGGGAAGGGGGAAAAAGTGAGGGAAGGAGAGGGGAAGTCTTCCCTCTCTGACAGGAGAGAGCGACGGCCAACGGCGGCCGTCCTCGCGAAGCAGAAAACCCACCGACTCGAAACCGATCGATCGCTCCAAAGAGCGATCGGTCGCTCTCGAGCCGCCAACAGCAAAAAGACCTGCGCTAAGAGATCGATCTCCAAAGCATGTCAGATCGATCTGGCTAGCAAGGCCAGATCGATCTCCTTAGCAATCCAGATCGATCTCCTTCGCCCAAAAAGGCAAACTTGGGCTAAAACACAAGCCCAAGCTCAGATCTTCCGATCTCGGGTTCACCTAGCCATTCTAAACAAACACGAACACAGACAAGGCCAGTGTGTGCACACGCGGGTGTGAAATAAACCAACAAGGTGCAATTTACCAAATTGCCCTTGCGGTCTACAACGAGCCACAGGGGTAGAGGGACAGGTCCTCACAACGTGGCCCGGGTAGGAGTGAGCACTAAACTCAGCAGGGACACTACACTACGACACTCACAAGGGAGGGAACACAGCAGTACCGTCCTCAAGCAAGACTTGGTGTGCAGTAAGGGTCCCATAACCCTTTGTCGGTGTCCCTAGGCATACCCAACCATGGTCACCCCAAAGGACTGGGCCCATCCTAGATACACCTAGGGTCCGTTTGGCAACCCTGAATCTGACGAATGAGCTGAATGAGGAATGAGCTCAGTGAGATGAATGAGGAATGAGCTGAATCTGGTGATTCTGTGGATTTTGGTTCTGTTGTTTGGCTGGTCTGTATGGAATGAGCTGAATCTGTTAATTATGGCGTTTGGTTTGTCTGGTATGAATGAGGTATGAATGAGCTGAATCTGCTCAATTTTGACTTTTTTTTTTATTATTTTGACTAGTTTTTGGATGAATCTGCTGACGTGATCAAAAAGTCAAAATTCATTAAAAAAAAGAGTCAAAATTCATCAACAATTTGTGCTGATCTGATCAAAAAGTCAAAATTCATCAAAAAAAGTCAAAATTCATCAACAATCCGGGCTGACGTGATCAAAAAAGTCAAAATTCATCAAAAAAAGTCAAAATTCTCATCACCTCCTCCACCGTCCCTCCCCCCCACCCCCACCGCCGCTCCGACACCCACTGGTCAGCCCTCCGCGCCGCCGCCAACCTCTCCCCGGATGGCAACCTCCACCTCCGCCACCTCCATCTCCTCCGCCACCTCGGCTCCGGCCGCCTCGCCCGCGTCTTCCATTGCCGCCTCCGAGGCTTGGAGCACCCGACCTTGGACTTCGCGCTCAAGGTGGGGAGATGGGTTCCGGCATGAGGTGGGGAGATGGGTTCTGGCAGTGGGGAGATGGGTTCCGACAGTGGGGAGACGAGTTCCGGCGTGAGGTGGGGAGATGGGTTCCGGCAGTGGAGAGATGGGTTCCGGCATTCAGAGGAAGGTGGGGAAATGGGTTCCGCGGCGTTGAAGCGTCGGGCGAGAGACCGACGAGGTAGGAGAGAGAGATGGGTGGCATTGAAGTGTCGGGCGAGAGACCTCCAGCGTGGAAGAGAGAGGCGACCCGGCGAGCCGTCGAGGTCGTCGAGATTCGAGCCGGCACCATCTCCCCTGAGCTCCGCTTGCTCTACCATAGCTTGCTCCACCTCAACCTCAGCGGCAACATATTCAAAGGACCGCTACCACCGGCGCTCTTCGACCCTCGTAGGAGGGAGGCCTACGCCACCGTGCTCCACTCCAACGATGCCTACGTCTGCGGCGCCATTGCTCTTGCCCAGAGCATCAAGAAAGCCGGCACCGACCGCGACCTCCTCCTCCTCCACAAGAAGTCCTTCCATGAAGACAAGCTGCAGGCCCTCACCGCCGCAGGCTGGAAGCTCCGGCTGGTGCAGGCCCTCACCACCGCAGGCTGCAAGACCCGGCTGGCTTTTGGGATGAGGAGCTGATCCCGTATCGCATCCCGATCGCGGCATTCGCTCGATCTGACGGAATGCCGCGATACATAAAATCCGGGATAAGGATCGTCAGATCCATCTCGGATTCCAGGACCCATTGCAAACCAAACACCTGGATTAATTGAATCCAGAATCCGCCCATTCCCTTATCCACCTAATCCGCCTCATACACTGGTTGCCAAACAGGCCCCTAGTGTCACAAGGTTCCAGCTGTGGTCACCCAAACGAACTGGACCCACACTGGTCTCCACTGCGAGCAGGAACAGACACTGCCTGGGCTGGACTCACTCCGACGGCCCCCAAAGGACAAGAACCGACACCGATTGCACCCACAACATCTGGCTCGAGGCCAACACGACCTCTATAATCATCAAGCAACATGTATTCAGGTCATCTAACCCTATCATCGAAAACGACTGAATACTACAAATCGAATCCTGGACCAAGCTATCTGCAACGGTCCTAGAGCTAGATCCGGACTACCCGAAAGCCCCGGATCGGCAACGCCCTACACAGATGCAACTAATGCACAACACAATACATGATATGCACATACGCAGGGTAATACAGTTAAACATGCAACAGTATGTGATGATATAAATAACAAGGTCTGGACGCGGCACCCTGCCGGCCCGGGGTGGTGAACAGGTAAATAAGGTCTAAGGACTGCTACAGTGGTACCCACACCAACTGTCAGTAGTCCACCACAACACCTGCACCGGGAAGTAGCCCCGCAAACAACAGCTCATAGATATCACAGATAAAGCTCTCGGTGCACGCCAACATGCAAGGCTAAGGAAAGCTGTAGGGCTACCCGCCCGTTTATTCTAAACATCCCGGGAGTCATCACTCCCCCGGTTCACCATTGCCCTAATAAGGGCTAACATGCTTAAACATATGTACAAGGTATAAAGCGGTAAGAAAAACCGACATACCAAGCCCCGCGGGCAAAAGCCATGAAAAATCCTCTCTGCTACTAAAGGATCGATCTTTTCCTAAGAAAAGATCGATCTTTTAAGTAACAGTGAGCTTCCCTCACTATCGAGCTAAGGAAGATCGATCCTTCCTCCCAGGAAGATCAATCTCTCTCGAGACAGAGGGCACCCTTCTCGTCGCGCCAAGAAAGATCGATCCTTCCTCCCAGGAAGATCGATCTTCCTCGCGACGTAGGGTAACCATGCTACCCAAGACCCATGATCGATCTTCTCCAAGCAGAGGATCGATCCTTCATCGGGCGCACCCTTCTAGAGGAAGGATCGATCCGGATGGGTTCTCCGGCGTACTTCCGGCGAGAAATACCGCCGGATGATACATCCAAACTTAACCAAACTCTGGGATCTGATAGATCAAGATCCCACGAGTCTAAAACCGATGAAATCACGGAAAACCAACATGCATATCTACAGATCTAAGCAAAAGAACATAATCAAACCGGAAAACTCCAAAAACCCAGAATAGATTGTAGGTAGGATCCCTACCTAAGCAAGAGCAGCTTCAATCCAAGCTGCTAGGCCTTAGATCTTCCTTAAACTCCTTCAAAATCGGTAGATTTGAGCTCCAGATCCACGGATTTCAAAAGGATGTAAGAAAATCCGCTGAGTCTGCTTTATAGGCGGACAAACCGACCTATGAGGGATCGATCTCTTCCTCCAAAGAGATTGATCTCTTATGACGAACTCGGCTTGACTTTCTGGCACAAGAAGATCGATCTCTTAGTTAGAGAGGATCGATCTTTTTTGTCCAAAAAGCTAGACTTGGGCAAGAACTCAAGCCCAAGCCCGGATCTTTCGATCCCGGGTCCTACTAACCATTCTAACCAAACATTACCACAAACATGGTCAGTGTGTGCACACGCGGGTGTGAAACAAGCCGACAAGATGCAATTTACCAAATTGCCCTCGCGGTCCACGACGAGCCACAGGAGTAGAGGGACGGGTCCTAACAGTTGCAGCATGCGGAAGAGAAGAGAGGAAGAAGATGACGTGGCGCTGGATGCTGACGTGGCGGAGAGAGGAAGTGACGGGGAGAGAGAAATTCCGGTGAAGGCGGTGTCAGCTGCGGAGAAGGTGACCGACGGGGAAGAAGGTGGATCTATGATGGATTTCGGGGTGGAATCTATATTATCTCTACTCCTATGATATTCTATCAACTATTCTTAACTAATCATAATTCTCTTCATCATTCATCCTTCATCATACAAACTACTGAGGTCCTTTTATAGAGACCTTGACAGAGTCCTAATCCAACTAGAAAACCCCCTTGCTTAATTAGCAAGTAATAAGGCTTTCAAACTCAACTCAACTTCCTAACTCAAATGGACTCTTAATTAATTCCTAACCATCAAATATTAATTAGGACTCAATAAAAGAATAATGATAAATTCTAATTAAATACACTAGTTTGAACTAGGGAAGTCCAAGTCAAACTAGGAAAGAGGTTGAACCAGTTTGGTTCATCTTCTGGATTCGGGTCCAGTTGGTCGAGTCGGATCAACTCGTATCATCCCCCCTTCCTTCAGAATTAGCCTTGTCCTCAAGGCCAAAGTCAAGTCAGGTAGGATGGCTCTATGTGGCTGGACCGAATCAACTTGCTTCTGTAGCTTTGGACTCGGTAGTGAGAAACCAGGTCGATCCCATGACGGATCCAGGGGTAGCAGGGGCAGTGCTGAAGGAGAATCTGGGGGTCGATCTGACTGCTCAGGTAGCTCCAAGAATAAGATATTCAATGGCTCTCCTGGATCATCCTCATCATGTCTCATCAGTAGTGTTGCCCATGACCATAGGATGGGATCTGATCTCCATGGTTTGATCAACTGTGCAGGGACTTCGCTTGAATCTGGGTCAAGCTGGCTTTGGTCCAATCTGAAGTGATGATGGCTGGACCACGCTTCTGCTGCACTAGTCTGGGCTTGAAATTGGTTGAACCAAGTTGAATATTCAGCTGTGTTGAGTCGTACTCTCCTGTCTGACATGGTTGGCTCTACCGGTGTCAATCTGGACTTGAGTCAGTTGAGCCAAACCGGTGTTACCATCATAGTCAGATCTGATCAGATTGAAGATGACATCTGAATAAGGAGGGTAGCTCCTTTGATGACTCATATCAACCTTCATATGCTTGATCAACGACTGAGGATGCATCGTGATCACTTGGATATGATCTGGATGGTCCTGATTGCTTGGGACTCTTTGATCAGGTTCAGATCGAGGATCGGAAGCACTGGATCAAAGATCACACTGACCAAACGGCTGGATCAAGTTGCAGTCTTGATCGGACGGCTGAGAAGCTGCCGAAGCTGGATCAATGGCAAGACAGGGTCGCCGGAGTGTGGCAATGGCACAGGAAGCTTCGCAGGGACATGGTGGTTCCATTCGTAAGGTTTGATCGATGGATTGGGCTGCGGATGCACTGGATCTGAAGGTGGCGATGGTGCTTGAGCTCGTCGGGAACAGGTACGGGAAGGTCTTGGGACCTTTCTCGTGAGGTCTGATCTTGGGATGAACCTCGAAATATGGTGGACTGGAGGAGGCCGGAACAGGGGCGTTCGCCGGAGTTGATTCCCGGCGATCCAGGCTTCCTTGGTGGTCGTGTTTGGCCACAGCGGCTTAGGTGAGGGACGTCGGTGCTTCCTCGATGGGTAGATAGGGAGGAAGACGTTGGACGGCGGCGTTGGGGTGGCGACTCGGGGTCGAGCCGACGGCGCGGATGACGAGCCGGAACGACGAAGGGTCGGCTCAGGGTGAGCCGGGCGTGGGTGAGGGTGGTGTGCCGATGGCGAGCCGCGGCTTGAGCCAGGGACGGGCCGAATCCAAGAAGGAGAGAGAAAACCAGGGGAAATTCTGGAAAAATAGGGAAAATTCTGGAAAAATCAGGAGAAGGTGGTAGAAAGTGTTCACCCTGGTCCGACGGAGTTGAACTCGGAGTTGCAATTGGAGTTGATACCAAGTTGATACGAGCGGACTACTCGTAATCCTCTCGTATCGGGTCTCTACTGCTCCAATCGATCAGAATCGCCCTGATCGGACTTGATTAAGTCACAATTGACCATCTACAGGAGATCTGCTCCATCTTCCTGCTAACACTATCAACTGGTTCAACTGGGCCTGCAGAATCTTGAAATGCTGCTCCCAACTCTCCTGGG
Source organism: Narthecium ossifragum (assembly GCA_963920575.1). Taxonomy (NCBI): domain Eukaryota; kingdom Viridiplantae; phylum Streptophyta; class Magnoliopsida; order Dioscoreales; family Nartheciaceae; genus Narthecium; species Narthecium ossifragum. The sequence goes on along the minus strand of OY986964.1, from coordinate 19,418,304 downwards.
GTACTCCGTATATGGTGGCGAAGTTTCCAGAAGGTTCTGAACCGCACAGTCGGTGGAACGGAGCTCTGATACCAAGTTGATACGAGCGGTCTACTCGTAATCCTCTCGTATCGGGTCTCTACTGCTCCAATCAATCAGAATTGGCCTGATCGAACTTGATTTGAGTCCAATTGGCTGAATCTGGCTTATCTGGTTCAGATCTGGCTGAGCCTGATTGGATAGGACTTGACTGGGGCAAGTCTGAGTTGATCTGGATCAGGTTGACCGGGTTGGATTGGGCAGGATTGGGCAGGATTGGACTTGACTCGGATTAAGTGGTTGAGCTGAATCAGGTTAGAGTTGGTTGAGCCAACTTGGTTGGGCTAAACCGGAGTTGATCCAAGGTTGTGGTTCGCCGGAGTAGATCGCCGGAGTAGGGGCGACGGCGGCGGTCGGGACCTTGGCAGGAGAAGTCGCGGGTTGATGGGAATGAGATCCACCGGAGTGGATTTGCGGGGGAAGGTCTAGATCGGCGGGATCGGGTGTGGCCGGAGATGGGTTTAGAGTAGATTGGCGTCGGGGACAACGGTGAGGCTCCGGAGTGGCTGGGGAAGGTTGGGATCGGGTATAGGGAAGGTCGGCTAGGGTTATAGAGTGGTTTGGGGGTGAGATCTAGGTAGGACATGGGTTAACGGCAATGGGAACGGAGGTCGGGTTGCCGGGGAAGACGCCGAGGGAGACGATGGAGGCGTAGGAGTGGCTTGGCGAGGTCATGGGCTACAGGGGAGGTCGAAGGTGGACTTTGGAGGTGACGGGGACGGCCGGAGAAGGCTGAGGGAAAGACGGCTGGCGGTAGGGTTGCAACACGCGGAAGAGAAGAGAGGAAGAAGATGGCGATGACGTGGCGCTGGATGCTGACGTGGCGCTGAGAGGAACTGACGGGGAGAGAGAAATTCCGGTGAAGGCGGTGCCGCCTGCGGAGAAGGTGACCGACGGGGAAGAAGGTGGATCTATGATGGATTTCGGGTGGAATCTACATTATCTCTACTCCTATGATATTCTATCAACTATTCTTAACTAATCATAATTCTCTTCATCATTCATCCTTCATCATACAAACTACTAATGTCCTTTTATATAGACCTTGACAGAGTCCTAATCTAACTAGAAAACCCCCTTGCTTAATTAGCAAGTAATAAGGCTTTCAAACTCTACTCAACTTCCTAACTCAAATGGACTCTTAATTAATTCCTAACAATCAAATATTAACTAGGACTCAATAAAAGAATAATGATAAATTCTAATTAAATACTCTAGTTTGAACTAGGGAAGTCTAAGTCAAACTAGGAAAAAGGCTGAACCAGTTTGGTTCTTCTTCTAGATTCGGGTCCAGTTGGTCGAGTCGGTTCGACTCGTATCATAATTTATCTTTTAGTATGATCACTTCTCTAGAACAAGTAAAGTTAAGCTAGTAAGAAATAATTCAACTAATATCATGATTGGTAGCAATCGATCACATCACAACTTTTTCTCCCCATATGGCATCATCAAAAAGTGAGGATGGGGCAAGAGAAAAATTTGGATCACTAATGGAGGCTTGATATAAAATCGATAAAAATATTCATGATACCAATGAAAGTAGGGGATATATTTAGATAAAAGAATTTAAACCCATTCGATTAAAGTAATCCCCAAACATAAGTTCATTTAACTCCCCCAAAGACAAACCATTCAAAAATTATTTTTAAAGTGAGATGCGATGAAACATTTCACGAAAAATATGACACAATCAGTGGCGGTCGACCTTCAGAAAGTTCACGGTTGACCGTCACTTTCAGAAAATGAATTTTGAAATTTAATTTAAAATAATTTTTGAATCAAAAACTCATGAAATTTTGCATACAAATGTAATTGAATATTTTGAGCTAAACCAAGTCATTAAACGTGGAATTCATGCATTTAATCAAATATATTTGCACAAGAGTGTATGTGTGTGAAGAACTCACATACCACTTATCTATTGCATGAAACCAATTGAAAAATTGAGGCAAATGGTGCATACAAGTCACAATTTCTCATAAAAGATGATTAAACTTCATTTCAAATCAGTAAACATTATAATGCAAAATATGACTATATGACCTCTTTTAAAATCAATCAAAATGCAAGATTTTAACTAAGATGAATTCTTTTCAAGAATTCATTTCAAATCAAGAAGAAAGACTTCATAAGGATTAGGAAATGTTTTTTTTTTTAACTTCTAAAGAGCAAATCACAAAATAAAATCACTACAACTATTGAAGATACCAAATGAAAATCGAGAAACAAGATTTCATAACTTATGCTTTGATCATCCACCATCAAGATATCACCTTTTTTTTTGAATTTGTCTTGACAATTGGATCTCAAGCATCCCTAACACAAATCATGTCTTGATTTTTGGTACCCAAATTTTTTTGGGTCCACTATCGTTAGTTCTTAACCTGTGTATATAAGATGTATGCTTTCGAATCCAAAAGGTGTTAGCACTTGCATTATTCATTAAATAGCAATTAGGAGCAATATGTCATGTTTTACAGCAATAGTGACAAGTTAGTACATTTGCAAATTTAGGAGGATGAGATGATACTTTAATAAAGCTTGTCTTTCTGAGATTATTCACCTTCCTAGGATTATCGCCAATTCTATTCTTGTTCAATGAACTACATTGGCTATCAATGATCTCATTAAGTATCATCTTACTCTTCAATAACATAGAAAGAGTAATTTTCAAATCATTATTTTTCAAGGGTGAGATCCCTTTTTGATTCTCTCAAATTGATAATTTCCTTCTACAAGTTATTTGAGTTATTTTGTAAAATGCCATGCTCACATTTGCAATCCTCAAGTTCTTTTCTAAGTGAGGCATGACCATCACTAGATGTGTCACACCCCGACCCAGAAAACTCATCCAGATCGGGGAGTGAGCAACCTAAACCTGATAAATCATCCATTGGCGTAAAAATTTTGACAGAGTCTCTTCTATAATTCATACACAAGGAACCTGTACAACTTCTATATTCCACAATAAATTTAAATACTTGGTCATGAGGGCAGAATTATTGTGAGGACCCGTCCCTCTACTCCTGTTGCTCGTCGTGGACCGCAAGGGCAATTTGGTAAATTGCGCCTTGTCAGCTAGTTTCACACCGGCGTGTGCACACACTGACCATGGTTGTGTTAATGTTTGGCTAGAATGGTTAGTGGGACCCGGGATCGAAAGATCCGTGCTTGGGCTTAAGTTTTAGCCTAAGTCTAGCTTTCTGCACCTAAGGGATCCGGAGAGGAGGAGCTCGAGAGAGGTGAGGTGGAGCTCGGAGAGGAGCGGCGGCCGGCGGCGACGACGGAGAAGATCCGGAGAGGAGGAGGTCGGCGCGATCGCGGGTAAGGGAGAAGAAGAGGGCTGCCGCGCGGGTAAGAGAGAAAGGAAGAGAGAGAAAAAAATAGGGTTTAGCAGCTTAAGTGGCTAAACCGACCAAGTCTAGCCAGTTTAATCGAACCGAGTCCGATTAAACCCCAAATTGCGATATCTTGATACGAGTCGATCCGACTTGACCAACTGGACCCGAACCCAGAAGAGGAACCAAGCTGGTTCAACCTCTTTCCTAGTTTGACTTGGACTTCCCTAGTTCAAACTAGAGTATTTAATTAGTCTTTATCATTAGTCTTTTATTGAGTCCTAGTTGATTGTTAGGAATTAATTAAGAGTCCCTTTGAGTTAGGAAGTTGAGTTAAGTCAGAAACCTTATTACTTGCTAATTAAGTAAGGGGGTTTTTCTAGTGGATTAGGACTCTATCAAGGTCTCTATAAAAGGACCTCAGTAGTTTGTATAATGAGGATGAATGATGAATGAAGAGTTATGAATTATTAGGAGTAGTTGATAAATTATCATAGGAGTAGAGATAATATAGCTTCCACCCGATATCTACCATAGATCCATCTTCTTCCTTGCTGGTCATCTTCTCCGCAGCCGGCACCGCCTCCACCAGTGTTTCTCTCTCCCCGTCACTTTCTCTCTCCGCCACATCAGCGACCCCACCGCCACGTCACCCGCTACTGTTCATCATCTCCTTCCTCTCTCTCCCGTGCCCTAACCCTAGCCTCACTGCCGTTCCCTCTCTGGCCACCCCCGTCGCCACCTAATCACTCCAACGTCTTCCCCTAAGCCTCACGACCCCGGCCATACCCTTCCCTCCGCCCTTCGTCCCCTCCGGCGCCGTTCCCCGGCAACCTTCACTTCACAGCCACCGTCCGCCGTCCGCCATACGACCCGATCTCATCCCTAAACCATGTTAAACCCTTCCTCTTCTCCTCACGACCCGATCCCGACCATCCCTGACCGTTCCTGGCCCCAGCCGAGCTCCTTCATCGTCCCCGACGCCGGTGAACCCAAACCCCCGCCGTCCATCCCCCAGATCCGGCCGATCCGCCACCCATCTCCCAGATCCACTCCGTTGGAACTCTTCCCCACCTCCAGGCGACGCTTCCTGCCACTACCCCGACTGTCGCCGCCGTCCCTACGCCGGCGATCTACTCCGACGAACCACAGCCCTTGGATCAACTCCGGTTCAGCCCAACCAAGTTGGCTCAACCAACTCTAATTGATTCAGACGAGCCAGTCAGTCCAATCCAGCCCAATCCAGCCACTTAGCCCAATTGAACCTGGTCAACCTGATCCAGATCAATTCAGACTTGAACCAGTCAAGTCTCATCCAATCAGGCTCAGCCAGATCCGATCCAGCTCAAGCCAGATCCGATCCAGCTAGCCAAATCAGCCAATTGGACTCAAATCAAGTCCGATCAGGCCGATTCTGATCGATTGGAGCAGTAGAGACCTATTACGAGAGGATCACGAGTAGACCGCTCGTAACATAGTAGCTTGGATTGAAGCTGCTATTGCATAGGTAGGGATCCTACCTACAATCTTCCGGGTTTTTGGAGTTTTTCCGGTTTGATTATGTTCTTATGCTTAGATCTGTTAAAATATATATTTGTTTTCCATGATTTCACCGGTTTTGGACTCGTGAGTTCTTGATCTACCAGATCCCAGAGTTTTGGGGGATTTGGTTGTATTTTCTGGCGGTATTCCAAGCCATCCGGTCTCCGGAGAACCCATTCGGATCGATCTCCCTTGAGGGAAGATCGATCTCTTCTGGGTCGTCACGCCCAGCCCGAGCAGGATCGATCCCTTGGCTGGAGAGAGATTGATCCTTGCCTGGGTTGAGGTGGCGGGTTCCATTTCATGAAGAAGATCGATCCTTCTGGTGGAGAAGATCGATCTCCTTCAGTTGACAGAGACGAGTTTCTCCCACGTGCTAAGAAGATCGATCCCCTTGGGAAGGGAGATCGATCTCTTAGTGGTTGAAGGGTGTTTTCAAGTTGATTTTGCCCGTGGGGCTTTGTATGACGGTTTTCTTTACTGTCTTATATCTGGTACATATGTTTAAGCATGTTAGCCCTATAATAGGGGCAGTGGTGAACCGGGGGAGTGATGACTCCCGGGATGTTTAGAATAAACGGGCGGGTATCCCTACAGCTTTCCCTAGCTTTGCATGCCGGCGTGCGCCGAGGGCTTTATCTGTGATATCTGTGAGCTGTTGTTTGCGGGGCTGCTTCCCAATGTAGGTGCTGTGCTGGACTGCTTAGCAGCTCCAGGACTCGATTTGTAGTATTCAGTTGATTTCGATGATAGGGTTAGATGACCTGAATACATGTAATTTGATGTTTAGAGGTCGTGTCGACTCCAAGTTGTATCTGAGGTGTAGCCGGAGTTCGGTGTTCTTGACTCTCGGGTCGAGGAGTGCCTACCCAGCGATGTCCTGGCCCGCCAAACAGTGTTTAGTGTCCTGTTGTGAGTCTACAGTGTTTTGGGCCTGCGTTCACGGACTTCCGGTAGGGTTATGGGACCCTTGTGTACACCTAGGATAGACTTGAGGGCGTGATAAGTCACTAATTATTCCTAATTAAACCCCTTAAATTACCTTTGTTAGGCCTAGAGTAGTTGTATTTAATAGTTTGTTAGTTGATTTCAGGTTTAATCATGCTTTGAGAAGAAATGCAGGAAATTCGGCCAAAATGACTAAATAGACTGCTTCGTCGACTGTTTGGAAATAAATCACCAGAAATGCTACACAATTCCAACTATTCTGAAATTCTTCGAGATGAAAGAAGACTTCAGGACCTACAACTTTCATGTAGGAGATTTTGAAGAAGATAAAGATATATAGTTGCTGGAAAACTGGTCCGTAGACGTTTAGGAGAATATTCGCCAAATATTCTAGATAAGTCCAAATAATGTCAAGTCTTTGGGACAGGTGAGAAGACTTCCTAATCTACATCTTCCATGTTGAGCACATTTCTAAATTCCGGACGAGTTGAACCCAATCGCGACCAGAAGAGGCTGTCAGAATTAAACCAGGAAATCCGAGTTGCACTAGAGGTCCAACTCAACTTAGCCATAACCCTAATTTCGGGAATACACCTATAAGAAGGTGTTGGCTGGCCGAAAATGAGCATCTTTTTGACAATCTTTGGAGGAGGAAGAAGAAGACAGAGAGGATGTGGATGGTGACAGCTTCCTATTCCAACCCGATGGCTTTCATCCAAAAGATGAGTTGCTAATTTTTGTATTTAAGATTATTCATGAAACCCTAGTGTAGTTTTGGTTTTCCTTTAGTTGGATTCTTGTGAACTTCTCGATGCATAATCTCATGAATATGGTTTTATTGTTAATAGAGTTGAGGGAACAGAGTTCCTTGACGTATTTTCAGTACTACATGATTTCTGTGATTGATTGTAGAGATTTATGAGATGGTTTTCATGAAGTTATTGGTTTGCCTTTGAGATAAGCTATGCTACGCGAAGATAGGTTGTGCCACGGTCATTAGGAGTAGTATAATTTAAGGTAATCGTAGGACCAAAGACAATCTATGCCAAGCAAAGATAGGTTATGCCGTTGGGAACATTAACTTTATTTTAGGGATTCATGTGAGCTTGTAGCCATATGATCCATAATGTTCAGAGAAGAAAACAAGATGATAACTAGAGAAGACTAATAATGAAACTAGGGCGGATTGAGTAATTCCTAAGTAACTACTCCATTGATTCAAATTGATCAACCTTTTATCTCTTTTATTTATTAGTTTAGATAACTTTATTCTATCTTTGATTCCTTTCCTTAGTTTTAGGGTTTCGAGAATTGATTTTCGTTTCCAACGTTTTCCCTGTTTTCCCTGTGGATCGACTCCCGACTTCACCGTTATTTCTACCTAGTAGTGTAGTGATTGAATAAGGATTATAAATTTATATTTGATTGAGTTTGCAACGTTTTAACGACAACGTTTGTAAGCGATCAGAGCGGCACTGTTGTGTTCCCTCCCTTGTGAGTGTTGTAGTGTAGTGTCCCTGCTGAGCTTAGTGCTCACTCCTACCCGGGTTGCGTTTTGCAGGTGCTGGCGCTAGCTCTTCTTCGGTCGCCCCTATCAGGGCGGTGTTTGGTGACGTGGCGGCGTCTGGCGATGCTTGAGGAGCGGCGTTGTGAGGACCCGTTCCTCCAACCCGGTCCGACCGCGTTGGATCGAGGGTCTGATTTTGTGGTTTGGCTCGGTTGACCTTTCTTTGCGATCGGTTGATCGCATCGCTGCTTTTGGACCCCAGGGGTAATTTGGTAAAATTACGCCCTAGTGGTCAGTTTCACACCTGCGTAGTGCACACACAGCCTTGATTGATTTATGTTATTGAATAGATCCAATAGGAGTGTTCGGGATCGACAGACCCGAACGAGACTGCGAAGAGATATGTTACGAGCGGTCTACTCGTGATCCTCTCGTAATGGGTCTCTACTGCTCCAATCGATCAGAATCGGCCTGATCGGACTTGATTTGAGTCCAATGGGCTGAAGCTGGATCGAATCTGGTTCAGCCTGATTGGATGGAACTTGACTGGGTCAAGTCTGGATTGGTTGATTGGCTCTTGGAATTGAATCTGGCTCGGATTGGGCTAAGTGGCTTGGCTGAAACGGCTAGGAGTGGGTTAAGTGGCTGAGCCAAATTAGATTGGGATGAACCAGCCTGGATCCAACGGCTGAGGATCGCCGGAGTGGATCGCCGGCGTAGGAGCGGCGACGGCGGTCAGGGTAGTGACAGGAAAGATCGCCTGGAGGTGGGGAAGAGATCCACCGGCTCGGATCTGGAAGATGGGTGGCGGATCGGCCGGATATGGGGGAGACGGCGGTGAAGGTTGGGTCGGCTGGCGTCGGGGACGACGAGGGAGGCTCCGGGAGTGGATGGGGACGTCGGAAAGAGGGTCGGGGGAGATAGGCGATGGATTTAGATGGGTCTGGAGGTGAGATCGGGGTTGATGGCGGCGGAGCTCGGAGGTAGGCTTGTCGGGGACGGCGCCGGAGATGGTGACGGAGGCGGTGAAGGTGGTGGCCGAGGTCGTGGGGCTTGGGAGAAGAGGATGGAGGCCTTTGTCGGTGACGGGGACGACCGGAGAGGGCTGGGCGAAGGTGAACGGCGGTAAGCTAGGATTCGGCACTCGGAAGAGAGAGGAGGCGATGAACAGTGGCTAGTGACGAGGAGAGAGAGTGCTGACGTGGCGCTGACGTGGAGGAGAGAGAAAGTGACGGGAGAGAGAGAAACACTGGTGGAGGCGGTGTCGGCTGCGGGGAAGATGACCGACGGGGAAGAAGGTGGATCTATGGTAGATATCTGGTGGAATCTACTTTACTTCTACTCCTATGATATTCTACTCCTATGATAACTTATCAACTACTCTTAATCATTCATCTCATGCATAACCTAATACAAACTACTAAGGTCCTTTTATAGAGACATTGACAGAGTCCTAATCCACTAGAAAAACCCCCTTACTTGATTAGCAAGTAATAAGGTTTCTGACTCAACTCAACTTCATAACTCAAAGGGACTCTTAATTAATTCCTAACAATCAACTAGGACTCAATAAAAGACTAATGATAAATACTAATTAAATACTCTAGTTTGAACTAGGGAAGTCCAAGTCAAACTAGGAAAGTGGTTGAACCAGCTTGGTTCCTCTTCTGGGTTCGGGTCCAGTTGGTCGAGTCGGATCGACTCGTATCACCCCCCCTTCCTTCAAAATTGGCCTTGCCCTCAAGGCCAGAGTCAGGTCAGGTAGGATGGCTCCATATGGCTGGACCGAATCAACTTGCTGCTGTAGTTCTGGACTCGGTGGGGGAGAAACCAGGTCGATCCCATGTCGGGTCCAGTGGTAGCAGTGGCAGTGATGGATGAGCTTCTGGCGGTCGATCTGACGGCTCAGGTAGCTCCAGGAATATGATCTTCAATGGCTCTCCTGGATCATCCTCATCATGTCCCATCAGTAGTGTTGCCCATGACCATAGAATGGGATCTGATCTCCATGGTCTGATCAACTGTGCAGGGACTTGGCTTGAATCTGGGTCAAGCTGACTTTGGTCCAATCTGAAGTGAAGATGGCTGGACCATGCTTCTGCTGCACTAGTCTGGACTAAAAGTTGGTTGAACCAAGTTGAATCTTCAGCTGTGCTGAGTCGTACTCTGGTCCAAACCTGTCTGACTTGGTTGGCTCTACCGGTGTTAATCTGGTCTTGAATCAGTTGAGCCAAACCGGTGTTACCATCATAATCAGATCTGACCAGATTGAAGGAGACATTGGAATAAGGAGGGTAGCTCCTTTGATGGCTCATATCAACCTTTGAATGCTTGATCAACGGCTGAGGATGCATCTGGATCACTTGGAGTTGATTTGGATGGTCCTGATTGCTGGGGACTCTTGGATCAGGTTCAGATCGAAGATCAGGCGGATCAAACGGCTGGATCAAGTTGCAGTCTTGATCGGACGGCTGAGAAGCTGCCGGAGCTGGATCAACGGCGAAACATGGTCGCCGGAGTGTGGCAATGGCACAGGAAGCTTCGCAGGGACGTGGGCGTTCCATCCGTACGGTTTGATCGACGGATAGGGCTTCGAGCACACCGGATCTGAAGGTGGCGGCGCGGTGGATGTCGTCGCCGGTGTTCGCCGGTGTTCTAGGCCGCGACGATGCTTGAGCTCGTCGGCAACAGGTACGGGGAGGTCTTGGGACCTTTCTCGTGAGATCTGATCTTGGGATCAACATCTGGATATGGTGGAGTGAAGGACAGCGGAACAGGGGCTTTCGCCGGAGTTGGGTTCCGTCGATCTGAGCTTCGAACGTGGTCGTGGTCGGCCACGGTGGCTTCGGGGAAGGCCGCCTATGCTTCCCCGGTGTATAGGTGGAGAGGACGGCGTCGCAGGGCGGCGTTGGGGTGGCGGCTCAGGGGCGAGCTGTCGGCGCGGATGGTGAGCCGGGACGAAGGGTGGTCGGCTCCAGAGCGAGCCGGGCGAAAGGTAAGGGATGAGCCGTGGCTCGAGCCAAACCGGGAGGAGAGAGAATATCCTGGGAAAAATCTGGAAAATTAGGTAAAATTCCAGGAAAATCATGGGAAGGTTCTAGAAGGTGTTCACCCGGATCTGGCGGAGTTAAACTCGGAGTTACAATGGGAGTTGCTTTCGGAGTTGTAATAGGAGTTGCAGCCGAAGTTGCAGACGGAGTCATAACCCGAGTTGGTTCGGGGTCAGATTCCGTAATCTAGATTGCAGCTGGAGTAGGGGTCTGGCTCGGAGTCTGAGTTACCGTTAACCACTTATTGGAGATATGCTCCCACTTCAGGCTGGTGCGCTCCAAGTTTCTGCTTTGGCGTTCCATCAAAGTTGAACATAGCTTCAACTGGCCCTGCATAATCTTGAATTGCTGCTCCAAACTTTCCTGGGGTACTCCGTACATGGTGGCGAAGTTTTCAGTAGGTTCTGAACCGCACAGTCGGTGGAACGGAGCTCTGATACCAAGTTGTTACGAGCGGTCTACTCGTGATCCTCTCGTAATGGGTCTCTACTGCTCCAATCGATCAGAATCGGCCTGATCGGACTTGATTTGAGTCCAATGTGCTGAAGCTGGATCGAATCTGGTTCAGCCTGATTGGATGGAACTTGACTGGGTCAAGTCTGGATTGGTTGATTGGCTCTTGGAATTGAATCTGGCTCGGATTGGGCTAAGTGGCTTGGCTGAAACGGCTAGGAGTGGGTTAAGTGGCTGAGCCAAATTAGATTGGGATGAACCAGCCTGGATCCAACGGCTGAGGATCGCCGGAGTGGATCGCCGGCGTAGGAGCGGCGACGGCGGTCGGGGGTAGTGACAGGAAAGATCGCCTGGAGGTGGGGAAGAGATCCACCGGCTCGGATCTGGAAGATGGGTGGCGGATCGGCCGGATCTGGGGGAGACGGCGGTGAAGGTTGGGTCGGCTGGCGTCTGGGATGACGAGGGAGGCTCCGGGAGTGGCTGGGGACGTCGGAAAGAGGGTCGGGGGAGATAGGCGATGGATTTAGATGGGTCTGGAGGTGAGATCGGGGTTGATGGCGGCGGAGCTCGGAGGTAGGCTTGTCGGGGACGGCGCCGGAGAGGGTGACGGAGGCGGTGAAGGTGGTGGCCGAGGTCGTGGGGCTTGGGAGAAGAGGATGGAGGCCTTTGTCGGCGACGGGGACGACCGGAGAGGGCTGGGCGAAGGTGAACGGCGGTAAGCTAGGGTTCGGCACGCGGAAGAGAGAGGAGGCGATGAACAGTGGCTAGTGACGAGGAGAGAGAGTGCTGACGTGGCGCTGACGTGGAAGAGAGAAAGTAACGGGAGAGAGAGAAACACTGGTGGAGGCGATGCCGGCTGCGGGGAAGATGACCGACAGGGAAGAAGGTGGATTTATGGTAGATATCTGGTGGAATCTACTTTACTTCTACTCCTATGATATTCTACTTCTATGATAACTTATCAACTACTCTTAATCATTCATCTCATGCATAACCTAATACAAACTACTAAGGTCCTTTTATAGAGACCTTGACAGAGTCCTAATCCACTAGAAAACCCCCTTGCTTGATTAGCAAGTAATAAGGTTTCTGACTCAACTCAACTTTCTAACTCAAAGGGACTCTTAATTAATTCCTAACAATCAACTAGGACTCAATAAAAGACTAATGATAAATACTAATTAAATACTCTAGTTTGAACTAGGGAAGTCCAAGTCAAACTAGGAAAGAGGTTGAACCAGCTTGGTTCCTCTTCTGGGTTCGGGTCCAGTTGGTCGAGTCGGATCGACTCGTATCAAGATATCGCAATTTGGGGTTTAATCGGACTCGGTTCGATTAAACTGGCTAGACTTGGTCGGTTTAGCCACTTAAGCTGCTAAACCCTATTTTTTTCTCTCTCTTCCTTTCTCTCTTACCCGCGCGGCAGCCCTCTTCTTCTCCCTTACCCGCGATCGCGCCGACCTCCTCCTCTCCGGATCTTCTCCGTCGTCGCCGCCGGCCGCCGCTCCTCTCCGAGCTCCACCTCACCTCTCTCGAGTTCCCTAGCTTCCTCTACTCCCAGATCCAACCCTCTTTCCTCCGTTTCCTCTCTCTCAAGCCCGCCCGTAGCCCTCTTCGTCGCCGATCTTCGAGCTCCGCCGGCGTTCCCTTGGAGTTCCTTCGCCGCCGTCGAGCTCCAACGCCCAGGATAGCGTCGGGAAGCTCAGATCCCATCTTCTCCAAGCTCTCAGGTAGGGGTTTTCTACCTGAAACCTTGATTCAGTCCTAGGGTGTGATTGTGGATTGAACCTTCCATTGTTTGATTGCTGTTTTCATGCTGTCCATGCTAGATTAGTTGCTTATTTCGGATTCATGGATTTCGGATTTTGTTTGAGAAGGTTTCATTCGGATTCTTTGTGGATTTCTCTTCTACCTTGTTTCCCTAGCTTAGATCCCAACTGACCAAGGTGTGATTGATCATTGATGTGGTTTTAATGGAGTTTTATCCCTCAGTTTTTTCGGATTTCGTTGATGCTCTGTTCTTGGATGAACAGCCGGATTCAAGCTCGATTTCTGAGCTTTGTGTGCATGATCTCGTTTGATCATCAAGATGAGAGTTGTAGATCTTCGGATTTACTTCCTATTGTCGCTGATTTCATAATTTTCGGAGTTTTCTACGATTTATGTGACTTTTCTTCGGATCTGCGACGAGACCGAAATTAGTGAATTGATTAGTGAATTCCGGGAAGATTAGCCATTAGATTAATCCAATTCTTGGGCTGCATGTTCCTAGTATGCTAATATACATTTTCCCATGTTTGATTTCCAATTCGACGTCGTTTGGACGTCGAATTGATAAGATTTCATCGCCTCTAACTAGGGTTTAATGTAGAAATCCAGGAGTTAGCTTGTTAGTGGATTCCTATGTTCTAATTAGTCCCTTGATGCATGCTTAGTAATTGATTGAAGCTTCATGCAAATTGATGTGGGTTTTATCCAGATTTTTGGAAGTTTTCCCCAGATTTTACCGAAGGTCAGTTTTTCTACGAGCTGAGCTGTTCTAGCTCAGATCTAGGCTCGTACGTGCATGATCTCGTTTGATTATCAAGATCAAAGTTGTACATCATCGAATCTACTTTCAATTGACACTTATTTCATAATTTTCGGATTTTCGTACGACTTATTATGAATTGTTCCGTGATCTGTGACGAAATCAATCTTTGACAGATTCGTGGGTTTTTGACAGCTACGTGTGTATCCATGCCTTTGCCATACTTAGATCCTCTCCTATTATGCTATGTATGGATTTCTATGGGTTGATATGTTACTATGTTTCATCCCCATGTATTGCTATGCTTAGTTCCCTTCTGCTACTTGAATATTAGGCTATCAATGATTGAATACCGGATTATGAGTTCAAATTCTTGTTCATGCCATGGTACATCTGATTAGCTTGATATTCCAATTGAAGTTAATGGTTATGCTTTGATTGTATCTGATTTTCCACTGGATGTCTGATATCCCCATGGAATGGACAACTCCTATAATGAGAATGCATCCGAATTCTAAGTAGAACCGCCCATGTCTTCTTCTGCAACATACCTTGTTATTTTATAGTGCTATATATTCTTTCCCTCTTTTAACTCCTGCACATCCTCATATCATGTTTAAAGCCTAGGGCCGGCGGTGCGCTCGTTTCTATTTATTTTGTGGGAATGGTAATAATGTGCGGGCCAGTGGTGCCCTGTGAATTGATTAACTTGGGGTGTACCCCATTGTACAATTTCTAGCTGACGGCGGTGCATGTCGTCGTAATGCCGAAATTTGGATTGAAACGTGATAAAACTGAAATAGCTTGTCTCCCTTTTATATCTTATATGCTAAATTGGACATGCTTGATGAGATGTCATGTAGAGACACCTAGGCCTAGTTGTTTGAATAGGCTCATGCATGATGATTGCATTACAGGCATTCAGGCTAGGTGGTAGGCGATGGATTCGATCGCCGATCCGGGGTTCTCGGGTAGCCCGGATCTAGCCCTAGGACCGGGGTTTGGGGTAGTCGAGTATTAGGACGTGATTGTCATCAATGATTATGTTTGATATTATTCGAGGATTATCAGTTAGTCGGACTGGAATATTGTTGTTAAGGTTTAGAGGTCGTGTTGTTTCTCCAAGGTCAAGTGCTAAGGATGGATGTCGATGCGTTCCCTGACATGTGTGTCCCCGTGAGAGATGGTATGACTGGGCAGGATGGTACCTGGACAGGAGCCCGCAGTCTTTGTTTCCTCTCGTTTGTTCTTGGGTAAGGGTGATCCCGCATGGTACTGTTCCCCTGTTGGTGCTTAGGGTGATCTTGGTAACATATTCAAGAGAGAGGTTCATGACGGGAGTCCTTGGGACATCGATAGGGTTATGGGACCCTTGGCATTCCTTAGACTTAGACGGAGAGACAACACAGTTGTTGTTTTCCTCCCTTCAGTGCGACGTAGAATAGCATAGAACCTTACTGAGCAAGCTTTGTTGCTCACTTCTACCTGGGCTGCATCGGCGATGCAGGTCGATGCAGTCCTTTCCTTTCAGGTGATCTTCTGGGCGTTGGCGCGCCATTCTCGAGGTGATCGTGGACTTGGAGTTTCGAGGAGTACTTGACGATCCTAGAGTTTTCCCTTTTGTTAATAATTGTACATCTGCAGTTTGATTGAATGTATAATTTCCCTCTTCGAGGATTTGATTATATGTATTAATTTATGTGATGAGGGTTGGTGGAATTATTGTATAAATAGATGCTGTACAAGAACCTGTGTCATTAAGTGAGATGATAATAGTAGAATTGTATTAATGTTGAATTTAGAATTGTTTTATTTATTGTTTTAAATTTGTGGTGAAATTGTAAACTGCACAGGGTTCAAATTGAGGGAAATATAGGGGAGACTCTCGCCGTTCGATTTTAGAAATGAGTTTAGGTCCCTCACGTCCCGCCCCGGATGGGTTTTCTGGGTCGGGGTGTGATAGGCGATCTCAGTTTTACCCTTTTGTTATAGATAGTCTCCTAAGGGAGTGTTAAATGTATAATTTCCCTGTTTTGAGGATTTGTATTATATCCAGTTCAGTATTTTGAGGTTTGTGATTGTTTGTATAATATAGAATGATTATGAATTGCAAGGGAGGGGAACCTACATCTACTGACAACCAACAGCGGAGACAGAAAACGATAAAATAAAGGGCGGAAGAAAAGTTAACATTAACAATAATAAAACAATAAATACATCAGAGTTATACAAAGTTTTACAACATTTATATATACAATTATCAAAAAGAAAATACATCTTCTGGAGTCTCCGCTAACGCACAACAAAAGCCCTCCTGGCCCTCAAACAAGGTCCGCTGGCGACGCGCTGCCGCAGGACGAACACCGGGGCCCACAGGAGGAGCGCTGGTACCTGTACCTACAACAATACGGTCCAGGTAGGAATGAGCCAAAGCTCAGCAGGGTTCTACTCTACGACACTCACAAGGAAGACGACTCCAACCGTACCAACTCTGTGCCAAGTACCGAGGCCTGCCAAGGACCCCATAAATCCCGTCAGTAACCCGAAGGGCACCTGTCCAAAATACGTCCTCCGACGGCCACAGGTCAGGGGTGGGCTTACTCCGACATTCCCTGACACCGGGTGGACAATGACGCTACCAGTAGGACACCCCTCTCCAAGCGGGATCTCCACACTTGGCGGAACAACCGTGGTTACGACAACCATCTCCCAGCACTCCAAGCACAGAGCCAATACGTCCCTAAACTCCAAATCAAGAGCTAAGTCCTACCAGGGATCCCACACACCCCATCAATACCCCCAGGGTTCCTGTCCATAGTACGTCCTCCGAGGCCACTGTTCAAGGATTGGGCTTACTCCGAAGATCCCATACACAGGGTGGACAATGACGATACCAGTAGGACACCCGTGCCGGGGTAACGGCGGCCAACACTTAGCTATTGAAACTGGAGTCCTAGGGACAACCCCAAACCCGTGACAAGCCTATCATGCCTATAATGCGCAAAGCAAGACAATAATAAAACAGTAAAGAAGGCAACTAATAACAACATAAACAAACATAGTAATAACGCTAACAGGTAGATACAAAGAAATAGAATAAACAGGCTGATAATTAACAATATTAACAGACAGATAATAACGCAGTAAAGCAGATAAGTAAAACAGTAAATCATGCAACAAACAAAACAGTATAAGCAAGCAAATAATATAATAATATAAACAAACATGGCAATAACCTTAATCATACCCTTTAAAGCGGTAATTGAACTATCATAGCAAGCCCCACGGGCAAAACCGCCAAAGCCACATGAATACGAAGCCCCGCGAACAAAACAGCCTCAAACAGGCATTCAGGCACCAGTTGGATCGATCCAACATATTTGGATCGATCCGATGATACGATGCACCTTCTCAAGGGCTTTCGTACCGGGTCTCTTGCCTTATCTCAGTTCTTCCTTAGCCAAATCTATAGCTAGGTCGAGAGATACCTTTAGGGTTTTAGGAGAAGGACCCTAGGTATTCGACGAGGAAGATGAAGACTAGAGGTAGGAGACGGTAGAGAAGAGGTTACCTTGCAGATCCTCTTGTGGTTGGCTGGTTACTCTTGGAGATCCACGCCAAGAGAGGTGGAAGAAGGGGGGCCGGCAGCCAAGGAGGACGCCGGGATGGGAGCGGTGGCTGGTAGCGGCGAACGGCGGTGGTGATGGTGGTAGCCGGCGGTGATGATAGTGGCGAAGGAGTGGACGACAGCGGAGAAGGAGACCGGTGATGGAGAAGGACTGGCTGTAGAGAGAGAGGAAGGTGGCTGGTGGATTATGAGGAAACTTGGTTACAGCTACTCCTATATTACTTCTACTCCTAGGATTTATCTCTACTAAATAATAACTCTCATAAATTTGTCCATGCATAATTACAAGCTATGGAGGTCCTTTTATAGAGGCCTCAAGAGAGTTCTACTACAACCTGAATACTACCTTGCTTTAATCAGCAAGTAACCAGACTTTCCTAATAAGACTCAATCTTATCTCAACTTCCTAATAACAAGGACTCATAATAGGAACTGATTTAAGCAAATCATAAACTGAACTCAATCTAGGAAACTGACTCAATCAAGATAACTACTAACTAGGAAATCATCTAAGTAAGCAAACCAGGTAGGAATAGGATTCCTTTGGCCGGCTGAGCTTAGAACGCCCAAAGGGACTTGGGTGCAGCCAACTCCTTGGCGTGGGCCCATCCAAGCAAGGACGTGGGTCCCTTCTTGGAATGGCTCGGTTCGACCTCGTATCATCCAACTTGTACTCGGATCGATCCAACTTGTCCTTGGATCGATCCGCTCAGGAAAACCCAGAAACATTCACAGCCGATCGATCCAATCTGCCCTTGGATCGATCCGACTAGCCTTGGGATCGATCCAACTCACCCTTGGATCGATCCGGCTAGGAAAACCAAGAAAAGCCATTCCTCAGGCACTGTTCCTGGGACAATTTGGATCGATCCAATTTCCACTAGTGAACAAGACGACCTAAGTGCATCCCGGATCGATCCGATATCTTCGGATCGATCCCAACCGGCCCTCCGGCCAGCTTTCGACGGCGATCTCAGCCGAAAAACTGAGCCAAACTTCACCAAACTTGGTGACCTGGTAGAGCCGACGCTCATGAAGCTACCCATAGCATCAAAACCAGAAAACAACGCCTATGCATGAAGACCTACACAAAACATCTCAAAAAAACCGGCGAGAACGACGATGAACAGGAAACCAATCCAGCGAATGCCGTAGGTAGGAACCCTACCTCACGAGAGCTGCTTCAATCCACGAAGCAGAGCCTAGGATCCTCCGATCTCCTTCCAAGAAAACGCTGGTGACGAGCTCGGACGCGACGAGATCGGGAAAAGAGAAGAGAAGAAGCCCGGCGTTCGTTCTTATACGGACGCTCAGTGCGATTCGGATCGATCCGAACTCCACCTCGGATCGATCCGAGTCCCACTGGCGGCAACTCTCCCTAGCGCGAGTCGGATCGATCCGAATTGGAGTTCGGATCGATCCAACCTGCGCTGGGAGGGAAAATTGGGCCCGGTTCAAGCCCAATTTCGGATCTCTCAATTCCGGGGTCCACCTAACCATCCTAATCAAACACATACATCAAAACAAGGCCTGTGTGTGCTCACGCGGGTGTGAAACAAACCAGCAAGGCGCAATTTTACCAAATTGCCCTTGCGGTCAACAACGATCCATAGGAATAGAGGAACGGGTCCTTACACAGGGAGTAGGATCAGGATTCTGTTGAGATTGAGCGTGGAATGGGTTAGTTTTATGTCTAGAACATTCGTGCATGCTCTCTTTGTGTTGTGTATGTCTTCCGCTTTATTGTTGTGCTGCTTGTTTTCGGTTTCAGATGAGTGGGAGCTCGAGGCCGACCTTCGGTTGTTGGTCGGGGTGGGGCACGACCTGGTCGACCCGCCCGACCAGACAGGGTAGCACCTGTCAGGGAGGCAGAGCTAGACGGATTGCACCATCACCAGCGGCGGTTTCGGTCGCGCAGGCGCAGGTCTTCCTCGTCGAGGAGACCCCTATTCCTATCGACGGGCAGGCCTCGGTAGCTATCATGATGGATTTCCAGCGGCTGAACCCGCCTAGGTTTAGCAGTGAGACTGGACATGTGAGGACCAGTCCCTCTACTCCTGTGACTCGTCGTGGACCGCAAGGGCAATTTGGTAAATTGCGCCTTGTCGGCTTGTTTCACACTTGCTTGTGCACACACTGACCATGTTTGTGGTAATGTTTGGCTAGAATGGTTAGTGGTACCCGGGATCGAAAGATCCGGGCTTAGGCTTAACTTTTAGCCCAACTCCAGCTTCCTGCGAGAGACGGATCGATCCTTCCTTGCTAGAGGGATCGATCGGTCTTTGCCAGGAACGCGGATCGTTGAGAAGGATCGATCGGTCTCTTGGGACGGATCGATCGTTCTCTTGGACGGATCGATCGGTCTCTTGGGACGGATCGATCGTTCTCTTGGACGGATCGATCGGTCTCCTTGGACGGATCGATCCTGCTTAGTCGGTTTGTTTGCCTACAAAACAAACGCAACCTTCTTCCTTGAATCTCTTTGGAAATCCGAGTTCTTGGGCTGAGAATTTCTGGATTTCGAAGAGGTTGTGGACGATCAAAGGCCTAGCAGCTGGGATTGAAGCTGCAATTGCTTAGGTAGGGATCCTACCTACATTTATTCCGGGTTTTTGGACGTTTTCCGGTTGTCTGTGTTTCCTTTGATTAGATCTTGTTGTATACATGTTAGATTGTAGTTTTTTCACCAGTTCTGGATTCGTGATCCTTCGTACCACAGATCCCAGGTTTTGGTGGGATTTGGTGGAGTTTTTCGATGGTATTTCTCGCCGTCGCTTTACCGGAGAACCCAACACGATCGATCCGTCTGTGAGATAGATCGATCCCTCCTTGTTGGTCATGCTGACCCGAGCAGGATCGATCGGTCTCGGGTGAGGACGATCGATCCCGGTGCCTTGGGTAGCATGGGATCCCTCTCGTCACGAGTAGGATCGATCATCCCTTGGGGGGAGGGATCTATCCTCCTCGGCACGACAGTGAGGATGTTCACTATCGCGAGTAGGATCGATCGTCCCTTGAGGGGACGGATCGATCTTACTCGGCACGATAGGAAGAGTTTCTTCTCTGCCTTTAGTAGGATCGATCGGCCCCTTGGGGGAGGGATCAATCCGACTATGACAGAGAGAGGAATTTATTTTGTTTTGCCCGCGGGGCTTTGCATGTATCGTTTTCCTTACTGTCTTATATCTTGTACATATACTTAAGCATGTTTGTCCCATATTAGGGGCAGTGGTGAACCGGGGAAGTGATGACTCCCGGGATGTTTAGAATAAACGGGCGAATAGCCCTACAGCTTTCCTTAGCCTCGCATGCCGGCGTGCGCCGAGGGCTTTATCTGTGATATATGTGAGCTGTTGTTTGGGGGCTGCTTCCCGATGCAGGTGTTGTGGTGGACTGCTGGCAGTTGGTGGTAGTACCACTGCAGCAGTCCCTAGACCTTATTTATCTGTTCACCACCCCGGGCCGGCAGGGTACCGTGCCCAGACCTTGTTATTTATATCATCACATATTGTTGCATGCTTACATTTTATTCCTGTGCATATTCATCGCATGCATTGTGTTGCGCATTAGTTGCATCTGTGTAGGGCGTTGCCGATCCGAGGTTTTCGGGTAGCCCGAATCTAGCTCTAGGACCGTTGCGGGTAGTTTGGTCCAGGTTTCGATTTGTAGTATTTAGTCGTTTTCGATGATAGGGTTAGTTTGACCTGAATACATGTTGTTTGAGGTTTAGAGGTCGTGTCGGCCTCGAGCTGAGTGTTGAGGTGTAGCTGGTGTCCTGTTCCCTGTCTCATGGGTAGAGGTAGTGCCTACTCAGCGGTGTTGGTTGCCCGCCTAGCAGTGTTGGTTTCCTGCTAGTGAGATGGCAGTGTTGGTCTGCCTCGCTGAGGGCGACCCAGTATGTGACCAGTCCGGCTAGAGAACATGACTGGAGTCTCCTTTCAGGGACACGTGGTGGGGTTATGGGACCCCTGTGTACACCCAACCTTTGCTTGAGGGCGACACTGTTGTGTTCCCTCCCTTGTGAGTGTCGTAGTGTAGTATTTATCCGGCATCTTTCGCCTCTGTTGAGCTTAGTGCTCACTCCTACCCGGGCTGCGTTTTGCAGGTGCTGGCGCTAGCTCTTCTTCGGTCGCCCCTACCATGCCGGTGTTTGGTGACGTGGCGGCGTCTGGCAGTACTTGAGGAGCGGCGATCTATGTTTTTACCCTTTTGTTATAGATAGTCTCCTACGGGAGTGATAAATGTATAATTTCCCTGTTTTGAGGACATGTATCTATTCTAATTCAGTCTTTGAGTTTGTAATATTTGTACAATACATGAGGATTATGATTTGCTAGGGTAACCACTACGATTAGAGGGAAACCTCGCCAAAATTTTCGTAGTAGGTTAGGTTTTGGTTCACGTCGCCCGCCCCGGTTGCGCCTACGCGGGTCGGGGCGCGACAACTTGGTATCAAAGCATAGGCTGTAGATCCCAGGGTGTAGGATCAGGATTCGGTTGAGATTGAGCATGGAATGGGTTAGTTCTATATCTGAACATCCGTGCATGCTCTCCTTGTGATGTATTATGTCTTTCGCTTTATTGTTGTGTTGTTTGCTTTGCCGTTCTGACGAGTGAATGCTCGTTTGTTGTTGGTGATCGCGCAGATGTCGGGAGCTCGAGGCCGACCTTCGGTTGTTGGTCGGGGTGGGGCACGACTTGGTTGACCCGCCCGACCAGACAGGGTAACACCTGTCAGGGAGGTCAGAGCTAGACGGACTACGCCATCACCAGCGACGGTTGCGGTCGCACAGGAGTAGGCCTTTCTCACCGAGGAGAGGGTTCTCCCTCCTGTCAACGGGCAGACCGCTGCGGCGGTCTTGTTGGACTTTCTGCAGCTGGACCCGTCTAGGTTCAGTGGTGGGTCAGCAGGTCCAGTGGCCAGGGCACGTCAGTTTGAGCAGGGGCTTCGATCAGAGATCAAGCGACGGACCAGTTCATACCGCTTCCAGGTGTACTCAACAGTTCTGGACTGCTGGGGCACTACCGTAGAGATTGTTCCTTGCGAGGAGCGCGGGGCGCTGTGTCATAGGGCAGTAGAGGCGGAGGGCCCAGTGCTTGGCAGGGGAGCAATGGTGGGCGCCGGTCAGGGGCTGGACCGAGCCGCTCCAGAGGTGGAGGCGGCCAGCGGGGGCATCTGTTTGCTCTTCCGGAGCGTGAGCAGCCGAACACCGTTCAGCAGTACCAGCAGCCGCAACAGTACCAGCAGGCAGCGGCAGAGCCATCCGTACCCAGAGGTAATCTTTTAGCTTTCTAGATCCTTAGTAGATGTGCTGATAGATACTGGGGCGTCTCACTCCTACATTGCTAGCATGTGCGTGACATCGCTAGGTTAGAGAGGAGTCGGCTAGAGGTGGCACAGTCTGTAGACTCACCGATCGACGGGGCAGTCAGGGTAGACCGGGTCTGCCGATC
This sequence comes from Narthecium ossifragum, assembly GCA_963920575.1. Lineage (NCBI taxonomy): Eukaryota > Viridiplantae > Streptophyta > Magnoliopsida > Dioscoreales > Nartheciaceae > Narthecium > Narthecium ossifragum. Next base: position 19,395,776 of record OY986964.1, on the reverse strand, counting down.
GTGTTCGTCAGAGGTTGGAGGCCTCCGGGTTTGTCTAGACCCGCGGGTACTAGACATGACTGGCTTTGACATGATACTCGGTATGGACTGGTTAGCAGCATACCGAGCTATCATCGACTGTGGTCGGCGGAGGGTGGTCGCTTGGACACCCGATGGGACACAGTTTGTGTTGTTGGGGGATCGGTTCACAGCCGATTCCTTTGCTTGTGGTGTGGGGAGGCGTGGCAGTGAGCTCTCAGCCTTGTTGGCCAGCCTGTCCTTGTCCGGTTCTGAGGGAGTGTAGCAGAGCAGTTTTCCCAGGATCGTGTGCGACGACACCGACGTGTTTCCCGAGGTGTTGCCAGGGCTTCCACCGCCCAGAGAGGTCGATTTTGAGATCGACCTAGTATCAGGTACCACACCGATCTCTCTCCCAGCTTTCAGGATGGCACCAGCAGAGCAGAGTGAGTTGAGGACCCAGCTAGACGAGCTTACTAGCAGAGGTTTCATCCGTCCCAGCATGTCTACCTGGGGGGCGCCAGTGTTGTTCGCAAAGAAGAAGGATGGTACCCTTCGACTTTGCATAGACTACAGGCAGCTCAACAGGGTGACGGTGAAGAACAGGTATCCGATGCTGAGGATCGACGACTTGTTTGACCAGCTACGAGGATCTTCAGTGTTCTCGAAGATCGACCTCCGCACCGGCTACCACTAGTTGAGGGTTCGGAATTGTGACATCCCGAAGACGGCATTCCGGACTCGGTATGGCCTGCACGAGTTCGTGGTGATGCCGTTTGGGCTGACGAACGCACCAGCAGCGTTCATGGATCTCATGCAGAGGATCTTCCGGGCCTTACTAGATGAGTTCGTGGTGGTGTTCGTCGACGACATTCTCATCTACTCTCGGTCAGAGGCGGAGCACGAGCGACACTTGGCGACAGTGTTGTAGCTACTTCGGGAGCATCGGCTTTATGCCAAGGCTTCCAAGTGCGAGTTCTGGCTTACACATGTGGGGTTCCTTGGACACGTGGTGTCAGCAGCAAGGATCTCAGTCGAACCCGCCAAAGTCGAGGCAGTGGTATAGTGGCAGAGACCGAGGACAGTGTTCGAGGTCCAAAGTTTCCTGGGCTTGGCGGGGTACTACAGACGGTTCGTGCGGGACTTCTCCAGAGTCGCCGGGTCGTTGACCAGACTGACCCAGAAGGTCGTCCCGTTCGTGTGGGATGATGCTTGTGAGCGAGCCTTCGTGGAGCTAAGGACCAGGTTGACCAGTGCACCGGTGCTGATCGTCCCCGAGCGAGGCGTTGGGTACAGTGTCTACTGCGACGCCAACGTTGAGGGTTTGGGGTGTGTCCTCATGCAGGAGGGCCACGCGGTTTCCTATGGTTCTCGCCAGCTGAAGAACCATGAGAGGAACTACCCGACCCATGACCAGGAGCTAGCAGCGGTGGTCTTCGCCCAGCGTCACTACCTCTATGGCGAGAAGTTTTCTGTCTTCTCGGACCATAAGAGCTTGATGCACGTTTTCACCCAACGTGACCTCAACTTGAGGCAGCGACGCTGGATGGAGCTACTGGAGGACTACGACTTCGAGTTGCATTACCATCCTGGTAAGGAAAATGTCGTAGCAGACGCGCTGAGCAGACAGGTGAGAGACACCAGAGCAGGAGTTGCAGGGTTGTCAGCGCGGCAGTGGCAGGCCCTAGAGACGGCGGGCCAGTTGGGGCTCGAGTTTGAGGATCGGGGATCCAGCAGCTTCCTCTACGCAGTGCAGAGTATGCCAGCAGTCCTAGCCAGAGTGTTAGAGGCACAACACAGTGACCCAGAGCTCGAGGAGTTACGCACAGCAGCGGGCACAGAGGGCGCAGGCGGAGACTGGGTAGTATCGCCAGACAGAGGGCTATGGTACCGAGGCAGAGTAGCAGTTCCAGCAGATCCAGTTCTTCGAGACGGCGTCCTACGAGAGTTCCACCACTCTCGCTTTGCAGTTCATCCCGGCGGCACCAAGATGTACCAGGATCTTTGGCGACAGTTCTGGTGGCGAGGGATGAAGAGGGCAGTGACGGAGTTCGTATCGCGCTGCCTTACCTGTCAGAAGGTCAAGGCAGAGCACCAGCGGACTCCGGGGTTACTTCAGCCGCTTCCACTAGCGGAGTGGAAGTGGGAGCACATCACGATGGACTTCGTGACCAGGCTACCGAGATCTCCTAGGGGGAATGACGCAATTTGGGTCATCGTTGATCGATTGACCAAATCGGCGCACTTCCTGCCTATGCGGACGACAGACTCGACTGACAGGTTGGGCAGTTTGTATGTCAGAGAGGTAGTCAGACTACACGGGGTCCCAGTTTCTATCGTGTCAGACCGTGACCCCAGGTTCACCAGCAGGTTATGGCGGGGCTTCCAGGAGGCAGTTGGCACACTTCTGACGTTCAGTATGACGTTTCATCCGCAGACAGACGGGCAGTCAGAGCGGACGATCCAGATCTTGGAGGACATGCTGGTGTCCTCGACGCAGGAGGCAGCTGGGAGGAGCACGTTCCCTTGGTGGAGTTCGCCTACAACAACAGCTACCAGTCCAGTCTTGGAGTAGCACCTTTCGAAGCGTTGTACGGTAGGCCGTGTCGTTCCCCAGTTTGCTGGACAGAGGTTGGAGAGGCTTCACTAACCGGTCCAGACATCGTCAGGAGGTCGTCAGAGAGGTTAGTGCAGATCAGGCAGAGGATTCTGACGGCTCAGAGCCGGCAGAGGCTTCTGACAGCTCAGAGCCGGCAGAAGAGCTTTGCAGATCAGAGGCGACGACCGCATGAGTTCGCAGTTGGCGACAGTGTGTTCCTATGGGCAGCACGGTACAGAGGGTCTGTCAGGTTTGGCAGCGGGGGCAAGTTGGCTCCGAGGTTCGTCGGGCTGTTTGAGATCTTAGAGAGGGTCGGCGAGGTAGCCTACCGCTTGGACCTTCCTCAGCACATGTCTCCTATGCACCCGACCTTTCACGTGTCGATGCTGAGGAAGTACCACCCCGACCCATCGCCTGTCATCAGAGTGGATGACATCGAGCTTGAGTCAGACGCGACGTTTGTCGAGTAGCCTGTTCGAGTACTTGACCGGAGGGATCAAGTCTTGCGGGGCAAGACGATTCCCTTGGTCAAGGTACTGTGGAGGCACAGAGGTGTGCCAACTGCCTTGTTCCCTTCTCAAGGAGATGACCTGGGAGCACGAGGCGCGCATGCGGCAGGAGTATCCGCACTTGTTCCCTTCTCAAGGTAACTTTTGTCATGTCTTCTAGTGTAGCTGTTTCTTTTGTTTCCGAGCCCTACCTTTATCGAATCTCGGGACGAGATTTCCTTTAAGGGTATTAGGATGTGAGGACCCGTCCCTCTACTCCTGTAGCTCGTCATGGACTGCAAGGGCAATTTGGTAAATTGCGCCTTGTCGGCTTGTTTCACACTCGCGTGTGCACACACTGACCATGTTTGTGGTAATGTTTGGCTAGAATGGTTAGTGGGACCCGGGATCGAAAGATCCAGGCTTGGGCTTAAGTTTTACCCCAAGTCAAGCTTCCCGCGAGAGACGGATCAATCCTTCCTTGCTAGAGGGATCGATCGGTCTATGCCAGGAACGCGGATCGTTGAGAAGGATCGATCGGTCTCTTGGGACGGATCGATCGTTCTCTTGGACGGATCGATCGGTCTCTTGGGATGGATCGATCGCTCTCTTGGACGGATCGATCGGTCTCCTTGGACGGATCGATCCTGCTTAGTCGGTTCGTTTGCCTATAAAACAAACGCAACCTTCTTCCTTGAATCTCTTTGGAAATCCGAGTTCTTGGGCTGAGAATTTCTGGATTTCAAAGAGGTTGTGGACGATCCAAGGCCTAGCAGCTGGGATTGAAGCTGCTATTGCTTAGATAGGGATCCTACCTACATTTATTCCGAGTTTTTGGAGGTTTTCTGGTTGTCTGTGTTTCCTTTGATTAGATCTTGTTGTATACATGTTAGATTGTAGTTTTTCCACCGGTTCTGGATTCGTGATCCTTTGTACCACTAGATCCCAGGTTTTGGTGGGATTTGGTGGAGTTTTCCGACGGTATTTCTCGTCGTCGGTTTACCGGAGAACCCGACGCGATCGATCCGTCTGTGAGATGGATTGATCCCTCCTTGTTGGTCATGCTGACCCGAGCAGGATCGATCGGTCTCGGGTGAGGACGATCGATCCCGGTGCCTTGGGTAGCATGGGATCCCTCTCGTCACGAGTAGGATCGATCGTCCCTTGGGGGGAGGGATCGATCCTCCTCGGCACGACAGTGAGGATGTTCACTATCTCGAGTAGGATCGATCGTCCCTTGAGGGGACGGATCGATCTTACTCGGCACGATAGGAAGAGTTTCTTCTCTGCCTTTAGTAGGATCGATCGGCCCCTTGGGGGAGGGATCAATCCGACTATGACAGAGAGAGGAATTTATTTTGTTTTGCCCGCGGGCCTTTGCATGTATCGTTTTCCTTACTGTGTTGTATCTTGTACATATACTTAAGCATGTTAGTCCCATATTAGGGGCAGTGGTGAACCGGGGAAGTGATGACTCCCGGGATGTTTAGAATAAACGGGCGAATAGCCCTACAGCTTTCCTTTGCCTCGCATGCCGGCGTGCGCCGAGGGCTTTATCTGTGATATATGTGAGCTGTTGTTTGGGGGCTGCTTCCCGATGCAGGTGTTGTGGTGGACTGCTGGCAGTTGGTGGTAGTACCACTGCAGCAGTCCCTAGACCTTATTTATCTGTTCACCACCCGGGCCGGCAGGGTGTCGTGCCCAGACCTTGTTATTTATATCATCACATATTGTTGCATGCTTACATGTTTATTCCTGTCCATGTTCATCCAATCCGGGGTTTTCGGGTAGCCCGGATCTAGCTTTAGGACCGTTGCAGGTAGCTTGGTCCAGGTTTCAATTTGTAGTATTCAGTCATTTTCGATGATAGGGTTAGTTTGACCTGAATACATGTTGTTTGTGGTTTAGAGGTCGTGTCGGCCTCGAGGTGAGTGTTGAGGTGTAGCCGGTGTCCGGTTCCCTGTCTCATGGGTAGAGGTAGTGCCTACTCAGCGGTGTTGGTTGCCCGTCTAGCAGTGTTGGTTTCCTGCTAGTGAGATGGCAGTGTTGGTCTGCCTCGCTGAGGGCGACCCAGTATGTGACCAGTCCGGCTAGAGAACATGACTGGAGTCTCCTTTCAGGGACACGCGGTGGGGTTATGGGACCCCTGTGTACACCCAACCTTTGTTTGAGGGCGACACTGTTGTGTTCCCTCCGGTATCTTTCGCCCCTGCTGAGCTTAGTGCTCACTCCTACCCGGGCTACGTTTTGCAGGTGCTGGCGCTAGCTCTTCTTCGGTCGCCCCTACTGGGCCGATGTTTGGTGACGTGGCGGCGTCTGGCGGTACTTGAGGAGCGGCGATCTATGTTTTTACCCTTTTGTTATAAGATAGTCTCCTACGGGAGTGATAAATGTATAATTTCTCTGTTTTGAGGACATGTATCTATTCTAGTTCAGTCTTTGAGTTTGTAATATTTGTATAATACATGAGGATTATGATTTGCTAGGGTAACCACTACGATTAGAGGGAAACCTCGCCAAAATTTCCGCAGTAGGTTAGGTTCCGGTTCACGTCCTTGACTGGTGGTGCACTGCCCAGCACACCAGTGGCGGAGAGGAGCCGACGTGGAAGGAGTTCAGGGCGTTGTTCTTGGACGTGTACTTCCCGGAGAGTACGCGTGACGCCCTGTCTCGTGAGTACCAGTCCCTTCTGCAGGGTACTCGCTCCGTTCAGTAGTATGCCACTCGGTTCACTCACTTGGTCCGTTTCGCAGGGGCAGTGTCAGCAGATCCAGTGGACAGGGCACGGCAGTTCGAGTGGGGTCTTCGTCCAGAGATCAGGCGCCAGACATGTTCCCATCGCTTTCAGACGCACTCAGCAGTCCTGAACTGCGACTTGGTAGTGGAGGCGCAGTTGCGAGACGAGAGGTGTCAGGCAGTTCCACCGGCATCCTCTACCAGCGCACCGCAGAGACCCTAGTTAAGAGGGGGATTTGGAGGAGGGCACCAGCGACATCAGCGACGCTTTCAGCAGCTGTCGCAGCGCCCGCAGCAGTTCCAGGCATAGTTGCCGAATCCGCTAGGCCAGTTTCTCCTGACGGCCGGGCCGTCTAAGCAGGCTCCGTCAGTGGGAGCCCAGGGTCAGCAGCCTGGTGGATCGTCAGATACTTATTTCCAGTGCGGGCAGCCGGGGCACTACCGTAGAGACTGTCCTTTGCGAGGAGGAGCGCGGGGCGCTATGCCGCAAGGCAGTAGAGGCAGAGGGTCCGGTGCCTGGCAGGGGAGCAGCGGGGGGGCGCGGACCAGGGGCTGGACCGAGCCGCTCCAGAGGTGGAGGCGCCCAGCGGGGGCGTGTGTTTGCTCTTCCGGAGAGTGAGCAGCCGGACACCGTGTAGATGTACCAACCGCTAGCGCAGTACCAGCAGTACCAGCAGAGCAGAGTGAGTTGAGGACCCAGCTAGACAAGCTTACCAGTAGAGGCTTCATCCATCCCAGCATGTCTCCCTGGGGGGCGCCAGTGTTGTTCGCAAAGAAGAAGGATGGTACCCTTCGAATTGGCATAGACTACAGGCGTCTCAATAGGGTGACAGTGAAGAACAGGTACCCGATGCCGAGGATCGACGACTTGTTTGACCAGTTGCGAGGATCTTCAGTGTTTTCGAAGATCGATCTCCACACCGGCTACCACCAGTTGAGGGTTCGGGGTTGCGACATCCCGAAGACGGCATTCCGGACTCAGTACGGTCTGTACGAGTTCATGGTGATGTCGTTTGGGCTGACGAACACACCAGTAGCGTTCATGGATCTCATACAGAGGATCTTCCGGCCTTTCCTAGACGATTTCGTGGTGGTGTTCGTCGACGACATTCTGATCTACTCCCGGTCAGAGGCGGGGCACGAGTGACACTTGGCGACAGTGTTGCAGCTACTTCGGGAGCATCGGCTTTATGCCAAGGCTACCAAGTGCGAGTTCTGGCTTGCACAGGTGGGGTTCCTTAGACACGTGGTGTCGGCAGCATGGATCTCAGTCGACCCCGCCAAGGTCGAGGCAGTAGTATAGTGGTAGAGACCGAGGACAGTGTTTGAGGTCTGCAGTTTCCTGGGCTTGGCGGGGTACTACAAGCGGTTCGTGCGGGACTTCTCCAGAGTTGCCGGACGGTTCACCAGACTGACACAGAAGGGCGTCCCGTTCGTGTGGGATGATGCTTGTGAGCGAGCCTTCGTCGAGCTGAGGACTAGGTTGACCAGTGCACCGGTGCTGATCGTCCCCGAGAGAGGCGTTGGTTACAGTGTCTACTGCGACGCCAGGGGTGAGGGTTTGGGGTGTGTCCTCATGCAGGAGAGCCATGCGGTTTCCTATGGTTCTCGCCAGCTAAAGAACCATGAGAGGAACTACCCTACCCATGACTTGGAGCTAGCGGCGGTGGTCTTCGCCCTGAAGACCTAGCGGCACTACCTCTATGGCGAGAAGTTTTCTGTCTTCTCTGACCATAAGAGCTTGAGGCACGTTTTCACCCAACGTGAGCTCAACCTGAGGCAGCGACGCTGGATGGAGCTACTGGAGGACTATGACTTCGAGTTGCATTACCATCCTGGTAAGGCAAACGTCATCGCAGACGCGCTGAGCAGACAGGTGAGAGACACCAGAGCAGCAGTTGCAGGGTTGGTAGCGTGGCAGTGGCTTGCTCTAGAGACGGTGGGCCAGTTGGGGCTCGAGTTTGAGGATCGAGGGTCCATCAGCTTCCTCTACGCAGTGCAGAGTATGCCAGCAGTCTTAGCCAGAGTGTTAGAGGCACAGCACAGTGACCCAGAGCTCGAGGAGTTACACACAGCAGCGGGCACACAGGGCGCAGACGGAGACTGGACAGTATCTCCAGACGGAGGGCTACGGTTCCGAGGCAGAGTAGCAGTTCCAGCAGATCCGGTTTTTCGAGACGATGTCCCACGAGAGTTCCACCACTCTCGCTTTGCAGTTCATCCCGGCGGCACCAAGATATACCAGGATCTTCGGCGACAGTTCTGGTGGCGCGGGATGAAGAGGGCAATGACGGAGTTCGTATCGCACTGCCTTACTTGTCAGAAGGTCAACACAGAGCACCAGCGGACTCCGGGGTTACTTCAGCCGCTTCCACTAGCTGAGTGGAAGTGGGAGCACATCACGATGGACTTCGTGACCGGGCTACCAAGATCTCCTAGGGGGAATGACGCGATTTGGGTCATCATTGATCGATTGACCAAATCGGCGCACTTCCTGCCTATGCGGACGACAGACTCGACGGACAAGTTGGGCAGTTTGTACGTCAGAGAGGTAGTCAGACTACACGGGGTTTTAGTTTCTATCGTGTCAGACCGTGACCCCAGGTTCACCAGCAGGTTCTGGCGGGGCTTTCAGGAGGCAGTTGGCACACTTCTGACGTTCAGTACGGCGTTTCATCCGCAGACAGACAGGCAGTCAGAGCGGACAATCCAGATCTTTGAGGACATGCTGAGAGCATGTGTCCTCGACGTCGGAGGCAGCTGGGAGGAGCACGTTCCCTTGGTGGAGTTCGCCAACAACAACAGCTACCAGTCCAGTCTTGGAGTAGCACATTTCGAGGCTTTGTACGGTAGGCCGTGTCATTCCCTGTTTGCTGGACAGAGGTTGGAGAGGCTTCACTCACCGGTCCAGACATCGTGAGGAGGTCGTCAGAGAGGTTAGTGCAGATCAGGCACAGGCTTCTGACGGCTCAGAGCCGGTAGAAGAGCTATGCAGATCAGAGGCGATGACCGCTTGAGTTCGCAGTTGGCGACAGTGTGTTCCTGCAGGTAGCACCGTACATAGGGTCTGTCAGGTTTGGCAGCGGGGGCAAGTTGGCTCCGAGGTTCATCGGACCATTTTAGATCCTAGAGAGGGTCAGCGAGGTAGCCTACCGCTTGGACCTTCCTCAGCACATGTCTGCTGTGCACCCGACTTTTCACGTGTCGATGCTGAGGAAGTACCACCCCGACCCATCGCATGTCATCGAGCTTGAGTCAGACGCGACGTTCGTTGAGCAGCCTGTTCGAGTACTTGACCGGAGGGATCAGGTCTTGCGGGGCAAGACGATTCCCTTGGTCAAGGTACTGTGGAGGCACAGAGGCGTCGAGGAGATGACCTAGGAGCGCGAGGCGCGCATGCGGCAAGAGTATACGCACTTGTTCCCTTCTCGAGGTAACTTTTATCCTGTCTTCTAGTGTAGCTGTTTCTTTTGTTTCCGAGCCCTACCTTTATCGAATCTCGGGACGAGATTTCGCTTAATGGTATTAGGATGTGAGGACCCGTCCCTCTACTCCTGTGGCTCGTCGTGGACTGCAAGGGCAATTTAGTAAATTGCGCCTTGTCGGCTAATTTCACACCCGCGTGGGCTCACACTGACCATGTTTGTGGTAATGTTTGGCTAGAATGGTTACTGGAACCCGGGATCGAAAGATCCGGGCTTGGGCTTAAGTTTTAGCCCAAGTCCAACTTCCTGTGAAAGACGGATCGATCCTTCCTTGCTAGAAGGATCGATCGGTCAATGCCAGGAAGTCGGATCGTTGAGAAGGATCGATCGTTCCTCTTGGGACGGATCGATCGCTCTCTTGGACGGATCGATCGTTCCCCTTGGACGGATCGATCACGCTTAAGTCGGTTCGTTTGTCTATATAACGGACGTAACCTTCTTCATTGAATCTCTTTTGAAATCCCAGTTCTTGAGCTGAGAGTTTCTAGATTTCGAAGAGGTTGTGGACGATCCAAGGCCTAGTAGCTGGGATTGAAGCTGCTATTGCATAGATAGGGATCCTACCTACATTTCTTCCGGATTTTTGGAAGTTTTTCCGGTTGTCTGTGATCTTTTGCTTAGATCTTGATATACACTTGTTAGATTGTAGTATTTTCGCCGGTTTTGGACTTGTGGTCCTTCGTACCAGTAGATCCCATGTTTTGGTGGGATTTGGTAAAGTTTTTCGACGGTATTTCTCGCCGGAGGGTTGCCGGAGAACCCATCGCGATCGATCCTTCCTTGTTGGTCATGCTGAACTCGAGCAGGATCGATCATTCTCGGGTGAGAAGGATCGATCCTTGTGCCTTGGGTAGTATGGGATCTTCCCCGTCGCGAGTAGGATCGATCGTCCCTTCGGGGGAAGGATCGATCCTCCTCGGCACGGCAGTGAGGATGTTCCCTATCATGAGTAGGATCAATCGACCCTTGGAGGGACGGATCGATCTTACTCGGCACGATATGGAGAGATTGTTCTCTGCCGTTAGTAGGATCGATCGGCCCTTAGGGAGAAGGATCGATCCGTCTACGGAAGAGAGAGAGATTTCTTCCTGGTTTTGCTCGCGGGGCTTTGCATGTACCGTTTTCTTTACTGTCTTATACATGTTACATATGTTTAAGCATGTTAGCCCCATATTAGGGGCAGTGGTGAACCGGGGAAGTGATTACTCCCGGAATGTTTAGAATAAACGGGCGGGTAGCCCTATAGCTTTCCCTAGCCTTGCATGCCGGCGTGCGCCGAGGGCTTTATCTGTGATATCTATGAGCTGTTGTTTGCGGGGCTGCTTCCCGGTGCAGGTGTTGTGGTGGACTGCTCACAGTTGGTGGTGGTACCACTGTAGCAGCTCCTAGACCTTACTTACATGTTTACCACCCCGGGCCGGCAGGGTGCCGTGCCCTGACCTTGTATGATATACATCACATTTTGTTGCATGTTTATCTGTATATTCTTGCGTGTGCTCATAAGCATGCATTACTTTGTGCATTAGTTGCATCTGTGTAGGGCGCTGGCGATGGGTTGATCGCCGATCAGGGGCATTCGGGTAGTCCGGATCTAGCTCTAGGACCGTTGCGGGTAGCTTCGTCCAGGACTCGATTTGTAGTATTCAGTCATTTTCGATGATAGGGATAGATGACCTGAATACATGTGGTTTGATGTTTAGAGGTCGTGTCGACTCCAAGTTGTATCTGAGGTGTAGCCGGAGTTCGCTGTTCTTGACTCTTAGGTTGATGAGTGCCTACCCAGCGGTGTCCTGGCCCGCCAAACAGTGTTCAGTGTCCTATTGTGAGTCTGCAGTGTTTTGGGCTTGCGTTCACGGACTTCTGGTAGGGTTATGGGACCCTTGTATACACCTAGGATAGACTTGGGGGCGACACTATTGTGTTCCCTCCCTTGTGAGTGTCGTAGTGTAGTGTCCCTGCTGAGCTTAGTGCTCACTCCTACCCGGGCTGCGTTTTGCAGGTGCTGGCGCTAGCTCTTCTTCGGTCGCCCCTATCGGGCCGGTGTTTGGTGACGTGGCGGCGTTTGGCGGTGCTTGAGTAGCGGCGATATCAGTTTTACCCTTTTGTTATAGATAGTCTCCTACGGGAGTGTTAAATGTATAATTTCCCTGTTTTGAGGATTTGTATTATATTCAGTTCAGTGTTTTGAGGTTTGTGATTGTTTGTATAATACAGGATGATTATGAATTGCTAGGGAGACCACTACGATTAGAGGGAAACCTCGCCAAATTTTTCGCAGTAGGTTAGGTTCCGGTTCGCGTCGCCCGGCTCGGTTGGGCCTACGCGGGTCGGGGCGCGACATGAGGTGTAGCCGGAGTTTGGTGTTCTTAACTCTTTCGTCGAGGAGTGCATACCCAGCGGTGTCCTGGCCCGCCAAACAGTGTTCAGTGTCCTGTTGTGAGTTTGCAGTGTTTTGGATCTGCTTTCACGGACTTTCGGTAGGGTTATGGGACCCTTGTATACACCTAGGATAAACTTGGGGGTGGCACTGTTGTGTTTCCTCCCTTGTGAGTGTCGTAGTATAGTGTCCCTGCTGAGCTTAGTGCTCACTCCTACCCGGGCTGCGTTTTGCAGGTGCTGGCGCTAGCTCTTCTTCGGTCGCCCCTACCGGGCCGGTGCTTGAGGAGCGGGGATCTCAGTTTTACCCTTTTATTATAGATAGTCTCCTACGGGAGTGTTAAATGTATAATTTCTTTGTTTTGAGATTTGTATTATATCCAGTTCAGTGTTTTGAGGTTTGTGATTGTTTGTATAATACAGGATGATTTGCTAGGAAGACCACTACGATTAGAGGGAAACCTCGCCAAAATTTCTGCTGTAGGTTAGGTTTCGGTTCGCGTTGCCCGGCCCGGTTGGGCCTACGCGGGTCAGGGCGCGACAATTATAGATTCACAACTACTATCATTCTTACAACCCAATTTAAACATTTAAACAAACATTATTCCTTAGTAATATCAAATTTTAAAGTTATACAATTGTTCTCAAATACGAAACAATAGTCTCCAATATTTAACTTCATCAAATAAAAATAAAATACTGAATGGAAGCCCTCAATCAGCCAACAACCTCAAAGTCCACCTGAAGTAGAAGCGCCTCCAAGAACTGATCCGCCTGGGACTACTGAAGTGGAAGGAGCGACGCCTGCACCTGCAAAACGCAACCCGGGTAGGGTGAGCATAAAGCCCAGTAGGGTTCACTCAAGGAAAGGGAACTGCAAAAGTATCGGGTCTCATCACGGGTCAAGAGGACTCTCTCTACGTCCACGGCCTACTCCAAGGTACGGACACAGGGTTGGTAACTCCTGTACCAACCGCCGCCCCTATTCCCAAGGGTCACCACCCCATCGGTGAAGCAAGACGGTGAGCACAACGGGCTAGGATACAGTGCGAATGTATCGACGCTACCTCGCCGCCTACCACGTCCTCATCCACCATGCACGGGGAAACATAACAGTAGAGGTAGGACACAATATGGTACGTAAGCCCTACAGAGCACACCGTTCTGAAACCACGACACGACCTCTACACCTCAATATCATCATTGAAATGAGTATATCTAGGTTGTAACCTCGATCAACACAAGATCATAACCACACAATCTCACCCTAGTCCTCCTACCCATACCTCAGTCCTAGAGCTAGATCCGAGCTACCCGAGCCCTCGGATCGGCGATCGAACCCCATTGCCCTCACCTAGCCTTTATGATTCTAATGCATACAACGTGCATGAGCCTAATCAAACAACTAGTCATGTGTGTCTCCACATGTCAATTCATCAATCACATGTCCAACAAGGTACAATATAGCTATAGGGTAAGTTTAGCATTCAAGAGTAAACAAAGCTAAGCACAACATTCACATGTCCCAATCATGCATAATCATTCAACATATATAAAAGGACACACCTTCAGCCCAATTAGATCTAACATTCCCAAGGGCATCACTCCCTTGGTTAATCCCACAAAGGAAATAGAAACGGGCACACCTCCGGCCCTAGGCATGAATAAGGTACAAGAGGGCGCAAATGGATAATTAGCAAGTGATCATAAGCACGTTGGCATTAACACTAAGTCACAGGATTTGTATAGAGGAAGGAACATGCTACTCTATTATACAATTGACATGCTTGCAATACTTATATACCAAACTCATAGAGAATTGGAGCAACGATCAATCAGCAGCCTGACATTTGGCAACAACCATAGAGCACTTCCATAATGACCTAAGATCACTCAATGGGAAGAAGAGGAAAGGGAAGGGGAAAAATCTCAACCACCAACGAAGCCAACCTTCAGCGAAGACCCACAAGTATGCAACATAGCTCTCATCTCTAGGGTGAAGCATCAACTGGAAGGGAACTGAGAGTCCCGCCAATCGATCCTACATCCCCCTCAAGCAGTTCGTGGCAGCTAGGGACAAACCGGACAACAAAACACATGGGAGAGGAAGAACACCAATGAATTCCGGAAAACAGAGCCGAAGCCTAAGTCTCAGGCCAACTCCATCGTATTCAACCAAACCGGAAACAGGGAGAGGAATCCAACAACAAACACCAGAAGACCCAATGGGATTCAGGAAACTCGAGTATACGGCCAACCAAGAACAGGGGAAAGAAAAGGATGCTCAAGGAGGGAAAATCGCATCAAAACTCGACAAACCAGCGAGAAGGGAAGCAAACCTCATCAAAGAAATCACTACTAACAACTAGATCTAAGCGACGACATGCTATAAGAAGGGAACGATATCCACAGAGAAGTCACGGACGCAACAGAGAAAACACAAGAATAGCAGAGCATCGCTATCCTATACTAGCATGCAACAATCCACATCCTAAAGGCCTAATTGAGGATTAGGGTTGGAATCCCTACCTCTGGGCGTCGAGGTCACGTCCTGCCCCTTCTTCTCCGGCCGCGGTTGCTGTCCCCGAGCTCGCCGTCAGCCGTACGTCGCCGCCCCCTCTCTCCTCGGGTCGTGGGTCGCCTCCAGTCGTGGTCGCAGAGCTCACCTAGGCCTCCGCCGTCGCCATGGACGCCGCCTCTCGCTCCTCGGTCGGCCGCCGCTCTCTTCTCCCTCCAGTCGAGTCGCCGCTCTCCCCTCTCTCTCTCTCTCTCTCTCTCTCTCTCTCTCTCTCTCGTATCGGGCGGAATAGTGCCCTAATGAGGGTTATTAAGTGAGTGGAGATTAAACTCTCCTAACCACTTGATTAGCCAGAGTTAATCACGGCCGCTCAAAAATCTCGGTCTTCACGATCGGATTCCGATCTTCAGATCTAAAGCACTCCTACGGGTCTAATCAAGCACATACATCATCACACGGCTGTGTGTGCGCTACGCATGTGTGAAACCAACCCACATGGCGCAATTTGACCGATTTGCCCTGCGGTCGCAAAGAGGTAATGCGATCAGCCGATCGCGTTCGACGCGGGAACAAGCCAAGAAGGGATCGCCCCTCGACCGACGTGGTCGAGTCGGGTCAGAGGAACGGGTCCTCACAAGATGTCTTACCCATCAAGCATTTGTTCTCATTTTCCAATAAGTCAATCCTATACATGGCATCTAGTTTTTCTTGTTCTAGCTTCCTCAAGTCCTTACATGAAGCATAATATTTTTTTTTAAGGAACTTGAAATCTTTAGCTAAGGAATGATAAGCTTCAAAAAGTTCATCAAAGGCTAGCTCATTGTTTACCTCATGATCTTCTTCCTCATCCCCGATGGCCATTAGACAAATATTTGTTGATACGAGTCGATCCGACTCGACCAACTGGACCCGAACCAAGAAGAGGAACCAAGCTGGTTCAACCTCTTTCCTAGTTTGACTTGGACTTCCCTAGTTCAAACTAGAGTATTTAATTAGTATTTATCATTAGTCTTTTATTGAGTCCTAGTTGATTGTTAGGAATTAATTAAGAGTCCCTTTGAGTTAGGAAGTTGAGTTGAGTCAGAAACCTTATTACTTGCTAATCAAGCAAGGGGGTTTTTCTAGTGGATTAGGACTCTGTCAAGGTCTTTATAAAAGGACCTTAGTAGTTTGTATTAGGTTATGCATGATGATGAATGAATTATGAGTAGTTGATAAATTATCATAGGAGTAGAAGTAAAGTAGATTCCACCCGATATCCACCATAGATCCATCTTCTTCCCCGTCGGTCATCTTCTCCGCAGCCGGCACCGCCTCCACCAGTGTTTCTCTTTCTCCCCGTCACTTTCTCTCTCCTCCACGTCATCTGCCACATCAGCATCATCACTGTTCACCTTCTTCCTCCTCTAGAAACCCTAGCCTAGACCCGACCTCCTCCTCTACCTCGCTCTCCGGTCACCCCCGCCACTGTCCAAGGCCTCCACCCACTTCCTTGAGAACCCACGACCTCGATCCACGCCACAGCCGCTGTCTCCCTCGACTCCGGTGAACCCCCACGGCAACCCAACACCTCAGCCGTTCCACCTCTAAACCCCGCCAGCGATTCTTCAGATCCGCCGCCCCTATCGCACCTCGGTCCAATCCGGACCGTTGGATAGCTTCCCCTCCGTCAGGCGACCCTACCGCCGGTATCTCGACCATCGGAACCCCGTCCACGCCGGAGATCCATCACCGGCGGTTTCCCTCCATCGGATCCATCCAACCAGCCAAACCAAGTTGACTCAGTCAACTTGACCCGGTCAACTTCCCTTCTTACTCAATTGGTCCAGACTTGATTCAATCAGCCCAGTCCACTTAAACCAACCTGATTCAGCTAGCCTAGACTAATTCAATCCAGCCACTTAGCCCACTTAATTGGTTCAGCCGAGCCACTTAGTCTGGATCCAGCCCAATCCAACTTGATCAGCTTGATCCAGATTACTTCAGACTTGACCCAGTCAAGTCCCATCCAATCAGCTTCAGCCAGATCCGATCTAGCTATCCAGATTCAGTCCATTGGACTCAAATCAAGTCCGATCAGGCCGATTCTGATCGATTGGAGCAGTAGAGACTCATTACGAGAGGATCACGAGTAGACCGCTCGTAACATTTGTCTTTTCTTGCTCTTTTTAATTAGAGGAGGAATCCATATCGCTTTCACTCCAAGTTGCCATCATGCCTTTCTTTTTCTTGAAACTCTTCTTTGTTGGCTTCTTGAGTTGAGGGCAATCGGACTTGTAGTGTCCGGGTTTTCTACACTCATAACATATAATGTCATTTGAATTAGATGAGGTAGAGATTGATTTTTTACCTTCGGAGGTTTTCTTCTTGAAATTGTTCTTTCCTCCTTCGCGTTTGAGCATCCTTTTGATTTTTCTTTTAATTGATGCCAATTCCTCATCACTTAAATATGATTCTTCATCACTTGAACTTGATGAATCTTGGTACGATGACTTGAATGCAACCGATTTGTCTTTCTTCACTCCTTTATCGTTGCTCTTCTTCAAGTTCATCTCATAGGTCATGAGTGAACCTATGAGCGCATCAAGTGATAACTTGGAAAGGTCTTTGGCTTCTTCAATCGCCGTCACCTTGGGATCCCATGCTTTAGGTAGACACCTAAGTATCTTTCTTACAATTACATCATTAGCATAAGATTTGCCAAGAGATTGAAGCACAATTAAAATATGATACGAGGTCGAACCGAGCCATTCCAAGAAGGGTCCCACGTCCTTGCTTGGATGGGCCCATGCCAAGGAGTTGGCTGCACCCAAGTCCCTTTGGGCGTTCTAAGCTCAGCCGGCCAAAGGAATCCTATTCCTAGCTGGTTTGCTTACTTAGATGATTTCCTAGTTAGTAGTTATCTTGATTGAGTTAGTTTCCTAGTTTGAGTTCAGTTTATGATTTGCTTTATTAGTTCCTATTAAGAGTCCTAGTAATCAGGAAGTTTGAGTTATGATTGAGTTTTAGTAGGAAAGTATGGTTACTTGCTGATTAAAGCAAGGTAGTTCTTTAGTTGGAGTAGAACTCTCTTGAGGCCTCTATAAAAGGACCTCTATAGCTTGTATTAGGTCATGGACGAATTTATGAGAGTAATTATTTAGTAGAGATAAATCTTAGGAGTAGAAGTAATATAGGAGTAGCTGTAACCCTAGTTTCCACAGAAATCCACCAGCCACCTTCATCTCTCTCCTGCCGGATTCTTTCTCCACCAGCCGGCCACCATCCATTGCCGTCCACCGCTGCCATCTACAGTGCATGTCCCCATCACCGGCGTCCCCTTGGCTGTCGTGCTTCCCTCCACCACGTTCTCCAAGGCTTGGATCTCCAAGAGAAGCCAGCCAACCCTAGAGGAGCTGCAAGGTATCCCTCTTCTCATCCGTCTCCTCCTCTAGTCTTCGTCTTCCTCGTCGAATACCTAGGGTCCTTCTCCTAAAACCCTAAAGGTATCTCTCGACCTAGCCATAGATTTGGCTAAAGAGGATCTGAGATAAGGCAAGAGACCCGGTACGAAAGCCCTTGAGAAGGTGCATCGTATCAACTTGGCATCAGAGCTCTTTCCTCTTACCTGTGTCGTCCAGAATCCTTCCGAAGGAGTCCACATGGCAGGAAGGGTACCTGGCCAAAACCCTAGTTATACCGTGAATTGCTCAAACCCTACACGGATCACTGTTCATCCGACCAGACCTACTCCTATACCTGGTCGAATCCCTCTTCCACATCATTATCCTTTACCTCCATCATCATCCCTACACCCTAACCTTACCCAACCTCCACCCTATGCAGCCTACAACCCAATTCTTCCACAAGCCTACTATTACCCACCTCACATCCAACCTGCCTATGAACCGAGCCAGTATCCAAACCTTGAGCCCTCTATCCATCCCTCACCCATACCTGGCCCCACTACCCTTTCTCCGCCACCATACCAGCAGCCTATGCCACCTCCCTACGCACCATACAACCCTAGTCTTCCCTACAATCCATCACCACCGTATCAACCATTACCTACTCCCTACAACCAACCCAAACCTACAAACACCAATGGCTATTTGAGTACAACTTGGACTTCGAATCCTACTGGAACTAGGATTACAAATCCTGCTCCAACTAGGAATCTGAGTCAAACTCAGAGTACGACTTGGACTCAAAATCCTACTGGAACTAGGATTACAAATCCTACTCCAACTAGGAATCCTAGTCAAACTTGGAGTACTGCTTACCCCTACCGTTGAACAATGGAAGGAAGTTGTACAAAGTTGGAGCCATCTACCTTACCCTTCTGTAGAACAGTGGGAAGCAATGATCAAACGATATTCTCCTACGAATCTGTCAAACCCTAGCAGAGTTCAGATTTCCAGAGAAAATCCCATTCTAGCTACAACTTGGGTTGCAAAACCTAAACCTAGCTCTACCTGGATTAGGACTCCTCATACTCCACCTACCCCCGAGTTTCCCCTTGATCCAACCCATGAACAACACTCGCTGCCCCCTTACCCAACCACACCACATCCCAGCCCTGTCAACATCCATGAAGCTGCAGCCACCGACCTCACCTTTGTTGAAGAACTCCCCACACCATGTAACCTCCACCAAAGTCCCCCTCAAAGCCACCCAACCTCTCCACCCATAGCCATTCCATGTACAAGCCTGCTGGCTCCCAACTGCATCTTTCCCCACTCCGGCAGCAATCCCCAAGGTAATCCCTGCCTACCTGCCCCTGATCCTACCATAACCTCCTTCCATGGCCCACTGAAGGATCTCTCAAGCCACCAAAGACCGTCCCCTAAACCTCCTGACCCTTCCCGTATCCTTACCAAGGCCGACCCCAAACCCCCTCCAGATCCGCCAACCGTATCAAACCCCCATCCTCTCACTACCTCTTCCCCATGGGATGTAAACTCCGACGAGCTTCCCTCACAAGCAATTGAGTTCCGGCCACCTCCAGCTGCCAGATCTCAATCCAATCCCAAGCTTCTTCAATCACTGGACAGATCTCAACCATCAGATCAGATCAGATCAAATCACCACCGTTTGAACCTGATCGTCCGACTCCATCTTCCACACTCGATCGAGTCCGACTCCAGCTTACAATACTTGGACAGATTCAATCTAGGCACAACCAGATTTGGCTACACCAAACAAATCCGATCAAGCCCAGATTGACCAGTTCAAGCTAAGTCAGGATCAATTGGATTTAACCAAATTCAGACAAGTCAGATCTGATCCAAGCCCACCACCAAGACCAAACAAGCTCAGCCAATCCGACTTGACCAAGCTTGATTTCAGACTTCCACCAGATCAGATCCAGATGTTTCCTACGCATCTTCAGTTGATCAGGCATCCTCCAACTGATCTGAGCTATCCAAGGAGCTACCCTCCTTATTCGGTTGCCATCTTCCAACTGATCAGATCCAAGAGCATCGCCCAGCATCCATCCACCATTCGAAGTTTCAGAACGACTTTGTCGACTCTGACCGTGAGGATTGATGTTGAAGCCAGAGCCCTGATGATCCCCTTCGAGAAAAGCAGAGAAATATCCAAGCTCAACTGCACTCGATTGTATTCAGCTGCCCTATTGGGTCTACATCCACCTTGGAAGGACTCGATTCGAGTTGATCTAGTCTTCGATCCCGGACGATTGACAATGACTATGCGCAACCACCTATCTGTAGCTGCCATCTACTTCTTGGAGTTCCAAAGGCCGCCAGATCCACCTAAGTTTCAGCCTCCTCCTTCCAGACCGGCAGCATGGTCCCCTGACTCGCCGCTTCGGATACCATTAGATCCACCATGGGCCAGACCTGGATTCTCACCGCCAAGTACAGAGCAACAGTTGCGGTTCAGCCACATCACTCCAGTTCGAGAAGAGAAGAGCCCTCTTCCCTCATCACATTCAGGCCTTGAGGACAATGCCAATTTCGAAGGGAGGAGGGATGATACGAGGTCGAACCGAGCCATTCCAAGAAGGGTCCCACGTCCTTGCTTGGATGGGCCCATGCCAAGGAGTTGGCTGCACCCAAGTCCCTTTGGGCGTTCTAAGCTCAGCCGGCCAAAGGAATCCTATTCCTAGCTGGTTTGCTTACTTAGATGATTTCCTAGTTAGTAGTTATCTTGATTGAGTCAGTTTCCTAATTTGAGTTCAGTTTATGATTTGCTTTATTAGTTCCTATTAAGAGTCCTAGTAATCAGGAAGTTTGAGTTATGATTGAGTTTTAGTAGGAAAGTATGGTTACTTGCTGATTAAAGCAAGGTAGTTCTTTAGTTGGAGTAGAACTCTCTTGAGGCCTCTATAAAATGACCTCTATAGCTTGTATTAGGTCATGGACGAATTTATGAGAGTAATTATTTAGTAGAGATAAATCTTAGGAGTAGAAGTAATATAGGAGTAGCTGTAACCCTAGTTTCCACAGAAATCCACCAGCCACCTTCATCTCTCTCCTGCCGGATTCTTTCTCCACCAGCCGGCCACCATCCATTGCCGTCCACCGTTGCCATCTACAGTGCACGTCCCCATCACCGGCGTCCCCTTGGCTGCCGTGCTTCCCTCCACCACGTTCTCCAAGAGAAGCCAGCCAACCCTAGAGGAGCTGCAAGGTATCCCTCTTCTCATCCGTCTCCTCCTCTAGTCTTCGTCTTCCTCGTCGAATACCTAGGGTCCTTCTCCTAAAACCCTAAAGGTATCTCTCGACCTAGCTATAGATTTGGCTAAAGATGATCTGAGATAAGGCAAGAGACCCGGTACGAAAGCCCTTGAGAAGGTGCATCGTATCAAAATACTATTGAAGCGTGTAAACATTTCACTAATGGACTCATCATCCTTCATGCTAAACAATTCATAATCATAAACAAGCATACTTATCCTAGTCTCCTTAATTCGGTTGGTTCCGTCATATGTAATTTCAAGCTTCTCCCATATTTCCTTGGCCGATTTACAACTTGAAATTCTATTAAATTCATTGGGGCTCAATGCATAAATAAGAAAGCATTTGGCTTTAGCATTGGTTTCCAATTTCTTTAAATCGAATGAGGTATACTCACTCTTAAGCTTGGGCACATCCTTTCCTTCATGCTTTTTACTAGGAATAAATGGTCTATCCTCAATGGTAAGCCAAGCTTCATAATCTAAGGATTAAATAAAAATTTCCATCCTAGTCTTTCAATAATTGTAATTTTCTCCATTAAAGTAGAGAGGCAGTCCTTGTTGCTTTTCCATCTATGCCTAGGATCCTCTAGGGTCGTTAAACCTCGGATTTAGAGATGAGGCTCTGATACCAATTGAAGGTCCACAGGAGGGGGGGGGGGTGAATTGGACTTTTTTGCGGAAATACAATAGATGAAAACCTAGATAGCATGCTTGTATAGATATGAAAGCAGTAAGTAAAGCAAGTAATGAAGGATGAGAGATGAGTTAGAAGACTTGCACCAAATTTTATAGTGGTTCAGCCAACCTTGCCTACATCCATTTCACTCAATGTCCTCCTTGAGGTTCCACTACTTGTAATACTTCTTTACAAGCTTTTCCACCAAGCTTCCGGGTGCTTGGCAACCTTACAACTCCTCCAACAACTGTTGGATCTCTCCCTCAAGCTTCCGGGTGCTTGAGAACCTTACAAATTACAACAAGCAACTCTTGGATATTTCTCACCAAATCTACTTCACAACTTGAAGTAGTTTTATAAAGATTAAAGCTCTCAAAAGAAGACTAAAACTTGTTACAATATATACTAACATCTCCTTTAGTTTTTTTCCAAGTTTGTTGCTTCTTCCCATATATACTTGAGCTTTAGGACCTCAAAAAATAGCTTCCAACAGCTACTTTGCATTTCTGCAACGGCTCTTTAACGGCTAGTTTCCTGACTTGCGGTCGACCGTCGCATCGTCCGCCACAACGTCTGTCGCGTTCTTCTTGAGCCGTGGTCGATCCACGCATCGATCTTCAAGCTTCACGGTCGACCGTCACATCGTCCATGAGGCTTTGTGAGGAAAAACACTTCCCAGGGTCGATGCCTCATTCGATCGTCGCTTCTCCTCATAATGTCACATAGGCCACGGTCGACCAGTCCATCGACCGTCAGCCTGAAGCCCATAACTGACCTCCGTGGTCGATCCACGCATCAATCGCCAGACTCCACGGTCGACCTCTTCTTCTCATAGCCCGTGGTCGATCCCACGGTCGACCATCGCATCGTCCGCGACATTATCCGTGGGCACTAACATTTCTCAAATATGAAAGTTAAAGCATGTTTCCAACATATATTCTATCACATATATGTTTTATCATTTAGGAACATATTGGCATCATCAAAACATCATCAAAACACTATTAGAAATAACATTCCTCTCCCTACTCGAGCTTGCACCGCTTCCGCTTGATCTCGTCTTCTCCGGCCTCCCGGGTCCCATCCGACACAAAGGCGTCATGCTCTGGATGCCTACTTTCCACCAATAGATTCAGTTTTCTCTTTTCTCATTTATCTTTTATCTTTTCTTTTTTCTCTTTTCTCTTTTTCTCTTCTATGCAACGTACACTCCAAGGATCCCAAGGTGGAGCAGCCGCCATGGTGGAATGGGTGGCGCCTCCGGTCTAGAGAGGTCACAGAGTTGTGTGATCGATGCTGATGCGTATCCTGAAATAGTCGATCGCTCGATGCAGGTCTATTTCAGTTTTCTCTTTTCTCTTTTCTCTTTTCTATTTTTTATTTTTTATTTTTTATTTTTTATTTTATCTTTTATCTTTTCAATGCGGATTCCGCCAGCCGCTTCCTGCAGCAACTCTTGAATTCTTGATGAAGTCATCGGCCCGGGCGTCCACCTACTCCTTGGCAGCTGCTGGTACTACATCCCTCGTAGTGGTTGGGAGGTGCATGATCTATAGATTCAGGAGGTTCCAAGGAAGAAGAGAACGACGTCGAAGTTTTGGAAGTGAATGGGGTGATGAGCGGTGATGACGGCGGCGTGGAGATCCAACCCCAACGATGACGGCGTGAAGATCCGGCACCGACGACGGCGACAGTGATGGGCGGCGACAACGGCGACGCGATCGAGGAAGAGGAGAATGGCGTCGGAGCTTGTGGCAATGAATGGGATGACGAGTGGTGACAGGCGGCGGCAACGGCGGCATGGAGATCCGGCCCCGACGACATCGATGGGGATGGGCGGTGACGATAGCGACGGTGATAGGCGGCGACGATAGCGACGGTGAAAGGCGGCAGCGACGACGACGCGATCCTTGTACGCGCTTTTTAGATGTAGTGATGAGGACATGGTTGGGACTAACAAATGGTGTCAAGAACCACTTCAAATGGCAATAGGACCAGTCACAAGAGTTAGGGCTAAGAGATTCAAAGAGGCACTTGGTGGATTAATTCAAGAAGTTCAGATTGGAGAAGAATGCATGTTCAAAACTAATAAAGAACCAAGGTGGGTTCACATCATCAAGGCCGTCACGAATTAGGTTGCATGAGCTGGGTGTGGCATTTAATGTTTCAAGTTAAGATAGTTGGAGTTTTTAAATCAAGGTAGTTGGAAGTGGTTTGACTTGGGAACTCAGCTTATTAACTAGTTGTGCTCTACATTGATTGTTCAAGTCTTGGAATTGTGGAGAGTCATAAATTCAGATTTAATAGGAGTATGACTTTTTCAATATATTGGCATATATATGGGCATGATTTATGTAATGTAACAACAGATTTTGATTGATAAAAAGTGAGAGAATTTGTTACGAGCGGTCTACTCGTGATCCTCTCGTAATGGGTCTCTACTGCTCCAATCGATCAGAATCGGCCTGATCGGACTTGATTTGAGTCCAATGGGCTGATTTGGCTAGCTAGATCGGATCTGGCTTGAGCTGGATCGAATCTGGTTGAGCCTGATTGGATGGGACTTGACTGGGTCAAGTCTGAATTGATCTGGATCAAACAGACCAAGTTGGATTGGGCTGGATCCGGATTGACTGGCTTGGCCGAACCGGCTTGATTGGGCTGGACCTGATTGAAGTGGCTGAACCGGAGTGATCCAAGGGCTGGCGAGTCGCAGGAGTAGATCGCCGGCGTAGGGACGGCGGCGGCGGTCGGGATACTTCCAGCAAGGGTCGCCTGGAGGTGGGGATGAGATCCAACGGCTCGGATCTGGAAGATGGGTGGCGGATCGGCCGGATCTGGGGAAGACGGTGGTAGGGGTTTGGGTTCACCGGCGTCGGGGACGACGGAGAGGCTTCTGCGGGGCTTTGGGACGTCGTAGAAGGCCGGGATCTGGCCTAGGGAGGTCGGCGTCGTACTTTGGAGGTCGGATATGGGTCGGACGCGGCTTGCCGGTGATGGGGATGGAGATCGGGTTCGCCGCGGACGGCGCCGAAGGCGATGGAAGACGGCGGGGAAGGGCTGGCTGGAGTCGTGGGAGGTAGAGGAAGAGATTGGTGGTCTTAGGTGGCGACGGGGGTGGCCGGAGAGGCTGGACGGAGGTATGGCCAGCGGTAGGTAGGGTTGGATCACGGGAGAGAAGTGGAGAAGATGATGCTGAGGTGGCAGGTGACGGGGAGAGAGGGCTGACGTGGCGCTGACGTGGAGGAGAGAGAAAGTGACGGGAGAGAGAGAAACACTGGTGGAGGCGGTGCCGGCTGCGGAGAAGATGACCGACGGGGAAGAAGGTGGATCTATGGTAGATATCGGGTGGAAGCTATATTATCTCTACTCCTATGATAATTTATCAACTACTCCTAATAATTCATAACTCTTCATTCATCATGTATCATCATTACCTAATACAAACTACTAAGGTCCTTTTATAGAGACCTTGACAGAGTCCTAATCCACTAGAAAACTCCCTTACTTAATTAGCAAGTAATAAGGTTTCTGACTCAACTCAACTTCCTAACTCAAAGGGACTCTTAATTAATTCCTAACAATCAACTAGGACTCAATAAAAGACTAATGATAAATACTAATTAAATACTCTAGTTTGAAGTAGGGAAATCCAAGTCAAACTAGGAAAGAGGTTGAACCAGCTTGGTTTCTCTTCTGGGTTCGGGTCCAGTTGGTCGAGTCGGATCGACTCGTATCACCCCCCCTTCCTTCAAAATTGGCCTTGTCCTCAAGGCCAGAGTCAGGTCAGGTAGGATGGCTCCATGTGGCTGGGCCGAATCAACTTGCTGCTGTAGTTCTGGACTCGGTGGGGAGAAACCAGGTCGATCCCATGTCGGGTCCAGTGGTAGCAGTGGCAGTGATAGATGAGCATCTGGCGGTCGATCTGACGGCTCAGGTAGCTCCAGGAATATGATCTTCAATGGCTCTCCTGGATCATCCTCATCATGTCCCATCAGTAGTGTTGCCCATGACCATAGGATGGGATCTGATGTCCATGGTGATACGAGTCGATCCGACTCGACCAACTGGATCCGAACCCAGAAGAGGAACCAATCTGGTTCAACCTCTTTCCTAGTTTGACTTGGACTTCCCTAGTTCAAACTAGAGTATTTAATTAGTATTTATCATTAGTCTTTTATTGAGTCCTAATTGATTGTTAGGAATTAATTAAGAGTCCCTTTGAGTTAGGAAGTTGAGTTGAGTCAGGAACCTTATTACTTGCTAATTAAGTAAGGGGGTTTTCTAGTGGATTAGGACTCTGTCAAGGTCTCTATAAAAGAACCTTAGTAGTTTGTATTAGGTTATGCATGAGATGAATGATTAAGAGTAGTTGATAAGTTATCATAGGAGTAGAATATCATAGGAGTAGAAGTAAAGTAGATTCCACCCGATATCTACCATAGATCCATCTTCTTCCCCGTCGGTCATCTTCTCCGCAGCCGGCATCGCCTTCACCTTCAATTTCCTTCTTCCCGTCACTTTCTCTCTCCGCCACGTCAGCGACCCCACCGCCACGTCACCCGCTACTGTTCATCTTCTTCCTCCTCTCTCCTCTATCCCGAAACCCTAGCTCACCGCCGTTCTCCCCTCTCCGGCCACCCCCGTCGCCACCTAAACCCGCCATCCTCTTCCCCTTGGCACCACGACTCCGGCCATACCCTCCATCGCCCGCGTCATCGTCTCCGGCCTCTTCCCCCGGCAACCCGACCCTCGTCCTCACCGCCATCAACCACGCCCGATCCCTATTCCACCTCCAAAACATCCCTAAAGCCTTCCTCGTCTCCCCACGACCCTTTCCCGACCATCTTCCCGACGTCCCAAGCCCCAGCCGAGCTCCCCGTCGTCCCCGACGCCGGTGAACCCAACCCCGCTGCCCTTGACCTCTAGATCCCGCCGATCTAGCCCACCTCCGACCAATCCACTCCGGTGGATCTCTTCCCCAACAACCCGCGACCCGTCCTGCCACTATCCCGACCGCCGCCGCCGCCCCTACGCCGGCGATCCACTCCGGCGATCCTCAGCCGTCGGATATTCCTCAAGCCACTTGACCAAACTGGTTCAGTCAAGTCCAGTCCGGTTCAGCCCAACCACTGATTCAGCCAGATTCAACTAATTGAACCTGGTCCACCTGATCCAGATCAATTCAGACTTGACCCAGTCAAGTCCCATCCAATCAGGCTCAGCCAGATCCGATCCAGCTCAAGCCAGATCCGATCCAGCTAGCCAATTCAGCCAATTGGACTCAAATCAAGTCCGATAAGGCCGATTCTGATCGATTGGAGCAGTAGAGACCCATTACGAGAGGATCACGAGTAGACCGCTCGTAACACATGGTCTGATCAACTGTGCAGGGACTTGGCTTGAATCTGGGTCAAGCTGGCTTTGGTCCAATCTGTCGTGAAGATGGCTGGACCACGGTTCTGCTGCACTAGTCTGGGCTAGAAGTTGGTTGAACCAAGTTGAATCTTCAGCTGTGCTGAGTCGTACTCTGGTCCAAACCTGTCTGACTTGGTTGGCTCTATCGGTGTCAATATGGACTTGAGTCAGTTGAGCCAAACCGGTGTTACCATCATAATCAGATCTGATCAGATTGAAGGAGACATTGGAATAAGGAGGGTAGCTCCTTTGATGGCTCATATCAACCTTTGAATGCTTGATCAACGGTTGAGGTTGCATCTGGATCACTTGGAGTTGATCTGGATGGTCCTGATTGCTGGGGACTCTTGGATCAGGTTCAGATCGAAGATCGGAACCACTGGATCGAAGATCACGCTGATCAAACGGCTGGATCAAGTTGCAGTCTTGATCGGACGGCTGAGAAGCTGCCGGAGCTGGATCAACGGCGAAACGAGCTCGTCCGAGAGTGGCAACGGCATAGGAAGCTTTGTAGGGACCTGGCGATTCCATCCGTATGGTTTGATCGCTGGATGGGGCTTTGAGCACGCCGAATCTGAAGGTAGCGGCGCGGTGGAGTTTGTCGCCGGTGTTCGCCGGTGTTCTAGGCCGCGACGATGCTTGAGCTCGTCGGGATAAGGTACGGGAAGGTCTTGGGACCTTTCTCGTAAGGTTTGATCGAAGGATCAACCTCGGAACTTGGCGGAATGGAGGAGGCCGGAAGATGGGAGTTCGCCGGAATTGGATCTCGGCGATCTAGGCCTCAATCATGGTCGTGGTTGGCCACGGTGGCTTCAGCGATGGACGCCGGAGCTTCCTCGATGGTTGGGAGAAGAAGACGGCGTCGGACGTCGGCGTTGGGGTGGCGGCTTGGGGATGAGCCGACGAAGCCGTGGATGAGCCGGGACGAAGGGTTGATGGCTTGGTGCTGAGCCGGGCGGGAGGTACGGGGTGAGCCGCGGCTCGAGGTGGGGGATGAGCCACGTGGCTAAGCCGAGAGTGAGCCGAACCGGGAAGAGAGAGAAAACCAGGAGAAATTCCGGAAAAATATGAAAAAATAGGGAAAATTCCGGAAAAATCATGGGAAGATAGGGGAAGGGTTTCACCCGGGTTTGGAGTTGAACTCGGAGTTACAATTGGAGTTGCTCTCGGAGTTACAGCAGGAGTTGCAGTCGGAGTCATAACCCGAGTTGGCTCGGGGTTAGGCTCCGCAATCTGGGTTGCAGTAGGGGTCTGACTCGAAGTCTGAGTTATCCTCGACCAACTATTGGAAATCCGCTCCAATTCTCTGCTCTGGCGCTCTATCAAAGTTGAACAGAGGTTCAACTTGGCCTGCATAATCTTGAAATGATGCTCCCAACTTTCCTGGGGTACTCCGTACATGGTGGCGAAGTTTCCAGTAGGGTCTGAACCGCACAGTCGGTGGAACGGAGCTCTGATACCAAGTTGTTACGAGCGGTCTACTCGTGATCCTCTCGTAATGGGTCTCTACTGCTCCAATCGATCAGAATCGGCCTGATCGGACTTGATTTGAGTCCAATGGGCTGATTTGGCTAGCTAGATCGGATCTGGCTTGAGCTGGATCGAATCTGGTTGAGCCTGATTGGATGGGACTTGACTGGGTCAAGTCTGAATTGATCTGGATCAAACAGACCAAGTTGGATTGGGCTGGATCCGGATTGACTGGCTTGGCTGAACCCGCTTGATTGGGCTGGACCTGATTGAAGTGGCTGAACCGGAGTGATCCAAGGGCTGGCGAGTCGCCGGAGTAGATCGCCGGCGTAGGGACGGCGGCGGCCGGGATACTTCCAGGAAGGGTCGCCTGGAGGTGGGGATGAGATCCAACGGCTCGGATCTGGAAGATGGGTGGCGGATCGGCCGGATCTGGGGAAGACGGCGGTAGGGGTTTGGGTTCACCGGCGTCGGGGATGACGGAGAGGCTTCTGCGGGGCTTTGGGACGTCATAGAAGGCCGGGATCTGGCCTAGGGAGGTCGGCGGCGTACTTTGGAGGTAGGATATGGGTCGGACGCGGCTTGCCGGTGATGGGGATGGAGATCGGGTTCGCCGAGGACGGCGCCGAAGGCGATGGAAGACGGCGGGGAAGGGCTGGCCGGAGTCGTGGGAGGTAGAGGAAGAGATTGGCGGTCTTAGGTGGCGACGGGGGTGGCCGGAGAGGCTGGACGGAGGTATGGCCGGCGGTAGGTAGGGTTGGATCACGGGAGAGAAGTGGAGAAGATGATGCTAAGGTGGCAGGTGACGGGGAGAGAGGGCTGACGTGGCGCTGACGTGGAGGAGAGAGAAAGTGACGGGAGAGAGAGAAACACTGGTGGAGGCGGTGCCGGCTGCGGAGAAGATGACCGACGGGGAAGAAGGTGGATCTATGGCAGATATCGGGTGGAAGCTATATTATCTCTACTCCTATGATAATTTATCAACTACTCCTAATAATTCATAACTCTTCATTCATCATGTATCATCATTACCTAATACAAACTACTAAGGTCCT
The DNA here is from genome assembly GCA_963920575.1 of Narthecium ossifragum. NCBI lineage: Eukaryota > Viridiplantae > Streptophyta > Magnoliopsida > Dioscoreales > Nartheciaceae > Narthecium > Narthecium ossifragum. The sequence goes on along the minus strand of OY986964.1, from coordinate 19,366,273 downwards.
TTTATAGAGACCTTGACAGAGTCCTAATCCACTAGAAAACTCCCTTACTTAATTAGCAAGTAATAAGGTTTCTGACTCAACTCAACTTCCTAACTCAAAGGGACTCTTAATTAATTCCTAACAATCAACTAGGACTCAATAAAAGACTAATGATAAATACTAATTAAATACTCTAGTTTGAACTAGGGAAATCCAAGTCAAACTAGGAAAGAGGTTGAACCAGCTTGGTTTCTCTTCTGGGTTCGGGTCCAGTTGGTCGAGTCGGATCGACTCGTATCAGAATTTCTCTTTGGTTCTTCGTAGAACTATCAAACTTATCAGGATTTTTCCAGTGGCATTCATCTAGACTTATCAAACGGATTTCCATCCCTGTTTGTGGCGTCCTCAACTCATACCAAGGTTCTTGCTTGATTATAAGTAACGGGTCGCGGTTTCCATCCAAACTTGATTGTAGAATGATCCTACAAGCTCACCTTGCTACGGGTTTCGTCAAAACTTGGTGAGGCTCGTATCAGTTGGTATCAGAAGCTCAGTTTCGAGTCTCAGGTTTGCTTATCCTTGTCATGCCTTGATCTTCAGCTTGGTACCAAATCTGATAGAAGATCAGATTTGGTTCTTGCTTTATTATCCCTTCATATTCCTCATTATCAATCTTTGAATGTCATTTTCTTTATCAAATCTGATCAAGAAAAAAAAAAAGATCAAGTTCTTTTTTCTTCCCATCAAGTGTGTTCGTGTTTCTTCTGGAGAAAAAGAAAGAAAGAAAGAAAGAAAGAAAGAAAGAAAGAAAGAAAGAAAGAAATTCGTAAAAAAAAAGGAGGAGGAAGAAGAAGAAGAAGAACTGTTTCATCGTCCAGAATTATCAACCTTGCCTTTTCTTTGCATACTTATCAACTTACCTTTTCTTTGCATCCTTTGATAAGTTTTTAGTGTGAATTGTTAGCGAAATTTCTGATTGAGTTTGACTAGTTCGATAAGAACCGAAAGGGGATTTCTAAGAGTGGATGAGGTTCACAGAAGGTTGGATAGAATGGAAGATTCAAGGGATGAAAGAGATGATTGGGGCAGATCCGAGGAGGATGATGACCGAAATTCAGTGGGGAGCCATAGGAGGAATGCACGAGGAAGACGTGTTTGGAATCAGGAAGATAACAATCTCAATAGCATAAAGATGTATATTCCTTCGTTTCAAGGGAAAAATGACCCTGAGGCCTACCTTGAATGGGAAAAGAAGGTGGAGTTAGTATTTGATTGCCACAACTACTCCGAGATGAAGAAGGTAAAACTTGCAGCCATTGAATTTTCTTATTATGCTTTTGTTTGGTGGGATCAGTTCGTGTTGAACAGATGGCGGAATAGAGAACGACCAATAGAGACGTGGGAGGAGATGAAAATTGTGGTGAAGAAGCGATTTGTTCCTAGTCACTATTACCGTGAGCTGTACCAAAAGCAGCAAAATCTCAAGCAAGGTAATCGGAGTGTTGAAGATTACTACAAGAAGATGGAGATTGCTATGATCCGGGCTAATGTAGTGGAAGATCGAGAAGGTACAATGGCCAGATTTTTGAGTGGATTAAACCAAGAGATTCAAGATAGGGTGGAGATGCAAAATTATGTGGAGTTGGAAGATATGGTGCATATGGCTAACAAGGTTGAGCGGCAGTTCAAGAGGAGGGGTGGTATACGCGTAGCCCAAAGTTCATGTTCTACTTCATCGTGGAAGCCAAATTATATGAAGAAGGAGGAGAAGTCGGCTGCGAAGTCTAAACCCGAGCCAAAGCAAGAATCCACCAGCCATAGTTCTCAAGGGAAATCAGACCCATCTGCTTCTCGAACTCATGATGTTAAGTGCTTTAAATGTCAAGGAAGGGGTCACAAAGCAAGCCAATGTCCAAACAAGAGAGTTATGGTGGTACGAGATAACGGTGAGATTGAAACCGATGATGAGGCAAATACTACTTCTTGCCACCATTGGAGGATATTGATGAGGAGTATGTTGTTCATGGAGAGCTCTAAGCATGCAAGCAAAGGAAAAAGATGAGCTGCAACGAGACAATCTCTTTCATACTAGGTGCTATGTTAAAGACAAGGTGTGTAGTGTGGTTAATGATGGTGGAAGTTGCACTAATGTTGCTAGCATGACTTTGGTGGAGAAATTGGAGCTACCAACACTCAAGCATCTGCAGCCATACAAGCTACAGTGGCTGAATGATAGTGGTGAAGTCAAGGTAAACAAGCAAGTGTTAGTTTCCTTCCGAATTGGTAAATATGAAGACGAGGTGTTGTGCGATGTGCCAATGCAAGCTGGACATTTGTTGCTTGGGAGAACTTGGCAATTTGATAGGCGTGTGAAGCATGATGGCTATATGAACAAGTACTCTTTTGTGTTCAATCAAAGGCCAATCACTATTGTTCCTATTACACGAAAACAGGTTTATAATGATCAAGTGAGACTGCAAAAAGAATGATGAAAAGAGAAAGAGTGAAAGAGAGAAAAAGAGTGAGCATAAAAAAGAGAGTGATGAAAAAAAGAAAGAGTGAAAGAGAGAAAAAGAATGAGCATCAAAAAGAGAGTGATGAAAAGAGAAAGAGTGAAAGAGAGAGAAAAAAATGTGAGAATCAAAGAGAGTGAAAAAAAGAACTTTAATGCAAGGGTACATGAGATAAAGCGAACAATGTTTTCAAGTTAGCCGATGATTGTACTTTTGTACAATGAGGCATATTTTAATACTAACCCACTTAACGTGTCTTTGCCTAGTTCTGTTGTTGATATTTTCCAGGAGTTCCATGATGTCTTTCCGGAGGAGGTTCCACACAATTTGCCACATATTCAGGGAATTGAGCATCAAATTGATTTTGTACCCGGTGCCACCATCCCTGTGAGGACCTGTCCCTCTACCCCAGTGGCTCGTTGTAGACCGCAAGGGCAATTGGGTAAATTGCGTCTTGTCGGGTTGTTTTACACCCACGTGTGCACACACTGACCATGTTTGTGTTAGTGTTTGATTATGATACGATGCACCTTCTCAAGGGATTTCGTACCGGGTCTCTTGCCTTATCTCAGATTCTCTTTAACCAAATCTATGGCTAGGTCGAGAGATACCTTTAGGGTTTTAGGAGAAGGACCCTAGGTATTCGACGAGGAAGACGAAGACTAGAGGAGGAGATGGATGAGAAGAGGGATACCTTGCAGCTCCTCTAGGGTTGGCTGGCTTCTCTTGGAGATCCAAGCCTTGGAGAACGTGGTGGAGGGAAGCACGGCAGCCAAGGAGACGCCGGGGACTTGGGGTTGGACGGCGGAGGTGGTTGGTAGCGGCGGTGATGATAGTGGCGAAGGAGTGGACGACAGCGGAGAAGGAGACCGGTGATGGAGAAGAACCGGCTGTAGAGAGAGATGAAGGTGGCTGGTGGATTATGAGGAAACTAGGTTACAGCTACTCCTATATTACTTCTACTCCTAGGATTTATCTCTACTAAATAATAACTCTCATAAATTCGTCCATGACCTGATACAAGCTATAGAGGTCCTTTTATAGAGGCCTCAAGAGAGTTCTACTACAACTAGAGAACTACCTTGCTTTAATCAGCAACTAACCATACTTTCCTACTAAGACTCAATCATAACTCAAACTTCCTGATTACTAGGACTCTTAATAGGAACTAATAAAGAAAATCATAAACTGAACTCAAACTAGGAAACTGACTCAATCAAGATAACTACTAACTAGGAAATCAACTAAGTAAGCAAACCAGCTAGGAATAGGATTCCTTTGGCCGGCTGAGCTTAGAACGCCCAAAGGGCCTTGGTTGTAGCCAACTCCTTGGCGTGGGCCCATCCAAGCAAGGACGTGGGTCCCTTCTTGGAATGGCTCGGTTCGACCTCGTATCATCCCTCCTCCCTTCGAAATTGGCCTTGTCCTCAAGGCTTGAATGTGATGAGGAAAGAGGGCTCTTCTCTTCTCGAACCGGAGTGATGTGGCTGGACCGCAACTGTTGCTCTGTACTCGGTGGTGAGAATCCCGGTCTGGCCCATGGTGGATCTAATGGTATCCGAAGCGGCGAGTCAGGGAGCCATGCTGCCGGTCTGGAAGATGGGAACTGAAGCGCCGGTGGATCTGGGGTCGCTGGAACTCCAAGAAGTAGAGGGCGGCTGTAGATCGACGATGGTGTGTCCTTAGTAGCTGGCTTCCTGGGTCAAAGACTAGATCAACTCGAATCGAGTCCTTCAAAGGTGGAAGTAGACCCAATGTGGCAGCTGAATTCAGTCGAGTGCAGTTGAGCTTGGATATCTCTCTGCTTTGCTCGAAAGGGAACATTAGGGCTCTGGCTTCAGCATCAGTCCTCATGGTCAGAGTCGACAAAGTCGTTCTGAAACTTTGAGTGGTTCATGGATGCTGGGCGATGCTCTTGGATCTGATCAGCTGGAAGATGGCATCCGAATGAGGAGGGAAACTCCTTGGATGGCTCAGATAGACCTTTGGATACATGATCCGTGGTTGAAGTTGCATAGGGAACTTTTGGATCTGATCTAGACGGTCCAGATGGCCTGAGGGTGCTTGACCAAGTGCAGATTGGCTGAGCTTGATCGAACTTAGCCTGATCTGGTCTGGTTCCGGGCTTGATCGGATTTGGTTGGTGTAGCCAAATCTGGTTGAGCCTGGATAGAATCTGTCCAAGTCTTGTAAGCTAGAGTTTGACTCGATCAAGTGTGGAAGATTGAGTCGGAGTCTGATCAGGTTCAAACGGTGGTGATTTGATCTGATCTGATCTGATAGTTGAGATCTGTCCAGTGCTTGACGAAGCTTGGGATTGGATTGAGATCTGGCAGCTGGAGGTGGCCGGAACTCAATTGCTTGTGAGGGAAGCTCGTCGGAGTTTACATCCCATGGGGAAGAGGTAGTGAGAGGATGGGGGTTTGATACGGTTGGCGGATCTGGAGGGGGTTTGGGGTCAGCCTCGGTAAGGATACGGGAAGGGTCAGGAGGTTTAGGGGACGGTCTTTGGTGGCTTGAGAGATCCTTCAGTGGGCCATGGAAGGAGGTTATGGTAGGATCAGGGGCAGGTAGGCAGCGATTACCTTGGGGGCTGCTTCCGGAGTTGAAGGAGATGGATTTGGGAGCCGGCTGATTTGGGGATGGAACGGGGTAGTAATGAGGAGGGCCTTGGTGGGGGTTACATGGTACGGGGAGGGCATGAACTGAGGTAAGGTCGGTGGCTGCAGTTTTGTGGACTTTAGGTGGATTGCCGAAGATGACAATCGGCTGTAGGGCTGGAGAACGGGGGGCCGTGGGTTTTGTAGGGGGGAAGAGGGTGGCCTTGATTTGTGGTGGGGGCTGCCGGGGAGGAGTAGGGAGAGTTGCTGGTCGTGGGATGTGGTGTGGTTGGGTGAGGGGGCAGCGGGTGTTGTTCATGGTTTTGGTCATGGGGCAGCTCATGGGTAGGTGGAGTATGAGGAGTCCTAATCCCGGTAGAGCTGGGTTTATGTTTTGCAATCCAAGTTGCAGCTAGAATGGGATTTTCTTTGGAAATCTGAACTCTGGTAGAGCTTGACTGATTTGTAGGAGAATATCGTTGGATCATTGCTTCCCATTGTTCTACAGAAGGGTAAGGTAGAGGGCTCCAACTTTGTACAGCTTCCTTCCATTGTTCAACGGTAGGGTAAGCAGTACTCCAAGTTTGACTAGGATTCCTAGTTGGAGTAGGATTTGTAATCCTAGTTCCTGTAGGATTTTGAGTCCAAGTCATACTCTGAGTTTGACTCAGATTCCTAGTTGGAGCAGGATTTGTAATCCTAGTTCCAGTAGGATTCGAAGTCCATGTTGTACTCAAATAGCCATTGGTGTTTGTAGGTTTGGGTTGGTTGTAGGGAGTAGGTAATGGCTGATACGGTGGTGATGGATTGTAGGGAGGAATAGGGTTGTACGGTGCGTAGGGAGGTGGCATAGGCTGCTGGTATGGTGGCGGAGAAAGGGTAGTGGGACCAGGTATGGGTGAGGGATGGATAGAGGGCTCAAGGTTTGGATACTGGCTCGGTTCATAGGCAGGTGGAGTGTAAGGTGGGTGATAGGCCGGATTATAGGTAGGGACAGGAGGTTGGTTAGGGTTAGGGTTCCGTAGGGATGATGATGAAGGTAAGGGATAATGATGTGGGCCTGGTACTCCTGCCATCAGAGAAGCTTCTAGAAGGCCTTGGGCGGCACAGTCGTCGGAACGGAGCTCTGATACCAAGTTGATACGATGCACCTTCTCAAGGGCTTTCGTACCGGGTCTCTTGCCTTATCTCAGTTTTTCTTTAACCAAATCTATGGTTAGGTCGAGAGATACCTTTAGGGTTTTAGGAGAAGGACCCTAGGTATTCGACGAGGAAGACGAAGATTAGAGGAGGAGATGGATGAGAAGAGGGATACTTTGCAGCTCCTCTAGGGTTGGCTGGCTTCTCTTGGAGATCCAAGCCTTGGAGAACGTGGTGGAGGAAAGCACGGCAGCCAAGGAGACGCCGGGGACTTGGGGTTGGACGGCGGAGGTGGTTGGTAGCGGCGGTGATGATAGTGGCGAAGGAGTGGACGACAGCGGAGAAGGAGACCGGTGATGGAGAAGAACCGGCTGTAGAGAGAGATGAAGGTGGCTGGTGGATTATGAGGAAACTAGGTTACAGCTACTCCTATATTACTTTTACTCCTAGGATTTATCTCTACTAAATAATAACTCTCATAAATTCGTCCATGACCTAATACAAGCTATAGAGGTCCTTTTATAGAGGCCTCAAGAGAGTTCTACTACAACTAGAGAACTACCTTGCTTTAATCAGCAAGTAACCATACTTTCCTACTAAGACTCAATCATAACTCAAACTTCCTGATTACTAGGACTCTTAATAGGAACTAATAAAGAAAATCATAAACTGAACTCAAACTAGGAAACTGACTCAATCAAGATAACTACTAACTAGGAAATCAACTAAGTAAGCAAACCAGCTAGGAATAGGATTCCTTTGGCCGGCTGAGCTTAGAACGCCCAAAGGGCCTTGGTTGTAGCCAACCCCTTGGCGTGGGCCCATCCAAGCAAGGACGTGGGTCCCTTCTTGGAATGGCTCGGTTCGACCTCGTATCAGATTAGAACGGTTAGGTGGACTCGGGATCGAAAGATCCAGACTTGGGCTTGTGTTTTTGCCCAAGTCTAGCTTTCTGCACCTAAAGGATCGATCTTTTCTTGCTAGAAGATCGATCATTTAGTGCCAGAAAGTCAATGCGCGATCGTCATGAACGATCGATCTTTCCGGAGCTTGTTTGCCTATAAAGCGGTCTTCCTTGAATCCTTTTGAAATCCGCTGTTCTTGAGCTCAGATCTGGCTGGATTTTGGAGCGATTGAGGATGATGTAAGGCTTAGCAGCTGGGATTGAAGCAGCTCTTGCCTAGGTAGGGATTCCTACCTACTTGTTTTCCCAGTTTTGTGAGATTTGAGTTGTGATACGAGGTCGAACCGAGCCGTTCCAAGAAGGGTCCCACGTCCTTGCTTGGATGGGCCCACGCCAAGGAGTTGGCTGCACCCAAGTCCCTTTGGGCGTTCTAAGCTCAGCCGGCCAAAGGAATCCTATTCCTAGCTGGTTTGCTTACTTAGATGATGTCCTAGTTAGTAGTTATCTTGATTGAGTCAGTTTCCTAATTTGAGTTCAGTTTATGATTTGCTTTATTAGTTCCTATTAAGAGTCCTAGTAATCAGGAAGTTTGAGTTATGATTGAGTCTTAGTAGGAAAGTATGGTTACTTGCTGATTAAAGCAAGGTAGTTCTCTAGTTGTAGTAGAACTCTCTTGAGGCCTCTATAAAAGGACCTCCATAGCTTGTAATTATGCATGGACGAATTTATGAGAGTTATTATTTAGTAGAGATAAATCCTAGGAGTAGAAGTAATATAGGAGTAGCTGTAACCTAGTTTCCTCATAATCCACCAGCCACCTTCCTCTCACTCTACAGCCGGTCCTTCTCCATCACCGGTCTCCTTCTCCGCTGCCGTCCACTCCTTCGCCACCATCATCACCACTACCAGCCATCACCCACGTTCTCCAAGGCTTGGATCTCCAAGAGAAGCCAGCCAACCCTAGAGGAGCTGCAAGGTATCCCTCTTCTCATCCGTCTCCTCCTCTAGTCTTCGTCTTCCTCGTCGAATACCTAGGGTCCTTCTCCTAAAACCCTAAAGGTATCTCTCGACCTAGTCATAGATTTGGCTAAAGAGGATCTGAGATAAGGCAAGAGACCCGGTACGAAAGCCCTTGAGAAGGTGCATCGTATCAACTTGGCATCAGAGCTCCGTTCCGACGACTGTGCCGCCCAAGGCCTTCTAGAAGCTTCTCTGATGGCAGGAGTACCAGGCCCACATCATTATCCCTTACCTTCATCATCATCCCTACGGAACCCTAACCCTAACCAACCTCCTGTCCCAACCAATAATCCGGCCTATCACCCACCTTACACTCCGCTTGCCTATGAACCTAGCCAGTATCCAAACCTTGAGCCCTCTATCCATCCCTCACCCATACCTGGCCCCACTACCCTTTCTCCGCCACCATACCAGCAGCCTATGCCACCTCCCTACGCACCGTACAACCCTAGTCTTCCCTACAATCCATCACCACCGTATCAGCCATTACCTACTCCCTACAACCAACCCAAACCTACAAACACCAATGGCTATTTGAGTACAACTTGGACTCCAAATCCTACTGGAACTAGGATTACAAATCCTACTCCAACTAGGAATTCGAGTCAAACTCAGAGTACGACTTGGACTCAAGATCCTACTGGAACTAGGATTGCAAATCCTACTCCAACCAGGAATCCTAGTCAAACTCGGAGTACGACTTACCCTACGGCTGAACAATGGAAGGAAGCTGTCCAGAGTTGGATCCCTTTGCCTTACCCTTCAGTGGAACAATGGGAAGCAATGATCCAACAATATTCTCCTACAAATCAGTCAAGCCCTACCAGAGTTCAGATTTCCAAAGAAAATCCCATTCTAGCTGCAACTTGGATTGCAAAACATAAACCCAGCTCTACCGGGATTAGGACTCCTCATACTCCACCTACCCATGAGCTGCCCCATGACCAAAACCTTGAACAACACCCGCTGCCCCCTCACCCAACCACACCACATCCCACGACCAGCAACTCTCCTCCCTACTCCTCCCCGGCAGCCCCCACCACTAATCAAGGCCACCCTCTTTCCCCCTACCAACCCACGGCCCCCCGTTCTCCAGTCCCACAGCCGATTGTCATCTCCGGCAATCTACCCGAAGTCCACAAAACTGCAGCCACCGACCTTACCTCAGTTCATGCCCTCCCCGTACCATGTAACCCCCACCAAGGCCCTCCTCATTCCTACCCCGTTCCATCCCCAAATCAGCCGGCTCCCAAATCCATCTCCTTCAACTCCGGCAGCAACCCCCAAGGTAATCGCTGCCTACCTGCCCCTGATTACCATAACCTCCTTCTATGGCCCACTGAAGGATCTCTCAAGCCACCAAAGACCGTCCCCTAAACCTCCTGACCCTTCCCGTATCCTTACCGAGGCTGACCCCAAACCCCCTCCAGATCCACCAACCGTATCAAACCCCCATCCTCTCACTACCTCTTCCCCATGGGATGTAAACTCCGACGAGCTTCCCTCACAAGCAATTGAGTTCCGGCCACCTCCAGCTGCCAGATCTCAATCCAATCCCAAGCTTCTTCAAGCACTGGACAGATCTCAACCATCAGATCAGATCAGATCAAATCACCACCGTTTGAACCTGATCGTCCGACTCCATCTTCCACACTTGATCGAGTCAGACTCCAGCTTACAATACTTGGACAGATTCAATCCAGGCAAAACCAGATTTGGCTACACCAACCAAATCCGATCAAGCCCAGATCCAGACCAGTTCAAGCTAAGTCCGGATCAATTGGATTCAGTCAAATCCGACCAAGTCAGATCTGATCCAAGCCCACCAAGTTCAAGCAAGCTCAGCCAATCCGACTTGATCAAGCTTGATTTCAGACTTCCACCAGATCAGATCCAGATGTTTCCTACGCATCTTCAGTTGATCAGGCATCCCCCAACTGATCTGAGCTATCCAAGGAGCTACCCTCCTTATTCGGTTGCCATCTTCCAACTGATCAGATCCAAGAGCATCGCCCAGCATCCATCCACCACTCGAAGTTTCAGAACGACTTTGTCGACTCTGACCGTGAGGATTGATGTTGAAATCAGAGCCCTGATGATCCCCTTCGAGAAAAGCAGAGAAATATCCAAGCTCAACTGCACTCGATTGTATTCAGCTGCCCTATTGGGTCTACTTCCACCTTGGAAGGACTCGATTCGAGTTGATTTAGTCTTCGATCCCGGACGACCGACAATGACTATGCTCAACCACCTATCTGTAGCTGCCATCTACTTCTTGGAGTTCCAGCGACCCCCAGATCCACCGGCGCTTCAGTTCCCTTCTTCCAGACCGGCAGCATGGCTCCCTGACTCGCCGCTTCGGATACCATTAGATCCACCATGGGCCAGACCGGGATTCTCACCGCCGAGTACAGAGCAACAGTTGCGGTCCAGCCACATCACTCCGGTTCGAGAAGAGAAGAGCCCACTTTTCTCATCACATTCAGGCCTTGAGGACAAGGCCAATTTCGAAGGGAGGAGGGATGATACGAGGTCGAACCGAGCCATTCCAAGAAGGGTCCCACGTCCTTGCTTGGATGGGCCCATGCCAAGGAGTTGGCTGCACCCAAGTCCCTTTGGGCGTTCTAAGCTCAGCCGGCCAAAGGAATCCTATTCCTAGCTGGTTTGCTTACTTAGATGATGTCCTAGTTAGTAGTTATCTTGATTGAGTCAGTTTCCTAATTTGAGTTCAGTTTATGATTTGCTTTATTAGTTCCTATTAAGAGTCCTAGTAATCAGGAAGTTTGAGTTATGATTGAGTCTTAGTAGGAAAGTATGGTTACTTGCTGATTAAAGCAAGGTAGTTCTCTAGTTGTAGTAAAACTCTCTTGAGGCCTCTATAAAAGGACCTCCATAGCTTGTAATTATGCATGGACGAATTTATGAGAGTTATTATTTAGTAGAGATAAATCCTAGGAGTAGAAGTAATATAGGAGTAGCTGTAACCTAGTTTCCTCATAATCCACCAGCCACCTTCCTCTCACTCTACAGCCGGTCCTTCTCCATCACCGGTCTCCTTCTCCGCTGCCGTCCACTCCTTCGCCACCATCATCACCACTACCAGCCATCACCCACGTTCTCCAAGGCTTGGATCTCCAAGAGAAGCCAGCCAACCCTAGAGGAGCTGCAAGGTATCCCTCTTCTCATCCGTCTCCTCCTCTAGTCTTTGTCTTCCTCGTCGAATACCTAGGGTCCTTCTCCTAAAACCCTAAAGGTATCTCTCGACCTAGCCATAGATTTGGCTAAAGAGGATCTGAGATAAGGCAAGAGACCCGGTACGAAAGCCCTTGAGAAGGTGCATCGTATCAAGTTGATTGTGTTTTGTTTTGCTTAGATCTCGTTGTATGGTTGATGGTTTTTTAGCATCCTTACCAGTTTTGGACTTGTGGTCCTTCGTACTACCATACCCCAAAGTTTTGTAGGATTTGGTGGAGTTTTCCGATAGTATTTCTCGCCGGAGGTTGGCCGGAGAACCCATCGGGATCGATCATTCTGGAGGAATGATCGATCTTCCTGGGTTAGTCATGCCGAGCCCGAGAAGGATCGATCATCTGGTTGGAGATGATCGATCATGTGCCTTGGCTGGCATGGCGAGTAATTGGTCATGAAGGTGATCGATCTTCCCTCCAGGAAGATCGATCCTTTGGCTTGGTGATCATTGTACACCTAGGCTTTACTAGAGGGCGACACTGTTGCGTTTCCCTCTTCCTTCTATGTGTCTTAGTGTAGTTTCCATGCTGAGCTTAGTTGCTCATTCCTACCCGGGCTGCGTTTTGCAGGTGCAGGGGTTAGCTCCTCTTCGGTGGCCCCTACTGGGCAGTTGGTCGGTGGTGCGGCGGGGTCAGGTGGAGTCTGAGAGGTGGTGATCCTTTACAGCTTTTGAACCTTTGTTAGTTAGTCTCCTACGGGAGTATAAAATGTTGTACTTGATCTTCCCCTTTTCGTGGATAAGTATATTAAACTTTTGGGATTGTAATCTTTGATTTGAGGTTCTGTTGATTATTGTCTTTTAATTGAGGGTGTTTTGATGAATTGCTAGGGAGACCAATAGGTTAGAGGGAACCCTCGCCAAATTTTCCATGGTTTGTTAGGTTTCGATTCGCGTCGCCTGGCCCGGTTGGGCTTTCGTGGGTTGGGGCGCAACAGCTTGGTATCAGAGCATAGGTTGTAGATCCCAAGGTAAGGATCAGGATTTGGTTGAGTTTAAGCGTGGGACGGGTTAGTTTTATGTCTAGAACATCCGTGCATGCTCCTTTTGATGTGTTTTGCTTTTTCCGCTTTCTGTTTGTGCTGCTTTGTTTTGCGGCTTCTAACTAGTGAACACTCATTTGTCGTTGGTGATCGCGCAGATGACGGGAGTTCGAGACCGGCCTTTGGTTATCGGTAGGGGCGGGGTACGACCCGGTCGCTCCACCCGACCGAGCAAGGAGGTTCCCACTAGGGTGGTACGAGCTCGACGGACAAAGCCATCACCAACGACGGTTTCGGTTGCACGGGAGGAGGCCCTTCTCATCGAAGAGGGGGTCCTCGCTCCGGTCGACGGGCGGGCCGCGGCGGCGGTCATGATGGATTTTCAGCGGCTGAACCCGCCTAGGTTCAGCGGTGAGACTGAAGATCGGACCACAGCAGACGGCTAGCTCCGAGGAGTCAGGCGCGTTCTCGACACTCTCTTTGTCGAGGATGACCGGATCCGGATCACCCTCACGGTGTTTCAATTCGATGGAGACGCTCTTGACTGGTGGTGCACCGCCCTGCACACTAGTGGCGGAGAGGAACCGATGTGGGAGGAGTTCAGAGCGTTGTTCTTGGACGCGTACTTCCCGGAGAGTACGCGTGATGCTCTGTCCTGCACACGCGTACTTCCCGGAGAGGACGCGTGATCCGGATCACCCTCACGGTGTTTCAATTCGATGGAGACGCTCTTGACTGGTGGTGCACCGCCCTGCACACTAGTGGCGGAGAGGAGCCGATGTGGGAGGAGTTCAGAGCGTTGTTCTTGGACGCGTACTTCCCAGAGAGTACGCGTGATGCTCTGTCCCGCGAGTACCTGTCCCTTCTGCAGGGTACTCGCTTTGTGCAGCAGTATGCCATCCGGTTTACTCATCTGGTCCGTTTTACGGGGGCAGTGGCAGCAGATCCGACAACCAGGGCACGGCAGTTCGAGTGGGGACTTCGACCAGAGATCAGGCGGCAGACGTGTTCTGTGAGGACCCGTCCCTCTACTCCTGTGGCTCGACGTGGACCGCAAGGGCAATTTGGTAAATTGCGCCTTGTCGGCTTGTTTCACACCCGCGTGTGCACACATTGACCATGTTTGTGGTAATGTTTGGTTAGAATGGTTACTGGGACCCAGGATCGAATGATCCGGACTTGGGCTTGAGTTCTTGCCCAAGTCTAGCTTTCTGGACAAATCGGATCGATCTTCTCTAGCTAAGAGATCGATCTTCTTGTGCTAGAAAGTCAAGTGCGATCGTCATGAAGGATCGATCTTTTCCTAGTGAAAGATCGATCATTCATAAGTCGGTTCGTTTGCCTATAAAGCATACGAGACTTTCTTCCTTGAATCCTTTTGAAATCCGGAGATCTGAGCTCAGATCTGGCGATTTTTGAAGGTGTTTGAGGACGATCCAAGGCCTAACAGCTTGGATTGAAGCTGCTCTTGCTTAGGTAGGGATTCCTACCTACATCTATTCTGGGTTTTTGGAGTTTTCCGGTTTGATTATGTTCTTATGCTTAGATCTCTTAATATACATGTTTATTTGTTGTGATTTCACCAGTTTTGGACTCATGGTCCCTTGATCTACCAGATCCCAGAGTTTTAGGGGGTTTGGTAGCGTTTTTCGGCGGTATTTCTCGCCGTCCGGTCGCCGGAGAACCCATCCGGATCGATCCTCTGCTTGGAGAAGATCGATCCTGGGCCTGGGGGTAGCATGGTTACCCTGCGTCGCGAGGAAGATCGATCCTCCTAGGAGGAAGGATCGATCTTTCTTGGCGCGACAAGAAGGGTGCCCTCTATTTCGAGAAAGATCGATCTTCCTGGGAGGAAGGATCGATCTTCTTTAGCTCGACAGTGAGGGAAGGCTCACTGTTACTTAAAAGATCGATCCTTTAGTAGCAGAGAGGATTTTTCATGGCTTTTGCCCGCGGGGCTTGGAATGCCGGTTTTCCTTACCGTTTTATACTTTGTACATATGTTTAAGCATGTTAGCCCTATAATAGGAGCAGTGGTGAACCGGGGGAGTGATGACTCCCGGGATGTTTAGAATAAACATGCGGGTAGCCCTACAGCTTTCCTTCGCCTTACATGCCGGCGTGCGCCGAGGGCTTTATCTGTGATACGAGGTCGAACCGAGCCATTCCAAGAAGGGACCCACGTCCTTGCTTGGATGGGCCCACGCCAAGGAGTTGGCTGCACCCAAGTCCCTTTGGGCGTTCTAAGCTCAGCCGGCCAAAGGAATCCTATTCCTAGCTGGTTTGCTTACTTAGATGATTTCCTAGTTAGTAGTTATCTTGATTGAGTCAGTTTCCTAGTTTGAGTTCAGTTTATGATTTGCTTTATTAGTTCCTATTAAGAGTCCTAGTAATCAGGAAGTTTGAGTTATGATTGAGTCTTAGTAGGAAAGTATGGTTACTTGCTGATTAAAGCAAGGTAGTTCTCTAGTTGTAGTAGAACTCTCTTGAGGCCTCTATAAAAGGACCTCCATAGCTTGTAATTATGCATGGACGAATTTATGAGAGTCATTATTTAGTAGAGATAAATCCTAGGAGTAGAAGTAATATAGGAGTAGCTGTAACCCTAATTCCACAAACGACCAGCCACCTTCACCCTTCTCTCTCTGCAGCCGGATTCTTCTCCACCAGCTGGCCACTATCATCACAGCCGTTACCAGCCACCTCCGCCATCCAACCCCAAGTCCCCGGCATCCCTTTGGCTGCCGTGCTTCCCTCCACCACGTTCTCCAAGGCTTGGATCTCCAAGAGAAGCCAGCCAACCATTGAGGAAGCTGCAAGGTAATCCTCTTCCTCATCCGTCTCTCTCCTCTAGTTTTCAGCCTTTCTTGTCGAATACCTAGGGTGCTTCTCCTAAAACCCTAAAGGTATATCTCGACCTAGCCATAGCTTTGGCTAAGGAGGAGACGAGACTAGGCAAGAGACCAGATACGAAAGCCCTAGAGAAGGTGCATCGTATCAACTTGGTATCAGAGCTCCGTTCCGACGACTGTGCCGCCCAAGGCCTTCTAGAAGCTTCTCTGATGGCAGGAGTACCAGGCCCACATCATTTATCCCTTACCTTCATCATCATCCCTACGGAACCCTAACCCTAACCAACCTCCTGTCCCAACCTATAATCCGGCCTATCACCCACCTTACACTCCGCCTGCCTATGAACCGAGCCAGTATCCAAACCTTGAGCCCTCTATCCATCCCTCACCCATACCTGGTCCCACTTCCCTTTCTCCGCCACCATACCAGCAGCTTATGCCACCTCCCTACGCACCGTACAACCCTATTCCTCCCTACAATCCATCACCACCGTATCAGCCATTTCCTACTCCCTACAGCCAACCCAAACCTACAAACACCAATGGCTATTTGAGTACAACTTGGACTTCGAATCCTACTGGAACTAGGATTACAAATCCTGCTCCAACCATCTAGGAATCTGAGTCAAACTCAGAGTACGACTTGGACTCAAAATCCTACTGGAACTAGGATTACAAATCCTACTCCAACTAGGAATCCTAGTCAAACTTGGAGTACTGCTTACCCTACCGTTGAACAATGGAAGGAAGCTGTACAAAGTTGGAGCCCTCTACCTTACCCTTCTGTAGAACAGTGGGAAGCAATGATCAAACGATATTCTCCTATGAATCTGTCAAGCCCTACCAGAGTTTAGATTTCCAGAGAAAATCCCATTCTAGCTACAACTTGGGTTGCAAAACCTAAACCTAGCTCTACCTGGATTAGGACTCCTCATACTCCACCTACCCCCGAGCTTCCCCTTGACCCAACCCATGAACAACACTCGCTGCCCCCTTACCCAACCACACCACATCCCAGCCCAGTCAACATCCATGAAGCTGCAGCCACCGACCTTACCTCAGTTCATGCCCTCCCCGTACCATGTAACCCCCACCAAGGCCCTCCTCATTCCTACCCCATTCCATCCCCAAATCAGCCGGCTCCCAAATCCATCTCCTTCAACTCCGGCAGCAACCCCCAAGGTAATCGCTGCCTACCTTGCCCCTGATCCTACCATAACCTCCTTCCATGGCCCACTGAAGGATCACTCAAGCCAACAAAGGCCGTCCCCTAAACCTCCTGACCCTTCCCGTATCCTTACCGAGGCCGACTCCAAACCCCCTCCAGATCCGCCAACCGTATCAAACCCCCATCCTCTCACTACCTCTTCCCATGGGATGTAAACTCCGACGAGCTTCCCTCACAAGCAATTGAGTTCCGGCCACCTCCATCTGCCAGATCTCAATCCAATCCCAAGCTTCTTCAAGCACTGGACAGATCTCAACCATCAGATCAGATCAGATCAAATCACCACCGTTTGAACCTGATCGTCCGACTCCATCTTCCACACTCGATTGAGTCAGACTCCAACTTACAATACTTGGACAGATTCAATCCAGGCACAACCAGATTTGGCTACACCAACCAAATCCGATCAAGCCCAGATCCAGACCAGTTCAAGCTAAATCCAGATCAATTGGATTCAGTCAAATTCGACCAAGTCAGATCTGATCCAAGCCCACCAAGTTCAAACAAGCTCAGCCAATCCGACTTGATCAAGCTTGATTTCAGACTTCCACCAGATCAGATCCAGATGTTTCCTACGCATCTTCAGTTGATCAGGCATCCCCCAACTGATCTGAGCTATCCAAGGAGCTACCCTCCTTATTCGGTTGCCATCTTCCAATTGATCAGATCCAAGAGCATCGCCCAGCATCCATCCACCACTCGAAGTTTCAGAACGACTTTGTCGACTCTGACCGTGAGGATTGATGTTGAAGCCAGAGCCCTGATGATCCCCTTCGAGAAAAGCAGAGAAATATCCAAGCTCAACTGCACTCGATTGTTTTCAGCTGCCCTATTGGGTCTACTTCCACCTTGGAAGGACTTGATTCGAGTTGATCTAGTCTTCGATCCCGGACGACTGACAATGACTATGCACAACCACCTATCTGTAGCTGCCATCTACTTCTTGGAGTTCCAGCGACCCCCAGATCCACCGGCGCTTCAGTTCCCTTCTTCCAGGCCTGCAGCATGGCTCCCTGACTCGCCACTTCGGATACCATTAGATCCACCATGGGCCCGACCGGGATTCTCACCGCCGAGTACAGAGCAACAGTTGCGGTCCAGCCACATCACTCCGGTTCGAGAAGAGAAGAGCCCTCTTTCCTCATCACATTCAGGCCTTGAGGACAAGGCCAATTTCGAAGGGAGGAGGGATGATACGAGGTCGAACCGAGCCATTCCAAGAAGGGACCCACGTCCTTGCTTGGATGGGCCCACGCCAA
Source organism: Narthecium ossifragum (assembly GCA_963920575.1). Taxonomy (NCBI): domain Eukaryota; kingdom Viridiplantae; phylum Streptophyta; class Magnoliopsida; order Dioscoreales; family Nartheciaceae; genus Narthecium; species Narthecium ossifragum. The sequence goes on along the minus strand of OY986964.1, from coordinate 19,348,548 downwards.
GGAGTTGGCTGCACCCAAGTCCCTTTGGGCGTTCTAAGCTCAGCCGGCCAAAGGAATCCTATTCCTAGCTGGTTTGCTTACTTAGATGATTTCCTAGTTAGTAGTTATCTTGATTGAGTCAGTTTCCTAGTTTGAGTTCAGTTTATGATTTGCTTTATTAGTTCCTATTAAGAGTCCTAGAGTAATCAGGAAGTTTGAGTTATGATTGAGTCTTAGTAGGAAAGTATGGTTACTTGCTGATTAAAGCAAGGTAGTTCTCTAGTTGTAGTAGAACTCTCTTGAGGCCTCTATAAAAGGACCTCCATAGCTTGTAATTATGCATGGACGAATTTATGAGAGTCATTATTTAGTAGAGATAAATTCTAGGAGTAGAAGTAATATAGGAGTAGCTGTAACCCTAATTCCACAAACGACCAGCCACCTTTACCCTTCTCTCTCTGCAGCCGGATTCTTCTCCACCAGCTGGCCACTATCATCACAGCCGTTACCAGCCACCTCCGCCATCCAACCCCAAGTCCCCGGCATCCCTTTGGCTGCCGTGCTTCCCTCCACCACGTTCTCCAAGGCTTGGATCTCCAAGAGAAGCCAGCCAACCATTGAGGAAGCTGCAAGGTAATCCTCTTCCTCATCCGTCTCTCACCTCTAGTTTTCAGCCTTTCTTGTCGAATACCTAGGGTGCTTCTCCAAAAACCCTAAAGGTATATCTCGACCTAGCCATAGCTTTGGCTAAGGAGGAGTCATGATACGAGTCGATCCGACTCGACCAACTGGACCCGAACCCAGAAGAGGAACCAAGCTGGTTCAACCTCTTTCCTAGTTTGACTTGGACTTCCCTAGTTCAAACTAGAGTATTTAATTAGTATTTATCATTAGTCTTTTATTGAGTCCTAGTTGATTGTTAGGAATTAATTAAGAGTCCCTTTGAGTTAGGAAGTTGAGTTGAATCAGAAACCTTATTACGTGCTAATCAAGCAATGGGGTTTTTCTAGTGGATTAGGACTCTGTCAAGGTCTCTATAAAAGGACCTTAGTAGTTTGTATTAGGTTATGGATGAGATGAATGATTAAGAGTAATTAGTAGAATATCATAGGAGTAGAATATCATAGGAGTAGAATATCATAGGAGTAGAAGTAAAGTAGATTCCACCCGATATCTACCATAGATCATCTTCTTCCCCGCTGGTCATCTTCTCCGCAGCCGGCACCGCCTCCACCAGTGTTTCTCTCTCTCCTCGTCACTTTCTCTCTCCGCCACGTCAGCGACCCCACGCCCAGTCACCTGCCACGTCACCTCCTTCTTCCTCCTCTCTTCCTCAAGCCGTACCCTCGCTCCCGCTGATCTTCACAGCCGTTCCCTATCCGGCCACCCCCGTCGCCAACCAAGACCTCCAACGCCTTCCCCTGAGCCTCACGACTTCTCCAAGCCGCTCCTCCGCCTCCGTCGTCTCCTCCGACGTCTTCCCCGGCCAACCCAAGTTCACAGCCACCGTCCGTCGTCCACGACACGACCCCGATCTCACCCCAAACCCTTCCTAAACCCTTCCTTGTCTCCCCACGATCCTTCCCGACGTCCCAAGGACCCCCGCCGAGCCTCCCTCATCGTTCCCGACGCCAGCCGACCCTACCTTCACCGCCGTCTTCACCAGATCCGGCCGATCCGCCACCCATCTTCCAGATCCGAGCCGGTAGATCTCATCCCCACCTCCAGGCGACCCTTCCTGGACGTATCCCGACCGCCGCCGCCGTCCCTATCGCCGGCGATCCCTCCGGTGACCCCTCAGCCCTTAGATCCGATCCCCCTGACTCAGCCCAATCCAACCCACTTGATTCAACCCAGCCTAATCCGGTTCAGCCAGCCAGTTGAATCAGACTCAGCCCACTCTGATTTGGTTCAGCCACTTAACCCACTCCTAGCCATTTCAGCCAAGCCACTTAGCCCAATCCGAGCCAGATTCAATTCCAAGAGCCAATCAACCAATCCAGACTTGACCCAGTCGAGTCCTACCCCAATCTGAGCCGGATCTGAACCAGATTCGATCCAACTTCAGCCCATTGGACTCAAATCAAGTCCGATCCGGCCGATTCTGATCGATTGGAGCAGTAGAGACCCATTACGAGAGGATCACGAGTAGACCGCTCGTAACAAGCCAAGACTAGGCAAGAGACCAGATACGAAAGCCCTAGAGAAGGTGCATCATATCAATCTGTGATATCTATGAGCTGTTGTTTGTGGGGCTGCTTCCCGGTGCAGGTGTTGTGGTGGACTGCTGACAGTTGGTGGGGGTACCACTGTAGTAGTCCCTAGACCTTATTTACATGTTCACCACCCCGGGGCGGCAGGGTGCCGTGCCCAGACCTTGTTATTTATATCATCACATACTGTTGCATGTTTAACTGTATTACCCTGCGTATGCGCATATCATGCATTGTGTTGTGCATTAGTTGCATCTGTGTAGGGCGTTGGCGATGGGTTGTTCGCCGATCCGGGGCTTTCGGGTAGTCCGGATCTAGCTCTAGGACCGTTGCGGGTAGCTTGGTCCAGGATTCGATTTGTTGTATTCAGTCGATTTCGATGATAGGGTTTAGATGACCTGAATACATGTTGCTTGATGATTATAGAGGCCGTGTTGGCCTCGAGCCAGATGTTGTGGGTGCAACCAGTGTCGGTTCTTGTTCTTTGGGGGCCGTCGGAGTAAGTCCAGCCCAGGCAGTGTCTGTTCCTGCCCGCAGTGGTGACCAATGTGGGCCCAGTTCGGTTGGGTGACCACAGCTGGAACCCTGCGACACTAGGTGTATCTAGGATGGGCCCAGTCCTTTAGGGTGACCATGGTTGGGTATGCCTAGGGACACCGGCAAAGGGTTATGGGACCCTTGCTGCACACCCAAGTTTTGCTTAAGGGCGACACTGTTGTGTTCCCTCTCTTGTGAGTGTCGTAGTGTAGTGTCCCTGCTGAGCTTAGTGCTCACTCCTACCCGAGCTGCGTTTTGCAGGTGCTGGCGCTAGCTCTTCTTCGGTCGCCCCTACCGGGCCGGTGTTTGGTGACGTGGCGGCGTCTGGCGGTGCTTGAGGAGCGGCGATCACAGTCTTACCTTTTGTTATAGATAGTCTCCTACGGGAGTGATAAATGTATAATTTCCCTGTTTGAGGACTTGTATTATATTCCAGTTCTGTCTTTGAGGTTGTGAATGATTGTATAATACAGGATGATTATGAATTGCTAGGGTAACCACTACGATTAGAGGGAAATCTCGCCAAAATTTATGTAGTAGGTTAGGTTCCGGTTCGCATCGCCCGGCCCGGTTGGGCCTAGGCGGGTCGGGGCGCGACATGCTCCCACCGTTTCCAGTGGTGGGCACGGATCAGGGGCTGGACCGAGTCGCTCCAGAGGTGGAGACGGCCAGCGAGGGCGTGTGTTTGCTCTCCCAGAGCGTGAGCAGCCGGACACCGTGCAGCTTTACCAGCCACCACAACAGTCCTAGCAGGCAGCGGTAGAGCCATCCGTACTCAGAGGTATCTTTCAGCTTTCTAGTTCTTCAGTAGATGTGCTGATAGACTCTAGGGCGTCTCATTCCTATGTTGCTAGCATGTGTATGGTATCGTTAGGATTAGAGACGAGTTGGCTAGGGGTGGCACAGTCAGTGGACTCCCCGATGGGCGGGTCAGTCAGGGTAGACCGGGTATGCCGATCTTGTTCCTTGGAGATTGGAGGCCTCCGTTTCTGTCTAGACCTGCGGGTGCTAGACATGACGGGCTTCAATGTGATACTCGGTATGGACTGGTTAGCAGCACATCGAGCTATCATCGACTGTGGTCGCTGGAGGGTGGTCGCTTGGATACCCGACGGGACACAGTTTGTGTTGTTGGGGGATCGGTTCTCCGCCGATTCCTTTGCTTGTGGTTTGGGGAGGCGTGGTAGCGAGCTCTCAGCCTTATTGGCCAGCCTGTCCCTGTTCGGTTTTGAAGGAGTGCAGCATAGCAAATTTCCCAGGATCGTGTGCAACTTCACCGATGTGTTTCCCGAGGTGTTGTCGGGGCTTCCACCGTCCAGAGAGGTCGATTTTGAGATCGACCTAGTACCAGGTACCGCACCGATCTCTCTCCCAGCTTTCAGGATAGCACCAGCAGAGCAGAGCGAGTTGAGGACTGTTACGCCGAGCCTTCTCGTAGGCACGGGTACCTGGTCTCTTGCCCGGTCTCAGTTCCTCCTTAGCCAAATCTATGGCTAGGTCGAGAGATACCTTTAGGGTTTCAGGAGAAGGACCCTAGGTATTCGACGAGGAAGGCGAAGACTAGAGGAGGAGACGGATGAGAAGAGGGATACCTTGCAGCTCGTCTAGGGTTGGCTGGCTTCTCTTGTTGATCCAAGCCTTGGAGAACGTGGTGGAGGGAAGCAAGGCAGCCAAGGATGGACGCCGGTGATGGGGACGTGCACTGTAGATGGCAGCGGTGGACGGCAATGGATGGTGGCCGGTTGGTGGAGAGAGAATCCGGGAGTAGAGAGATGAAGGTGGCTGGTGGCGTGGGTATTAAGTTATGGCTACTCCTAGGGTTAACTCCTATAATATCTCTTAATTTATTTCTTCAATGCATAAAACCCTAATACAAGCTATGGAGGTCCTTTTATAGGGGCCTCAAAGAGTTCTACTCCAACATGGATACCTACTTGTTAAAACAGCAAGTGACTTGACTCAACCCAACTAGGACATGAATATGAACTAGAAAGCACAAACTGGACTCAAACTAGGAAATCAACTAGGAAAGCCTCAACTAATGAAATTACCAGCTAGGAATAGGATTCCTTAAGGCTGGCTTTGGCTTGGGACCTGGTCCAAGGCCGAATCCTCCTAGGAGGTGGGCCCTGACCAGCGTGGGTCCCTCCTGGGCCTATCCCAAGTGTGGGCCCTGCCCCAGAATTGGGCATGGGTTGGTCTAGCCCAGGTGGAGCTGGACTTGGTTCCACTTGGCTGGGCGTGGGTTGGGCTTGGGTCCCAACCGTATCATCCCCTTCTCCTTCGAAAAGTGCCTTGTCCTCAGGGCCGAAGTCGGGATAAGGATCCAAGAAATCAGTGAATACCTCCCATGTGGGTTCAGCTGGACTATGGCCCTTCCAATGTACCAGAACTTCTTGTTGGTGGCGGGGAGCATGCCGATGGTCGATGATAGCCTGGGGATACAGCTTGGGCTGATCATTTGAGGGATCTGGAATCTCGGTGACAACGGGTATCTCAGCTCCCACGTGCTTCTTCAGGAGTGATACATGGAAGACTGGGTGTACCTTAGAATCTGATGGAAGCTGGAGGCGGTAAGCAACAGCTCCTATGCGTTCCAATACCTCGTATGGCCCGTAGAATTTTGCCGCAAGCTTATGAGATTGACGCTTGACCACGGACTTCTGTCGATAGGGCTGCAGTTTGACATAGACCATCTCTCCGACCTAGAACTCGACGTCGCGATGTCCTCGATCGTATGTCTGCTTCATCCTGTTCTGGGCAGCTGCTAACCTTGACTTAACATCTGCTATCACTTGATCCCGTTCAACTAGGAAGTGATCTACAGCTGCTGATGTGGCTGTCCCGGGTATGTAGGAGAGGAGGGTCGGTGGAGGTCTCTCATACACTACCACATAGGGTGTCCGCTGGATGCTGGAGTGCCAACTAGTGTTATAGGTGTACTCTGCCCAAGTCAACCATTGGGTCCATTGTGTAGGACGATCACCTAAAAAACATCGTAAGCACATCTCCAGGGATCAGTTTACTACCTCAGTTTGGCCATCCGTCTGGGGGTGGTATGCTGAGGAGAATCTGAACTTGACTCCTTGCAATCTAAAGATCTCCTGCCAAAAGTTGCTGGTGAAGGTAGGATCTCGATCACAGACGATGCTGGTTGGCATGCCATGGTGCTTGAACACCGTGTCAAAGAAAACTCGAGCTACTGAGTATGCCGTGTAGGGATGCCGTAGGGGAGCGAAGTGTGCATATTTGGACAATCTGTCGACGACTACTAGAATGGTTGTGTACCCTCTAGAAGATGGGAGTCCGTCGATGAAGTCCATAGAGACATCAGTCCATACCTCGTGAGGGATGGGTAGGGGCTGGAGTAGGCCGGCTGGCTTCAGGGTCTCGGCCTTGTGTCGTTGGCAGGTGTCACACTGACGGATGAAGTCCTTGATTCGCGCTTGCACTCCCTTCCAGTAGAAGGTGGTTCGCAGCCGGTGCCACATCTTGACAAACCCTTCATGTGTGCTGGAGTGTATGGTCACCAAGATCTCTGGAATGACTGGAGAGTTCTTCCTCAAGAAGATGCGGTCTTTGTGGAAGATGACTCCGTTGCGAACTGTCCATGGTCCCTTGATATCTCCGTTTTGTATGTTGCCAGCGAGCGTCTGCATCTCTGCATTGGTTTTGACATCCTCCTGAATTGGTTCAAGCCATTGGGGTACCGGACTTGAGATGGCTGCTATCGAGGGGGGGTGATGCTGCCGTGAGACCTGGACTGAACTCAGGTTGGCCATGGGAGATGTTGTCCGGATCAGGGAGTAGAGGATCCGAAGTAGGCGACGGCAGCGGGTCCTCTACCGTGGACTCGGTAGCTGGAAGAGCCACAAGCACTTGGCCAATCATCATCATGCCAAGTGAGGGTTCTCAATGCTCAGCTAGGACTGTGGTCTCCTCTTCAAGCTCAGCTCCAACCAGATCTTCCGTGGCTGGTTCCTCATTGACGATCTCAATGCTCAACAGCTGCTTACAGCGGTGCCCCGGTGTATAGGGCTCGTCACATTGGAAGCAAACTCCTTGTGCTCTTCGTTGTTGCAGTTCAGCTAGAGATAGCTGTCTTCGTTGAGGTCGAACTATAGTTTGAGTCTAACTAGGAGTCCTAGTTTGAGTAGGATTAGGAGTCCTAGTCTCACTCGAACTCCAGTTTGCGGGCACGGCACGGGCAGCGGGGGCTGGACGGGTAGGTGCAGGCATCGTCCTTGCCGTAGCATGCCGGATCGCGTACTGATTCGCCTCATGAGTCTTGGCGTAGCTGATGGCCTCGGCTATGGTGGCTGGTCTAGCGAGCTGAACATCGTACCTGATGGCCGGCTTCAATCCGCTGATGAAGAGACTCAGTACCACATCCTGAGCCAAGTGTGGAACACGACCTAGACCTCGGTCGAACCGGATCTGGTAGTCTCGGACTGAGCCATCTTGCTGAATCCGAGTGAGTTCGCTGATGGGGTCGTCGTAGGTCGTCGGTCCATAGCGCAAGAAGTGCAAGGCATGCTGGAAGGTATGCCATGTTGCGCACTCATCCGTATCCTTCGACAGCTGGTACCATGTCTGGGCATCTCTATCGAAGTGATAGGCGGCGTAACGGACCTTCTCTCGTTCATGGATAGGGTAGTAAGAGAAGAACTGCTCCGCCTTGAGAATCCAGTGAGTAGGATCTGTAGCACCATCATAGCGAGGGAAGTCCATGTGGGGAATCCGGGCAGCAAAGGGTCAACCGTTCACGGATTGGGTCATGGGGCTGTTCATATGCAGGTGGGGTGAGAGGAGGGTAGTAATGGGGTGGTGGAGGAGCTGGGTTGTACGGGACATATGGAGGGGGCGTAGGCTACTGGTATGGAGGGGGGGTGATAGGGTGGATATAGAGGCTGGTGTGGTGGGGGTGGAAGGATAGTGGAGCCAGGTGGGGGTGGACAGGTAGTGGTGGCGGCCAAGGGTGTGGTGTAGGCCGGTTGAGCAGGGGGTTTGGTAGGAGGGATAGGACCTGATACGAGCGGTCTACTCGTAATCCTCTCGTATCGGGTCTCTACTGCTCCAATCGATCAGAATTGGCCTAATCGGACTTGATTTGAGTCCAATTGGCTTAATCTGGTTAGCTGGATCGGATCTGGCTCGAGCTGGTTCAGATCTGGCTGAGCCTGCTAGGATAGGACTTGACTGGGTCAAGTCTAAGTTGATCTGGATCAGGCTGACCGGGTTGGATTGGGCTAAGTGACTGGATGGGGCTGGATTGGACTTGACTAAGATTAAGTGGCTGAGCTGAATCAGGTTAGAATTGGTTGAGCCAACTTGGTTGGGCTGAACCGGAGTTGATCCAAGGGCTGAGGTTTGCCGGAGTAGATCGCCGGCATAGGGACGTCGGCGGCGGTCGGGACCTTGGCAGAAAGGTTCGTGAGTTGATGGGGAAGAGATCCAACAACTTGGATCTGGGAGGTAGGTGGTGGATCGGCCGGATATGGGAGGTCGACGGCGGTTTAGAGGAGGCCGGCGTTGGGGACGACGATGGGGAGCTCGGCGGGGGTCCTTGGGACGTCAGGAAGGATCGTGGGGAGACGAGGAACGGATATGGGATGAGATCGGGATAGGACATGGGGTTGCCGACCATGGGGACGGAGGTTGGCTTGTCGAGGACGGCGCCGGAGGGGATGGAAGATGGCGGGAAAGGGATGGCCGGAGTCGTGGGACTTAGGGAAGAACGGAGGTGGCCTTTGGAGGTGACGGGGGCGGCCGGAGAGGGCTGGGGGAAGGATGCTGGCGGTGAACCTTGGCTAGGGCACGGGAGAGAAGAGGAAGGAGGAGGAAGATGATGCTGATGTGGCGCTGATGTGGCGTGGGGTCACTGACGTGGTGGAGAGAGAAAGTGGCGTGGAGAAGGAAGATGAAGGTGAAGGCGATGCCGGCTGCGGAGAAGATGACCGACGGGGAAGAAGGTGGATCTATGGTGGATTTTGGGTGGAATCTACATTACCTCTAGTCCTATGATATTCTATCAACTATTCTTAATAATTCTCTTCATCATTCATCATCATAATACAAACTAATGAGGTCCTTTTATAGAGACATTGACAGAGTCCTAATCCAACTAGGAAATCCCCTTGCTTAATTAAGCAAGTAATAAGGTTTCAAACTCAACTCAACTTCCTAACTCAAATGGACTCTTAATTAATTTACAACAATCAAATATTAACTAGGACTCAATAAAATATAAAAGACTAATGATAAATCCTAATCAAATACTCTAGTTTGAACTAGGGAAGTCCAAGTCAAACTAGGAAAGAGGTCGAACCAGTTTGGTTCCTCTTCTCTGTTCGGGTCCAGTTGGTCGAGTCAGATCGACTCGTATTAGGACCTGTTCCAACCAAGACATAATTGGGATGAAGGCCGGGTACTCCTAGGTTAGGGACAGCTTCAGGTGAAGTCCTAGGAGAAGTAGGGTTCATGGTAGGAGGTGGATTAGGGTTAGGGTTAGGGTTACCTCCAGGTTCGCCCATGGCTCCCTGATTCCTTCCTTGCATATGTATTGCCATAAAGGCAATCCTCTCCGAGATCCCTTGGGTGATGATCTGCATCTCCCGCTGCCAATCCCGCGTCTCCACTTGTGCGGTTTCCAACGTCCGCAGCGACCCATGGATGCCCTCTATCTCTCCTCTGGTTACGCGGCTTTCCCGCTCCATGGAAGCACTGGCGGTGGTATCTCCCGCCATCAGCGCAGCTTCTAGAAGGCTTTGGGCGGTACAGCTGACGGAACAGTGCTCTGATACCAAGTTGTTACACCGAGCCTTCTCGTAGGCACGGGTACTTGGTCTCTTACATGGTCTCAGTTCCTCCTTAACCAAATCTATGGCTAGGTCGAGAGATACCTTTAGGTTTTTAGGAGAAGGACCCTAGGTATTCGACGAGGAAGGCGAAGACTAGAGGAGGAGACGGATGAGAAGAGGGATACCTTGCAGCTCCTCTAGGGTTGGCTGGCTTCTCTTGTAGATCCAAGCCTTGGAGAACGTGGTGGAGGGAAGCACAGCAGCCAAGGATGGACGCCGGTGATGGGGACGTGCACTGTAGATGGCAGCGGTGGACGGCAATGGATGGTGATCGACTGGTGGAGAGAGAATCCGGGAGTAGAGAGATGAAGGTGGCTGGTGGCGTGGGTATTAAGTTATAGTTAATTGATGATAACACCAGTTTAACAAAACTTATCATAAAAAACCCCATTAACCATGTTTTTAAGGTAAAAACCCCACCACAGTGTATTAACTGACATATTATTCACATTAAAAGACCATAATGCCCATTCTTATTTTTTACCCCTCCTCTCTCTCTCTCCCTCCCCCCCTCTTCTCACTTCCTGATCCCGACCAAGCATCGGCCGGTGTCCCGCCCTTGCCCGGAGATACATCGCCGGATCGCCGGAGATCCCAGCTCACTTCCATGGTTGTGCCTCGTCGCTGGCTCACCTCCCCAACCCCTCGCTGCCACGACCACCAGCTCCCTCGCCTCCCAGCCACAATCCCACGCCACCGCCACCGTCTCCGCCCTCGGCGTTACATGCGTCGCCGACCACCCCGAAACCCATCGCCGGAACCCATGGCCATTAACCCCGGCAAGCTCCCCCATACCACCAGCACCTCCTCCATCGAAGTCGCGGGCACCTACGGCGAGCCCTCTCCGTTCCGACTTCCTCCATTGTCTGCGAGGGTGGAGCTCGGAACCCCCGACCTCGGCCCCATTTGCCACCTCGAGATCTCCATCCGCCACCCTCATACTCGTCTCCTGCAACCCTACCCAAAGCTAATTCCTAGCTCTACCCTGCTCTCGGAACCCGGTGCCGCCACCCTCAAAACCCATCGCCCCCGACCTCCAACCCCCATCTACGTCCAGATCCGCAAACCTCATCGCCTCACGACTCCTCCGTCCTCATTTCTCGGCTCGATCCGGCTATCCAAGGCCCTCGACGCTCCCCGGCTCGCGACTCATCTTCACCAAGGAAGCCGCCGTCCCCACTCGATCCCGCCGTGTATCCTCACGATCCGAACTAGTGGATCGAACCCCTAGGCTTCCACGACGCCTCCTTCACCGGCGCCGACGACTTTCGGTCCCTCCTCGCCGTTGATAAAGGCCGGAGCATCCACAGCCGTTGGTCAAGCCATCCTCGACGATGGCTTGGGAGGCGAGCCGGGGGTGGAGATAGAGGAAGAGGAGAGAGAATAGCCGGGTAAAAATAGGGAAATAGGGGAAAAAATGGTAGAAAAATAGGAAAAAAGTTGTAGAAAAATAGGGAAAATATGGAAAAAGATAAATAAATTTATAGAAGAAAAGTGGATGTGACCGAAGAGACTATTGATGGAGAATTTCAGCCAATTAAGTTGTAATTCGAAGAGTTAAAAACGATCAAAATGCATTTAAAAAGATAAAAAATAAAGTTAAGAAGATGAAAATAGATTTAAAATGATGAAAATAGAGTTAAGAAGATGAAAATGTATGAAAGATGAAAATGAATTCACAAAGATGAAAATGAATTCAAAAAGATGAAAATAAATTTTAAAATTATAAAAATAGATTTAAAATGATGAAAATAGAGTTAAAATGATGAAAATGTATGAAAGATGAAAATGAATTCACAAAAATGAAAATGAATTCAGAAAGATGAAAATAAATTCAGAAAGATGAAAATAAATTTTAAAATGATAAAAATAAATTTTAAAATGATAAAAATAGATTTAAAATGATGAAAATAGAGTTAAAATGATGAAAATGTATGAAAGATGAAAATGAATTCAGAAAGATGAAAATAAATTTTAAAATGATAAAAATAAATTTTAAAATGATAAAAATAAATTTTAAAATGATAAAAATAGATTTAAAATTATGAAAATAGAGTTAAAATGATGAAAATAGAGTTAAGAAGATGAAAATGTATGAAAGATGAAAATGAATTCAGAAAGATGAAAATGAATTTAGAAAGATGAAAATGAATTCACAAAGATGAAAATGATTTTAGAAAGATGAAAATGATTTTAGAAAGATGAAAATGAATTCACAAAGATGAAAATGAATTCACAAAGATAAAAATGATTTTAGAAAGATGAAAATGAATTCAGGAAGATGGAAATGAATTCACAAAGATGAAAATGATTTTAAAAAGATGAAAATGATTTCAGAAAGATGAAAATGAATTACCAAAGATGAAAATGATTTCAGAAAGATGAAAATGATTTTAGAAAGATGAAAATGAATTCACAAAGATGAAAATGGAATAAAAAACATGAAAATGAATTCAGGAAGATGAAAATGATTTTAGAAAGATGAAAATGATTTTAGAAAGATAAAAATGACTTCAGAAAGATGAAAATGATTTCAGGAAGATGAAAATGATTTTAGAAAGATGAAAATGATTTAGAAAGATGAAAATGATTTCAGACTAATGAAAATGATTTCAGGAAAATGAAAATGATTTTAGAAAGATGAAAATGAATTCAAAAATATGAAAATGAAAAAAAAAACATTTTCATCTTTGTCAGATCATTTGCATCTTTCTCAGTTGATGTCAGATCATTTTCATCTTTCTTGGTTGATGTCAGATCATTTTCATCTTTCTTAGTTAAAAAGATGAAAATGTATTTGAACTCGATCGAATGATAAATTAGGCAAGGTTTTAGAAATGGCTAGGTTTAAAGGACATTAGGCTGGAATTTGCTCAAAGATTTGGTTGATTGGATCAAGTGGGCTTGAATTAAGCTTATTGGGTCAGATAGAATCAGACCTCATTGGATAAAGAGGACTTGGTTCAGCCGGTTCGATCAAATGGCTGAGAGTTGCCGGAGTACGATCGTTGGCAATGAAACGTCGCCGGAGGTCGAGACCAACATAGGAGGGGTCGCCTGAGCCTCGGGGTTCGATCCACCGGGGCGGATCTCCTGTGCCGTAGCCGTAGGAGGCGAATCTGAGAGGTCTACGACGGTGTGCTTGAGGGGATGAAGACGACGGCGAGGGAGGCGGCTTGGGCGACGACTGGAGGTGGGATCTCGCCGGGAGTTCGTCGGGGAAGGGTCGTGGGGCGACGACGGGGTCGGATCTGAGGGGGTTTGTAACTAGGGAGGATTAGGGGCGGTGATTTAGGAGGGGTGGCGCCGGGTCCGATGAGGTGGGGTTGGGGTTGCGGGCGATGGGGGAGGTCGCCGGGGATGGAGGGATCGTTGACGATGCTGGGCGAGGTCGGTGCTGCCGTTGAGGTTGTGGTGGTGTCAAGGTCGAGTGCCTCACAGGGGTGGAGGAAGAAGGTGGGTTTCAATGGATGCTTGGCCGGAGTTAATGGAGGCTGCGGACGGCGATGGAGCTCGTGGACGAGGTTGGGTGGGCTTGGGGAACGGCGTCGGGCGTCGTTGGACGGAGCGGAGCCGCCGGGAGCCGTTGGATCTGGGGGGAACGGAGAAGATGGAGGTTGCGGCGGCGATGGGGAGGTTGCGATGGCGATGGGGAAAGGGTGGTCGCCAGCGAGGGGTTGCTGCGGTTTTGGTGGCTACATGGAAGGAGGGAGCTTCGGGAGCTGCCGGAGATGCGATGGGATCGCCGGAGATGCTACGGGATCGACGAATGAGCTGTGGGCCGGCCGGAGGCGAGAGGAGATCGCCAGGAGGGGTTGTCTCGCCGGAGAAGAGAAGAGAGAGAGCTGAGAGGAGAGAGAAAAGACTGAAAAAAAAATAAAACAAGGGTATTATTGATACGAGGTCGAACCGAGCCATTCCAAGAAGGGACCCACATTCTTGCTTGGATGGGCCCACGCCAAGGAGTTGGCTGCACCCAAGTCCCTTTGGGCGTTCTAAGCTCAGCCGGCCAAAGGAATCCTATTCCTAGCTGGTTTGCTTACTTAGATGATTCCCTAGTTAATAGTTATCTTGATTGAGTCAGTTTCCTAGTTTGAGTTCAGTTTATGATTTGCTTTATTAGTTCCTATTAAGAGTCCTAGTAATCAGGAAGTTTGAGTTATGATTGAGTCTTAGTAGGAAAGTATGGTTACTTGCTGATTAAACCAAGGTAGTTCTCTAGTTGGAGTAGAACTCTCTTGAGGCCTCTATAAAAGGACCTCCATAGCTTGTAATTATGGATGGACGAATTTATGAGAGTTATTATTTAGTAGAGATAAATCCTAGGAGTAGAAGTAATATAGGAGTAGCTGTAACCTAGTTTCCTCATAATCCACCAGCCACCTTCATCTCTCTCTACAGCCGGTTCTTCTCCATCACCGGTCTCCTTCTCCGCTGTCGTCCACTCCTTCGCCACTATCATCACCGCCGCTACCAACCACCTCCGCCGTCCAACCCCAAGTCCCCGGCGTCCCCTTGGCTGCCTTGCTTCCCTCCACCACGTTCTCCAAGGCTTGGATCTCCAAGAGAAGCCAGCCAACCCTAGAGGAACTGCAAGGTATCCCTCTTCTCATTCGTCTCCTCCTCCGGTTTTCAGCCTTACTTGTCGAATACCTAGGGTCCTTCTCGTAAAACCCTAAAGGTATCTCTCGACCTAGCCATAGATTTGGCTAAAGAGGATCTGAGATAAGGCAAGAGACCCGGTACGAAAGCCCTTGAGAAGGTGCATCGTATCAACTTGGTATCAGAGCTCTGTTCCGACGACTGTGCCGCCCAAGGCCTTCTAGAAGCTTCTCTGATGGCAGGAGTACCGGGCCCACATCATTATCCCTTACCTTCATCATCATCCCTACGGAACCCTAACCCTAACCAACCTCCTGTCCGTACCTATAATCCGTCCTATCACCCACCTTACACTCCGCCTGCCTATGAACCGAGCCAGTATCCAAACCTTGAGCCCTCTATCCATCCCTCACCCATACCTGGCCCCACTACCCTTTCTCCGCCACCATACCAGCAGCCTATGCCACCTCCCTACGCACCGTACAACCCTAGTCTTCCCTACAATCCGTCACCACCGTATCAGCCATTACCTACTCCCTACAACCAACCCAAACCTACAAACACCAATGGCTATTTGAGTACAACTTGGACTCCGAATCCTACTGGAACTAGGATTACAAATCCTGCTCCAACTAGGAATCTGAGTCAAACTCAGAGTACAACTTGGACTCAAGATCCTACTGGAACTAGGATTGCAAATCCTACTCCAACTAGGAATCCTAGTCAAACTCGGAGTACGACTTACCCTACGGCTGAACAATGGAAGGAAGCTGTCCAGAGTTGGATCCCTTTGCCTTACCCTTCAGTAGAACAATGGGAAGCAATGATCCAACGATATTCTCCTACAAATCAGTCAAGCCCCACCAGAGTTCAGATTTCCAAAGAAAATCCCATTCTAGCTGCAACTTGGATTGCAAAACATAAACCCAGTTCTACCGGGATTAGGACTCCTCATACTCCACCTACCCATGAGCTGCCCCATGACCAAAACCATGAACAACACCCGCTGCCCCCTCACCCAACCACACCACATCCCACGACCAGCAACTCTCCTCCCTACTCCTCCCCGGCAGCCCCCACCACTAATCAAGGCCACCCTCTTTCCCCCTACCAACCCACGGCCCCCCGGTCTCCAGTCCGACAGCCAATTGTCATCTCCGGCAATCTACCCAAAGTCCACAAAACTGCAGCCACCGACCTTACCTCAGTTCATGCCCTCCCCGTACCATGCAACCCCGACCAAGGCCCTCCTCATTCCTACCCCGTTCCATCCCCAAACCAGCCGGCTCCCAAATCCATCTCCTTCAACTCCGGCAGCAACCCCCAAGGTAATCGCTGCCTACCTGCCCCTGATCCTACCATAACCTCCTTCCATGGCCCACTGAAGGATCTCTCAAGCCAACAAAGGCCGTCCCCTAAACCTCCTGACACCTTCCTCGACATTACCAAGCCCGGCTCCAAACCCCAACCACCAGAACCGACACCCATCCAGATTCACCCCATTGGTTCGAACCCCCATCCTCTCATCCCCCCTTCTCCATGGGATCCAAACCCTGATGAACATCCCTTACCGGCGACCAAGTTCAGTTCCCTCTCAGTTGCCAGAGCCACTCAGCTATCTGATCAGATCAAATCAAATCACTACGGTTTGAACCTGATCAAACTCCTACTCCATCACCTACAATTGATCGAGTCAGATTGCAGCTTACAAGACTTGGTCAGATTCCATCCAAGCACAACCAGGTTTGGTTACACCAACCAGATCCGACCAAGCTCAGATCAGACCAGGCTAAGTCAGACTCAATTGGATGCAGCCAGAATCAATCCGGCTAGATCTGATTGCAGCCAGCCAAGCTCCATCAAGCTCAGTCAAACTGAACCTGATCAAGATCCAAATAGTGCAGCAGAAGCGTGGCCCAACCGACTTCACTTCAGACTGGGCCAAAGCGAGCTTGACTCAATATCAAGCCAAGACCCTGCACATCCGACCAGGCCATGGAGATCAGATCCCGTCCTTTGGTCATGGGTGACACTACTCATGGGACGTGACGAGGATGATCCAGGAGAACCATTGAAGATCCCATGCTTGGAGCCACCAGAACCATCAGATCGTCCCCCGGATGCTCCGTCCTCGGCACGACTGTATCCAGCCGCTGTCTTGGGTCTACTTCCATCTTGGAAGGATTTGATTCAGGTCGACCGAGTCTTTGACCTAGGACACCAGCACTTGAGGTGGCCCCATCGTCAATCTACAGCCGCCCTCTACTTCTTGGAGTTCCAGAGGCCGCCAGATCCACCTAAGTTTCAGCCTCCTCCTTCTAGACCGGCAGCATGGCTCTTTGATTCACCGATCCGGTTACCACCTGATCCACCATGGGTGCGACCAGGGTTCTCACCAGCTGCATGGCCCCCTGATTCAATGGCCCAGTTACCATTATATCCACCATTGGCCAGACCGGGATTCTCACCGCCGAGTACAGAGCAACAGTTGCGGTCCAGCCACATCACTCCGGTTAGAGAAGAGAAGAGCCCTCTTTCCTCATCACATTCAGGCCTTGAGGACAAGGCCAATTTCGAAGGGAGGAGGGATGATACGAGGTCGAACCGAGCCATTCCAAGAAGGGACCCACGTTCTTGCTTGGATGGGCCCACGCCAAGGAGTTGGCTGCACCCAAGTCCCTTTGGGCGTTCTAAGCTCAGCCGGCCAAAGGAATCCTATTCCTAGCTGGTTTGCTTACTTAGATGATTCCCTAATTAATAGTTATCTTGATTGAGTCAGTTTCCTAGTTTGAGTTCAGTTTATGATTTGCTTTATTAGTTCCTATTAAGAGTCCTAGTAATCAGGAAGTTTGAGTTATGATTGAGTCTTAGTAGGAAAGTATGGTTACTTGCTGATTAAACCAAGGTAGTTCTTTAGTTGGAGTAGAACTCTCTTGAGGCCTCTATAAAAGGACCTCCATAGCTTGTAATTATGGATGGACGAATTTATGAGAGTTATTATTTAGTAGAGATAAATCCTAGGAGTAGAAGTAATATAGGAGTAGCTGTAACCTAGTTTCCTCATAATCCACCAGCCACCTTCATCTCTCTCTACAGCCGGTTCTTCTCCATCACCGGTCTCCTTCTCCGCTGTCGTCCACTCCTTCGCCACTATCATCACCGCCGCTACCAACCACCTCCGCCGTCCAACCCCAAGTCCCCGGCGTCCCCTTGGCTGCCGTGCTTCCCTCCACCACGTTCTCCAAGGCTTGGATCTCCAAGAGAAGCCAGCCAACCCTAGAGGAACTGCAAGGTATCCCTCTTCTCATTCGTCTCCTCCTCTAGTCTTCGTCTTCCTCGTCGAATACCTAGGGTCCTTCTCCTAAAACCCTAAAGGTATCTCTCGACCTAGCCATAGATTTGGCTAAAGAGGATTTGAGATAAGGCAAGAGACCCGGTACGAAAGCCCTTGAGAAGGTGCATCGTATCAATTATTGTCTTTTTTTTAGATGATTTGGGGTTATTCATTTATGAAAAATAAATATGGGGTTTTTGACAAATAGCATGGGGTCTTGGACAAAGAGGGGGTTAGATGTGGGGTTTTGACCTAATAGGCTACTCCTAGGGTTACAGCTACTCATATAATATCTCTTAATTTATTTCTTCAATGCATAAAACCCATTAACAAGCTATGGAGGTCCTTTTATAGAGGCCTGAAAGAGTTCTACTCCAACCTGGATACCTACTTGCTAAAATAGCAAGTGACTTGACTCAACCCAACTATGACTCATAATATGAACTAGCAAAGCACAAACTGGACTCAAACTAGGAAATCAACTAGGAAAGCAATTAAGACTCAACTAATGAAATAACAAGCTAGGAATAGGATTCCTTAAGGCTGGCTTTAGCTGGGGACCTGGTCCAAGGCCGAATCCTCCTAGGAGGTGGGCCCTGACCTGCGTAGGTCCCTCCTGGGCCTATCCTACGTGTGGCCCTGCCCCAAAATTGGGCGTGGGTTGGTCTAGCCCAGGTGGAGCTGGACTTGGTTCCACTTGGCTGGGCGTGGGTTGGGCTTGGGTCCCAACCGTATCAAGGACCCAGTTAGACGAGCTGACCCGTAGAGGCTTCATCCGTCCCAGCATGTCGTCTCCCTGGGGGGCGCCAGTGTTGTTCGCAAAGAAGAAGGATGGTACCCTTTGACTTTGCATAGACTATAGGCAGCTCAACAGAGTGACGGTGAAGAACAAGTATCCGATGCCGAGGATCGACGACCTGTTTGACCAGTTGCGGGGATCTTCAATTTTCTCGAAGATTGACCTCCGCACCGGCTACCACCAGTTGAGGGTTCGGGATTACGACATCCCGAAGACGGCTTTTCGGACTCGGTACAGCCTGTACGAGTTCGTGGTGATGCCATTTGGGCTGACGAACGCACCAGCGGCGTTCATGGATCTCATGTAGAGGATCTTCCGGCCTTTCCTAGATCAGTTCGTTGTGGTGTTCGTCGACGACATTCTGATCTACTCTCGGTCAGAGGAGGGGTACGTAGTTTCCTAAGGTTCTCGTCAGCTGAAGAACCCATGAGAGGAACAACCCGACTCACGATTTGGAGCTAGCAGCGGCGGTCTTCGCTCTGAAGACCTGGCGGCATTAACTCTATGGTGAGAAGTTCTCTGTCTTCTCGGACTATAAGAGTTTGAAGCACGTTTTCACCCAACGTGACCTCAACCTGAGGCAGCGACATTGGATGGTGCTACTGGAGAACTACGACTTTGAGTTGCATTACCATCCTGGTGAGGCAAATGTCGTAGCAGACGTGCTGAGCAGACAGGTGAGAGACACCAGAGCAGCAGTTGCAGGGTTGTCAGCGCGGCAGTGGCAGGCTTTAGAGACAGCGGGCTAGTTGGGGCTCGAGTTTAAGGATCAGGGATCCCAGCAGCTACCTCTAAACAGTGCAGAGTATGCCAACAGTCCTACTCTTGGTGTTAGAGGCGTAGCGCAGTGACGTAGAGCTCGAGGAGGTGCGCACATCGGCGGGCACAGACGACGCAGACGGGGACTGGACAGTAGTATCGTCAGACGGAGGGCTACGATTCTTTGGCAGTGTAGCGGTTCCAGCAGATCCAGTTCTTCGAGACGACGTCCTATGAGAGTTCCACCACTCTCATTTTGCAGTTCATCCCAGGGGCACCAAGATGTACCAGGACCTGCGGCGATAGTTCTGGTGGTGTGGGATGAAGAGGGCAGTAACGGAGTTCGTATCACGCTGCCTTACCTGTCAAAAGGTCAAGGCAGAGCACCAGCAAACTCCGGGGTTACTTCAGCCACTTCCACTAGCTGAATGAAAGTGGGAGCACATCACAATGGACTTCGTGACCGGGCTACCGAGATCTCCTAGGGGGAATGACGCGATTTGGGTCATCTTTGATCGATTGACCAAATCGGCGCACTTCCTGTCTATGCGGATGACAAACTCCACAGACAGGTTGGGCAGTTTGTACGTCAGAGAGGTGGTCAGGCTACACGGAGTTCCAGTTTCTATAGTGTCAAACCGTGACCCCATGTTCACCAGCAGGGTCTGGCGAGGCTTCCAGGAGGCAATTGACACACTCCTGACCTTCAGTTCGGCATTTCATCCACATTCCAATGGGCAGTCAGAGTGGACGATCCAGATCTTAGAGGACATGCTAAGAGAATGTGTCCTCGATGCCGGAGGCAGCTGGGAGGAGCATGTTCCCTTTGTGGAGTTCACCTACAACAATAGCTACCAGTCCAGTCTTGGAGTAGCACCTTTCGAGCCGTTGTACGGTAGGTGGTGTCATTCCCTAGTGTGCTGGACAGAGGTTGGAGAGGCTTCACTCACCGGTCCAGACCTCGTCAGGCAGTCATCAGAGAGACTAGTGCAGATCAGACAGAGACTTCTGACCGTTCAGAGCCGGCAGAAGAGTAATGCAGATCAGAGGTGACGATTGTTAGAGTTTGCAGTCGGCGATCGAGTGTTCTTGCGAGCATCGCCGGACAGAGGGCCCGTCAGGTTTGGCAGAGGTGGCAAGTTGGTGCCGAGGATTGTCGGGCCGCTCGAGATCCTAGAGAGGATCTGCGAGGTAGCTTACCATCTGGATCTTTCTCAGGACATGTCAGCTGTGCACCCGACTTTCCACGTGTCGATGCTGAGGAAGTATCACCCAGACCCGTCTCATGTCATCAGGGTGGATGACATTGAGCTTGAGGCAGACGTGAGATTCATTGAGCAGCCAGTTCGAGTACTTGACCGGAGGGACAGAGGCACCGAGGAGATGACCTGGGAGCGTGAAGCGCGCATGCGGTAGGAGTTTCCGCAGTTGTTTCCTTCTCGAGGTGTAGTTCTTTCTGTTTCCGAGCCCTACCTTTATCGAATCTCGGGACAAGATTTCTTTTAAGGGTATTAGGATGTGAGGACCTATCCCTCTACCCCTGTGGCCCGTTGTAGACCACAAGTGCAATTTGGTAAATTGCGCCTTGTCGGTTTATTTCACACCCGCGTGTGCATACACTGACCATGTTTGTGTTAGTGTTTGATTAGAACAGTTAGATGGACACAGGATCGAAAGATCCGGGCTTGGGCTTGTGTTTTAGCCCAAGTCTAGCTTTCTGCACCTAAAGGATCGATCTTTCCTTGCTAGAAGATCGATCATTTAGTGCCAGAAAGTCAAGGCGCAATCGTCATGAAGGATCGATCTTTCCGATGGGAATGATCGATCATTCATAGGTCGGTTCATTTGCCTGTAAAGTGGACGCAACCTTCTTCCTTGAATCCTTTTGAAATCCACCATTCTTGAACTCAGATCTGGCTGGATTTTGGAGGGATTGAGGATGATCCAAGGCTTAGCAGCTGGGATTGAAGCTGCTCTTGCCTAGGTAAGGATTCCTACCTACTTGTTTTGCTTAGATCTCGCAGTATGGTTGATGGTTTTTAGCATGCTTACCGATTTTGGACTCGTGGTCCTTCGTTCTACCAGACCCGAAAGTTTTGTGGGATTTGGTGGAGTTGTCCGATAGTATTTCTCACCGGATGTTCGCCGGAGAACCCATCGGGATCGATCATTCTGGAGGAATGATCAATTTTCCTGGGTTGGTCATGCCGAGCCCGAGAAGGATCGTGATACGAGTCGATCCGACTCAACCAACTGGATCCGAACCCAGAAGAGGAACCAAGCTGGTTCAACCTCTTTCCTAGTTTGACTTGGACTTCCCTAGTTCAAACTAGAGTATTTAATTAGTATTTATCATTAGTCTTTTATTGAGTCCTAGTTGATTGTTAGGAATTAATTAAGAGTCCCTTTGAGTTAGGAAGTTGAGTTGAGTCAGAAACCTTATTACTTGCTAATCAAGCAAGGGGGTTTTTCTAGTGGATTAGGACTCTGTCAAGGTCTCTATAAAAGGACCTTAGTAGTTTGTATTAGGTAATGATGGATGAGATGAATGATTAAGAGTAGTTGATAAGTTATCATAGGAGTAGAATATCATAGGAGTAGAAGTAAAGTAGATTCCACCAAATATCCACCATAGATCCACCTTCTTCCCCGTCGGTCATCTTCCCCGCAGCCGGCACCGCCTCCACCAGTGTTTCTCTCTCTCCCGTCACTTTCTCTCTCCTCCACGTCAGCGCCACATCACCACTCTCTCTCCTCGTCACCTGCCACGTCATCGTCTCCTTCTCCACTTCTCTCCCGTGACCCTACCCTTACTACCGCCGGCCATACCTCCGTTCTCCCCTCTCCGGCCGCCCCCGTCGCCAACCAAGGTCACCACCGACTTCCCCAAGATCCCACGACCTCGCCAAGCCGCTCCTCCGCCTCCTCCGTCCTCTCCGGCGCCTTCCCCGGCAAGCCCGACCTTCGTCCTCACCTCCGGCACCCCACGTCCTACCCCTATCCCGCCTCCAAACCTCCCAGATCCGTTCCTCGTCTCCCCACGATCCTTGACGTCCCAAGGACCCCAGCCGAGCTCTCCATCGTCCCCGACGCCGGCAAACCCAAATCCTCCCGCCGTCGACCTCTAGATCCCGCCGATCTAGCCCACCTCCGACCAATCCACTCCGGTGGATCTCTTCCCCAACAACCCGCGATCTTCCCTGCCACTATCCCGACCGCCGCCGCCGCTCCAACGCCGGCGATCCACTCCGGCGATTCTCAGCCGTCGGATATTCCCAGCCACCTTTGGCCAAATTGGCTCAGCCACTTAATCCGGATCCAGCCCAATCCACTTGGTCAGCTTGATCCAGATCAATTCAGACTTGACCCAGTCAAGTCCCATCCAATCAGGCTTAGCCAAATTCGATCCAGCTTCAGCCAGATCCGATCCAGCTCAAGCCAGATCCGATCTAGCCAAATCAGCCCATTGGACTCAAATCAAGTCCGATCAGGGCGATTCTGATCGATTGGAGCAGTAGAGACCCATTACGAGAGGATCACGAGTAGACCGCTCGTAACAGATCGATCATCTGGTTGGAGATGATCGATCATGTGCCTTGGCTGGCATGGCGAGTCGTTGGTCACGAAGGTGGGAAGATCGATCCTTTGGCTTGGTGATCGATCTTCCTGGAGGGAGGATCGATCCTTTGTAGCGTGACAGGGGCTGGATCTTCCCATTTACGAGGGAGATCGGTCCTTCCTCGAGGAAGGATCGATCCCTCGTGTGGCAGGGAAGGGTTTTCTATGGTTTTTGCCCGCGGGGCTTTGTATGTACAGTTTTCTTACAGCTTTATAATTTATACATACTTTTAAGCATGTTAGCCCCATATTAGGGGTAGTGGTGAACCAGGAGTGTGATGACTCCTGGGATGTTTAGGTGGGCGAGTGGCCCTACTGTTTTCCTTAGCCTTGCATGCCGGTGAGCGCCGAAGGCTTTATCTGTGTGGTGTACCTACTGTTGTTTGGGGGGCTGCTTCCCGATGCAGGTTGCTGGTGAACTGACTATTAGTTGGTGGGGTACCACTGCAGCAGTTCTTGACCTTAAATACATGTTCACCACTCCGTGCTGGCAGAGTGTCGAGCCCATACCTTGTTTGTGTTATCATCGCATATTGTTGCATGCTTAAATGTTTTATATGTGTATGTTCATAGCATGCATCTTGTTGCGCATTAGTTGCAAAAGGCTAGGGCGTGGGCGATCTGTGGGTCGTCGTCCCGAGGCTTGAGGTCGGCTAGTTTGGACCATGTTTGAATTGTGGTGTGCAGTTGAATTTGATGATAGGCCTAGATGACTCGTACACATGTGGATTGATGATGTTTGAGTTCGTGTCGGCTTCTAGTCGAGTTCTGAGGTGTAGCCGGTGTCCAGCTATGACGACTCTTGAGTAGAGGGTGTGTCTACTCAGTGGTACCATTTTCCGCCAGCAGTGCTGGTTCCCTGCTTGTGAGTCAGCAGTGGACCATGATTGTGGACCTCAGGGACACGTGGTGGGGTTATGGGGCCCCTTGTACACCTAGGCTTTACTAGAGGGCGACACTGTTGTGTTTGCCTTTACCTTCTGTGTGTCGTAGTGTAGTTTACCTGCTGAGCTTAGTTGCTCACTCCTATCCGGCCTGCATTTTGCAGGTGCAGGCGTTAGCTCCTCTTCGGTGGCCCCTAATTGGCAGTTGATCGGCGGTGCGACGGCGCCAGGTGGAGTCTGAGAGGTGGTGATCCTTTACAGCTTTTGAACCTTTGTTATTTGGTCTCCTACGGGAGTATAAAATGTTGTACTTGGTCTTCCCCTCTTCGAGGATATGTATATTAAACTTTTGGGATTGTAATCTTTGATTTGAGGTTCTGTTGATTATAGTCTTTTAATTGAGGGTGTTTTGATGAATTGCTAGGGAGACCAATAGGTTAGAGGGAACCCTCGCCAAATTTTCCGTGGTTTGTTAGGTTTCGGTTCTCGTCGCCCGGCCCAGTTGGGCTTTAGCGGGTCGGGGCGCGACAATCCCGAACAGACCAGCTTATAGAAGTAACCCCGAGGAGACAAAGGAGCTACAAAGCCAAGTTCAAGAGTTGATGGAAAGAGGATACGTGAGGGAAAGCAATGAGTCCATGTGTTGTTCCGGTGATTTTGGTTTCGAAGAAGGATGGGAGTTAATTGTTGAGCCATCAACTATATCACGGTAAAGTATCATCATCCTATTCCTCGCTTAGATGATATGTTAGATGAGCTGCAGGTGCTCGTGTGTTTATCATCAGATCAGAATGAAAGAAGGCGATGAATGGAAAACTGCTTTTAAAACAAAACATGGCTTATATGAGTGGCTAGTTATGCCTTTTGGGTTAACTACTAATGCACCAAGCACTTTTTTGCGGTCAATGAATCATGTTTTGCGAACATTCATTGGCAGGTTTGTTGTTGTCTATTTTGATGATATCGTTATTTATAGCAACAGCTTGGAAGATCATGTTGAGCATTTAAAATCTGTTCTAGATATACTTAGAAAAGAGAGGTTGTTTGCTAACTTGAAGAAATGCACTTTTTGCACCGATAAGCTTGTGTTCCTTGGTTTTGTTGTAAGAGCACAAGGTATACAGGTTGATGAAGAAATGATTTGTGCAATCCAAGAGTGGCCGAGTCCTACTAGTATTGGTAATGTTTGAAGTTTTCATGGTCTTGCTAGTTTTTACAGACGATTCGTGAAAGATTTTATTAGCATTGCTGCTCCACTTACTGACGTCATCAAGAAAAGCATTGGATTCAAATGGGGCGAAGAGCAAGAAAAAGCGTTTTAAGTTGCTCAAGGAAAATTTGACACATGCTCCCGTACTTGCTTTACCTGATTTTACTAAAATATTTGAGATTGAATGTGATGCTTCAGGTTCTGGAATAGGAGCTGTTCTTATGCAAGGTGGAAGGCCAATCACATATTTCAGTGAGAAGCAAAGTGGGGCAACCTTAAACTATCCTACTTATGACAAAGAATTATATACATTGGTTCGAGCATTGGAGACATGGCATCACTACTTATGGTTTAAGGAATTCGTGATACACACTGATCATGAGTCATTAAAGCATTTGTGATACGAGTCGATCCGACTCGACCAACTGGATCCGAACCCAGAAGAGGAACCAAACTGGTTCAGACTCTTTCCTAGTTTGACTTGGACTTCCCTAGTTCAAACTAGAGTATTTAATTAGTATTTATCATTAGTCTTTTATTGAGTCCTAGTTGATTGTTAGGAATTAATTAAGAGTCCCTTTGAGTTAGGAAGTTGAGTTGAGTCAGAAACCTTATTACTTGCTAATTAAGCAAGGGGGTTTTTCTAGTAGATTAGGACTCTGTTAGGTCTCTATAAAAGGACCTTAGTAGTTTGTATTATGATGATGAATGATGAATTTAGGAGTAGTTGATAAATTATCATAGGAGTAGAGATAATATAGCTTCCATCCGATATCTACCATAGATCCACCTTCTTCCCCGTCGGTCATCTTCTCCGCAGCCGACATCACCTCCACCAGAATCTCTCTCTCCCCGTCACTTTCTCTCTCCTCCACGTCAGCGCCACGTCAGCCCTCTCTCCCAGTCACCTGCCACGTCAGCATCTCCTTCCTCCCTCTTCTCTCCCGTGCCAAACCCTAAGCTCCACCGCCTGCATCCTTCCCTACCTCCTCTCCGGCCACCCCCGTCGCCAACCAAGGTCACCAACCACTTCCCCAAGATCCCACGACCTCGCCAAGCCGCTCCTCCGCCTCCTCCGTCCTCTCCGGCGCCTTCCCCGGCAAGCCCGACCTTCGTCCTCATCTCCGGAACCCCACGTCCTACCCCTATCCCGCCTCCAAACCTCCCAGATCCGTTCCTCGTCTCCCCACGATCCTTACCGACGTCCCAAGGACCCCAGCCGAGCTCTCCGTCGTCCCCGACGCCGGCAAACCCAAATCCTCCCGCCGTCGACCTCCAGATCCCGTCGATCTAGCCACTCTCCGACCAATCCACTCCGGTGGATCTCTTCCCCATCACCCCGCGACCTTCCCTGCCACTACCCCGACCGCCGCCGCCGTCCCTACGTCGGCGATCTACTCCGGCGAACCACAGCCCTTGGATCAACTCCGGTTCAGCCCAACCAAGTTGGCTCAACCAACTCTAATTGATTCAGCCGAGCCAGTCAGTCCAATCCAGCCCAATCCAGCCACTTAGCCCAATTGAACCTGGTCAACCTGATCCAGATCAATTCAGACTTGAACCAGTCAAGTCCCATCCAATCAGGCTCAGCCAGATCCGATCCAGCTCAAGCCAGATCCGATCCAGCTAGCCAAATCAGCCAATTGGACTCAAATCAAGTCCGATCAGGCCGATTCTGATCGATTGGAGCAGTAGAGACCCATTACGAGAGGATCACGAGTAGACCGCTCGTAACAATTTGAAAGGCCAACACAAGCTGAACAAAAGGCATGCGCGATGGGTGGAATTCATTGAGACATTTCCTTATGTGATACGATACAAACAAGGGAAGGAGAACGTCATGGCGGATGCACTATCCCGCAGGTACATTTTACTTTCCACTCTTGATGCAAAGGTACTTGGTTTTGAACACATCAATGAATTATATGTTTCTGATCATGATTTTAGTGATGTGTATCAATCTTGTGAGAAATCTGCGTTCGAGAAGTATTTTAGGCATGATGATTATCTGTTTAAAGAAAATAAATGATACGATGCACCTTCTCAAGGGCTTTCGTACCGGGTCTGTTGCCTTATCTCAGATCGTCTTTAGCCAAATCTATGGCTAGGTCGAGAGATACCTTTAGGGTTTTAGGAGAAGGACCCTAGGTATTCGACGAGGAAGGCGAAGACTAGAGGAGGAGACGGATGAGAAGAGGGATACCTTACAACTCCTCTAGGGTTGGCTGGCTTCTCTTGGAGATCCAAGCCTTGGAGAACGTGGTGGAGGGAAGCACGGCAGCCAAGGGGACGCCGGTGATGGGGACGTGCACTGTAGATGGCAGCGGTGGACGGCAATGGATGGTGGCCGGCTGGTGGAGAAAGAATCCGGCAGGAGAGAGATGAAGGTGGCTGGTGGATTTCTGTGGAAACTAGGGTTACAGCTACTCCCTATATTACTTCTACTCCTAAGATTTATCTCTACTAAATAATTACTCTCATAAATTCGTCCATGCATAATTACAAGCTATGGAGGTCCTTTTATAGAGGCCTCAAGAGAGTTCTACTACAACTAGAGAACTACCTTGCTTTAATAAGCAAGTAACCATACTTTCCTAGTAAGACTCAATCATAACTCAAACTTCCTGATTACTAGGACTCTTAATAGGAACTAATAAAGCAAATCATAAACTGAACTCAAACTAGGAAACTAACTCAATCAAGATAACTACTAATTAGGAAATCATCTAAGTAAGCAAACCAGCTAGGAATAGGATTCCTTTGGCCGGCTGAGCTTAGAACGCCCAAAGGGACTTGGGTGCAGCCAACTCCTTGGCGTGGACCCATCCAAAGAAGGACGTGGGTCCCTTCTTGGAATGGCTCGGTTCGACCTCGTATCAATAAATTGTGTGTGCCTAATTGTTCCCGCGCGACTTGTTAGTAAGGGAATCCCATGGTGGCAGGTTAATGGGGCACTTTGGTGTAGCTAAAACACTTGGCATCTTACATGAGCACTTTTATTGGCCACACATGAAACATGATGTTGAGAGAATTTATGGTAGATGCATCACTTGTAAGCAGGCCAAATCAAGAGTGCAGCCCCACGATTTGTACACTCTTTTGCCAATACCTAGTGAGCCTTGGATTGACATTTCGATGGATTTTGTCTTAGGTTTAGTCAGGT
This sequence comes from Narthecium ossifragum, assembly GCA_963920575.1. Lineage (NCBI taxonomy): Eukaryota > Viridiplantae > Streptophyta > Magnoliopsida > Dioscoreales > Nartheciaceae > Narthecium > Narthecium ossifragum. The sequence continues at coordinate 19,320,590 of OY986964.1, read as the reverse complement.
CAAAACGGGGTAGGGATTCAATATTTGTGGTCGTGGATAGGTTTTCTAAGATGACACATTTTATCCCATGTCACAAAACTAATGATACATCGAATATAGTTGAATTGTTCTTTCGTGAGATTGTGAGATTGCATGGTATGCCTAGAACAATCATTTCAGATCGGGATGCTAAGTTCTTGAGTTACTTTTGGAAGACCTTGTGGGGGAAAGTTAGGGACTAAGTTGTTGTTTTCTACTACATGTCACCCCCAAACTGATGGTCAATATAACTTTATCTACATTGTTGCAGGTTGTAATTCAGAAGAACATCAAAAATTGGGAGAATTGTTTACCACACATTGAGTTTGCATATAATCGTGCTGTTCATTCTGCTACTCAGTTTTCACCCTTTGAAATTGTGTATGTTTTATTAACTCCTTTGGATTTAACTCCTTTGCCAATTTCTGAGCACGTTAACTTAGATGGGAAACACATAGCGGAATTTGTTAGGCAGATCCATGAGAAAGCACGACTCAACATTGAGTGAAGAACGGAGGAATATACGAAGCAAACCAACAAAGGGAGAAAGAAGTTGTTTTTGAACCCGGAGATTGGGTTTGGTTGCACTTGAGAAAAGAAAGGTTTCCCGAACTGAGGTAGTAATGAAAATGCATACAAGTTGGATTTACCGGGTGAGTATAATGTTAGCGCTACATTTAATGTTTCTGGTCTATCCCCTTTTGATGCAGGTGATGATTTGAGGACAAATCCTTTTCAAGAGGAGGGGAATGATGAGGACATGATTGGGACTAACAAATGGAGTAAAGAACCACTTCAAATGGCAATAGGGCCAGTCACAAGAGCTAGGGCTATGAGATTCAAAGAGGCACTTGGTGGATTAATTCAAGAGGTTCAGATTGGAGAAGAATGCATGTTCAAAACTAATGAAGAACCAAGGTGGGTCCACATCATCAAGGGCATCATGAATTAGGTTGCATGAGCTGGGTGTGGCATTTAATGTTTGAAGTCAAGATAGTTGGAGTTTTAAATCAAGGTAGTTGAAAGTGGTTGACTTGGGAACTCAGCTTATTAACTAGTTATGCTCTACATTGATTGTTCATGTCTTGAAATTGTGGAGAGTCATAAATTCGGATTTAATAGGAGTATGACTTTTTCAATGTATTGGCATATATATTGATACGAGCGGTCTACTCATAATCCTCTCGTATCGGGTCTCTACTGCTCCAATCGATCAGAATCGGCCTGATCGGACTTGATTTGAGTCCAATTGGCTGATTTGGCTAGCTAGATCGGATCTGGCTTGAGCTGGATCGGATCAGGCTGAGCCTGATTGGATGGGACTTGACTGGGTCAAGTCTGAGTTGATCTGGATCAGGTTGACCGGGTTGGATTGGGCTGGATCCAGCTTAAGTGGCTTGGCTGAACTGGTTAAGGTTGGCTGAGTGGGTCAATGTTACGAGCGGTCTACTCGTGATCCTCTCGTAATGGGTCTCTACTGCTCCAATCGATCAGAATCGGCCTGATCGGACTTGATTTGAGTCCAATGGGCTGAAGCTGGATCGAATCTGGTTCAGATCTGGCTCAGATTGGGGTAGGACTCGACTGGGTCAAGTCTGGATTGGTTGATTGGCTCTTGGAATTGAATCTGGCTCGGATTGGGCTAAGTGGCTTGGCTGAAACGGCTAGGAGTGGGTTAAGTGGCTGAACCAAATCAAGTTGACTGGATCCAGTTGACCAAGTCAACCAACAGTGGCTGAGGGAGAGGCTAAGGTTGATCCGAGGGCTGACGGCCGCCGGAGGTGGATCGCCGGCGTAGGGGCGGCGGCGGCGGTCGGGATAGTGTCAGGAGGGGTCGTGGGACGTAGGGGATGAGATCTACCGGCTCGGATCGGTCGATAGATGGCTAGATCGGCGGGATCTAGAGGTCGACGGCGGTAGGATTTGGGTTCACCGGCGTCGGGGACGACGGGAAGGCTCAGGGATGGCTTAGGACGTCGGGATATGGTCTAGGAAGGTCTGGGGGCTACTTTGGAGGGATCTGGGAGTGAGATCTGGGTTGGGCACGGGATGACGGCGATGGGGATGGAGGTCGGGTTGGCTGTGGATATCACCGGAGACGGTGATGGTGGCTAGGGACGGCGGGAAAGGGTTGGCTGGAGTCGTGGGAGATAGGGGAAGGCTTTGGCGGTCTTGGTTGGCGACGGGGACGGCCGGAGAGGCTGGACGGAGGTATGGCCGGCGGTAGGGCAGGGTTTGACCACGGAAGAGAAGAGAGGAGGAAGAATATGCTGACGTGGCAGGTGACTGGGAGAGAGGGCTGACGTGGCGCTGACGTGGAGGAGAGAGAAAGTGACGGGAGAGAGAGAAACACTGGTGGAGGCGGTGCCGGCTGCGGAGAAGATGACCGACGGGGAAGAAGGTGGATCTATGGTGGATATCTGGTGGAAGCTATATTATCTCTACTCCTATGATAATTTATCAACTACTCCTAATAATTCATAACTCTTCATTCATCATTCATCATTCATCCTAATACAAACTACTAAGGTCCTTTTATAGAGACCTTGACAGAGTCCTAATCCACTAGAAAACCCCCTTGCTTAATTAGCAAGTAATAAGGTTTCTGATTCAACTCAACTTCCTAACTCAATGGGACTCTTAATTAATTCCTAACAATCAACTAGGACTCAATAAAAGACTAATGATAAATACTAATTAAATACTCTAGTTTGAACTAGGGAAGTCCAAGTCAAATTAGGAAAGAGGCTGAACCAGCTTGGTTCCTCTTCTGGGTTCGGGTCCAGTAGGTCGAGTCGGATCGACTCGTATCAGTCAAGAGTTGGCTGGGATGATCCGACGGCTGAGGAGTCGCCGGAGTGGATCACCGGCGTAGGGACGTCGGCGGCGGTAGGGATCTTGGCAGGAAGGTTTGCCTGGAGGTGGGGAAGAGATCCACCGGATCAGATCTGGGAGATGGGTGGAGGATCGACCGGATCTAGGAGGTCTGCGAAAGGGGTTTGGGTTCACAGGCGTCGGGGACGACGGGGGTGGCTTTGGAGACATCGGGAAGGGTCGTGGATGGTCGTAAGGGTGTTAAGGACGGTTAACGAGGGTTTTAGAGGGGTCTGGAGGTGAGATCGTGATACGGTTGGAAGTCCAGCTCCACCTGGGCTAGACCAACCCACGTCCAATTATGGGGCAGGGCCCACACATGGGCTAGATCTAGTTGGGACCCGCGCAGGTCAGGGCCCACCGCTTGGTAGGACCCGACCTTGGACCAGGTCTCAAGCCAAAGCCGGCCTTAGGGACCCTAATCCTTAGCTGGTTACTTCCTTAGTTAGTTCTTAATGCTTTCCTAGTTGATTTCCTAGTTTGAGTCCAGTTTATGCTTTGTTTTATTAGTTCCTAATTTGAGTCCAGGTTGTTAGGAAGTTTGAGTAATGATTGAGTCTTAGTAGGAAAGGATGTTTACTTGCTGATTTCAGCAAGGTAGTTCTCTAGTTGGAATAGGACTCTTTTCAGGCCTCTATAAAAGGACCTCCATAGCTTTTATTAGGTTTTATGCATTGAAGAATAAAGTTAGTAGTTAAAGTAGGATATCTTAGGAGTAGCTCTAATTTAATATTCCACCGCCACCAGCCCTTCCCACGTTTCTCTCTCTTGCTGGCCTTCTCCACCCGCCGGCTACCACCATCACCACCGCCGTCCGCCGCTACCAGCCACCGCTCCAATCCCGGCGTCCTCCTTGGCCGCCGCCCCTCTTCTTCCACCTCTCTTGGCGTGGATCTCCAAGAGTAACCAGCCAACCACAAGAGGATCTGTAATGTAACCTCTTCTATACCGTCTCCTACCTCCAGTCTCCATCTCCCTCGTCGAATACCTAGGGTCCTTCTCCTAAAACCCTAAAGGTATCTCTCGACCTAGCCATAGATTTGGCTAAGGAAGAACTGAGACCAGGTACCCGTGCCTACGAGAAGGCTCGGCGTAACAACCTGGCATCAAAGCTCTGATCCGTCGGCAAAGCCTTCCAAAAGCTGTGTCGATGGCCGGAGATACCGCCGTGAGTGCTTCCAAGGGGCGGGACCTTTCCGTTACCAGAGAAGAGATCGACGATATCAAGGGATCACTGCTGTCCCTTCAAACTGTGCAGCATGAGACGCACGCCTTGATCCTCGGGCTCTCGGAGAGGATGGCATTCATGGCCTTGCAGATGCAGAGACAGAGTCCAGGAACAGCAGGAGAGCAAGGTAACCCTAACCCTAATCCTAACCAGCCTCCTCCTACCACAACTCCTAGTCCCCCTAGGACTCCTCATGAACCGGTCCCCATCCAGAAAGGATTTGGCCCTAGTCCCAACTACATCTTGGTTGGACCAGGTCCTACCCCTCCCACCCAACCGGCTCAACCAGCCCACACCACACCCCTGGCCGGCCCCACCACCTTCCCACCACCACCTGGCTCCATTGTCCTTCCACCCCCACCATACCAGCCTCTATATCCAACCTATCACCTCCCTCCATACCAGCACCCTGCGGCCCCTCCACATGTCCCCTACAACCCAGCTCCTGCACCACCCCATTACTACCCTCCGCACACCCCACCGCCCTATGAGCAGCCCCATGACCCAATCCGTGAGCAACCCCTTGCTGCCCGGATTCCCCGCATGGACTTCCCCCGCTATGATGGAGCTACAGATCCTACTCATTGGATCCTGAAGGCAGAGCAGTTCTTCTCTTATCATCCTATCCATGAGCGAGAGAAGGTCCGCTATGCCGCCTATCACTTCGATGGAGATGCCCAGACATGGTACCAACTGTCGAAGGATACGGACGAGTGCGCAACATGGCATACCTTCCAGCATGCCTTGCACTTGCGCTATGGACCGACGACCTACGAGGACCCCATCGGCGAACTCACTCGAATTCAGCAAGATGGTTCAGTCCGAGACTACCAGATCCGGTTCGACCGAGGTCTAGGTCGTGTTCCACACTTGGCTCGGGATGTTGTACTGAGTCTCTTCATCAGCGGACTGAAGCCGGCCATCAGGTACGATGTTCAGCTCGCTAGACCAGCCACCATAGCCGAGGCCATCAGCTACGCCAAGACTGATACGAGTCGATCCGACTCGACCAACTGGATCCGAACCCAGAAGAGGAACCAAGCTGGTTCAGCCTCTTTCCTAGTTTGACTTGGACTTCCCTAGTTCAAACTAGAGTATTTAATTAGTATTTATCATTAGTCTTTTATTGAGTCCTAGTTGATTGTTAGGAATTAATTAAGAGTCCCTTTGAGTTAGGAAGTTGAGTTGAGTCAGAAACCTTATTACTTGCTAATCAAGCAAGGGGGTTTTCTAGTGGATTAGGACTCTGTCAAGGTCTCTATAAAAGGACCTTAGTAGTTTGTATTAGGTTATGCATGAGATGAATGATTAAGAGTAGTTGATAAGTTATCATAGGAGTAGAATATCATATGAGTAGAAGTAAAGTAGATTCCACCAGATATCTTCCATAGATCCACCTTCTTCCCCGTCGGTCATCTTCCCCGCAGCCGGCACCGCCTCCACCAGTGTTTCTCTTTCCCCCGTCACTTTCTCTCTCCGCCACGTCAGCGACCCCACCGCCACGTCAGCGCCACGTCACCCCTTACTGTTCATCGTCTTCCTTCCTCTATCCCGAAACCCTAGCTCACCGCCGTTCTCCCCTCTCCGGCCACCCCCGTCGCCACCTAATCACTCCAACGTCTTCCCCTAAGCCTCACGACCCCGGCCATACCCTTCCCTCCGCCCTTCGTCCCCTCCGGCGCCGTTCCCCGGCAACCTTCACTTCACAGCCACCGTCCGCCGTCCGCCATACGACCTGATCTCATCCCTAAACCATCTTAAACCCTTCCTCGTCTCCCCACGACCCTTTCTCGACCATCTTCCCGACGTCCCAAGCCCCAGCCAAGCTCCTCGTCGTCCCCGACGCCGGTGAACCCAACCCCGCCGCCCTCGACCTCTAGATCCCGCCGATCTAGCCCACCTCCGACCAATCCACTCCGGTGGATCTCTTCCCCAACAAACCGCGACCCGTCCTGCCACTATCCCGACCGCCGCCGCCGCCCCTACACCGGCAATCCACTCCGGCGATCCTCAGCCGTCGGATATTCCTCAAGCCACTTGACCAAATTGGTTCAGTCAAGTCCAGTCCGGTTCAGCCCAACCACTGATTCAGCCAGATCCAACTAATTGAACCTGGTCCACCTGATCCAGATCAATTCTGACTTGACCCAGTCAAGTCCCATCCAATTAGGCTTAGCCAGATTCGATCCAGCTTCAGCCAGATCCGATCCAGCTCAAGCCAGATCCGATCCAGTTAGCCAAATCAGCCAATTGGACTCAAATCAAGTCCGATCAGGCCGATTCTGATCGATTGGAGCAATAGAGACCCATTACGAGAGGATCACGAGTAGACCGCTCGTAACAAAGACTCATGAGGCGAAGCAGTACGCGATCCGGCATGCTAAGGCAAGGACGACGCCTGCACCTACCCGTCCAGCCCCCGCTGCCCGTGCCGCTCCCGCGAATTGGAGTTCGAGTGAGACTAGGACTCCTAATCCTACTTAAACTAGGACTCCTAGTCAGACTCAAACTATAGTCCAACCTCAACGGAGACAGCTATCCCTAGCTGAACTGCAACAACGAAGATCACAAGGACTTTGCTTCCAATGTGACGAGCCCTTTACACCGGGGCACCGCTGTAAGCAGCTGTTGAGCATTGAGATCGTCAATGAGGAACCAGCCATGGAAGATCTGGGTGGAGCTGAGCTTGAAGAGGAGACCACAGTCCTAGCCGAGCATGGAGAACCCTCTCTTGGCATGATGATTGGGCAAGTGTTTGTGGCTCTTCCAGCTACCGAGTCCACGGTAGAGGACCCACTGCCGACACCTACTTCTGATCCTCTACTACCTGATCCGGACAACATCTCCCACGGCCAACCTGAGTTCAGCCCGCCATCATGACAGCATCACCACACTCGATAGCTGCCATCTCTAGTCCGGTTCCTCAGTGGCTAGAACCAATTCAGGAGGATGTCAAAACTAATGCGGAGATCCAAAAGCTCGCCAAGGACATCCAAGATGGAATCACCAAGGGCCCGTGGACAGTTCGCAATGGAGTCATCTTCCACAAGGACCGCATCTTCTTGAGGAAGAACGCCCCAGTCATCCCGGAGATCTTGGCGACCCTACATTCCAGCACACATGAGGGGTTCGTCAAAATGTGGCACCGGCTGCGAACCACCTTCTATTGGAAGGGAGCTCAGGCGCGGATCAAGGACTTCATCTAACAATGTGACACCTGTCAGCGACACAAGGCCGAGACTCTAAAGCCAGCCGGCCTACTTCAGCCCCTACCAATTCCCCAAGAGGTATGGACTAATGTTTCTATGGACTTCATCGACGGCCTTCCTTCCTCTAGAAGATACACGGCAATTCTAGTAGTCGTCGACAGATTGTCCAAGTATGCACACATCGCTCCTCTACGGCATCCCTACACGGCATATTCTGTAGCACGAGTCTTCTTCGACACCGTGTTCAAGCACCATGGCATGCCAACTAGTATTGTTTGTGATCGAGATCCTACCTTCACCAGCAACTTTTGGCAGGAGATCTTCAAACTCCAGGGAGTCAAGTTCAGATTTTCCTCAGCCTACCACCCACAGACAGATGGCCAAACGGAGGTTGTTAATCGGTCCCTTGAGATGTACTTACGCTGTTTTTCAGGTGATCGACCTTCACAGTGGACCCAATGGCTGACCTGGGCGGAATACACCTATAACACCAGTTGGCACTCCAATATCCAGCGGATGCCTTATGAGGTTGTGTATGGCCGACCCCCACGTACCCTCTTGTCCTATGCATCTGGAACGGCTAGATCAGCAGCTGTAGATCACTTCTTAGTTGAAAGGGATCAAGTGATAGCAGATGTCAAGTCAAGGTTAGCAGCTGCCGAGAACAGGATGAAGCAGACCTATGATCGTGGACATCGAGACGTCGAGTTTCAGATTGGTGAGTTGGTCTATGTCAAGCTACAGCCCTATCGACAGAAGTCCGTGGCCAAGCGCAAGTCACAGAAGCTCGCTGCGAAGTTCTATGGGCCGTACGAGGTACTGGAGCGTATAGGAGTTGTCGCCTATCGCCTCCGACTCCCATCAGATTCCAAGGTGCACCCCGTTTTTCATGTATCACTTCTGAAAAAGCACATTGGAATTGAAGTACCCGTCATCACCGAGATTCCGGACCCCTCAGAGGAGCAGCCTAAGCTGTATCCCCAAGCTATCATCGACCATCGGCACTTTCCCCGGCAATCAGAAGAAGTTCTAGTGCATTGGAAGGGCCATAGTCCAGCTGAAGCCACATGGGAGGTATTCACTGATTTCTTGGATCGTTATCCCGACTTCAGCCTTGAGGACAAGGCTCTTTTCGAAGGGGGAGGGGATGATACCGTTGGAAGTCCAGCTCCACCTGGGTTAGACCAACCCACGCCCAATTATGGGGCAGGGCCTACACATGGGCTAGATCCAGTTGGGACCCACGCATTTCAGGGCCCACCCCTTGGTAGGACCCGACCTTGGACCAGGTCTCAAGCCAAAGCCGGCCTTAGGGATCCTAATCCTTAGCTGGTTACTTCCTTAGTTAGTTCTTAATGCTTTCCTAGTTGATTTCCTAGTTTGAGTCCAGTTTATGCTTTGTTTTATTAGTTCCTAATTTGAGTCCAGGTTGTTAGGAAGTTTGAGTAATGATTGAGTCTTAGTAGGAAAGGATGTTTACTTGCTGATTTCAGCAAGGTAGTTCTCTAGTTGGAATAGGACTCTCTTGAGGCCTCTATAAAAGGACCTCCATAGCTTGTATTAGGTTTTATGCATTGAAGAATAAAGTTAGTAGTTAAAGTAGGATATCTTAGGAGTAGCTCTAATTTAATATTCCACCACCACCAGCCCCTCCCACGTTTCTCTCTCTTGCTGGCCTTCTCCACCCGCCGGCTACCACCATCACCACCGCCGTCCGCCGCTTCCAGCCACCGCTCCAATCCCGGCGTCCTCCTTGGCCGCCGCCCCTCTTCTTCCACCTCTCTTGGCGTGGATCTCCAAGAGTAACCAGCCAACCACAAGAGGATCTGTAAGGTAACCTCTTCTATACCGTCTCCTACCTCCAGTCTTCATCTCCCTCGTCGAATACCTAGGGTCCTTCTCCTAAAACCCTAAAGGTATCTCTCGACCTAGCCATAGATTTGGCTAAGGAAGAACTGAGACCAGGGAAGAGACCAAGTACCCGTGCCTACGAGAAGGCTCGGCGTAACAGATCGGGGTTGGACGCGGAAGGGTATGCGGAGCTGTGAAGTGGAGGTTGCCGGGGAAGACGCCGGAGAGGATGATGGAGGCGGAGGAGGGGCTGGACGGAGTCGTGGTTCCAAGGGAAAGAGGATGGAGGCCTTGAATGGCAGCGGGGGTGGCCGGAGAGGGCTGGGGAAGGGATGCCGGCAATAGCTTAGGGTTTGGAGAGGAGGGAGACGATGAACAGTGCGGTGACGTGGCGATGGATGCTGACGTGGTGCTGACGTGGCGGAGAGAGAAAGTGACAGGGAGAGAGGAATTCCGGTGGAGGCGGTGCCGGCTGCGGAGAAGATGACCGACGGGGAAGAAGATGGATCTATGGTGAAATTCTGGTGGAAGCTACATTACCACTACTCCTATGATATTCTACTAATTACTCTTCATCATTTATCTCATGCATAACCTAATACAAACTACTAAGGTCCTTTTATAGAGACCTGACAGAGTCCTAATCCAACTAGAAACCCCCTTGCTTAATTAGCAAGTAATAAGGCTTTCTGACTCAACTCAACTTCCTAACTCAAATGAACTCTTAATTAATTCATAACAATCAAATATCAAATAGGACTCAATTAAATATAATAAACTAATGATAAATCCTAATCAAATACTCTAGTTTGAACTAGGGATGTTCAAGTCAAACTAGGAAAGAGGCTGAACCAGTTTGGTTCCTCTTCTGGGTTCGGGTCCAATTGGTCGAGTCGGATCGACTCGTATCATATATGGGCATGATTTAGAAGCCCTATCCAGCGATAACGGCTGAATGTACTTCTGAAATGTGGTTTCGGGGAGGGTCGAGGTTCGGAGACTAGAGGCCGCCATCAGTTACGTCAGCAAAAATAAGAAGACAGTAAATTACAAAGAAATCCATGTCGACCGGAAACATCTCCTAAATAATTAAGAAAAAGAAGAAGTTCTCCCGCTTTCCAGGTCATATTCAACGTCTAGGGAACATCCTTTTTGTTAAGCCCTAAGCAGACTGACTCCCGAACAGTTCACTGAAACTTACTCAAAAAAAAAAGGACGAAACCAATTGTAAGTGGTAGTGTCAGATGATCACGGTGATTAAAGTCGTCGTCGGCGAGAGACAACGTTGCCCTTCCAAAGAACAGGGAGCCAGCCTGGGGAAATCCCAGTTCAGAAAAGAAGATCTTCTTTCCGGAGCCCGCCAAGCCAGTCCTGTAAGCGAGCACAAGTAGCAGTTCTATCAGGAAAGGGAGGCTCAAAGGCTCTTCTCTTGAAGAAGCTGTGCCCGGGGAGGAAAGGCGGTAAATAAGGCTGAAAGCGAAAAACCAAAAGAGTCTTGTCCGGGTCGTTGAACTTGAGCAAGCCAGAAAATAAAGAAAGGAGCTTTGAACGAACCCGAGACTCTTTGGAGATAGTGGCCTAAGCCCTCGATTGTCAATTTGATTGAGAGATGAAAAGATAATCAAAGTAGGGTTCCGATAACGATAAGCTGGTACAGTTCCCTATTCCGGTAAGCAATGTTCCAACAACAACAGATGTTGATTGATAAAAAATGAGAGAATTTCTCTTTGGTTCTTCATAGAACTATCGAACTTATCAGGATTTTTCCTATGGCGTTCTCCTAGACTTATCAAATGGATTTCCATCCCCGTTTGTGGCGTCCTCACCTCATACCAAGGTTCTTGCTTGATTATATAAGTAACGGGTCGCGGTTTCCATCCAAACTTGATTGTAGAACAATCCTACAAGCTCATCTTCATACGGGTTTCGTCAGAACTTGGCGAGGTTCATATCATGTGGGTTGCAAAAAGGGGTGCATATGTGTCTTTTGAAGTGTTAAATGTTGTTAACGCACCAAATCTTATGATTAGTGTTTTTTTAAAGGATCCATTTTAATGGTGCTACGTTCTAATCCCCCTTTAAAATAAGCAATACCATAATTTAACTAGAAAATTGCCAATAGATCCATTTTAATGGAATTAATTATTCCATACTCCAACTAGTTTTTTTAAGGCGATTAGTCGAATTTTGATTATATACATCTATTTTAACTTCATAAATGACAGAAACACTCATTCCGAAGATCCGTCGGAGCTTGATCGCCATCGTTAAGGGCTTGTCGGAGGTCGTGGTTGATGAAAGAAAAGTCATGGTGATCTCGGGAGTCGATCCACCCGAATGGATTTGGGCGATGGGCGGCAGATACAGCAGATCTAAAGAGGTAGGCAACATTGGGTTTGAAGGGGAGTTGGCTGGCGTCGGGGAAGACGTAGGAGATGTGATACGAACGGTCTACTCGTAATCCTCTCGTATTGGGTCTCTAAAACTCCAGTTGATCAGAATTGAGTCTGATCGGACTTGATTGGCTGAATCTGACTTGCTTGATCAAGTCTGGCTTAAGCTGGTTCAGATCTGGTTGAGCCTGATTGGGATAGAACTTGACTGGGTCAAGTGGGCTGGACTGAATTGGGTTAAGTGGCTGAGTCAGGTTCATAGTCAACTAGGGAAGCTTTGGAGAAGAAGTGAAATCGGGTCCAAGGGCTGAGGGCCATCGAAGGTGGATCGCCGGCGAGGAGACGTCATCGGGGGAATGGATCTTGGCGGTGGGGTCATGGGAGGACAGGGATTCGGTCCAACGGAGCGGGTCTGCCGGAGGGATGTCGGATCAACGGGATCTTGAGGTCGACGGCGATGGGTTTAGAGGGTATCGGCGTCGGAGACGAAGGCGAGGCATTGGCAAGGTCGGGATTGAGTCTAGGGAGTTATGGTAAGAGTTTTAGGACAGTTCAGAGGAAGATGATGGCCGGAGTAAGTGGGGAGAAGAGGGAAGGCGGTGGTGGTGGAGGTTTAGAAGGCTACAGAGTTGGCCGGAGACGGCGAGGGCCGGCAAAGATGGGAGGGAGGTGATAACGCCCAAAAAGATATTACAGCGGTCGCAGTAGGATAGTCTAAGAGGGCGGTCGTATCCACAAAGAGACAGTGGCTAGGATTACGCAATTACGAGAGGATAAAAGTAAAATAGTAAAAAGTGAATTATATTAGAACCGAAAACAAGCATAGGTTGAGTGTTTTTAGATAAGCTTCTTAAAGATTAATGTGGCATGGCATTGGAGATCTCTCACTTGAACTCGAGTATTTCTCTCACCCTCTATCCTGTTAGATACACAATTGGCGAATTCACATCCCAATCTCGCCAATCGGAATATATTGAACTGCAAATCATAGCTCGTAACAAAAGTAACTCTCATGGATCATTCTCCCTTTATGAATCATGCAACTATCACCTTGTTCAGTTAGATTCAAAGACGACGATATATTTAAGTGATAACGCAACAAAGATATTAAACCCTAAGACAACGATATGCTTATACAATAATGCAGCCGAAAATCTGATTAACAAAGAAACAACAAATTAAACCATACGCAAGAACATCACTGATTATATATGAGAAGAATCAAATCCCAACTTAGGCACATTCAAAAGATCAAAAACAAATAAGAAAATAGATCCATACGAGGGTTGTATCAACAATAAAATCAAAACAAGATTTCAGATGAGGAGAAAAACTCTTGTTCAAGCTTGATCACCCCTCCGCATTTCCAAAAGGATCTACTCGTCCATGGATGATGAAGAAATCTTCAAAGGGTCTCCAAGAAGTCTTCCAAAAGTCCTCTCCAAAAAGCTCTCTTGACTAACCCTAAGTTTCCTATTTATAGGCTCCCAAAAATTAAGAAACTCGGGTTGGGTTTAAAACCCTATACGCTCGCGGTCGATCTGACGCTCGATGCCACGTTCAACCGTCAACTGTTCAAGTTTATTTGGAAATGTGGCGGTCGACCGTGAGTATAATGGGTGTGACGGTTGATCTCGAGGATGATGCGGCGGTTGACCGTCACGCCATTCAGCACTGTGTCATTGGTACTAAAAAAACTATAACTTCCTGTAGCAAACTAAGAATCACGAACCGTAAAATTCTCCAGAAACTAGACTTCAAGAGCTTTCCAATCATATATGGCACATCATCTGGTTCCTCATGTACAGGTACAGTTTAATCTTCCAAGTTGAGCTATGTAATTTTTTCAGCTTCTTTTAGCTCCAATTTCCTGCATTTTTCAAACAACGTGAAGTACATATAAGTATGAAAATAGTGCTAAAGAAGTTGATTAAGGTTGAGAATCTAGCAATTGAGATGGTTATAAGTCTGTTCAGAGTGCACTTTCATGCACTCATCACCCCCCCCCCCCCCCCCCCCAACCAGCTTATTGCTAGTCTCTAGCATTTTAAAGCGCATAAAATATAACTAAACACAAACGGTTCAAGGCTATATACATGCATGATAAAAAAACTTCTACCTTATCAGGTCAATAGTATTGTATATAGTATAGAGTATGAAAACTTCTTATACTCATACACATACTATACACTTCAAGCATGCAAATTATCATCCAGATGATCACATGTGACGTGACAAATAAAAGTTATATACAGAGGCAACTTCTACCCACCATTAGTCCAAACACACCACTATCTTCCGGACTAATTATCTAACCCGAGCACTTTAAGTACATCATGCTCTTTCTTTTTCTCTTTTTTTCAACTATCAGACACTTTGCTTTTTTACGCGAGCATTCTCTGCTTCTTGAGGCACAAAGACCCAGTTACTTAGCAAAACAATTAATAGTTTTTTTTAGCTATCAGTGATTCTACCTTTTCTTTCGCAAGCTCCCAGCTTCATGAGGCAAGAACACCCGGTTACTCAGTAGATCACTTAATAGTCGTTTTGGCACAGCTTGATCAAGCTCCAGAATTTGTTTTTTTTTTCTTTTTTTTTTCTCTGCATGCAATACTCAACATACTAGCTAAAGTTGAAATCATGGTCCATATTAACAATAGCATGCTTATACCTCTGGTGAGTATAATTACCACTGCACATAAAGTGTTCGTGTGTGAATCACATGATGTTCTACATTCAGGTTATTACACATGCAATCAATGTATAGGGCAATCCATATGAAAGCAACATGTATAATAAGCATGAAAATTTCAGCTCTTCTATATTTTCTAGCAACATGCTCAATTCAACACTATTAAACTCAATAAGGTAGCATGCATGAAATCATGTATGACTACATCCCCCAACCTGAAATGCACATTGTCCTCAATGTGTGCTAAGCAAGGAAAGAGAATTGTTACGAGCGGTCTACTCGTGATCCTCTCGTAATGGGTCTCTACTGCTCCAATCGATCAAAATCGGCCTTATCGGACTTGATTTGAGTCCAATTGGCTGATTTGGCTAGCTGGATCGGATCTGGCTAAGCTTGATTGGATGGGACTTGACTGGGTCAAGTCTGAGTTGATCTGGATCAAGCTGACCAAGTGGATTGGGCTGGATCCGGATTAAGTGGCTGAGCCAATTTGGCCAAAGGTGGCTGGGAATATCCGACGGCTGAGAATCGCCGGAGTGGATCGCCGGCGTTGGAGCGGCGGCGGCGGTCGGGATAGTGGCAGGGAAGATCGCGGGTTGTTGGGGAAGAGATCCACCGGAGTGGATTGGTCGGAGGTGGGCTAGATCGGCGGGATCTAGAGGTCGTGGGCGGCGGGGTTGGGTTCACCGGCGTCGGGGACGACGGGGAGGGTTCTGCGGGCTTTGGAACGTCGTAGAAGACCGGGATCTGCTCTAGGGATGTCGGCGGCGTACTTTGGCGGGATCTGGAAGTGAGATCGGGGTCGGACACGGAAGGGGCGGCGGAGCTGTGAAGTGGAGGTTGCTGGGGAAGACGCCGGAGAGGACGATGGAGGCGGAGGAGCGGCTTGGCGAGGTCGTGGGATCTTGGGGAAGTGGTTGGTGACCTTGGTTGGCGACGGGGGTGGCCGGAGAGAGAAGAACGGCGGTGAGCTAGGGTTTCGGGATAGAGGAAGGAAGACGATGAACAGTAAGGGGTGACGCTGACGTGGCGGTGGGGTCGCTGACGTGGCGGAGAGAGAAAGTGACGGGGAAAAGAGAAACACTGGTGGAGGCGGTGCCGGCTGCGGAGAAGATGACCGACGGGGAAGAAGATGGATCTATGGTAGATATCGGGTGGAAGCTATATTATATCTACTCCTATGATAATTTATCAACTACTCCTAATAATTCATAACTCTTCATTCATCATTCATCATCATTACCTAATACAAACTACTAAGGTCCTTTTATAGAGACCTGACAGAGTCCTAATCCACTAGAAAACCTCCTTGCTTAATTAGCAAGTAATAAGGTTTCTGACTCAACTCAACTTCCTAACTCAAAGGGACTCTTAATTAATTCCTAACAATCAACTAGGACTCAATAAAAGACTAATGATAAAGACTAATGAAATACTCTAGTTTGAACTAGGGAAGTCCAAGTCAAAATAGAAAAGAGGTTGAACCAGCTTGGTTCCTCTTCTGGGTTCGGGTCCAGTTGGTCGAGTCGGATCGACTCGTATCAAGAATAAAACGGGGTATAGGTTGAAATTTTAAATAAAATAGATAAAAATTATAAATCTAAATAGGAGCGAGGCCACCTGTGAGAACCTGTCCCTCTACCCCTGTGGCACGTTGTGGACCGCAAGGGCAATTTGATAAATTGCACCTTGCCGGTTTGTTTCACACCCACGTGTGCACACACTGACCATGTTTGTGTTAGTGTTTGATTAGAACGGTTAGATGGACTTGGGATCGAAAGATCCGGACTTGGGCTTGTGTTTTAGCCCAAATCTAACCTTCTGCACCTAAGGGATCTCTTTTAATGTCAGAAAGTCAAGGCGCGATCGTCATGAAGGATCGATCTTTCCTCAGGGAAAGATCGATCATTCATAGGTCGGTTTGTTTGTCTATAAAATGGACGTAACCTTCTTCCTTGAATCCTTAAGAAATTCACCGTTCTTGAGCTCAGATCCGGCTGGATTTTGGAGAGATTGAGGATGATCCAAGGCTTAGCAGCTGGGATTGAAGCAGCTCTTGCCTAGGTAGGTATTACTTGTTTTCCGGTTTTTGAGAGTTTTAGTTGTTTGTGATTTGTTTTGGTTAGATCTTGCTGCATGTTTGTTAGTTTGTAGCATGCTTACACCGGACTCATGGTCCTTCGTACTACCAGATCCTAAGATTTTGTGGGATTTGGTAGAGTTTTCCGATGGTATTTCTTGCCAGAAGTTCGCCGGAGAACCCAACAAGATCGATCCTTCTTGGAGAATGATCGATCCTTCATTGTTGGTCATACTGAGGCCGAGCATGATCGATCATATGGTGAAGATGATCGATTTTTGTTCCAGGATAGCATGGATGCCCTTTGTCGCGAGGATGATCGATCTTCCTGGGAGGAAGGATCGATCTTCCTTGGCCCGACAAGGAAGATGCCCTCTGTCGTGAGGATGATCGATCTTCCTGGGAGGAAGGATCGACCTCCTTTGGCTGGACAGGAAGGGGGGGCTCTCTATGTCGCGCCCCGACCCGCGTAAGCCCAACCGGGCCGGGCGACGCGAACCGAAACCTAATCTACTGCCGAAATTTTGGCGAGGCTTCCCTCTAATCATAGTGGTCTCCCTAGCAATTCATAATCATCCTATATTAAACAATCAATCACAAACCTCAAAACTGAAACTGAATATATTACAAATCCTCAACAGGGTAAAAGTTATACAATTCTCTCCCGTAGGAGGCTAACTAAGCAAAAAGGTGGAAGTAGATGATCTCCTCTCCTCAAGCACCGCCAGACGCCGCCACGTCACCAAACGCCTGCCCGGTAGGGGCGACTGAAGAAGAGCTAGCGCCAGCACCTGCAAAACACAGCCCGGGTAGGAGTGAGCACTAAGCTCAGCAGGGATACTACACTATGACACTAACAACCAAGGGAACACAACAGTGTCGCCCCCAAGTCGAACCTAGGTGTATACAAGGGTCCCATAACCCCATCGGGAGTCCGTGAACGCGGGCCCAAACACTGCAGATTCTCAATAGAACACAGAACACTGTTTGGCGGGAAAGGGCACCACTGGGTAGGTAACTCCTATACTCAAGAGTCAAGAACACCGGACACCGGCTACACGTCAGATTCAACTTGGAGTCGTCATGACCTCTAAACATCAAACATTCAGGCCTATCATCGAAATCGACTGAATACTACAAATCGAGTCCTGGACCAAGCTACCCGCAACGGTCCTAGAGCTAGATTCGGACTACCCGAAAGCCCCGGATCGGCGATCAACCCAATCGCCAGCGTCCTACTCTTAGGCAACTAATGCACAATACAATGCATGCTATGATCACACGCAGGATGAATACATATATGCATGCAACAAATGTGATGATATATTAAACAAGGTCTGGCCATGGCACCCAGCCGGCCCGGGGTGGTGAACAGGTAAGTAAGGTCTAGGAGTTGCTACAGTGGTACCACCACCAACTGCCAGCAGTCCACCACAACACCTGCATCGGGAAGCAACCCCGCAAACAACAGCTCACAGACGTCACAGATAAAACCCTCGGCGCACGCCGACATGCAAGGCTAAGGAAAGATGTAGGGCTACCCGCCCGTTTATTCTAAACATCCAGGGAGTCATCACTCCCCCGGTTCACCACTGCCCCTATTATAGGGCTAACATGCATAAACATATCTACCAGGTATAAGGCGGTAAAGAAAACCGTCATACAAAGCCCCGTAGGCAAAAGCCACTTGAAAACACCCCTCATCCACTAAGAGATCGATCCCCCTTCCAGAGGAGATCGATCTTCTTAGTACTTGGGAGAAAACTCGTCCCTGTCAACCGAAAGAGATTGATCTTCTCCACCAGAAGGATCGATCTTCTTCGTGACCTGGAAACCGCCATATCAGCCTAAGCAAGGATCGATCTTCTCGAACCGAGGGATCGATCCTGCTCGGGCTGGGCATGACGCCCCACAAGGGATCGATCTTTCCTCAAAGGAGATCGATCCGAATGGGTTCTCCGGCGATCAGACGGTGAGAAAAACCACAGGAAAATACAACCAACCCCCCAAAACTCTGCGATCTGGTAGATCAAGGAACCACGAGTCCAAAACCGGTGGGGTCATGAAAAACAAACATGCATTTTAACAGATCTAAGCAAAAGATCACAATCAAACCGGAAAAACTCCAAAAACCTGAATTATTGTAGGTAGGATCTCTACCTATGCAATAGCAGCTTCAATCCAAGCTACTAGGCCGTGGATCGTCCTCAAACGAAGTCAAATCCAGCAAGAACACGGCTCAAAACTCGGATTTTCCAAAAAAAATCAAAGGGAAAGGTTTCGTTCGTTTTATAGACGAACGAATCGACTCAAGAGAGATCGATCTCTTTTGAGAAAGAGATCGATCTTCCTTGCCAAATCGGGTTTGACTTTCTGGCACTTAAAGATCGATCTTCTAGCAAGCAAGATAGATCCCTTAGGTGCAGAAAGCTAGACTTGGGCTAAAACTCAAGCCCAAGCCCGGATCGTTCGATCCCGGGTCCCACTAACCATTCTAGCCAAACATTACCACAAACATGGTCAGTGTGTGCACACACGGGTGTGAAACAAGCCGACAAGGCGTAATTTACCAAATTGCCCTTGCGGTTCACAACGAGCCACATGAGTAGAGGGACGGGTCCTCACATCCTAATACTCTTAAAGGAAATCTAGTCCCGAGATTCAATAAAGGTAGGGCTTGGAAACAGAAAGAAACAGCTAAACTAGAAGACAGAACAAAAATTACCTCGAGAAGGGAACAAGTATGGATACTCCTCCACAGTACCTTGACCAAGGGAATCGTCTTGCCCCGCAAGACTTTGATCCCTCCGGTCAAGTACTCGAACTGGCTACTCAACGAACGTCGCGTCTGCCTCAGGCTCGATGTCATCCACTCTGATGACATGCGATGGGTCGGGGTGGTACTGTTACGAGCTCAACCATCGCTGAATCCGGCCAGACAAGATCCACGCCCAAACCCAAGCATGGGCGGACCCATGGTCAAGGCTAGATGGGACCCACGTCCCTTGAGGTGGCTTAGCCAAGCCGGCCTTAGCTGGTTATTACCTTAGTTAGTTCTTAATTGCTTTCCTAGTTGATTTCCTAGTTTGAGTCCAGTTTATGCTTTGTTTTATTAGTTCCTATTTTGAGTCCAGTTTGTTAGGGAGTTTGAGTTATGATTGAGTCTTAGTAGGAAAGTATGGATACTTGCTGATTAAAGTAAGGTAGTTCTCTAGTTGAAGTAGGACTCTCTTGATGCCTCTATAAAAGGACCTCCATAGCTTGTATTAGGTTTTATGCATTGAAGAATAAAGTTAGTAGTTAAAGTAGGATATCTTAGGAGTAGTTCTAATTTAATATTCCACCATCACCAGCCCCTCCCACGTTTCTCTCTCTTGCTGGCCTTCTCCACCCGCCGGCTACCACCATCACCACCGCCGTTCGCCGCTACCAGCCACCGCTCCTATCCCGGCGTCCTCCTTGGCTGCCGGCCCCCCTTCTTCCACCTCTCTTGGCGTGGATCTCCAAGAGTAACCAGCCAACCACAAGAGGATCTGCAAGGTAACCTCTTCGCTACCGTCTCCTACCTCCAGTCTTCATCTTCCTCGTCGAATACCTAGGGTCCTTCTCCTAAAACCCTAAAGGTATCTCTCGACCTAGCCATAGATTTGGCTAAGGAAGAACTGAGACCAGGTACACGTGCCTACGAGAAGGCACGGCGTAACAACTTGGTATCAGAGCTCCGATCCGTCGGCTGTGCCGCCCAAAGCCTTCCAAAAGCTGCGTTGATGGCCGGAGATACCGCCGCGAGTGCTTCCAAGGAGCGGGACCTTTCCGTAACCAGAGAAGAGATCGACGATATCAAGGGATCACTGCTGTCCCTTCATACTGTGCAGCATGAGACGCACGCCTTGATCCTCGGGCTCTCGGAGAGGATGGCGTTCATGGCCTTGCAGATGCAGGGACAGAGTCCAGGAACGGCGGGAGGGCAAGGTAACCCTAACCCTAATCCTAGCCAGCCTCCTACCACAACTCCTAGTCCCCCTAGGACTCCTCATGAACCAGTCCATATCCAGGAAGGATTCGGCCCTAGTCCCAACTACATCTTGGTTGGACCAGGTCCTACTCCTCCCACCCAACCGGCTCAACCAGCCCACACCACACCCCTGGCCGGCCCCACCACCTTAACACCACCACCTGGCTCCACTGTCCTTCCACCCCCACCATACCAGCCTCTATATCCAACCTATCACCTCCCTCCATACCAGCAGCCTGCGCCCCCTCCACAGACACCCTACAACCCAGCTCCTGCACCACCCCATTACTACCCTCCTCCACACCCCACCGGCCTATGAGCAGCCCCATGATCCAATCCGTGAGCAACCCCTTGCTGCCCGGATTCCCCGCATGGACTTCCCCCGCTATGATGGAGCTGCAGATCCTACTCACTGGATCCTGAAGGCAGAGCAGTTCTTCACTTATCATCCTATCCATGAGCGAGAGAAGGTCCGCTATGCCGCCTATCACTTCGATGGAGATGCCCAGACATGGTACCAACTGTCGAAGGATACGGACGAGTGCGCAACATGGCATACCTTCCAGCATGCCTTGCACTTGCGCTATGGACCGACGACCTACGAGGACCCCATCGGCGAACTCACTCGAATTCAGCAAGATGGTTCAGTCCGAGACTACCAGATCCGGTTCGATCGAGGTCTAGGTCGTGTTCCACACTTGGCTCGGGACGTGGTACTGAGTCTCTTCATCAGCGGACTGAAAGCGGCCATCAGGTACGATGTTCAGCTCGCTAGACGCACCATAGCCGAGGCTATCAGCTACGCCAAGACTCATGAGGCGAAGCAGTACGCGATCCGGCATGCTACGGCAAGGACGACGCCTGCACCTACCCGTCCAGCCCCCGCTGCCCGTTCCGCGCCCGCAAATTGGAGTTCGAGTGAGACTAGGACTCCTAATCCTACTCAAACTAGGACTCCTAGTCAGACTCAAACTCTAGTCCGACCTCAACGGAGACAGCTATCTCTAGCTGAACTGCAACAACGAAGAGCACAGGGACTTTGCTTCCAATGTGACGAGCCATATACACCAGGGCACCGCTCTAAGCAGTTGTTGAGCATTGAGGTCGTCAATGAGGAACCAGCCATGGAAGCCGAATCTGGGAATCCGATCCCACCTGAAGAAGAGTCAGGAGAAGATGATGTTCCGGCCGAACCGGAACCCTACATCACCTTCCATGCTATGGTCGGGACCCCTACACCGCAGACCATTCGAGTAAGGGGATCCATAAACTCAGTCCCGATCATCTTGCTCATTGATTCAGGAAGCACCCACAACTTCCTGGCAGATCATCTGGCACAGAAGCTAGGTCTCATGCCCCAGACTAACCCCGGATTCCATGTGACCGTGGCCAGTGGTGAACGCTTAGAGTCCCCGGGAAGGTGTCCCAGGGTAGGCGTCCATCTCCAGGGAGTCCTAGTCCACGTGGACTTCTTCCTCTTACCTCTACAGGGTTGTGATGCAGTCCTAGGAGCACAGTGGCTGCTAACCCTAGGAGACATTCAGATGAACCTTAAGGAGCTGAAGGTGAGATTCCATCTCGGCGAGGAGCAGATCGAGTTACATGGGATAAAGGTACCCTCACCCACCAGAGTCTACTCTGAAGCCGCAGCCCTACATAGCATCCGTAGGGGAGATCAGGGATGGCTCTGTATGCTGAAGAGCAGTCCAAACTCAGATCGTCCAGAAGGCCCAACCGGGATCACCCTTGGTGGGAAATCTGAAGGGGACGTTCCCCTTGACCCTGCTCTGGCCGCCCTCTTGGAGCAATACTCCGACCTCTTCGCTGAGGCCACCGGACTTCCTCCTACCCGTGAGCATGACCATCACATACCATTGAAGCAAGGAGAAGGTCCTGTGAATGTACGGCCCTACAGGTACCCCCAATACCAGAAGACGGAGATAGAACAACAGGTGGCAACCCTACTCAAGAACGGTGTCATACGTACTTCATCCAGCCCCTACTCATCACCGGTCTTGCTAGTCAAGAAGCAGGATGGATCATGGCGCATGTGCATCGATTACCGAGCTCTCAACAAAGCAACAGTCAAGGATAAGTTCCCTATTCCCGTGATTGACGAGTTGTTGGATGAACTTCACAACGCAGCCATCTTCTCCAAGCTGGATCTTCGTTCCGGGTATCACCAGATCCGGATGTACCTGCCGGACGTTGAAAAAACTGCCTTCCGTACACACCATGGTCACTATGAGTTCCTTGTTATGCCGTTCGGGCTGACCAACGCCCCCTCTACTTTTCAGGCATTAATGAACTCCATCTTTGAGCCCTTGCTCCGCAGGTTTGTCCTAGTCTTCTTCGACGATATACTAATCTACAGCCGGAGTACGCAGGAGCATCTGGGTCACTTGTCCACCGTCTTCACCATCCTAAGAGAACACCAACTTCTCTTAAGGAAGGACAAGTGTCAGTTCGGTCAGCAGCAAGTTCGCTACTTAGGTCATGTCGTCTCCCCGGAAGGCGTGGCCATGGATGCTGATAAGATTGCTGCCATGATAAGTTGGCCGTCCCCTACTACTGTCAAGGAGCTGTGCGGGTTTCTTGGACTTACCGGTTACTATCAGAAGTTCGTACAGCACTACGGGACAATTGCAAGACCATTGACGCAGCTGCTAAAGAAGGGTAACTTCCAATGGAACCTCGAGGCGGAACAAGCTTTCCAGCAACTCAAGGAAGTCATGATGACATGCCCTGTTTTGGCCTTGCCTGACTTCACCAAGCCCTTCTTAGTCGAGTGTGATGCCTCTTCCTACGGCATTGGTGCAGTCCTCATGCAAGAGAAGAAGCCCATCGCCTACTTCAGCCAGGCGTTACCTCCAAGAGAACAAGGAAGATCAACATATGAGAAGGAGATGCGGGCATTGGCGTTGGCTGTCCAGAAGTGGAGACCCTACTTACTTGGCTCCAAGTTCATCGTCCGGACCGACCATAGGAGTCTCAAACATTTTTGGGAACAGACCTTGTCGACCGAAGCACAGCAAAAGTGGCTTGTGAAATTGCTGGGCTATGACTTCGACATCGAGTACAAGAAGGCGGCCGGTTTGGGTTGACCGGCGTCGGGGACGACGGCGAGGGTTCTGCGGATGTCGGGAAGGGTCGTGGATGGTCGGAAGGGTATTCAGGACGGTTGGTGAAGGTTTTAGAGGGCCTGGGGGTGAGATTGGGGTCGTGTGGCGGACGGCGACTGTGAAGTTGGGTTGCCGTGGGAAGACGCCGGAGGAGACGACGGAGGCGGAGGGGTGGCTGGACGGAGTCGTGGTGCCAAGGGTAGGTCGATGGAGGTCTTGGATGGTAGCGGGGGTGGCCGGAGAGGTTTGACAGAGGAGATCGGCGGGAAGGTAGAGTTCCAGCACGAGGAAGAGAGGAGGGAGATGAAGCTGACGTGGCGTGGGGTCGCTGACGTGGCGGAGAGAGAAAGTGGCGTGGAGAAGGAAGATGAAGGTGAAGGCGATGCCCGGCTACGGATAAGATGACCGACATGGAAGAAGGTGGATCTGTGGTGGATTTCGGGTGGAATCTACATTACCTCTACTCCTATGATATTCTACTCCTATGATATTCTATCAACTATTCTTACCTCTTCATCATTCATCATCGTTCCCTAATACAAACTAATGTGGTCCTTTTATAGAGACCTTGACAGAGTCCTAATCCAACTAGAAAACCCCCTTGCTTAATTAGCAAGTAATAAGGCTTTCAAACTCAACTCAACTTCCTAACTCAAATGGACTCTTAATTAATTCTTAATAATCAAATATTAACTAGGACTCAATAAAAGAATAATAATAAATCATAATTAAATACTCTAGTTTGAACTAGGGATGTCCAAGTCAAACTAGGAAAGAGGCAGAACCAGTTTGGTTCCTCTTCTGGGTTCGGGTCCAGTTGGTCGAGTCGGATCGACTCGTATCATCCCCCCTTCCTTCAGAATTGGCCTTGTCCTCAAGGCCAGAGTCAAGTCAAGTAGGATGGCTCAATGTGGCTGGACCGAATCAATTTGCTTCTGTAGCTCTAGACTCGGTGCTGAGAAAACAGGTCGATCCCATGACGGGTCCAGGGGTAGCAGGGGCATTGCTGAAGGAGCATCTGGAGGTTGATCTGACGGCTCAGGTAGCTCCAAGAATAATATCTTCAATGGCTCTCCTGGATCATCCTCATCACATCCCATCAGTAGTGTTGCCCATGACCATAGGATAGGATATGATCTCCATGGTCCGATAAACTGTGCAGGGACTTGGCTTGAATCTGGGTCAAGCTGGCTTTAATCCAATTTGAAGTGAAGATGGCTGGACCATGCTTCTGCTGCACTAGTCTGGGCTAGAAGTTGGTTGAACTAAGTTGAATCTTCAGCTGTGCTGAGTCGTACTCTGGTCCAAACATGTCTGACTTGGTTGGCTCTACCGGTGTCAATCTGAACTTGAGTCAGTTGAACCAAACCGGTGTTACCATCATAGTGAGATCTGATCAGATTGAATATAGCATCTGGATAAGGAGGGTAGCTCCTTTCAAGGCTCATATCAACCTTTGAATGCTTGATCAATGGCTGAGGATGCATCTTGATCACCTGGAGTTGATCTGGATGGTCCTGATTGCTGGGGACTCTTGGATCAGGTTCAGATCGAAGATCGGAACCACTGGATCGAAGATCAGGCTGATCAAACGGCTGGATCAAGTTGCAGTCTTTATCGAACGGCTGAGAAGCTGTCGAAGCTGGATCAACGGCGAAACGAGCTCGTCGGAGAGCGGCAATGGCACAGGAAGCTTCGCAGGGACCTGGCGATTCCATCCGTACGGTTTGATCGCTGGATGGAGCTTCGAACACGCCGGATCTGAAGGTGGCGGCGCGGGGGAGTTCGTCGCCGGTGTTCTAGGCCGCGACGATGCTTGAGCTCGTCGGGAACAGGTACGGGAAGGTCTTGGGACCTTTCTCGTGAGGTCTGATCTTGGGATCAACCTCGGAATACGGCTGATTGAAGGATGCCGCAACAGGGGAGTTTGCCGGAGTTGAATCCCGGCGATCCAAGCTTCCTCCGTGGTCGTGGTCGGCCACGGTGGCTTTGGGGAAGGACGCGGATGCTTCCTCGATGGGTAGATGGGGAGGAAGACGTCGGACGGCGGCGTTGGGGTGGCGGGTCGGGGTCGAGCCGACGACGCGGATGACGAGCCGGGACGACGAAGGGTCGGCTCAGGGTGAGCTGGGCGTGGGTGAGGGTGGTGAGCCGATGGCGAGCCGCGGCTTGAGCCAGAGATGGGCCGAATCCAAGGAGGAGAGAGAAACCAGGGGAAATTCTGAAAAAATATGGAAAATAGGTGAAAATCCAGAAAAATCATCGGAGGGTAGAAGGAAGGTTTCACCCAGGTCTGGCAGAGGTTGCAACAGAAGGTGCTCTGGTTCGATCTGAGAATCGAACGGTTGCTGCTCCTCGACTAGCTCTTGGATGTCTTCTCCCTTACTGATTGATGGTGTCTCAGTCGGACTCGAAATTACAAACAGAGTCATAATCTGAGTTGGCTCAGGGTCAGGTTCTGCAATCCTTATAGCTGGGGTAGCAGTCTGGCTCGAAGTCTGAGTTATCCTCGACCAACTTTTGGAAATCTGCTCCAACTCCCTACTGGTGTGCTACATGTTTCTGCTTTGGTTTGAAAAAAGGTTTATCTCGGCCTGCAGACTCTTAATTTGCTGTTCCCACCACTCATGGGATACTCCGTACATGATGGCGAAGTTTTTAGAAGGTTCTGAACCGCACAATCGGTGGAACGGAGCTCTGATACCAAGTTGATATGAGCGGTCTACTCGTAATCCTCTCGTATCGGGTCTGTACTGCTCCAATCGATCAGAATTGGCCTGATCGGACTTGATTTGAGTCCAATTGGCTGAATCTGACTAGCGGGATCGGATCTGGCTTGAGTTGGTTCAGATCTGGCTGAGTCTGATAGGATAGGACTTGACTGGGTCAAGTCTGAGTTGATCTGGATCAGGCTGACCGGGTTGGGTTGGGCTGGATCCGGATTAAGTGGCTGAGCTGAATCAGGTTGGCTGAGTCTGATTCAAGCTGGCTGAACCGGACTGGATCTGAGGGTTGAGGTTCGCCGGAGTAGATCGCCGGCGTAGGGACGTCGGCGGTGGTCGAGACCTTGGCAGGAAGGTTCGTGAGTTGATGGGGAAGATATCCAACGGACTAGATCTGTCGGATGGACGCCGGGGGGACGGGATCTAGAGAAGGAAGGCGGCGGGTTTGGATTGACCGGCGTCGGGGACGACGGCGAGGGTTCTACAGATGTCAGGAAGGGTCGTGGATAGTCGGAAGGGTATTAAGGACGGTTGGTGAAGGTTTTAGAGGGCCTGGGGGTGAGATCGGGGTCGTGTGGCGGACGGCGGACGACGGCTGTGACGTTGGGTTGCCGTGGGAAGACGCCGGAGGAGATGACGGAGGCGGAGGGGCGGCTGGACGGAGTCGTGGTGCCAAGGGGAGGTTGATGGAGGTCTTGGATGGAAGCGGGGGTGGGCGGAGAGGTTGGACGGAGGAGATTGGCTGGAAGATAGGGTTCCAGCACGAGGAAGAGAGGAGGGAGATGAAGCTGACGTGGCGCTGACGTGGCGCTGACGTGGCGTGGGGTCGCTGACGTGGCGGAGAGATAAAGTGGCGTGGAGAAGGAAGATGAAGGTGAAGGCGATGTCGGCTGTGGAGAAGATGACCGACGGGGAAGAAGATGGATCTGTGGTGGATTTCGGGTGGAATCTACATTACCTCTACTCCTATGATATTCTATCAACTATTCTTAACTCTTCATCATTCATCATCCTTCCCTAATACAAACTATTGAGGTCCTTTTATAGAGACCTTGACAGAGTCTTAATCCAACTAGAAAACCCCCTTGCTTAATTAGCAAGTAATAAGGCTTTCAAACTCAACTCAACTTCCTAACTCAAATGGACTCTTAATTAATTCCTAACAATCAAATATTAACTAGGACTCAATAAAAGAATAATAATAAATCATAATTAATTACTCTAGTTTGAACTAGGGAAGTCCAAGTCAAACTAGGAAAGAGGCAGAACCAGTTTGGTTCCTCTTCTGGGTTCGGGTCCAGTTGGTCGAGTCGGATCAACTCGTATCACCCGGTCACGAAGTCCATCATGATGTGCTCCCACTTCCACTCAGCTAGTGGAAGCGGCTGAAGTAACCCCGGAGTCCGCTGGTGTTCTGCCTTGACCTTCTGACAGGTAAGGCAGCGCGATACGAACTCCGTCACTGCTCTTTTCATCCCGCGCCACCAGAACTGTCGCCGAAGATCCTGGTACATCTTGGTGCCGCCGGGATGAACTGCAAAGCGAGAGTGGTGGAACTGCAAAGCGAGAGTGCTGGAACTGTGACTCAGCCTCGGAATCGTAGCCCTCCGTCTGGCGATACTGTCCAGTCTCCGTCTGCGACCTCTGTGCCCGCCGCTGTGCGTAAGTCCTCGAGCTCTGGGTCACTGTGATGTGTCTCTAACACCTTGGTTAGAACTGCTGGCATACTCTGTACTGCATAGAGGAAGCTGCTATCCCCCTTATCCTAAAACTAGAGCCCCAACTGGCCCGCTGTCTCTAGAGCCTGCCACCGCCGCGCTGACAACCGCAACAACTGCTGCTCTGATGTCTCTCACCTGCCTGCTCAGCGCGTATGCTATGACGTTTGTTTTACCAGGATGGTAATGCAACTCGAAGTCGTAGTCCTCCAGTTGCTCCATCCAGCGTCGCTGCCTCAGGTTGAGGTCACGTTGGGTGAAAACGTGTCTCAAGCTCTTATGGTCCGAGAAGACAGAGAACTTCTCGCCATAGAGGTAGTGATGCCAGGTCACTGCATGAGGACACACCCCAAACCCTCACCGCTTGCGTCGTAGTAGACACTATAACCAACACCACGCTCGGGGACGATCAGCACCGGCGCACTGGTCAACCTCGTCCTCAGCACCACGAAAGCTCGCTCACAAGCATCATCCCACACAAACGGGACGGCCTTATGTGTCAGTCTGGTCAACGGTCCGGCAACTCCGGAGAAGTCCCGCACGAACCACCTGTAGTAACCTGCCAGGCCCAAGAAACTGCGGACCTCGAACACTGTCATCGGTCTCTGCCACTGTACCACTGCCTCGATCTTGGCGGGGTCGACTGAGATCCCTGCTGCCGACACTACGTGTCCAAGGAATCCCACCTGTGCCAGCCAGAACTCGCACTTGGAAGCCTTGGCATAAAGCTTATGCTCCCGAAGTAGCTGCAACATTGTCGCCAAGTGTCGCTCGCGCTCCGCCTCTGACCGAGAGTAGATGAGAATATCGTCGACGAACACCACCACAAACTCGTCTAGGAAAGGCCGGAAAATCCTCTGCATGAGATCCATGAACGTTGCTGGTGCGTTCGTCAGCCCAAATGTCATCACCAAAAACTCGTACAAGGCGTACCGAGTCCGAAAAGCCATCTTCGGGATGTCGCAATCCCGAACACTAAACTGGTGGTAGCCGGTGCGGAGGTCGATCTTCGAGAACACTGAAGATCCTCGTAGCTAGTCAAACAGGTCGTCGATCCTTGGCATCGGGTACCTGTTCTTCACCGTCACCCTGTTGAGCCGCCTATAGTCTATGCAAAGTCGAAGGGTTCCATCCTTCTTCTTTGCGAACAACACTGGCGGCCCCTAGGGAGACATGCTGGGACAGATGAAACTTCTGCTGGTAAGCTCGTCTAGCTGGGTCCTCAACTCACTCTGCTCTGCTGGTGCCATCCTGAAAGCTGGGAGAGAGATCAGTGCGATACCTGGTACTAGGTCGATCTCAAAATCGACATCTCTGGGCGGTGGAAGCCCTGGCAACACCTCGGGAAACACGTCGGCGTAGTCACACACGATCCTGGGAAAACTGCTCTGCTGCACTCCCTCAGAACCGACTAGGGACAGGCTGGCTAGCAAGGCTGAGACCTCGCTGCCACGCCTCCCCACACCACAAGCAAAGGAATCGGCGGAGAACCGATCCCCAACAACACAAACCGTGTCCCGTCGAGTGTCCAAGCGACCACCCTCCAGCGACCACAGTCGATGACGACTCGGTATGCTGCCAACCAGTCCATACCGAGTATCACGTCAAAGCCGGTCATGTCTAGTACCCGCAGGTCTAGACAGACCCGGAGGCCTCCAACCTCCAACGAACACGATCGGCATACCCAGTCTACTTTGACTATCCCATTGATCGGTGAGTCTACAGGCTGTGCCACCTCTAGCCGACTCGTATCTAACCCTAGCGATGCCACGCACATGCTAGCAATGTAGGAGTGAGACGCCCCTTAGTCTATCAGCACATCTACTAAGGAACTAGAAAGCTGAAAGATACCTCTGAGGACGGATGGCTCAGCCGCGACCTGCTGGTACTGCGGTGGCGACTGATACAGCTGAACGGTGTCCTGCTGCTCGTGAATTGGGAGGGCAAACACCTGCCCCCGCTGGGCGCCTCCACCTCTGGAGCCGCTCGATCCGCGCCCACCCCCGCTCCCCTGCCAGGCACCGGACCCTCCGCCTCTACTGCCTTGCCGCATAGCGCCCCGCGCTCCTCGCAAAGGACAGTCTCAACGGTAGTGCCCCTGCTGCCCGCACTGGAAACACGTGGTCGACGCGCCGCCAGGCTGCTGACCCTGGCGTCCCCCTGACGGAGCCTGCCCAGACGGCCCGGCCGTCAGTAGAAAACGGGGCTGGTGGGCTTGGTAGTGGCTGCTGGTACTACTGTACACGCGGCGGCTGCTGCTGAAATGGTCACTGACGCCGCTGATGCCCTCTATCGAAACCCCCTCTGCCCTCGGGTCGCTGCTGCGTGCTGGTGAAGGGTGCCAGTGGAATTGCCCCGCAACTGAGCCTCTACTGCCAAGGCGCAGTTCAGGATCGCTCTCTAATGCCAAGGCGCAGTTCAGGATCGTTGAGTACGACTGGAAGCAGTGTGAGCTGGTCTGCCGCCGGATCTCTGGCCGAAGTCCCCGCTCGAACTGCCGCACCCTGGCTGTCTGATCTGCTGCAACTGCCCCTGAAAACCGAACAAGGTGCGTGAACCTGGAGGTATTTTGCTGAACGGAGCGAGTACCCTACAAAAGGGACTAGTAATCGCGGGTCATGGTGTCACGTGCACTCGCTGGGAAGTGCACGTCCAAGAACATCGCCCTGAACTCCTCCCACAGTGGCACCTCTCCGTCACTGGTGTGCTGGGCAGTGCGCCACCAGTCACGAGCGTCTCCATCGAGCTGGAACGCCGCGAGGGTGACCCGAACACGGTCGTGCTCGACGAAGAGAGCATCTAGGACGCGCGAGACTCCGTCGAGCCAGTCATCCGCTGCGGTTGGATCTCCAGACCTACCGCTGAACCTAGGAGGGTTCAGCCGCTGGAAAGCCATCGTGATAGCCACCGAGGCTCGCCCATCGACAGGGACAGGGGCCTCCTCCTCGACAAGGAAGACCTTCGCCTGCGCGACCGAAACTGCCACTGGTGATGGTGCAGTCCGTCTAGCTCGGACCACCCTGACAGGAGCAGTCCTGTCCGGTTGGGCGGGTCGACCAGGTCATGCCCCACCCCGGCCGACAACCAAAGGACGACCGCGATCTCCCGACATCTGCACGATCACCAACAACAAACGAGCTTTTGCTCGTAAGAAAACGACAAAACAAACAGTATAACAATAAAGCGGAAGACATACACAACACAAAGAGAGCATGCATGGATGTTCTAGACATAGAACTATCCCAACCCACGCTCAATCTCAACCGAAGCCTGATCCTACTCCCTGGGATCTACAGATGATACGAGTCAATCCGACTCGACCAACTAGATCCAAACCCAGAAGAGGAACCAAACTGGTTCAGCCTCTTTCCTAGTTTGACTTGAACTTCCCTAGTTCAAACTAGAGTATTTGATTAGGATTTATGATACGAGTCGATCCGACTCGACCAACTGGACCGAACCCAGAAGAGGAACCAAATTGGTTCAGCCTCTTTCCTAGTTTGACTTGGACTTCCCTAGTTCAAGCTAGAGTATTTGATTAGGATTTATCATTAGTCTTTTATATTTTATTAAGTTCTAGTTAATATTTGATTGTTATGAATTAATTAAGAGTCCATTTGAGTTAGGAAGTTGAGTTGAGTTTGAAACCTTATTACTTGCTAATTAAGCAAGGGGGTTTTCTAGATGGATTAGGACTCTGTCAAGGTCTCTATAAAAGGACCTCAGTAGTTTGTATTAATGATGATGAATGAAGAAGAGAATTATTAAGAATAGTTGATAGAATATCATAGGAGTAGAGGTAATGTAGATTCCCCCATATATTCACCATCGATCCACCATTGATCCACCTTCTTCCCCGTCGCTCATCTTCTCCAAAGCCGGCATCACCTCCACCGGAATTTGTCTCTCCCCGTCACTTTCTCTCTCCTCCACGTCAGCACCACGTCACCACTCTCTCTCCACATCACCGTGTTCTTCCTCTCCTCTCTCCCGTGGCCAAACCCTAGCAACCGCTGACCATTCCTCCCGAACCCTCTCCGGCCACCCCCCGTCGCCACCTAAACCCGCCACCCTCTTCCCCTAAGCCCCACGACCCCGGCAGTCTCTTTCCCGTCGCTCTTCACCGTCTCCGGTGATCTCCACGGCAACCCAACCTCCCGAGCTCCGTCGCCCCTTCCCTGTCCGACTGCTATCAACCCTCCCAAATCCCTCCTAAGTTCCCGGCCGACCTTCCTAGACCCGATCCCGACCGTCCCAAGCCCCACCGAGCTCCCCGTCGTCCTCCCCGACGCCGGCCTCCTCTAAACCCGCCGTCCACCTCCCAGATCCGGTTGATCCGTCACTTACCTTCAAGATCCGAGCCATTGGATCTGTTCCCCATCAACCCACGACCCTTTCTGCCAAGGTCCCGATTGCCGGCGACGCCCTACGGCGGCGATCCACTCCGGTGACTCCTTAGCCATCGGATCCCTAGTTCAAAACCAGTTAACACAAACCAAGTTGGTTCAGCCTAACCCAATCCATCAGCCACTCTGATTAGGACCCGGTTGACCCAGTCAACTAGCCCACTTGACTCAATCAGCCCAACCCCTTCACCCAGTCTGGTCCTATCCTATCAGGCTCAGCCAGATCCGAACCAGCTCAAGCCAGATCCGATCTAGCTAGCCAGATTCAGCCAATTGGACTCAAATCAAGTCCTATCAGGTCAATTCATATCGATTGGAGCACTAGAGACCCGATACGAGAGGATTACGAGTAGACCGCTCGTATCAATTTATCATTAGCCTTTTATATTTAATTGAGTCCTAGTTAATATTTAATTGTTAGGAATTAATTAAGAGTCCATTTGAGTTAGGAAGTTGAGTTGAGTTTGAAACCTTATTACTTGCTAATTAAGCAAGGGGGTTTTCTAGTTGGATTAGGACTCTGTCAAGGTCTCTATAAAAGGACCTCAGTAGTTTGTATTAGGGAGGATGAATGATGAATTATGAAGAGAATTATTAAGAATAGTTGATAGAATATCAAAGGAGTAGAATATCATAGGAGTAGAGGTAATGTAGATTCCACCCGAAATCCACCATAGATCCACCTTCTTCCCCGTCGGTCATCTTCTCTGCAGCCGGCACCGCCTCCACCAGTGTTTCTCTCTCCTCCACATCAGCACTCTCTCTCCCCGTCACCTGCCACCTCAACATCATCTTCTCCACTTCTCTCCCGTGCCCTGAACCCTAGCTTCACCGCCGGCCTCCTTCCCGTACCCTCTCCGGCCACCCCCATCCCCGTCCAAGACCTCCATCGACCTCCCCTTGGCACCACGACTCCGTCCAGCCGCTCCTCCGCCACCGTCGTCTCCCCCGGCGTCTTCCCCTGCAACCCGACCTCCGTCCCCATCGGCGTCAACCCGCGTCCGATCCTATCCCATCTCCAAGCCATGCTATTCCCTTCCCCGACCATCTTCCAGATGTCCCAAGCCCCAGCCGAGCTCCTCGCCGTCGTTCCCGACGCTGATACGCCACTAAACCCATCGCCGGCCACACCCGATTCCGTCGATATAGACCTTCCCCGGCCAATCCACTCCGGTGGATCTCTTCCCCATAGAGCCGCAACCCTTCCTGCCAGTATTTCGACTGCCGCCAACGCCCCTACGCCGGCGATCCACTCCGGTGACTCTCAGCCCTCGGATCCAGTCCGGTTCAGCCCAACCCATTTGGCTCAGCCAACTTAAGCCGGTTCAGCCAAGCCACTTAACCCAATTTGAGCCAGATCCAATTCCTTGAGCCAATCAACCAATCAGACTTGACCAAGTCAAGTCCTATCTAATCAGGCTCAGCCAGATCCGAACCAGCTCAAGCCAGATCAGCCAATTGGACTCAATCAGGCCAATTCAGATCGATTGGAGCAGTAGAGACCAGATACGAGAGGATTACGAGTAGACCGCTCGCATCAACAGCCTCTGCTCTGATACCAAGTTGTCGCGCCCCGACCCGCGTAGCCCAAACCGGGCCGGCCGACGCGAACCCGAACCTAACCTACTGCGGAAATTTTGGCGAGGTTTCCCTCTAATCATAGTGGTCTCCCTAGCAATTTATAATCATCCTGTATTGAACAATCAATCACAAACCTCAAAACTGAATATATTACAAATCCTCAACAGGGTAAAGTTATACAATTCTCTCCCGTAGGAGGCTAACTAAGCAAAAAGGTGTAAGTAGATGATCACTGCTCCTCAAGCACCGCAAGACGCTGCCACGTCACCAAACGCCTGCCCAGTAGGGGCGACCGAAGAAGAGTGATACGAGTCGATCCGACTTGACCAACTGGATCCGAACCCAGAAGAGGAACCAAACTGGTTCACCCTCTTTCCTAGTTTGACTTGGACTTCCCTAGTTCAAACTAGAGTATTTAATTAGTATTTATCATTAGTCTTTTATTGAGTCCTAGTTGATTGTTAGGAATTAATTAAGAGTCCCTTTGAGTTAGGAAGTTGAGTTGAGTCAGAAACCTTATTACTTGCTAATTAAGCAAGGGGGTTTTTCTAGTGGATTAGGACTCTGTCAAGGTCTCTATAAAAGGACCTTAGTAGTTTGTATTAGGTAATGATGATAATGCATGATGAATGAAGAGTTATGAATTATTAGAAGTAGTTGATAAATTATCATAGGAGTAGAAGTAAAGTAGATTCCACCAGATATCTACCATAGATCCACCTTCTTCCCCGTCGGTCATCTTCTCCGCAGCCGGCACCGCCTCCACCAGTGTTTCTCTCTTCCCGTCACTTTCTCTCTCCGCCACATCATCGACCCCACCGCCACGGCAGCGCCACGTCACCCGCACTATTCATCGTCTCCCTCCTCAAGTCATACCCTCGCTTCCGCCGATCTCCACCGCCGTTCCCTCTCCGGCCACCCCCGTCGCCAACCAAGGCCACCTCCGACTTCCCCTACCTCCCACGACTCCGGCCATACCCTTCCCTCCGTCCTTCGTCCCCTCCGGTGCCGTCCTCGGCGAACCCGATCTCCGTCCCCATCACCGGCAAGCCGCGTCCGACCCATATCTTACCTCCAAAGTACGCCGCCGACCTCCCTAGGCCAGATACCGGCCTTCTACGACGTCCCAAAGCCCCGCAGAAGCCTCCCCGTCGTACCCGACGCCGGTGAACCCAAACCCCCGCCGTCCATCTCCCAGATCCGGCCGATCCGCCACCTACCTCACCGATCCGAGTCGGTAGATCTCATCCCCACCTCCAGGCGTCCCTTCCTGGAAGTATCCCGACCGCCGCCGCCGTTCCTACGCCGGCGATCTACTCCGGCGAACCACAGCCCTTGGATCAACTCCGGTTCAGCCCAACCAAGTTGGCTCAGCCAACTCTAACTTGGTTCAGCCAGCCAGTTGATTCAGACTCAGCCCACTCTGATTTGGCTCAGCCACTTAACCCACTCCTAGCCGGTTCAGCCAAGCCATTGAACCCAATCCGAGCCAGGTTCAATTCCAAGAGCCAATCAACCAATCCAGACTTGACCCAGTCGAGTCCTACCCCAATCTGTGCCAGATCTGAACCAGATTCGATCCAGCTTCAGCCCATTGGACTTAAATCAAGTCCGATCAGGCCGATTCTGATCGATTGGAGCAGTAGAGACCCATTACGAGAGGATCACGAGTAGACCGCTCGTAACAAAGAGCTAGCGCAAGCACCTGCAAAACGCAACCCGGGTAGGAGTGAGCACTAAGCTCAGCAGGGACACTACATTACGACACTCACAAGGGAGGGAACACAACAGTGCCGACCCCAAGTCGAACCTAGGTGTATACAAGGGTCCCATAACCCCACTGAGAGTCCGTGAACGCAGGCCCAAACATTGCAGACTCTCAACAGGACACAGAACACTGTTTGGCGGGAAAGGACACCACTGACTAGGTAACTCCTCTACTCAAGAATCAAGAATACCGGACACCGGCTATACCTCAGATTCAACTTGGAGTCGTCACGACCTCTAAACATCAAACCACATGTATTCAGGTTATCTAATCATATCATCAAAATCGACTGAATACTACAAATCGAGTCCTGGACCAAGCTACCCGCAACGGTCCTAGAGCTAGATCCGGACTACCCGAAAGCCCCGGATCGGCGATCAACCCAATTGCCAGTGTCCTACTCTTATGCAACTAATGCACAATACAATGCATGCTATGATCACACGCAGGATAAATACAGATACACATGCAACAAATGTGATGATATATTAAACAAGGTCTGGGCACGACACCCTGCCGGTCCAGGGTGGTGAACAGGTAAGTAAGGTCTAGGAGCTACTACAGTGGTACAACCTGATACGATGCACCTTCTCAAGGGCTTTCGTACCAGGTCTCTTGCCTTATCTCAGATCCTCTTTAGCCAAATCTATGGCTAGGTCGAGAGATACCTTTAGGGTTTTAGGAGAAGGACCCTAGGTATTCGACGAGGAAGACGAAGACTAGAGGAGGAGACGGATGAGAAGAGGGATACCTTGCAGCTCCTCTAGGGTTGGCTGGCTTCTCTTGGAGATCCAAGCCTTGGAGAACGTGGGTGATGGCTGGTTGTGGTGATGATGGTGGCGAAGGAGTGGACGGCAGCGGAGAAGGAGACCGGTGATGGAGAAGGACCGGCTGTAGAGAGAGAGGAAGGTGGCTGGTGGATTATGAGGAAACTAGGTTACAGCTACTCCTATATTACTTCTACTCCTAGGATTTATCTCTACTAAATAATAACTCTCATAAATTCGTCCATGCATAATTACAAGCTATGGAGGTCCTTTTATAGAGGCCTCAAGAGAGTTCTACTACAACTAGAGAACTACCTTGCTTTAATCAGCAAGTAACCATACCTTCCTACTAAGACTCAATCATAACTCAAACTTCCTGATTACTAGGACTCTTAATAAGAACTAATAAAGCAAATCATAAACTGAACTCAAACTAGGAAACTGACTCAATCAAGACAACTACTAACTAGGAAATCATCTAAGTAAGCAAACCAGCTAGGAATAGGATTCCTTTGGCCGGCTGAGCTTAGAACGCCCAAAGGGACTTTGGGTGCAGCCAACTCCTTGGCGTGGGCCCATCCAAGCAAGGACGTGGGACCCTTCTTGGAATGACTCGGTTCGACCTCGTATCATCCCTCCTCCCTTCAAAATTGGCCTTGTCCTCAAGGCCTGAATGTGATGAGGAAAGAGGGCTCTTCTCTTCTCTAACCGGAGTGATGTGGCTGGACCGCAACTGTTGCTCTGTACTCGGCGGTGAGAATCCCGGTCTGGCCCATGGTGGATCTAATTGTATCCGAAGCGGCGAGTCAGGGAGCCATGCTGCCGGTCTGGAAGAAGGGAACTGAAGCGCCGGTGGATCTTGGGGTCGCTGGAACTCCAAGAAGTAGATGGCAGCTACAGATAGGAGGTTGTGTATAGTCATTGTCGGTCGTCCGGGATCAAAGACTAGATCAACTCGAATCGAGTCCTTCCAAGGTGGAAGTAGACCCAATGTGGTAGCTGAATTCAGTCGAGTGCAGTTGAACTTGGATATCTCTCTGCTTTTCTCGAAAGGGAACATTAGGGCTCTGGCTTTAGCATCAGTCCTCATGGTCAGAGTCGACAAAGTCGTTCTGAAACCTTGAGTGGTTGATGGTTGTTGGCCGATGCTCATGGATCTGATCAGTTGGAAGTTGGCAACCAAATAAGGAGGGTAGCTCCTTGGATATGTCAGATCAGTTGGGGGATGCCTGATCAACTGAAGATGCGTAGGGATCATCTGGATCTGATATGGTGGAAGTCTGAAATCAAGCTTGATCAAGTCGGATTGGCTGAGCTTGTTTGAACTTGGTGGGCTTGGATCAGATCTGACTTGGTCGAATTTGACTGAATCCAATTGATCCGGACTTAGCTTGAACTGGTCTAGATCTGGGCTTGATCGGATTTGGTTGGTGTAGCCAAATCTGGTTGTGCCTGGATTGAATCTGTCCAAGTATTGTAAGCTGGAGTCCGACTCGATCGAGTGTGGAAGATGGAGTCGGACGATCAGGTTCAAACGGTGGTGATTTGATCTGATCTGATCTGATGGTTGAGATCTGTCTAGTGCTTGAAGAAGCTTGGGATATGATTGAGATCTGGCAGCTGGAGGTGGCCGGAACTCAATTGCTTGTGAGGGAAGCTCGTCGGAGTTTACATCCCATGGGGAAGAGGTAGTGAGAGGATGGGGGTTTGATACGGTTGGCGGATCTGGAGGGGGTTTGGGGTCGGCCTCGGTAAGGATACGGCAAGGGTCAGGAGGTTTAGGGGATGGCCTTTGTTGGCTTGAGAGATCCTTCAGTGGGCCATGGAAGGAGGTTATGGTAGGATCAGGGGCAGGTAGGCAGCGATTACCTTGGGGGTTGCTGCCGGAGTTGAAGGAGATGGATTTGGGAGTCGGCTGGTTTGGAGATGGAACGGGGTAGGAATGAGGAGGGCCTTGGTGGGGGTTACATGGTACGGGGAGGGCAAGAACTGAGGTAAGGTCGGTGGCTGCAGTTTTGTGGACTTCGAGTAGATTGCCGGAGATGACAATCGGCTGTAGGACTGGCGAACGGGGGGTCGTGGGTTGGTAGGGGGAAAGAGGGTGGCCTTGATTAGTGGTGGGGGCTGCCGGGGAGGAGTAGGGAGAGTTGCTGGTCGTGGGATGTGGTGTGGTTGGATGAGGGGGCAGCGGGTGTTGTTCATGGTTTGGGTCATGGGGCAGCTCATGGGTAGGTGGAGTATGAGGAGTCCTAATCCCGGTAGAGCTGGGTTTATGTTTTGCAATCCAAGTTGCAGCTAGAATGGGATTTTCTTTGGAAATCTGAACTCTGGTAGGGCTTGACAGATTTGTAGGAGAATATCGTTTGATCATTGCTTCCCACTGTTCTATAGAAGGGTAAGATAGAGGGCTCCAACTTTGGACAGCTTCCTTCCACTGTTCAACGGTAGGGTAAGCCGTACTCCAAGTTTGACTAGGATTCCTAGCCGGAGTAGGATTTGTAATCCTAGTTCCAGTAGGATTTTGAGTCCAAGTCGTACTCTGAGTTTGACTCAGATTCCTAGTTGGAGTAGGATTTGTAATCCTAGTTCCAGTAGGATTCGAAGTCCAAGTTGTACTCAAATACCCATTGGTGTTTCTGGGCTGGTTGTAGGGAGTGCTAGGGGGCTCAAGGTTTGGATAATGGGTCGGTACATAGGCAGGTTGGATGTGAGGTGGGTAATAGTAGGCTTGTGGAAGAATTGGGTTGTAGGCTGCATAGGGTGGAGGTTGGGTAGGGTTAGGGTTCTGTAGGGATGATGATGGGGGTAAGGGATGATGATGTGGAAGAGGGATCCGACCCGGTATAGGAGTAGGTCTGGTCGGATGAACAGTGATCCGTGTAGGGTTTGAGCAATACGCGGTATAACTAGGGTTTTGGCCAGGTACTCTTCCTGCCATGTGGACTCTTTCGGAAGAATTCTGGACGGCACAGGTAGGAGGAAAGAGCTCTGATACCAAGTTGATACGATGCACCTTCTCAAGGGCTTTCGTACCAGGTCTCTTGCCTTATCTCAGATCCTCTTTAGCCAAATCTATGGCTAGGTCGAGAGATACCTTTAGGGTTTTAGGAGAAGGACCCTAGGTATTCGACGAGGAAGACGAAGACTAGAGGAGGAGACGGATGAGAAGAGGGATACCTTGCAGCTCCTCTAGGGTTGGCTGGCTTCTCTTGGAGATCCAAGCCTTGGAGAACGTGGGTGATGGCTGGTTGTGGTGATGATGGTGGCGAAGGAGTGGACGGCAGCGGAGAAGGAGACCGGTGATGGAGAAGGACCGGCTGTAGAGAGAGAGGAAGGTGGCTGGTGGATTATGAGGAAACTAGGTTACAGCTACTCCTATATTACTTTTACTCCTAGGATTTATCTCTACTAAATAATAACTCTCATAAATTCGTCCATGCATAATTACAAGCTATGGAGGTCCTTTTATAGAGGCCTCAAGAGAGTTCTACTACAACTAGAGAACTACCTTGCTTTAATCAGCAAGTAACCATACCTTCCTACTAAGACTCAATCATAACTCAAACTTCCTGATTACTAGGACTCTTAATAAGAACTAATAAAGCAAATCATAAACTGAACTCAAACTAGGAAACTGACTCAATCAAGACAACTACTAACTAGGAAATCATCTAAGTAAGCAAACCAGCTAGGAATAGGATTCCTTTGGCCGGCTGAGCTTAGAACGTCCAAAGGGACTTTGGGTGCAGCCAACTCCTTGGCGTGGGCCCATCCAAGCAAGGACGTGGGACCCTTCTTGGAATGACTCGGTTCGACCTCGTACATGGAAGGGCTATGGGAGGAGAAGTTGGGTGGCTGTGAGGAGGATCTTGGGGGAGGTTACATGGTGCGGGGAGGGCTTGAACTAAGATGAGGTCGGTGGCTGCAGCTTCATGGATGGTAGGTAGATCGCCGGAGATGACAATCGACAATGGAGATGGTAAAGGAAGGGACGTGGGTTTATAGGGGGAAAGAGGGTGGCCTTGGTTGGTGACGGAAGCTGCCAAAGAGGAATTGCAGGTGGGAAGGTAGGGTTTGGATGAGGGGAATAACGAAGGAGATGATGGCAGGATGTTGACTAGGCTGGGATGTGGTGTGGTTGGGTATGGGGCCAGCGGGTGTTGTTCATGGTTTGGGTCATGGGGGAGCTCGTGGGTAAGTGGAGTATGAGGAGGGCAATAGTGGGGTTGTGGAGGAAGCGGAGTCGGAATCGTATGAGGAGTCCTAATCCAGGTTGAACTAGGGTTAGGTTCCTCAATCCAAGTGGCAGCCGGACTCCGAGTTTGACTAGGGTTCCTAGTTGGAGTAGGATTTGGAGTCCTAGTCCCGGTAGGATTTGGAGTTCTAGTCCCTGTAGGATTTGGAGTCCTAGTCCCAGTAGGAATTGGTGTCCAAGTCATGCCCGAAGACCAGTCGGTGTTTTTCGGGGTGGGTTGGTTGTACGTTGAAGGTAAGGGCTGATAAGGAGGTGGTGTATTGTAGGGAGGATAAGGGTTGTACGGTGCATAGGGAAAAGGTAGAGCCTGATAAGGAAGTGGTGTATTGTAGGGAGGAAAAGGGTTGTACGGTGCATAGGGAGGGGGTGTAGCTGCTGGTAGGGAGGTGGGTGATAGGCCAGATATAGGGGCTGATGTGGTGGTGGTGGAAGGGTAGTGGGGCCAGGTATAGGCGGGGGTTGAACCGGATGGGTAGTAAACTGGTTAGGAGTAATTGGACCTGATCCAACTAGGACATAGTTGGGGATATGGCCGGTTCCTCCTTGGATAGGGACGGCTCCATGGGAAGCTCTAGGGAAAGTAGGGTTAGGGTTAGGGTTCTCACCTTGCCATCCTACATATCCTAGATTACACGTTCGCATCTGCAACGCCATGGCCGCTACGGATTCAGAGAGTCCTTGCATAAGAGCCCGGGTCTTGTGCTCGATGCCCGCAAGGACAGCGACGCCCTGTTGAGGCCTGCGATCAATTCGTAGGTTACGGGAAGATCCCACTCCCGGAGAGCACTTGTAGGGGTTGCTCCACCCATGTGGACTTTTTTCGGAAGGATTCCGGGTGGCACAGGTAGCCAAATCTATGGTAGCCAAACCCAGAAGAGGAACCAAGCTGGTTCAACCTCTTTCCTAGTTTGACTTGGACTTCCCTACTTCAAGCTAGAGTATTTAATTAGTATTTATCATTAGTCTTTTATTGAGTCCTAGTTGATTGTTAGGAATTAATTAAGAGTCCCTTTGAGTTAGGAAGTTGAGTTGAGTCAGAAACCTTATTACTTGCTAATTAAGCAAGGGGGTTTTCTAGTGGATTAGCACTCTGTCAGGTCTCTATAAAAGGACCTTAGTAGTTTGTATTAGGTTATGATGATGAATGATGAGATGAATTATTAAGAATAGTTTATAAGTTATCATAGGAGTAGAATATCATAGGAGTAGAGATAATATAGCTTCCACCAGATATCTACCATAGATCCACCTTCTTCCCCGTCGGTCATCTTCTCCGCAGCCGGCACCGCCTCCACCAGTGTTTCTCTCTTCCCGTCACTTTCTCTCTCCACTACGTCATCGACCCCACCGCCACGTCAGCGCCACGTCACCCGCACTATTCATCGTCTCCCTCCTCAAGTCATACCCTCGCTTCCGCCGATCTCCACCGCCGTTCCCTCTCCGGCCACCCCCGTCGCCAACCAAGGCCACCTCCGACTTCCCCTACCTTCCACGACTCCGGCCATACCCTTCCCTCCGTCCTTCGTCCCCTCCGGCGCCGTCCCCGACAAGCCTACCTCCGTCCCCTCCGCCGTCAACCCACCACATCCATCCCCAACCTCACCTCCAAACCATCCTAAATCCCTCATTGATCGTCCCTAACTCCATTCCTACCATCCACGACCCTTTCCGACGTCCCCAGAGCCCCCGCCGTCGTCCCCGACGCCGGTAAACCCATACCCGCCGCCGTCAACCTCTAGATCCGGCCGATCCTCCACCCATCTCCCAGATCTGAGCCGGTGGATCTCTTCCCCACCTCTAGGCGACCCTTTCTGGAAGTGTTCCGACCACCGCCGCCGTCCTTACGCCGGCGATCCACTCCGGCGAACGTCAGCCTTCAGATCCAGTCAGTCCGGTTCAGCCCAACCAAGTTGGCTCAACCAAGCCAGCTTGAATCAGACTCAGCCAACCAACTGACTCAGCCACATCCAGCCAATTGAACCTGGTCAACCTGATCCAGATCAATTCAGACTTGACCCAGTCAAGTCCCATCCAATCAGGCTCAGCCAGATCCAATCCAGCTCAAGCCAGATCCAATCCAGCTAGCCAAATCAGCCAATTGGACTCAATCAAGTCCGATCAGGCCGATTCTGATCGATTGTAGCAGTAGAGACCCATTACGAGAGGATCACGAGTAGACCGCTCGTAACACTCAACTCCTCCTTAGCCAAATCTATGGCTAGGTCGAGAGATACCTTTAGGGTTAGGAGAAGGACCCTAGGTATTCGACGAAAAATGCGAAGACTAGAGGAGGA
The DNA here is from genome assembly GCA_963920575.1 of Narthecium ossifragum. Taxonomy (NCBI): domain Eukaryota; kingdom Viridiplantae; phylum Streptophyta; class Magnoliopsida; order Dioscoreales; family Nartheciaceae; genus Narthecium; species Narthecium ossifragum. The sequence continues at coordinate 19,277,596 of OY986964.1, read as the reverse complement.
GACGGATGAGAAGAGGGATACCTTGCAGCTCCTCTTTAGGGTTGGTTGGCTTCTCTTGGAGATCCAAGCCTTGGAGAACGTGGTGGAGGGAAGCACGGCAGCCAAGGGGATGCCGGGGACTTGGGGTTGGACGGTGGAGGTGATGATAGTGGCCGGCTGGTGGAGAAGAATCCGGCTATAGAGAGAGAAGGGTGAAGGTGGCTAGTGGTTTGTGGAATTATGGTTACAGCTACTCCTATATTAGTTCTACTCCTAGGATTTATCTCTACTAAATAATAACTCTCATAAATTCGTCCATGCATAAAAACCCTAATACAAGCTATAGAGGTCCTTTTATAGAGGCTTCAAGAGAGTTCTACTACAACCTGAATACCTTCTTGCTTGGACAACAAGTAAAAGACTCTTACTAATTCAACTCAAACTGATTCCTAATAACCAGGAATGAACTAAGTAAGCTAGACTTGACTCAACCAAACTAGGACTCAATTAAATAGAAACTGGCTAAGTACAAATTGAACTCAAACTGGGAAATCAACTAGGAAAGCAATTAAGTCTTAACTATGGAAATAACCAAGTAAGGCCGGCTTGGCTAAGCCACCTTATGGGTCATGGGTCCACCCATGCTTGAGCTTGGTCTTGGAACTGGTTCAGCTATGATTTAGCCCTACGGTTAGCTTGGCTCAACCTGCTCCAAAGGACCTGGTTGCAGCCAGCTCCTTGGTGTTGGCCTGCCCAAGCAAGGACGTGGGTCCCTTCTTGGATTGGCTCAGTTGGTCCTCGTATCAACATATCATTAAGCATGTTAGCCCCATATTAGGGGTAGTGGTGAACCAGGAGAGTGATGACTCCTGGGATGTTTAGAGTAAGTGGGCGAGTGGCCCTATTGCTTTCCATAGCCTTGCATGACGGCGTGCGCCGAGGGCCTTTATCTGTGTGGTTTGCCTTCTGTTGTTTGCGGGGCTGCTTCCCGGTGCAGGTTGCTGGTGAACTGGCTGGCCGTTGGTGGTGTACCACTGCAGCAGTTCCAGACCTTAATTATGTATTCACCACCCCGGGCCGGACGTGAGCCGAGCCCAGACCTTGTTCATGTTATCATCACATATTGCTGCATGCTTAAATGTTTTTTATGCGCATGTTCATAGCATGCATTCTTGTTGTGCATTAGTGGCATAAGGTTAGGGCGTGGGAGATCTGTGGGTCGCCGTTCCGAGGCTTGGAAGCTCGGATTTAGCCCTGGGACCGGGGTCGGGTAGTTTGGACCAGGTTTGAATTGTAGTGTACAGTCGAATTCAATGATAGGCCCAGATGACTAGTACACCTATGGATTGATGATTGTAGAGATCGTGTCGATCTCTAGTCGAGTTGTTAGGTGTAGCCGGTGTCCAGCTATGACGACTCTTGAGTAGAGGGAGTGCCTACTCAGCGGTGCCATTTCCCGCCAGCAGTGCCGGTTTCCTGCTTGTGAGTTAGCAATGTCGGTTCCTGCTTACTAAGCGTGACCCATCATGTGACCAGTTCTTCTGGAAGATCATGATCGTGGACCTCAGGGACACGCGGTGGGGTTATGGGGCCCCCTTGTACACCTAGGTTTTACTAGAGGGCGACACTGTTGCGTTCCCTCTTCCTTCTGTGTATCGTAGTATAGTTTCCCTGCTGAGCTTAGTTTCTCACTCCTACCGGGGCTGCGTTTTGTAGGTGCAGGCATTAGCTCCTCTTCGGTGGCCCCTACCGGGCAGTTGGTCAGCGGTGCGGCGGCGCCAAGCGGAGTCTGAGAGGTGGTGATCATTTACTGCTTTGAACCTTTGGTTAGTTAGTCTCCTATGGGAGTATAAAATGGTGTATTCGAATCTTCCCCTCTCCGATGATATGTATATTAAACTTGGGTTTTGTGATCTGTTGTTTGAGGTTCTGTAATTTATAGTTTTTAAATTGAGGGTGTTTTTGATGAATTGTTAGTGAGACCAATAGATTAGAGGGAACCCTCGCCAAATTTTCCGCGTTTCGTTAGGTTTCGGTTTACATCGCCCGGCCCGGTTGGGCTTTCGCGGGTCGGGGCGTGACACCACCTGACAGCAAAGCTGAAATCTTGCCCAAGGCTCCTTAGGGTGGCTCAAAACCTGCTTTGCTGAGCAGATATCCTAGCAAGAAGCAAAAGTGTGTAATCCTGCAAAAAGAAAGGGAAAACAACGGAAAAGCAAAACAGACAAAAATCTAAGAAAGTAAAATAACTCAAAATAAAAATAGAAAATAAACTAGCCTAAAGGAACGTAAGGAAGGGGTCAAGTGCTATAAACGGGATCGACAAGAAGATAAGACTCCTCTACCAGAACCAAACGCTCAATGAAAGGCATGAAACCTTTGACCAATAACTTTGAAAATTTGATCATTCTTAGGATCTTCAACTTCCACGACCCCATTTTCAAAAACTCTTTTAACTACCAGCGGGCCGGTCCACCTTGAGTGAAGTTTACCTGGGCACAAATGTAAGCGTGAGTCATAAAGGTACACTTGTTGACCTTGTTGAAATACCCTCCTCAGAATTTTCTTATCATGAAAGGCCTTCATCTTGGCTTTGGAGATCGGAGATGTCACGCCTCGACCCAGAAAACCCATCCAGATCGGGGAGTGAGCAACCTAAACCTGTTAAATCATCAATGGGCGCGGAAAATTTTGATAGAGTCTCCTCTATAATTCTTACACAAAGAACCTGTACAGTTTCTCATATTCCACAATAAATTCAAATACATAGTCATGAGGGCATAATTGTAGTTTCACGACTAATATCATTATTACAACCCCATTTAAACATTCAAATAAATGTCATTGTCATTAATATCAAAATTAAAAGTTATACAATTTGTCCTCAATTAAAAAGCATAAGTCTCCAAGATTTAACTACATCAAATAAATATGAAATACTGAATTTAGCCCTCTAATCTGTCAACAACCTCAAAGTCCACCCGAAGTAGAAGCGCCTCCAAGAGCTGATCTGCCTGTGGCTACTGAAGTGGTAGGAACGGCGCCTGCACCTGCAAAACGCAACCCGGGTAGGGTGAGCATAAAGCCCAAATAGGGTTCTACTCTTCGGCACTCTCAAGCAAAGGGTAAAACTGCAACTGTATCTACCTTCGTCAAGGCTAAGTATGCCAGGAGGCTAAACCCTAGCCTCATCGACTCCCCGAGGGCTCCTGTCCAGGTCCCACCCTCACCCAACAACGAGGGGAAAACAATGTGACTGCGGGCTCCTGTCCAGGTTCCACCCTACCCAGTCTCAATACCACCATCCCTCGTGGGGACAAATGTCAGGGATATTGACATCCATATCTAGCACTTGAGCGAAAGTAGACACGACCTCTACACCTCAATATCATCAATCAAGAGTATATCTAGGTTGCAACCTCAATCAACATAAGATCATATCCACACAATCTCGCCCTAATCCTCCTACCCATACCTCGGTCCTAGAGCTAGATCCGAGCTACCCGAGCCCTCGGATCGGCGATCGAATCCCATCGCCCGCACTTAGCCTTAATGCTTCTAATGCATACAACATGCATGAGCCTAATCAAGCAACTAGGCCTAGGTGTCTCTACATGTCAATTCATCAATCACATAACCATCCAGGTATAACATAGCTATAAGGTAGGGTTAGCATTCCAGAATACACAAAAGCCAAATACAACATTCACATATCTCAATCATATATATAATCTCAGCACATACAAAAGGGCACACCTTCGATCCAAACCACGAACATGCTATGAATTGTAATATTTGGACAACTAATAAGAGTTTTCAGCAATTGAGTAGAGTGAGAGACAATTGGCACCAATGGATAGCAATTAATAGTAATTACATGGACAATTATGAAATTTAGCAGAGAACGAAATTGAGGGTTACCTCTCTGCCAAGTAGTGACCCAACTAGTTAGGAGAAAACTAACAATACAAGTTAAAGCCTACATAGCCTACTTAGCATAGGAGAGTAGTGAAGGACAGGGAGATTAGTATCGGAGGAAAACACCGATATCGATCAACCCAAAACCTCAGTCGAGCAAAGATTCAATCAAACAGAGGAAGACTAAGACTTGATCATAGTGGCAGAGCAGCTTCATGCAAGGCCCTGCCAAACTCCCTGCAGCACAGATTTCCTAGGAATAAGGGCAACAATCCACAGCCCGGCAAGGAATCAAGTCAATGCATTCACCATGACAGTAGGGAAACCCGGGGAGGAAAAATAGAGAGAAGAAGGGGGCAGTCCATCCAAACCGAGGCCAATCCAACACTCAAACTCAACTCCCCTACGGTATCCAGCAAATCCAAACCCTCGCATCAACCCAATCAAACCAGAGGAAAGAAAGAAAGAAAGAAAGAAAGAAGAACAGAGGAGACAAAAGCCACGGGAACCCAAAGCTCTGGCCAGTTAAGAACAGAGGAGAAGAACAGGGGGAAAAACCCACAACTTCATACCATCCAGCAAAAACAAAGGGAAGGGGACAACACCAATCCGGATTTTTGGCTATCATGCATTCGACCAACCGGTAAAAGAACAAACACTCGACAACCGTCGGATCCACCAAAGAAAACCCACAAAACAGCCAATAAATCCAACAAAACCTAAAGATCCACACAATGGTAGCGAATAGGAGGGAAAAACTCCGACGGGGATCCACGAAATTCACACACAACAACAAATCCTAAGCTAGCATGCATCCATCCATATCCTAGAGGCCTAACCCATGGTTAGGGTAGGAAATCCCTACCTCTGGGTGTCGGGTTCGAGTCCCTACTCTTCTTCTCCAGCCGCGGTAGTCGTCGCCGCCTCCACGCTCTCCGTAGACGCTGCCGCCAAGCTCCCCGTCGTTGCCACCAACGCAGCCAAGTCCCCCGCCATAGGGAAGAAGAGCCCCGCAGCCGCGTCTCTCGCCTCCGGTCGCGACCTCTCCCTCAGCCGTCGTGTCGTGACCCAAGCAGCCCTCGCGGAAGGGGGGAATGAAAAGTAGGGCTAGGTTTTAAACAAATGGGCTACTTATGTCCAAGGCCATTCGATCATCATCAAGTTGATCTCGGCCGTTCAGATCTAGATCTGCTTGATCAAACCCTGATCTTCGGATCCAAAGCACTCCTATGGGTCTACTCAAGCACATACATCACTATAAGGTCGTGTGTGCGTTACGCGCGTGTGAACCCAACCCCCAGGGCGCAATTTGCCCAACATGCCCAAATTGCCCCTGGGGTTGCAAAGAGGCCATGCGATCAGCCGATCATGCTCGACGCGGGAACAAGCCAAGAAAGGATCGGCCCTCGACCGACGCGGTCGAGCCGGGTCGGAGGAAAGGGTCCTCACACGAGAGCTCTCATAAGCATCATTTCTTAACTCCACTCCAACTCGATCAGTTGCAATTTTCTCACCTGCCCAGCTGCATCTACATTATAGTTAAGGCGTTTGATCACCCAAAAAGCCTTCTGTTCAAGCTCCACTGGAAGCTGACATGGTTTTCCAAAAACAAGTCGATAAGGAGACATTCCAAGGGCAGACTTGTATGTTGTACGGTATGCCCATAGTGCATCAGGGAGCCGCAAGGACCAATCCTTTCTATTCGGACTGACCGTTTTCTCTAATATTTGCTTAATCTTCCGATTTGCTAACTCCGTTTGGCCATTTGTTTGGGGATGGTAGGTGATGGGACCATGGTTAGAACTGACAAAGAGAGTAAAGAACAATTTCATATGCCAATAGGACCAGTCACAAGAGCTCAGGCTAAGAGGTTCAAAACAACACTGGGTGGATTAATTCAAGAGGTTCAGATTGGAGAAGAATGCAAGTTCAAAACTAATGAAGAACCAAGATGGGTCCACATCATCAAGGCAATCACGAATTAGGTTGCATGAGCTGGGTGTGGCATTTAATATTTCAAGTCAACATGGTTGGAGTTTTAATTCAATGTAGTTGGAAGTGGCTGACTTGGGAAATCAGCTTATTAACTAGTTGTGCTCTAAATTGATTGTTCAAGTCTTGGAATTGTGGAGTCATAAATTCGGATTTAATAATAATATGACGTTTTTCAATGTATTGGCTCATATATGGGCATGATCTATGTAATGAGGAACAGATTTTGATTGATAAAAAAAGTGAGAGAATTTCTCTTTGGTTCTTCGTAGAACTATCGAACTTATCATGATTTCCTGTGGCGTTCATCTTGACTTATCAAACGGATTTCCATACCCGTTTGTGGCGTCCTCACCTCATACCAAGGTTCTTGCTTGATTATAAGCAACGGGTCGCGGTTTCCATCCAAACCTGATTGTAGAACGATCCTACAGTTCATCTTGCTACGGGTTTCGACACAACTTGGCGAGGTTCGTATCAGTTGGTATCAGAGCTCAGTTTCTAGTTTCAGGTTTGCTTATCCTTATCATTCCTTGATCTTCAGTTTTGTACCAAATCTGATAGAAGATCAAATTTGTTTCTTGCTTCCCTTCATATTCCTCATTATCTATCTTTGAACGTCATTTTTCTTTATCAAATCTGATCAAAAAAGAACGAAAGAAAAAAAAAAGATCAAGATCTTTCTTCTTCCCATCAAGTGTATTTGTGTTTCTTCTGAAAAAAAAGGAAAAGAAAGACTGAAAGAAATTCGTGAAAAAAAGAGAAAAAAACAACGAGAAGAAGTAGAAAAAGAAGAAGAAGAACAAGAACAAGAACAAGAACAAGAAGAACAAGAAGAAGAAGAAGAAGAGGAAGAAGAAGAACTATTTCATCGTCCAAACTTATCAACCTTTCGTTTTCTTTGCATTTCTATCAACCTAAGGTTCTTTGCATGCCTTACCTCCTTTTCTTTGCATCCTTTGATAAATTTTAGTGTGAATTGTTGCTGAAATTTCTGATCTGAGTTTGACTAGTTCGATAAGAACCGAAAAGGAATTTCTAAGAGTGTTGAGTGATTTGAGAGATACACAAGAGGGAGTGTTTGTGAGTTTTCTTTTACAGGAAATCATGTCTCAAAGTGGTGAAAAAGGTGCTGCGGAAGGTGCTGATCCGAAGTTGTTTATGGAGGCTATTGTGGGAGAGATGCGGCGCATGATGAGGTGAGAATTGGATGAGGTTCACAGAAGGTTGGATAGAATGGAAGATTCAAGGGATGAAAGAGATGATTGGGCCAGATCCGAGGAGGATGATGATCGACATTCAGTGGGGAGCCATAGGAAGAATGCACGAGGAAGACGTGCTTGGAATCAGGAAGATAACAATCTCAATATCATAAAGATGCATATTCCTTCGTTTCAAGGTAAAAACGACCCTGAGGCCTACCTTGAATGGGAGAAGAAGGTGGAGTTAGTATTTGATTGCCACAACTACTCCGAGATGAAGAAGGTAAAACTTGTAGCCATTGAATTTTCTGATTATGCTATTGTTTGGTGGGATCAGTTCGTGTTGAACAGGAGCCGGAATAGAGAACGACCAATAGAGACATGGGAGGAGATGAAAATCGTGATGAGGAAGCGATTTGTTCCTAGTCACTATTACCGTGAGTTGTACCAAAAGCTGCAAAATCTCAAGCAAGGTAATCGGAGTGTTGAAGATTACTACAAGGAGATGGTGATTGCTATGATCCGGGCTAATGTGGAGGAAGATCGAGAAGCTACAATGGCCAGATTTTTGAGTGGATTAAACCAAGAGATTCAAGATAGGGTGGAGATGCAACATTACGTGGAGTTGGAAGATATGTGCACATGGCTAATAAGGTTTAGCGGCAGCTCAAGAGGAGGGGTGGTATATGTGCAGCCCAAGGTTCAGGTTCTACTTCGTCATGGAAGCCAAATTATGTGAAGGAGGAGAAGTCGGCTGCGAAGTCTAAACCCGAGCCAAAACAAGAATCCACCAGCCACAGTTCTCAAGGGAAACTAGATCCATCTGCTACTCGAACTCGTGATGTTAAGTGTTTTTAAATGTCAAGAAAGGGGTCACATAGAAAGCCAATGCCCAAACAAGAGAGTCATGGTGGTACGAGATAACGGTGAGATTGAAACCGATGACGAGTCAGACACTACTTCTATGCCGCCATTGGAGGATATTGATGAGGAAGAGTATGTTGTTCATGGAGAATCTCTAAGCATGCAAGCAAAGGAAGAAGATGAGCTGCAGCGAGACAATATCTTTCATACTAGGTGCTATGTTAAAGACAAGGTGTGTAGTGTGATTATTGATGGTGGAAGCTGCACTAATGTTGCTAGCATGACTTTGGTTGAGAAATTGGAGCTACCAACACTCAAGCTGATACGAGTCGATCCGACTCGACCAACTGGACCCGAACCAAGAAGAGGAACCAAGCTGGTTCAACCTCTTTCCTAGTTTGACTTGGACTTCCCTAGTTCAAACTAGAGTATTTAATTAGTATTTATCATTAGTCTTTTATTGAGTCCTAGTTGATTGTTAGGAATTAATTAAGAGTCCCTTTGAGTTAGGAAGTTGAGTTGAGTCAGAAACCTTATTACTTGCTAATCAAGCAAGGGGGTTTTTCTAGTGGATTAGGACTCTGTCAAGGTCTCTATAAAAGGACCTTAGTAGTTTGTATTAGGTTATGCATGAGATGAATGATTAAGAGTAGTTGATAAGTTATCATAGGAGTAGAATATCATAGGAGTAGAAGTAAAGTAGATTCCACCCGATATCTACCATAGATCCATCTTCTTCCCCGTCGGTCATCTTCTCCGCAGCCGGCACCGCCTTCACCAGTGTTTCTCTCTCTCCCGTCACTTTCTCTCTCCTCCACGTCAGCGCCACGTCACCACTCTCTCTCCTCGTCACCTGCCACGTCATCGTCTTCTTCCTTCCCTCTCTTCTCTCCCGTACCCTAGCATCCACCGACCACCGCCGTTCTCTCCTCTCCGGCCACCCCCGTCGCCACCTAAACCCTCCATCGTCTTTACCTAAGCCTCACGACTCCGGCCATATCCCTTCCATCGCCTTTCACCATCTCCGGCGCCGTCCCCGACAAGCCACCTCCGTTCTCATCTCCGGCAACCCCGCGTCCGTCCCCGATTTCACCCCTAAACCATCCTAAAACCTTCCTTGTCTCCTCACGACCCGATCCCGACCATCCCTGACCGTTCCTGGCCCCAGCCGAGCTCCCTCATCGTCCCCGACGCCGGTGAACCCAAACCCCCGCCGTCCATCTCTAAGATCCGCCCGATCCGCCACCTACCTCACCGATCCGAGCCGGTAGATCTCATCCCCACCTCCAGGCAACCCTTCATGGAAGTATCCCGACCGCCGCCGCCGTCCCTACGCCGGCGATCCACTCCGGCGACTTCTCAGCCCTCGGATCCAGGCTGGTTCAGCCAGCCAACTTGAATCAGACTCAGCCAAGTCTAATTGATTCAGCCGAGCCCGTTAATCCGGATTCAGCCCAATCTAAGCCGATCAGCTTGATCCAGATCACTTCAGACTTGACCCAGTCAAGTCTCATCCAATCAGGCTTACCCAGATTCGATCCAGCTTAAGCCAGATCCGATCCAACTCGAGCCAGATCCGATCCAGCTAGCCAAATCAGCCAATTGGACTCAAATCAAGTCCGATAAGGCCGATTTTGGTTGATTGGAGCAGTAGAGACCCATTACGAGAGGATCACGAGTAGACCGCTCGTAACACAAGCATCCGCAACCATACAAGCTACAGTGGCTCAATGATAGTGGTGAAGTGAAGGTAAACAAGCAAGTGTTAGTTTCCTTCCGAATTGGTAAATATGAAGACGAGGTGTTGTGTGACGTGGTGCCAATGCAAGCTGGACATTTGCTGCTTAGGAGGCCTTGGCAATTTGATAGGTGTGTGAAGCATGATGGCTATACGAACAAGTACTCTTTTGTGTTCAATCAAAGGCCAATCACTCTTGTTCCTATGACACTAAAACAAGTTTACAATGATCAAGTGAGGCTGCAAAAAGAGAGTGATGGAAAGAGAAAGAGTGAAAGAGAGAAAAAGATTTAGCATAAAAAAGAGAGTGATGAAAAAAGAAAGAGTGAAATAGAGAAAAAGAGTGAGCATCAAAAAGAGAGATGAAAAGAGAAAGAGTGAAAAAAAGAACTTTTATGCAAGGACACGTGAGATAAAACGAACAACGTTTTCAAGTCAGCCGATGATTGTACTTTTGTACAATGAGGCATATTTGAATACTAACCAACTTATCGTGTCTTTGCCGAGTTTTGTTGCTGATCTCTTGCAGGAGTTTGATCATGTCTTTCCGGAGGAGGTACCACACGGTTTGCCACCTATTCGGGGAATTGAGCATCAAATTGATTTCGTACCCGGTGCCACCATCCCGAACCGACCAATTTATAGAAGCAACCCTGAGGAGACAAAGCAGCTACAAAAGCAAGTTCAAGAGTTGATGGAAAGGGGATATGCGAGGGAAAGCATGAGTCCATGTTCTGTTCCGGTGATTTTGGTTCCTAAGAAGGATGGGACTTGGAGGATGTGCATTGATTGTCGAGCCATCAACAATATCACGGCAAAGTATTGTCATCCTATTCCTCGCTTAGATGATATGTTAGATGAGCTGCATGGTGCTCGTGTGTTTTCTAAAATTGATTTGAAGAGTGGGTATCATCAGATCAGAATGAAAGATGGCGATGAGTGGAAAACTGCTTTTAAAACAAAACATGGCTTATATGAGTGGCTAGTTATGCCTTTTGGGTTAACTAACGCACCAAGCACTTTTATGCGGTTAATGAATCATGTTTTGCGAACATTCATTGACAGGTTTGTTGTTGTCTATTTTGATGATATCCTTATTTATAGCAACAACTTGGAAGATCATGTTGAGCATTTAAAATATGCTCTAGATGTACTTAGAAAAGAGAAGTTGTTTGCTAACTTGAAGAAATGCACCTTTTGCACCGATAAGCTTGTGTTCCTTGGTTTTGTTGTAAGTGCTCAAGGTATACAGGTTGATGAAGAAAAGATTCGTGCAATCCAAGAGTGGCTGAGTCCTACTAGTGTTGGTAATGTGATACGATGCACCTTCTCTAGGGCTTTCGTATCTGGTCTCTTGCCTAGTCTCGGCTCCTCTTTAGCCAAAGCTATGGCTAGGTCGAGATATACCTTTAGGGTTTTAGGAGAAGCACCCTCGGTATTCGACAAGGAAGGCTAAAAACCGGAGGAGAGAGACGGATGAGGAAGAGGATTACCTTGCAGCTTCCTCAATGGTTGGCTGGCTTCTCTTGGAGATCCAAGCCTTGGAGAACGTGGGTGATGGCTGGTAGTGGTGATTATGGTGGCGAAGGAGTGGACGTCAGCGGAGAAGCAGACCGGTGATGGAGAAGGACCGGCTGTAGAGAGAGATGAAGGTGGCTGGTGGATAATGAGGAAACTAGGTTACAGCTACTCCTAGGTTTACAGCTACTCCTAAATTATCCTACTAATAACTCTATTTTATTCTCATAATTCGTCATCCATAATTACAAGTTATGGAGGTCCTTTTATAGAGGCCTCAAGAGAGTTCTACTACAACCTGAAAACTACCTTGCTTTAATCAGCAAGTAACCAGACTTTCTTAATAAGACTCAATCTTATCTCAACTTCCTAATAACAAGGACTCATAATAGGAACCGATTTAAACAAATCATAAACTGAACTCAATCTAGGAAACTGACTCAATCAAGATAACTACTAACTAGGAAATCAACTGAGTAAGCAAACCAGCTAGGGAATAAGAATCCTTTTGGCTGGTTGGGCTTAGGACGCCCAAAGTGACCTGGTTGCAGCCAGCTCCTTGGCGTGGGCCCACCCAAGCAAGGACGTGGGTCCCTTCTTGGATTGGCTCAGTTCGTCCACGTATCTGTTACGAGCGGTCTACTCGTGATCCTCTCGTAATAGGTCTCTACTGCTCCAATCGATCAGAATCGGCCTGATCGGACTTGATTTGAGTCCAATGGGCTGAAGCTGGATCGAATCTGGTTCAGATCTGGCTCAGATTGGGGTAGGACTCGACTGGGTCAAGTCTGGATTGGTTGATTGGCTCTTGGAATTGAATCTGGCTCGGATTGGGCTAAGTGGCTTGGCTGAAACGGCTAGGAGTGGGTTAAGTGGCTGAACCAAATCAGAGTGGGCTGAGTCTGAATCAACTGGCTGGCTGAATCGGATTAGGCTGGGTTGAATCAAGTGGGTTGGATTGGGCTGAGTCAGGGGGATCGGATCTAAGGGCTGAGGGGTCACCGGAGGGATCGCAGGCGATAGGGACGGCGGCGGCGGTCGGGATACGTCCAGGAAGGGTCGCCTAGAGGTGGGGATGAGATCTACTGGCTCGGATCTGGAAGATGGGTGGCGGATCGGCCGGATCTGGTGAAGACGGCGGTGAAGGTAGGGTCGGCCGGCGTCGGGAACGACGAGGGAGGCTCGGCGGGGGTCCTTGGGACGTCGGGAAGGATCGTTGGGAGACAAGGAAGGGTTTAGGAAGGGTTTGGGGTGAGATCGGGGTCGTGTCGTGGACGACGGACGGTGGCTGTGAACTTGGGTTGGCCGGGGAAGACGTCGGAGGAGACGACGGAGGCGGAGGAGCGGCTTGGAGAAGTCGTGAGGCTCAGGGGAAGGCGTTGGAGGTCTTGGTTGGCGACGGGGGTGGCCGGAGAGGGAACGGCGGTGGAGATCGGCGGGAGCGAGGGTACGGCTTGAGGAGGGAGATGATGAATAGTGCGGGTGACGTGGCGCTGACGTGGCGGTGGGGTCGATGACGTGGCGGAGAGAGAAAGTGACGGGGAGAGAGAAATTGAAGGTGAAGGCGATGCCGGCTGCGGAGAAGATGACCGACGGGGAAGAAGGTGGATCTATGGTGGATAACTGGTGGAATCTACTTTACTTCTACTCCTATGATATTCTACTCCTATGATAACTTATCAACTACTCTTAATCATTCATCTCATCCATAACCTAATACAAACTACTAAGGTCCTTTTATAGAGACCTTGACAGAGTCCTAATCCACTAGAAAAACCCCTTTGCTCGATTAGCAAGTAATAAGGTTTCTGACTCAACTCAACTTCCTAACTCAAAGGGACTCTTAATTAATTCCTAACTCAAAGGGACTCTTAATTAATTCCTAACAATCAACTAGGACTCAATAAAAGACTAATGATAAATACTAATTAAATACTCTAGTTTGAACTAGGGAAGTCCAATTCAAACTAGGAAAGAGGTTGAACCAGCTTGGTTCCTCTTCTAGGTTCGGGTCCAGTTGGTCGAGTCGGATCGACTCGTATCACCCCCCCTTCCTTCAAAATTGGCCTTGTCCTCAAGGTCAGAGTCAGGTCAGGTAGGATGGATCCATGTGGCTAGACCGAATCAACTTGCTGCTGTAGTTCTGGACTCGGTGGGGGAGAAACCAGGTCGATCCCATGTCGGGTCCAGTGGTAGCAGTGGCAGTGATGGATGAGCATCTGGCGGTCGATCTGACGGCTCAGGTAGCTCCAGGAATATGATCTTCAATGGCTCTCCTGGATCATCCTCATCATGTCCCATCAGTAGTGTTGCCCATGACCATAGGATGGGATCTGATCTCCATGGTCTGATCAACTGTGCAGGGACTTGGCTTGAATCTGGGTCAAGCTGGCTTTGGTCCAATCTGAAGTGAAGATGGCTGGACCATGCTTCTGCTACACTAGTATAGGCTTGAAATTGGTTGAACCAAGTTGAATCTTCAGCTGTGCTGAGTCGTATTCTGGTCCAAAAATGTCTGACTTGGTTGGGTCTACCGGTGTCAATCTGGACTTGAGTCAGTTGAGCCAAACCGGTGTTACCATCATAATCAGATCTGATCAGATTGTAGATGAAATCTGGATAAGGAGGGTAGCTCCTTTCATGACTCATCTCAACCTTTGAATGCTTGATCAACGGCTGAGGATGCATCTTGATCACCTGGAGTTGATCTGGATGGTCCTGATTGCTGGGGAATCTTGGATCAGGTTCAGATCGAAGATCGGAACCACTGGATCGAAGATCAGGCTGATCAAACGGCTGGATCAAGTTGCAGTCTTGATCGGACGGCTGAGAAGCTGCCGGAGCTGGATCAACGGCGAAACGAGCTCGTCGGAGAGTGGCAACGGCACAGGAAGCGTCGTAGGGACGAGGGGGTTCCATCCGTACGGTCTGATCGTCGGATTGGGCCTCGGATGCACCGGATCTGAAGGTGGCGGCGCGGTGGAGAACGTCGCCGGTGATCGGCGGTGAAGGAGGGCTCATCGGTAGCCGGGGATGGGTGGAAACGGTTCGTGAAGGTCTTGGGACCTTTCTCCGGTGGTTTGATCTTGAGATCATTCCCGGGAAGTGGCGGAGCGGAGGAGGCCGGAACAGGGGAGTTCGCCGGAGTTGAATTCCGGCGATCCGGGCTTCAATCGTGGTCTTAGTCGGCCATGGTGGCTTCGGGGAAGGACGCCGACGCTTCCTCGGTGAGTAGGTGGAGAGGATGGCGTCGGAGGGCGGCGATGGGGTGGCGGCTCGGGGACGAGCCGTCGGCGCGGGTGACGATCCGGAACGACGAAGGGTCGGCTCGGGGGCGAGCCGTGCGCGGGGAAGGAGATGAGCCGCGGCTCGAGCCAATCCGGGAGGAGAGAGAAAATCCCGGGAAAAATCTGGAAAATTAGGTAAAATTCCAGAAAAATCTGGGGAAGGTTGTAGAAGGTGTTCACCCGGATCTGGCGTAGTTAAACTCAGAGTTACAATTGTGGTTGCTCTCGGAGTTGCAGGAGGAGTCTCAGTCGGAGTCCTAATCCGAGTTGGCTCGGGGTCAGGTTCCGTAATCTGAGTTGCAGTAGGGGTCTGACTCGAAGTCTGAGTTATCCTCGACCAACTGTTGGAAATCCGCTCCAATTCTCTGCTCTGGCGCTCCATCAAAGTTGAACAGAGCTTCAACTGGGACTGCATAATCTTGAATTGCTGCTCCAAACTTTCCTGGGGTACTCCGTACATGGTGGCGAAGTTTCCAGAAGGTTTTGAACCGCACAGTCGGTGGAACGGAGCTCTGATACCAAGTTGTTACGAGCGGTCTACTCGTGATCCTCTCGTAATGGGTCTCTACTGCTCCAATCAATCAGAATCGGCCTGATCGGACTTGATTTGAGTCCAATGGGCTGAAGCTGGATCGAATCTGGTTCAGATCTGGCTCAGATTGGGGTAGGACTCGACTGGGTCAAGTCTGGATTGGTTGATTGGCTCTTGGAATTGAATCTGGCTCGGATTGGGCTAAGTGGCTTGGCTGAAACGGCTAGGAGTGGGTTAAGTGGCTGAACCAAATCAGAGTGGGCTGAGTCTGAATCAACTGGCTGGCTGAACCGGATTAGGCTGGGTTGAATCAAGTGGGTTGGATTGGGCTGAGTCAGGGGGATCGGATCTAAGGGCTGAGGGGTCACCGGAGGGATCGCCGGCGATAGGGACGGCGGCGGCGGTTGGGATACGTCCAGGAAGGGTCACCTGGAGGTGGGGATGAGATCTACCGGCTCGGATCTGGAAGATGGGTGGCGGATCGGCCGGATCTGGTGAAGACGGCGGTGAAGGTAGGGTCGGCCGGCGTCGGGAACGACGAGGGAGGCTCGGCGGGGGTCCTTGGGACGTCGGGAAGGATCGTGGGGAGACAAGGAAGGGTTTAGGAAGGGTTTGGGGTGAGATCAGGGTCGTGTCGTGGACGACGGACGGTGGCTGTGAACTTGGGTTGGCCGGGGAAGACGTTGGAGGAGACGACGGAGGCGGAGGAGTGGCTTGGAGAAGTCGTGAGGCTCAGGGGAAGGCGTTGGAGGTCTTGGTTGGCGACGGGGGTGGCCGGAGAGGGAACGGTGGTGGAGATCGGTGGGAGCGAGGGTACGGCTTGAGGAGGGAGACGATGAATAGTGCGGGTGACGTGGCGCTGACGTGGCGGTGGGGTCGATGACGTGGCGGAGAGAGAAAGTGACGGGGAGAGAGAAATTGAAGGTGAAGGCGATGCCGGCTGCGGAGAAGATGACCGACGGGGAAGAAGGTGGATCTATGGTGGATAACTGGTGGAATCTACTTTACTTCTACTCCTATGATATTCTACTCCTATGATAACTTATCAACTACTCTTAATCATTCATCTCATCCATAGCCTAATACAAACTACTAAAGTCCTTTTATAGAGACCTTAGCAAGTAATAAGGTTTCTGACTCAACTCAACTTCCTAACTCAAAGGGACTCTTAATTAATTCCTAACAATCAACTAGGACTCAATAAAAGACTAATGATAAATACTAATTAAATACTCTAGTTTGAACTAGGGAAGTCCAATTCAAACTAGGAAAGAGGTTGAACCAGCTTGGTTCCTCTTCTAGGTTCGGGTCCAGTTGGTCGAGTCGGATCGACTCGTATCAGTATCATAATGTTCGAAGTTTTCATGGTCTTGCTAGTTTTTACAGGAAATTCGTGAAAGATTTTAGTAGCATTGCCGCTTCACTTACTGAAGTCATCAAGAAAAGCGTTGGATTCAAATGGGGTGAAGAGTAAGAAAAGGCGTTTCAGTTGCTCAAGGAAAATTTGACACATGTTCCCGTACTTGCTTTACTTGATTTTACTAAAACATTTGAGATTGAATGTGATGCTTCAGGTTCTGGAATAGGAGCTGTTCTTATGCAAGGTGGAAGGCAGCCTTAAACTATCCTACTTATGACAAGGAATTGTACGCATTGGTTCGAGCATTGGAGACATGGCAGCACTACTTATGGTCTAAGGAATTCGTGATACACACTGATCATGAGTCATTAAAGCATTTGAAGAGCCAACACAAGGTGAACAAAAGGCATGCGCGATGGCTGGAATTCATTGAGACGTTTCCTTATGTGATACGATACAAACAAGGGAAGGAGAACGTCGTGGCGGATGCACTATCCCGCAGATACGTTTTACTTTCCACTCTTGATGCAAAGGTACTTGGTTTTGAACATATCAAAGAATTATATGTTTCTGATCATGATTTTAGTGATGTGTATTAATCTTGTGAGAAATCTGCGTTTGGGAAGTATTTTAGGCATGATGATTATCTGTTTAAAGAAAATAAATTGTGTATGCCTAATTGTTCCTTGCGTGACTTGTTTGTAAGGGAATCCCATGGTGGAGGGTCAATGGGGCACTTTGGTGTAGCTAAAACACTTGCCATCTTACATGAGCACTTTTATTGGCCACACATAAAACGTGATGTTGAGAGAATTTGTGGTAGATGCATCACTTGTAAACAGGCCAAATCAAGAGTGCAGCCCCATGGTTTGTACACTCCTTTGCCAATACCTACAGAGCCTTGGATTGACATTTCGATGGATTTTGTCTTAGGTTTACCCCAGGTCAAAACGGGGTAGGGATTCAATATTTGTGGTCGTGGATAGGTTTTCTAAGATGGCACATTTCATCCCATGTCACAAAACTGATGATGCTTCGAATATAGCTTAATTGTTCTTTCGTGAGATTGTGAGATTGTATGGTATGCCTAGAACAATCATTTCAGATCGGGATGCTAAGTTCTTGAGTTATTTTTGGAAGACCTTGTGGGGGAAGTTAGGGACTAAGTTGTTGTTTTCTACTACATGTCACCCCCAAACTGATGGTCAAACTGAAGTTGTCAATAGAACTTTATCTACATTGTTGAGGGCTGTAATTCAGAAGAACATAAAAAATTAGGAGAATTGTTTACCACACATTGAGTTTGCATATAATCGTGTTGTTCATTCTACAACTCCGTTTTCACCCTTTGAAATTGTGTATGGTTGCAATCCATTAACCCCTTTGGATTTAACCCCCTTTCCTATTTCTGAGCGTGTTAACTTAGATGGGAAAAGCAAAGCTGAATTTGTTAAGCAGATCCATGAGAAAGCACGGCTCAACATTGAACGAAGGATTGAGCAATATGCGAAGCAAGCCAACAAAGGGAGAAAGAAGCTGGTTTTTGAACCCGGGGAATGGGTTTGGTTGCACTTGAGAAAGGAAAGGTTTTCCGAACAAAGGCGTTCCAAACTCCAATCACGCTGGGACGGTCCATTTCAAGTTCTTGAGCGCATCAATGACAATGCATACAAGCTGGATTTACCCGGTGAGTATAATGTTAGCTCTACCTTTAATGTTTTTGATCTATCCCCTTTTGATGCAGGCGATGATTTGAGAACAAATCCTTTTGAAGAGGAGGGGAATGATGGGACCATGGTTAGAACTGACAAAGAGAGTCAAGAACAATTTCATATGCCAATAGGACCAGTCACAAGAGCTCAGGCTAAGAAGCTCAAAACAGCATTGGGTGGATAATTCAAGAGGTTCAGATTGGAGAAGAATGCAAGTTCAAAACTAATGAAGAACCAAGATGGGTCCACATCATCAAGGCAATCACGAATTTGGTTGCATGAGCTAGGTGTGGCATTTAATATTTCAAGTCAACATGGTTGGAGTTTTAAATCAAGGTAGTTGGAAGTGGCTGACTTGGGAAATCAGCTTATTAACTAGTTGTGCTCTACATTGATTGTTCAAGTCTTGGAATTGTGGAGTCATTAAATTCAGATTTAATAGTAGTATGACGTTTTTCAATGTATTGGCTCATATATGGGCAGGATCTATGTAATGAGGAACAGATTTTGATTGATAAAAAAAGTGAGAGAATTTCTCTTTGGTTCTTCGTAGAACTATCGAACTTATCAGGATTTCCTGTGGCGTTCATAATGACTTATCAAATGGATTTTCATCCCCGTTTGTGGCGTCCTCACCTCATACCAAGGTTCTTGCTTGATTATAAGCAACGGGTCACGGTTTCCATCCAAACTTGATTGTAGAACGATTCTACAGTTCATCTTGCTATGGGTTTCGTCACACTTGGCGAGGTTTGTATCAGTAGGCAGTAGAGACTTTGTGTAGTACACCATACCTGTGCATCAAGGACTCAAAAGAAAGGTTACAAAAATGCGATACTTGATCACTTATGATCATTCGAGGGGTACCAAAGCGTGACTGTTACGAGCGGTCTACTCGTGATCCTCTCGTAATGGGTCTCTACTGCTCCAATCGATCAGAATCGGCCTGATCGGACTTGATTTGAGTCCAATTGGCTGATTTGGCTAGCTGGATCGGATCTGGCTTGAGCTGGATCGGATCTGGCTGAGCCTGATTGGATGGGACTTGACTGGTTCAAGTCTGAATTGATCTGGATCAGGTTGACCAGGTTCAATTGGGCTAAGTGGCTGGATTGGGCTGGATTGGACTGACTGGCTCGGCTGAATCAATTAGAGTTGGTTGAGTTGAACCTGATTTGAAGTGGCTGAACCGGTTTGATCCAAGGGCTGAGAATCGCCGGAGTAGATCGCCGGCGTAGGGACGGCGGCGGCGGTCGGGGTAGTGGCAGGGAAGGTCGCGGGGTGATGGGGAAGAGATCCACCGGAGTGGATTGGTCGGAGAGTGGCTAGATCGACGGGATCTGGAGGTCGACGGCGGGAGGATTTGGGTTTGCCGGCGTCGGGGATGACGGAGAGCTCGGATGGGGTCCTTGGGACGTCGGTAAGGATCGTGGGGAGACGAGGAACGGATCTGGGGGGTTTGGAGGCGGGATAGGGGTAGGACGTGGGGTGCCGGAGATGAGGACGAAGGTCGGGCTTGCCAGGGAAGGCGCCGGAGAGGACGGAGGAGGCGGAGGAGCGGCTTGGCGAGGTCGTGGGATCTTGGGGAAATCGGTGGTGACCTTGGTTGGCGACGGGGGCGGCCGGAGAGGGGAGAACGGAGGTATGGCCGGCGGTAGTATGGGTTGGGTCATGGGAGAGAAGTGGAGAAGGAGACGATGACGTGGCAGGTGACGAGGAGAGAGAGTGGTGACGTGGCGCTGATGTGGAGGAGAGAGAAACACTGGTGGAGGCGGTGCCGGCTGCGGAGAAGATGACCGACGGGGAAGAAGGTGGATCTATGGTAGATATTTGGTGGAATCTACTTTACTTCTACTCCTATGATATTCTACTCCTATGATATTCTACTAATTACTCTTAATCATTCATCTCATGCATAACCTAATACAAACTACTAAGGTCCTTTTATAGAGACCTTGACAGAGTCCTAATCCACTAGAAAAACCCCCTTGCTTGATTAGCAAGTAATAAGGTTTCTGACTCAACTCAACTTCCTAACTCAAAGGGACTCTTAATTAATTCCTAACAATCAACTAGGACTCAATAAAAGACTAATGATAAATACTAATTAAATACTCTAGTTTGAACTAGGGAAGTCCAAGTCAAACTAGGAAAGAGGTTGAACCAGATTGGTTCCTCTTCTGGGTTCGGATCCAGTTGGTCGAGTCGGATCGACTCGTATCAGGCAGACGGCCAAAGTGGCTTCGGGGAAGGACGCCGATGGTTCCCCGGTGTGTAGATGGAGAAGACGGCGTCGGATGGCGGCGATCGGGTGGCGGCTCGGGGACGAGCCGTCGGCGCGGTTGACGAGCCGGGACGACGAAGGGTCGGCTCGGGGTCGAGCCGTGCGCGGGGAAGGAGATGAGCGGCGGCTCGAGCCAATCCGGGAGGAGAGAGAAAATCCTGGGAAAAATCTGGAAAATTCGGTAAAAATCCAGAAAAATCATGGGAAGGTTGTAGAAGGTGTTTACCCGGATCTGGCGGAGTTAAACTCGGAGTTACAATTGTGGTTGCTCTCGGAGTTGCGGGAGGAGTTTCAGTCGGAGTCCTGATCCGAGTTGGCTCGGGGTCAGGTTCCGTAATCTGGTTAGCAGCTAGGGTAGGGGTCTGACTCAAAACCTGAATCCTTGTGGGACTTGTTTGAGTCACAGTTGACCATCTACTAGTAATCTGCTCCCACTTCATGCTGGTGCGCTCCAAGGTTCTGCTTTGGCGTTCCATCAAAGTTGAACATAGCTTCAACTGGGACTGCAGAATCTTGAATTGTTGCTCCAAACTTTCCTGGGGTACTCCGTACATGGTGGCGAAGTTTCCAGTAGAGTCTGATCCGCACAGTCGGTGGAACGGAGCTCTGATACCAAGTTGTTACGAGCGGTCTACTCGTGATCCTCTCGTAATGGGTCTCTACTGCTCCAATCGATCAGAATCGGCCTGATCGGACTTGATTTGAGTCCAATTGGCTGATTTGGCTAGTTGGATCGGATCTGGCTTGAGCTGGATCGGATCTGGCTGAGCCTGATTGGATGGGACTTGACTGGTTCAAGTCTGAATTGATCTGGATCAGGTTGACCAGGTTCAATTGGGCTAAGTGGCTGGATTGGGCTGGATTGGACTGACTGGCTCGGCTGAATCAATTAGAGTTGGTTGAGCCAACTTGATTGGGCTGAACCGGAGTTGATCCAAGAGCTTAGGTTCGCCGGAGTAGATCGCCGGCGTAGGGACGGCGGCGGCGGTCGGGGTAGTGGCAGGAAGCGTCGCCTGGAGGTGGGGAAGAGTTCCAACGGAGTGGATCTAGGAGATGGGTGGCGGATCGGCCGGATTTGGGGGAGACGGTGGTGAAGGGCTGGGTCGGCCGGCGTCGGGGATGACAACGGGTAGCTCGGCGGGGCTTGGGAAAGGTCGGAATCGAGTCTAGGGAGGCCGGGGAATGGTTTTAGGATGGTTTGGAGGTGGGATAGGGATCAGACAGGGGGTTGACGGCGGCGGCTGTGAAGTGGGGAGCGGTGAGGAGGTCGCCGGAGACGACGATGGGCGGCGGGAAAGGTATGGCCGGAGTCGTGGGGCTTAGAGGAAGAGAATGGTGGCCTTGGTTGGCGACGGGGGTGGCCGGAGAGGGAACGACGGTGGAGATCGGCGGAAGCGAGGGTATGACTTGAGGAGGGAGACGATGAATAGTGCGGGTGACGTGGCGCTGACGTGGCAGTGGGGTCGATGACGTGGCGGAGAGAGAAAGTGACGGGAAGAGAGAAACACTGGTGGAGGCGGTGCCGGCTGCGGAGAAGATGACCGACGGGGAAGAAGATGGATCTATGGTGGATATTTGGGGGAAGCTATATTATCTCTACTCCTATGATAATTTATCAACTACTCCTAATAATTCATAACTCTTCATTCATCTTGCATCATTCCCTAATACAAACTACTAACAGAGTCCTAATCCACTAGAAAACCCCCTTGCTTGATTAGCAAGTAATAAGGTTTCTGACTCAACTCAACTTTCTAACTCAAAGGGACTCTTAATTAATTCCTAACAATCAACTAGGACTCAATAAAAGACTAATGATAAATACTAATTAAATACTCTAATTTGAACTAGGGAAGTCCAAGTCAAACTAGGAAAGAGGTTGAACCAGCTTGGTTCCTCTTCTGAGTCGGATCCAGTTGGTCGAGTCGGATCGACTCGTATCAGTGACAAGACATGCTCTTTCAAAAACTTAACAACAGTAGTGTGATCATTGTTCCTACATGCCACTACCTCTACCCATTTTGACTCATAGTCAACAGCGACAATAAAGTATAAATACCCAAAAGAAGGAGGAAACGGTCCCATAAAATCTATGCCCCAACAATCAAAAATTTCAATGACTAGAATGGGGTTGCAAGGGCCGAGACAAGGATCGTAACGTTGTTAGTATCACGAAAAGTTGTTAGTATCACGAAATAAGGCTGGCCAATAAAAACCACATTGTAAAATTTTTGCAGCAGTTATCTTCATGGAAACCACCACAAGCTTGTGAATGACAAAAACTCAGAATACTCACAATTTAATCATTTGAAACACATCGTCTCATAATCTGATCAGAGCAATACTTGAAGAGATAAGGATCATTCCAATAGAAATTGCGTACCGCAACCAAGAACTTATGCTTATCTTGTGCGCTCTAATCCTGAGGACTTTCACCTATAGCCAAATAATTAACAATATGAGCATACCACGGCAGGTGAGAAACAAAAAAAAGTTGCTCATCTGGAAAGTCATCTTGAATAGGTAGTTCTTCATTGGCAGTCTTAAAACTGAGCCTTGAGAGATGGTCAGCCACCACATTCTCCACCTCTTTTTTGTCTTTTATGGATATATCAAATTCCTGCAAAATGAGAATCCATCAAATTAGCCTTGCTTTAGCATCCTTCTTTGCAAGAAGATACTTAAGTGCGGCATGATCTGTGAAAATAGTAATAGGAACCAATCAAATATGCACAAAATTTATCTAAAGCAAACACTATAGCTAGCAATTCTTTTTCAGTTGTAGAATTGTAGAATACTTCATTTGACGTGGTGGAGAGAGGAAGTAGCGTGGAGAGAGAGAAGATGAAGGTGAAGGTGAAGGTGAGAGAAATACCGATAGGGCGAAGGTGGTGCCGGCTGCGGAGAAGATGACCGGCGAGGGAGAAGGTGGATATGTGGACGTCGGTTGAAAAGAACTCTTAGGAAAGAGAACTCAGCCTCTGGATAGTTCCTGATGGAGAAGTAACCCATGAATAATCCTAACTAGAGGATTAAATACTCTACTAACTACTCTACTCTCTACATCTACTCAACTCTTCATTGATCATGAATACATCATACCTAGCTACTAAGGTCCTTTTATAGTGGCCTCGACTAAGTTCTAATCCAACTAGAAAACCCCCTTGCTTAATTAGCAAGTAATAAGGTTTCCATACTCAAATTCAGCTTACTAACTCAAATAGGACTCATAATTAATTCCTAACAACTTGTAGCTAACTAGGAAATCAAATAACAATTAGGACACAATTAAATATAAAAGACTAATGATAAATCCTAATTAAATACTCTAGTTTGAATTAGGGAAGTCCAAGTCAAAATAGGAAAGAGGCTAAAGTCGTTTGGGTCCTCTTCTGGGCGCGGGTCTAGTTGGTCGAGTCGGATCGACTCGTATCATCCCCCCTCCCTTCAGAATTGGCCTTGTCCTCAAGGATGGAGTCAAGTCAGGTAGGAGGGCTCTTTGCGGCTGGACCAAATTGTCTTGCATTGGTAACTCTGGACTTGGTGGCGAGAAACCAGGTCGATCCCATGATGGGTCCAGTGCTAGCAGTACCAAGCATCCGGTGGGGCGTGCTGAGGACGGAGCATCTGGCGGTCGATATGACTGCTCAGGTAGCCCCAAGAGTCGTGCTCTCACTGGTTCTCCTAGATCATCTTCGTCATTTCCCATGAGTAGTGTTGCCCATGACCATAGGACGGGATTTGATCTCCATGGTCTGATTAGCTATGCAAGGTCTTGGCTTGTAATTGAGTTAGGCTGGCTTTGGTCCAGTCTGAAGTGATGTCGGCTGAGCCACGCTTCTGCTGCTCTATTCGGGACTTGGAATTGGTTGAACCAAGTTGAGTCTTCAGTGATGCTGAGTCGTACGTTGGTCCAAACCTGTCTAACGGGGTCGCGTTTGCCGGCATCAATCTGGACTTGGGTCGGTTGAGCGAAACCGGTGGTACCATCATAATCAGATCTGATCAGATTGAAGATAGCATCTGAATAAGGAGGGTTGCTCCTTTAATGGCTCATATCAACCTTCGGATGCTTGATCAACGGCTGTGGGTGCGTCGTGATCACTTGGACTTTATCTGTATGGTCCTGATCGCTTGGGACTCTTTGATCATGTTCAGATCGAAGATCGGAAGCACTGGATCGAAGATCAGGCTGATTGAGAGGGCAGTGAAGGGTACTGGAAGGTCAGGGAAGACGAGAGGGGAAGTTTGGAGGTGGTGGGAGATGATTTGGTAGAGCGAGGAGGTCGATAGGGCGGTCGTCGGGTGTGGTGATCTTAGAGGGGGTCATCGGGTTAAGTGGAGGTGGCATTGTGGGAGGAGGTCAGAGGAGGGTAGAGGAGCTGATGGTGATGGATTTGGTGGTGGTTTCGAGCAAAGGGAGAGGCCGGAGTGGCGGTGATGACCAAGCGGAGGCCCCTGCGAGGGGTGAGCCACGACCAAACCGAGGGGAGCCGAAACTTCATAAAATAGGAAAAATGATGGGGAAGAAGATAGAGAAATTCTAAATGCACCACTACATTTACTAAGTGCGCCACAGTTTAATGTAAAGCTTGTAATACACCCTTCTCATCCCCTCTACTTCATCATCTCCACCACCACCACCATCGCCATCTGTCGTGCCCCGACCCGCGAAAGCCCAACCGGGCCAGGCGACGCGAATCGAAACCTAACAAACCACGAAAAATATTGGCGAGGGTTCCCTCTAACCTATTGGTCTCCCTAACAATCTTCACAAACACCCTCAATTTAAAAAGACATAATTAAAGAAGCCTCGAACAACAGATTATAAAACCCAAGTAAATTTAATATACATATACTCGGAGAGGGGAAGATTCAAATACAACATTTAAACACTCCCGTAGGAGACTAACTAACAGGGTATGAAGCCGTAAATGATCACCACCTCTCAGACTCCGCCTGGCGCCGCCGCACCGCCGACCAACTACCCGGTAGGGGCCACCGAAGAGGAGCTAACGCATGCACCTACAAAACGCAGCCCGGGTAGGAGTGAGCATAAAGTTCAGTAGGGTTCTACACTAAGACACACAGAAGGAAGAGAGAAACGCAACAGTGTCACCCTCAAGTAAGACCTGGGTGTATACAGGGGTCCCATAACCCCACCACGTGTCCCTGAGGCCCACGATCATGGTCTTCCAGCTGAGCTGGTCACATGTCAGGTCACACTCAGTAGCAGGAAACAACACTGCTGACTCACAAACAGTAACCCAACACTGCAGGCGGGAAATGACACCGCTGAGTAGGCAACTCCTCAACTCAAGAGTCAACACAGTTGAACACCGGCTACACCTCAGCATCCGACTTGAGGCCGACACGACCTCTACAATCACCAAGCAACAGGTGTACCAGTCATCTAAGCCTATCATCAAGTATGACTGGACACCACAATTCGAACAGGGTCCAAACTACCCAACCCCGGTCCTAGGGCTAAATCCTTCCAGCCTCGGGACGGTGACTCACAGATCGCCCACGCCCTAACCATGCAAATAATGCACAACAGAGAATGCATGCTATGAACATACACAAGTAAGAGGTAAGCTTGCAACAGTATGATAAGACAACATACAAGTCCAACTGGATCGCTGCAGCGGTACTACCAACCTGCCAGCCAATCCGCAGCGGGTCCCGGCATTACGACGGTCAACCGCGGACTCCTATAATGGGAAGCAACCCCAAAACTTCTGATTAACAGTAAAATATAATATTATATGTTTCGAACATATTATTTAAATCACCAAAAATTCTCTACTTAGAGACTAATTGACCCGTCGATCCGACATCCAAATGACATCGGATTCAAGATCCAACATAGAAATCAGTAGATCAACATGCCGGGATCACCATATCTAAGATAGGGAAACATCCAATGGTTCGATTACCAATAACACACTAATCAAACTAACTTACCATTACTTGCTACCACGTAGCCCACCCGTACAAACCTCATAACAAATCGTAGGAAAATCAGAAAATTAGGAAATCAATTGGGTATGAGAGTAGATTCAAAAAGCTACAACTCTTATGTTCATCATAACCCAAGAACATGCACGTACCGATCGAAAAACTCGCTGTAAACTGGATGTTCTTCAAGAACAGCAGAAACCGGAAAATCCGAGATTAAACATACTTAAATAAGACTAAAATCTCAACCAAAGCTTATGAAACTTACAACAGAAATTACACTAAGCAAGAGGCATCCAAAAACACCAAGAACAACAAGATCTAATGGCTAGATCAAGAGAAAACCCCTAAACTAACTCAGGTAGGTAGAAACCTACCGGAAACGCAATCCTTGGTTGATTTCCCGCTAACCAGTCACCAACCCAGCTTCAAACCACACCAGAGATCTTCCCCTCGCTGCCACGAATCCAACGAGCCTTCAAACGCCCAAAACGATGGCCGGAGGAGGGAGAACGGAAGAGAAGAAGGGGCTGCTGAAAACAGGGGAAACAGAACCGTGGGAAGAAGAAGGAAGAAGGAAGAAAAAGGAGAAGGAGAAGAGGAAGAAGGGGAAGAGGAAAAGCCAGGAAAGGGGGAGAGGATAAGGATGAGGGAGAGGAGAGGAGAGAAAGTACTCTCTCCCTCTGACAGTGGAGAGCGACGCCCAACGGCGGCCGTCCTCTCAAAATCCACCGTCAAGATTTTCTGGCACAGGAAGATCGATCTTCTTTTCAAGGAAGATCGATCTCCTTAGCAAGGAAGATCGATTTCCTTAACAAGAAAGATCGATCTCCTTTGCCCAGAAACACAAACTTGGGCTAAAACACAAGCCCACGCTCGGATCTTTCGATCTCGGGTCCACCTAACCATTCTAATCAAACACTAATACAAACAAGGTCAGTGTGTGCACACACGGGTGTGAAACAAACCAACAAGACACAATTTACCAAATTACCCTTGCGGTCTACAACGAGCCTCAAGGGTAGAGGGGCAGGTCCTCACATTCACCATCGTTGTCGCCACCTCCATGACCACCACCATCCACTGCCAAGGCTGTTGCCGAATAGGAAAAGTGGAAAGTGGAAACCAGACAATGGAAAGTGGATTTCCGAATTATCGAGCTCGGCTCAACTATTTTACTGAGCTTGGCTCGATAATAGTCTCAATCAAGCTCCACTCTTCTTTGGCTCGAAATAAATTTTAAGTCGAGCTTGAACAACACTAGGCTCGATCAAGCTCAACTCGTTAAGCTCGATAACTCTTATTAGTATGTTATATATTTAATTTTATTTTTTATGGGAAAAAAATACTTTAAACATAAATTATTTGTTTGATGGTAGAGCCGATGAAGAAAAAATTTGTCTAAATTCAAATTTAACAATTCAAACTTAAATCATGGTTGATTTCAAGATTAATTTAAATTGAGCATCATGTTATGACTCATTTAAATAGGCTCGGTAAGGCTCGAGCTTGAACTCGGCCCGAAATAGGCTCGAAAGTAAGGAAGCCAAGCTTGATTACCAATTTTAGGCTAGTAATTAATTTTAAGCCCAACTTAATCAGAGCCAGGCTCGATCACACTCGGCTCATTTTCACCCCTAACGGTAGAGAAGAAGGGGCGGCAAATAAGCAATGGCGAGTGGAAAGTGGAAAGTGGAAAGTGGAAAGTAGGCAGTGGATAGTGGACAGTGGATAGAGGATAGTGGACAGTGGATAGAGGATAGTGGACAGTGGATAGAGGATAGTGGACAGTGGAAAGTGACACAATTTTGAGGGTTGCGATTAATTTGAGCTCGATCGGATGTCAAATTGGGCTAAGGCTTTAGAAATGGCTAAGTTTAGGCTAGATCAAATTGGATTAGTTCTGATTCAAGGATACTGTTGATGATGATGCATAATGCCATATTTTTATCCCTTAATACATAGTCTCCTATGCTTATTTGAAGCCTAAATACACTTATATTCCTTATATTTTGATTTAGGATGCAATTGGAGTCATTGAGTGTGAAACAGGGTAAAAAGAGCATATTTGAACAGTTTCTGCAATAAAGGATCCATCCTCTATGATGGAGAGATCGATCTTATCATGACGTAATGAAAAGTCCAAGCTGAAGGCAGAAGGATCGATCTTTGCCCTTGGAAGGATCGATATTTGTTGTGAATTAAATCCTGACAGAGAGCACACTTTTAGATGATCCTTGGAAGGATCGATCCTATTTTCACTCGAGAAGAATGAGAAAATCACTGAGGCAAAAGATCGATCTTCCTCCTATGGAAGGATCGATCTTCCACGGGGCGTGATCAAGACAACAATTAAAAGATCGATCCTAATCTACATGTAGGATCGATCCCTTACGGGGCGTAGACAGAAATTGAAGATTTTGATATCAAAGGATCGATCTTACACATATGGAAGGATCGATCCTTTGCTGCTACTAAAGAAGATCAACGGCTCAGATCTAATCCGAGGATGGAGAGGCTTTGGGATATAAATAGAACTCTTTCTCTAGGGTTTGAGGGGGGATTCCTAGATAGTTTTGGTTGCTACTTTCTACTCTTTTATATTTTTCCTAGGTTTTCTCTTGCTTATTAGAATCTTTTGAGGATTGTTCTTGATGGCCTTGCGTGGCTAAATCTTGATTCTTGGTCAAGGAAACTGAAAACTCGGAATCAATGAAACTGTGAGATCTAATCTATTTTTATTGTTCAGTTTATATTTGAGTATTAATTGTTCTTCTGTGATTGGATGTTCATGATTGTCTTGTCTAATTGCTAGGAGGCCTACTAGTTTATTATTCATTGCGATCTACTGCTAGGTTGGATATCAAATCCGTAATTGTTTGATCCCTCTAATCTACGAAGTAACTGAGATCTATTGATTTACTGCGTTTCAGAGGTTAATAGATCTTAGGAAGAATATTCGACTAGATTAAATGCAACCGCGTGTGCTTGTGTTGTTTAGCTTCATCGATCTCCCTATTCTTAATGCTGCTACTGGATTAAATCTACAGCACGTGTCTTGGGTTGTTTGGTAGTTAGGGTTGATTGGATCGCTTGTTTCTAATTAACTATGAGTGAGGAGAGGTTTGAATTTAATTCGAACGATGAATATTCGAGGTATCAACTGGTATATTTTTGCATCAATGATCAGTTGTTGGATTCCGATAGTCGATGTTGACTTAGACCAATGTTTGTTCTCTTGATTCAATTTGATTCTTCGCTTTAGATTGTTTATTTACTGTTTTCCTCACTCTCAAACCCGCCCCCCCCCCTTTGTTCAGATAGCACAAAACTTAGGCTGCATACTCCTCGTGGGATCGACTCGTACTCACACTACTACATTTATTTTAACGAGTATTGGTTTTATTTTTGGTTGCTCGCGACAGCACACCAAATTTTGCCGCCGTTGTCGAGGACTGTTTCTAGTTGATTTTTGTGCTTATTTCGATCTTTATTTTCTTAGAAAAAAGAGAGTTTACTTCGTTTATTAGTGCTTTAGCGTAGGATTTTTATTTATCTTTATTACTCTAGACCTTTTCTTAATTTGTTTCTCTTGGTTTATCGGAATCTTCTTGATTGTGTATGAGTATAGCTCGATCTTTTAAGCAAGGTGATTTACAGTACGATCCAGAGATAGAAAGAACTTTACCTTAAGGAGGGAAGCTCGGAGAAACTTTGAGGAGAACGATTTGAATTAGAAGAGGAAGAAGTTATGGCCGGAAATCGGACTTTGAAAAAGCTTGCAGCCCCAGATTTGAATCAACAACTCTTATGCATTACATTCCCTACTTTGGATGTTGCTACTACTTTTGAATTGAAATCTGGACTAATACATCTCTCACCCACGTTTCATAGACTTGCAGGTGAGGATCCTCACAAGCATTTAAAACAGCTTCATGTTGTGTGCACAAGCGTGAAACCTATGGGGGTGACTGAAGATCAAATCAAATTGAGAGCCTTCCCATTTTCTTTGAAGGATTCGGCTAAGGATTGGCTTTATTATTTACCCTTGGGGAGTATTACCACATGGAACGAGATGAAGATGTTGTTTTTGGAGAAATATTTCCTAGCTTCAAGGGCGGCCAACATTAGAAAACAGATATGTGGTGTAAGACAGCATAACGGAGAGTCTCTACACAAGTATTGGGAACGTTTCAAGAAATTATGTGCAAGCTGTCCCCATCATCAAATTAGTGAGCAATTACTTATCCTATATTTTTATGAGGGCTTACTAACCACTGGCATGAGTATGATTGATGCCACTAGTGGAGGAGCTTTGGTGGATAAAACGCCTGAAGCCGCGAGGAACTTGATTGCAAATATGGCGGCTAATTCTCAACAATTTAATACTAGACTTGATTCTTATTCAAAACATGTTAATGAGGTAAATGTCTCATCCCTTGAACAACAGATTGCGAGTCTAACTTCTCTTGTTCGTCAATTGGCTGTAGGTAATATGCAAACAGCGAAGGTTTGCGGGATTTGTTCGGTGGCAGGACATCCAACCGATATGTGCCCAACTCTTCAAGAGGAGCCCAGTGAACAAGTGAATGCTGCGAGTAGTTTTCCTATACTACCACAAAGGAAGTATGATCCCTATTCGAACACGTATAATCCGGGATGGAGGGATCACCCCAATCTCAACTATGGGAATCCGCAAGTAAATCAGCCCGCAACTC
This sequence comes from Narthecium ossifragum, assembly GCA_963920575.1. NCBI lineage: Eukaryota > Viridiplantae > Streptophyta > Magnoliopsida > Dioscoreales > Nartheciaceae > Narthecium > Narthecium ossifragum. The sequence goes on along the minus strand of OY986964.1, from coordinate 19,246,531 downwards.
AATTCCATCCAAGTGGCCAACAATATCAACAATATAGATCACCATACCCCCCGAGACAACAACCAAACCCAACCTCTAATTCTGGTATGTCTTTAGAAGATATTGTTAAATCCCTTGCTACTAATACTTTGCAATTTCAACAGGAGGCAAAGGCCAGTATTCAAGGTTTAGAACATCAGGTGGGCCAAATGGCGACAACAATTAGTAAGCTGGAGGCGCAAAATTCGGGAAAATTACCCTCTCAAATGGTAATAAATTCAAGAGAAAATGCAAGTGCAATCATTTTGAGAAGTGGTAAAGAAGTTGAGATTCCAGTAAAGGAAGTCACTGCATCGTCACCGCAAGGAAAAGAGCAAAATATTGTTGCGGACAGAGACTAAACGTAAGTTCCCACCTCTTTCTGATTATAAAACCAGTGCCTCCTTTTCCTCAGGCTTTAGCAGAATCTAGAAGATATGAGAAGAATTCATATCTATATGAGACTTTTCACCGATGCGAGGTAAATATTCCGCTCTTAGATGCTATTAAACAAGTACCTTGTTATGCTAAATTCTTGAAAGAATTGTGCACAATTAAGAGGAAACAGAAACTTAAAGGATGTGAGAATGTGAGAGTAGGTGAAAATATTTCTGCAATTTTTCAAAGAAAAATTCCTGCAAAGTGTAAAGATCCAGGTATGTTTACTATCCCATGTACAATTGGTAACACCAAATTTGAGAAGGCCATGTTAGATTTAGGAGCTTCAATCAATGTCATGCCATATTCTATTTATGCTTCTTTAAAACTTGGGCCTTTGAATGAAACTGGTGTTGTGATTCAATTGGCTGACAGATCTAACGCCTATCCTAAAGGTGTAGTTGAAGATATTCTTGTGCAAGTCAAAGATTTAGTTTTCCCTGCTGATTTTTATGTGCTTGATATGGAGAATGGTGATGAAACTACTCCTATTTTGTTGGGAAGACCTTTCTTAAAGACATCCAAGACTAAGATAGATATTCATAGTGGCACACTTACCATGGAATTTGATAGTGAAACTGTTAAGTTTAATATTTATGATGTTATGAAATATCCTGTTGATAATTGTCCTGTGTATTCTATTGATGTGACTGATTTTTTATCACAAGAAGTTTTTGAACTTGATAGCAAAGACGAATTGGAAGTGGCTATTAGTAAATCTCTTGAGGAGGAAAATGAGGAGCTATCTTTGAGTACTAATTTGCAGGAAACTGTTACAACAATGAATGATTTTTCAATACTTCAACAATCAGGTATCGCCTCCTAATCACCTCAAATACGCTTTTCTTGGAGGTGAAGGAGTGTTACCAGTGATTATTTCCAATAACCTTAGTGCACCACAGGAAGAAAAACTTGTGCAGGTTCTTAAGAAGCATAAGACAGCTATTGGTTGGACAATTGCATACATCAAGGGAATCAGCCCGAGTACATGCATGCATCGTATCTTACTTGAAGAGGGAGCAAAACCTTCCCGCCAACCACAAAGAAGGTTAAACCCGCCCATGATGGATGTAGTAAAGGAGGAGATCCTCAAACTTCTTGAAGTTGGAGTGATCTATCCTATTTCGGATAGCACTTGGGTTAGTCCAGTTCAAGTAGTGTCTAAAAAGACAGGAATAACCGTGGTGAAAAATCAAAAAGATGAGTTAGTTCTCACTCGTGTTCAAAATGGGTGGAGGGTTTGTATAGATTATAAAAAATTAAATGCTATAACCCGCAAGGACCACTTCCCTTTACCTTTTATTGATCAGATGTTTGAAAGGTTAGCTGGTCACTCTTATTATTGTTTTCTTGACGGTTATTCAGGATTTTTTCAAATTGCAATTGCCCCTGAAGATCAGGAAAAGACGACGTTCACGTGCCCATTCGGAACTTTTGCATATCGTCGCATGCCCTTTGGCCTTTGCTACGCCCCAACCACTTTCCAAAGGTGTATGGTTAGTATATTTTCAGATTATAACATATCATAGAAGTTTTTATGAATGATTTCACAGTTTACGGAGACTCCTTTGATAATTGTTTACTTAACCTTACACTTGTTCTTCAAATATGCATAGAAACTAGTTTTGTGTTAAATTCTAAAAAATGTCATTTCATAGTTGAACAAGGTATAGTTTTGGGTCATGTAGTTTCATCTAAAGGAATTGAGGTTGATAAAGCTAAAGTTAATGTTATTCAATCTTTACCTTATCCCACTAGTGTGCGGGAAGTTCGTTCTTTTCTTGGACATGCAGGTTTTTACCGAAGATTCATCAAGGACTTCTCCAAAATAGCATTACCGCTATGCACGTTATTACAAAAGGACAAGGTTTTCGAGTTCGATGAGGCATGTGAAAAGGCATTTGATAAGTTGAAAGAATTATTGACTTCTACCCTAGTTATTCAGCCCCATGACTGGAGCGTTCCTTTCGAGATAATGTGCGACGCGAGTGATTATGCAGTAGGCGCTGTTTTGGGCCAAAAGATTGGAAAAGCATCTCATGCAATTTACTATGGTTCCAAGACTTTGTATGATGCCCAGAGAAATTATTCTACAATTGAAAAAGAACTTTTAGCCGTTGTGTTTGCTTTAGAAAAATTTTGGTCTTATTTACTTGGTACTAAAGTCATTGTTTACTCTGATTATGCAGCTCTTCGTTATTTAATGACGAAGAAGGAGGCAAAGCCAAGATTAATACGATTGATACTTCTCTTGAGTGAATTTGATTTGGAGATAAAAGACGAAAGAGGAACATAAAATAGGGTCGCAGATCATCTGAGTCGTTAGTTCATGTGGAGGATGAATTTCGTCTGCAGGAAACATTCTCTGATGAACAACTATTCTCCGCAAATGTGACATTACCTTGGTATGCAAATATTGTGAAGTATTTGATTATTAATATGTTACCTTATGATTTGTCTAAGGCTCAAAGAGATAGGATCAAAAGTGATGCCAAAAACTATGTGTGGTATAACCCATATTTATGGAAGCATTGTGCATATAAAGTAATAAGAAGGTGCATTCTTGAAAATGAAATTATTTCTATACTCACTTTTTGTCATTCTTACGCTTGTAGAGGTCACTTTGGAGCTAAGAGAACGGCAAGAAAAGTGTTAGAATGTGGTTTCTATTGGCCTTCTTTATTTCGAGATTCATACTCTCTTTGTAAGTCATGCGAGAATTGTCAAAAGACAGGTAATATATCCCAAAGGAATGAGATGTCACAAACCCCCATATTATTTTGCGAAATTTTTGATGTTTGGGGCATCGATTTCATGGGTTCGTTCCCTATATCCTTCGGTTATGTCTATATTCTACTTGTTGTTGATTATGTTTCAAAATGGGTAGAAGCTAAAGCTACCAGGACTGATGATTCTAAAGTTGTTGCAGATTTTATTAAGTCTAACATATTATCTAGGTTTGGAATTCCAAGAAATTTCATAAGTGATCGAGGCACGCACTTTTGCAATCGAACTGTGGAGGTGTTGCTAAGGAAGTACCATGTGAGCTATGCCACCTATCATCCACAAACTAGTGGGCAAGCGGAAGTGTCAAATCGAGAGATCAAGTCCATCATTGAAAAGACGGTAAATCCAAATAGAAAAGATTGGAGTTTGTGTTTGGATGATGCTTTGTGGGCATATAGGACTGCATATATGACACCCATCGGTATGTCACCTTATCGTTTAGTGTTTGGGAAACCATGTCACCTTCCAGTTGAATTAGAACATAAGGCGTATTGGGTCATCAAGAACTTTAACATGAAGATGGATGAGAGTGGAGAACACAAGAAGTTGCAACTACAAGAGTTAGAGGAAATTCGCAACGATGCCTATGAGAGCGCCAGGATTTACAAGGAAAACACAAAAGCTTTTCATGACCAGATGATCTCTAGAAAGGAGTTTAAAGTTGGTCAAAAAGTCCTCCTTTACCAATCACGCCTACGTTTGTTTCCAGGTAAGTTGCGTTCTCGTTGGATTGGACCTTTTATTGTTATTAATGTTTTTTCTCATGGTGCAGTTGAAATTCAAAGTTTAGCCACTTCCAAAATGTTCACGGTGAATGGCCATCGACTTAAACCTTTCTATGAAGGCGTTCAAACAGAAAAGGTGGAAAAATTGGACCTTGCGGAGCCGATTTATACTTATTAAAGAACAAAGCATGAAGTCGAGCCAATGACAATAAACAAAGGCGCTGCTTGGGAGGCAACCCAAGGGGAGTTCGTTCCTTTCTCTTTTTATTTTCGCATTTTCATTTTAGTTATATTTACCTTTTCTTTGCATTCCACCTTACATTGGGGACAATGTCGGTTTCAAGTGTGGGGGAGGAGATCTAGGAGATATAGGTTGCATTTGCCATGAGCGAGAACTAGTCAAGCTTGACATATTCATAACATGATTGAACGAGTAATCTTGTGACTTAGAATTAATTAGTTGAGTTATTTTCCTTGAGATGGTAGTGACTAAATTTTGTAGACAAAAGCTGGTGAGATTTTGAGCCTTTAGACTGACACATTCATATCAGTCTCACTATTTTCTTTCATGAGAGATATTCTTCCATGGTTGTTTCTCTAGAACTTGTTTTGATTCTATTCGAGGTCACATTGACACATGCATACATGAACATGATTAAGGCCATCTTTGTTATAAGCTATATAAGCCAAATAGCCTACCTTGTGATTAAATTTTCCTTTTGCTAAACACCTTTGAGTTTTATTAACTTCATTGTTAATCCATATTACAAGCTTTAAACCTGAAAACCAATGCCGTTACCCAAGCCATAAAACTAGTGGAGCATTGATCATCATTATGACATGTATGGGTGCAAAAGTTCAAGTGTGGGGGTGTTTGGATTTGTAGTATGGCTATGATTGAGAAACAAAAAAAAAGAAAAGAAGAAAAGAAAGTGAAGGAGGAAACTGTTTCTCATGTTACAATATGTGTTTATGAATCCTCCTAATACTCCAAGAAAGGGGTATGTTTATGTATGATCTCTACAAAAGTGGAAGTTTTTGTAAAAGATTGTTCCATGTTTCGGTTAAAAATTATTCCTATGAGCAATCTCTTTGCCAATATAGTAATGTTATATGGTTTGAGTATGTTAAAGACAAATTGAGGAAGTTGTTGAATGGAGTGATTGGTTATACATGTATGATTGATGCATTTTTGCTCCATTTCCATTGGCTTTTGAGCTACATTCCCAAATATTTCCCACCTTAATCATGGACCCCATTACAACCTTTTGAAGTCCTTATGATTCGTGTTATGCATGTGATTCTAGTGGTGGAGAATGAGAAGATATGCAAGCTTATGGTAGATCATTTTCATTGGAATAAATTTGAGTGAGATACATACCCTTCAAACACATGAGAGTTCAGTGTTTATTTCCGTGAGGGTCTACTTATTTAGTATGCTCCATATTCAAGCGAAAATGCTTACTGATTGATTTTTAAGTTGTCTAAAAATGTTTGTTCATGTTATGTTATGAGTTGTGAAGAGCTTGATTGTTCTTTGTTGATGGATGGCGTTGCAACCTTGATATGTTGAGTGGAGTGAGTTTTAGTTTTGCCCGAGGACGAGCAAAAGCTAAATGTGAGGGAATTTGATGATGATGCATAATGTCATATTTTTATCCCTTAATACGTAGTCTCCTATGCTTATTTGAAACCTAAATACACTCATATTCCTTATATTTTGATTTAGGATGCAATTGGAGTCATTGAGTGCGAAACAGGGCAAAAAGAGCATATTTGGGCAGTTTCTGCAATAAAGGATCGATCCTCTATGATGGAGAGATCGATCTTATCATGACGTAATGAAAAGTCCAAGCTGAAGGCAGAAGGATCGATCCTTGCCCTTGGAAGGATCGATCTTTGTTGTGAATTAAATCCTGACAGAGAGCACACTTTTAGATGATCCTTGGAAGGATCGATCCTATTTTACACTTGAGAAGATTGAGAAAATCGCCGAGGCAAAAGATCGATCTTCCTCCTACGGAATGATCGATCTTCCACGGGGCGTGATCAAGACAACAATTAAAAGATCGATCCTAATCTACATGTAGGATCGATCCCTTACGGGGGCGTAGTCAGAAATTGAAGATTTTGATATCAAAGGATCGATTTTGCACCTATGGAAGAATCGATCCTTTGCTGTCAGTAAAGAAGATCAGCGGCTCAGATCTAATCCGAGGATGGAGAGGCTTTGGGCTATAAATAGAACTCTTTCTAGGGTTTGAGGGGGGATTCCTAGATACTTTTGGCTGCTACTTTCTACTCTTTTATATTTTCCCTAGGTTTTCTCTTGCTTATTAGAATCTTTTAAGGATTGTTCTTGATGGCCTTGCGTGGCTAAATCTTGATTCTTGGTCAAGGAAACTGAAACCACGGAATCAATGAAACTGTGAGATCTAATCTATTTTTATTGTTCAGTTTATACTTGAATATTGAATGTTCTTTTGTGATTGGATGTTCGTGATTGTCTTGTCTAATTGCTAGGAGGCCTACTAGTTTATTATTCATTGCGATCTACTGCTAGGTTGGATATCAAATCCGTAATTGTTTGATCCCTCTAATCTGCGAAGCAACTGAGATCTATTGATTTACTGCGTTTCAGAGGTTAATAGATCTTAGGAAGAATATTCGACTAGATTAAATGCATCATGTGCTTGTGTTGTTTAGCTTCATCGATCTCCCTATTCTTAATGCTGCTACTGGATTAAATCTACAGCGCATGTCTTGGGTTGTTTGGTAGTTAGGGTTGATTGGATCGCTTGTTTCTAATTAACTATGAGTGAGGAGAGATTCGAATTTAATTCGAACGGTGAATATTCAAGGTATGAACTGGTATATTTTTGCATCAATGATAAGTTGTTGGATTCTGATGGTCGATGTTGACTTAGAACAAGGTTTGTTCTCTTGATTCAATTCGATTCTTCGCTTTAGATTGTTTCTTTACTGTTTTCCTCGCACTACTACATTTATTTTAACGAGTATTGGTTTTATTTTTGGTTGCTCGCCTCACACACCAACTGTCTTGATCAGATGGGATTGGACGGCTCAGATCTAGTCAGGGAGCTCACACGTGGATTACTCGTCGGGGATGACGACAGCGAGCAACGGAAGAGGTAGGGGGTGGCGGACCTCGTTGGAAAGTAGGAGAGGAGGGGTCACCTGGGAGTGGGGTATTCGGATCTTGGATCGGATGGAGGTTTGGAGGTCAAGGGTGACAAGATAGGGCAGTGACAGCACCGGTCTTGAGTGAGTGAGAGAGAGGTCAATGATGGATAAGATGGTTGGAGTTTGTCGGAAACTTGTGGGGGAGAAGTTGTGGAGGAGAGAGGGGTTTGGATCTGGTCTTAGATGAGATCAGGAAGGTCGATGGTAGCGGTGCTGGATCCGAGAGAGGAGGGAAGCTCGGTGGGTTTAAGGTGGTTGGGGGTTGCCAGGGCCAACAGAGGAGGTTACGGGGAGGTCGAAGGTGGTTTGAGGCGTCGGGGTCTCAGGCGGAGCTGAGGGCGTCGCTATGGGTTGGGGTTTTCCAGGGGTTGGGGTTCGTCCGGGGTCGTGAGTGGCAAGATGGTGATGGAGTCGCCACGGCTTAGGGGCGTGGTGGTGCTCTGGTCTAGAGCAAAGACGGTGGCTGCGGGATAGAGGAGGGATGGGAGGTAGAGGTTGGCCAAGGAACGATGATGGCTGGAGAAGAAAACTTCGACGGAGGAGTGGTGATGGCCGGAATGGTTGGTGGCTGAGAGAGAAAGAAGGGCATTATCGTCCTTTTGTAGGCGAAGGTGACTAATTGCCTTAAACAAGTTTCTTGGGAGTTTAAGTCGTACCAAATTGTAATTTTGTAGCTGACACCAAATTCCCCTAAATTAAAATACAAAGTATACTTATTAGTGTTGGTGCATCTAAATACACCACATTTTATCTTTTTGTGATTGGACTATCGATCAGTATGTTAATATGATCGGTAGTCGACTACCAAATAATGTCACTACATTGATTCGTAGTGAATTACCGAACATATTAAAATACTGATCGGTAGTCCTGATCATACATGACTGTAGTGTAAAAAATATGGTGTAGATAGAAATTCTCATTAGTGCCTGGTTGGCCAGAAATACACGAGTAATAATTATCATCTTATGATTGACATGGGTTGAGGGGGCCAATTGCACCCCTCAATTTTAATACTTTAGTATAGTACTAGGGGGCACTGAAAAGATCCACCTATGAAACATTAGAATTGCACCCCTGGATAATTTTAAATGCACCCCTACATTGTATATGTGCACCACATTTTTTTTGAAATACTGAAAATACCCTTTCTTCCTCTCTCTCGTGGTGATAGTGGTGGTGCTAGCCACCGTCGGCGGGGTGGTCGGAGTGAGAGCGACGGTCGGCGAGTGATGTCGCTGATGTGCCTTGAAATGTGTTGTTAAGTATATCAAAGGTGATCAAAACAAATTACCGGACTACTAATTAACTACAACGTAGTTAGTGGATGTAAGGGTCGAGTCCTCGAGGAATTGGATGGTCGAATTAGTAAATGTGATATAATCTCTACAATAGTTGAAAGCAATAGGGTTGGTTCTTTGGTTATTCTAACTAAAGTACTCTAAAAGCAATTAAGGCTAAGATTTATCGAGAAGGAAATCCTAGGGAATTTCAATTCGAATTAGGGTCTAAATATTTTCTCTATGAATCAAGATGAATGACACTCAAGGAATGGTCTAAATTGGGGATCAACGAGCGTAGGATTAGTAGCGCTCGCCGCTAATGAGATGTCGGTTAGGATTATCTCATCGGTGAATTACAAGGTTAAGATCCATGATCGGGGCTTTAACTCGATCATAGCTCAACAAACGCCGGGTTAGTCATATTGTCGGCAATTAATCAAGGCTTTGTATGAATAACGTTGATGATGATGTTGTCATGTTTTTACCCCTTAATACTTATAGTCTCATGTGCTTATTTGATACCTAAATACACTCATATTCCTTATATTTTGATTTAGGTTACAATTGGAGTCATTGAGTGCGAAACAGGGCAAAAAGAGCATATTTGGACAGTTTCTGCATAAAGGGATTGATTTTCTATAATGGAGAGATCGATCTTATCATGACGTAATGAAGAAATCCAAGCTGAAGGAACAAGGATCGATCATTGCCCTTGAAAGGATCGATCTTTGTTGGGAATAAAATCCTGACAGAGAGCATTGTTACGAGCTCAACCATCGCTGAATCCGGCCAGACCAGATCCACGCCCAAACCCAAGCATGGGCGGACCCATGGTCAAGGCTAGATGGGACCCACGTCCCTTGAGGTGGCTTAGCCAAGCTAGCCTTAGCTGGTTACTACCTTAGTTAGTTCTTAATTGCTTTCCTAGTTGATTTCCTAGTTTGAGTCCAGTTTATGCTTTGTTTTATTAGTTCCTATTTTGAGTCCAGTTTGTTAGGGAGTTTGAGTTATGATTGAGTCTTAGTAGGAAAGTATGGTTTACTTGCTGATTAAAGCAAGGTAGTTCTCTAGTTGTAGTAGGACTCTCTTGAGGCCTCTATAAAAGGACCTCCATAGCTTGTATTAGGTTTTATGAATTGAAGAATAAAGTTAGTAGTTAAAGTAGGATATCTTAGGAGTAGCTCTAGTTTAATATTCCACCACCACCAGCCCCTCCCACGTTTCGCTCTCTTGCTGGCCTTCTCCACCCGCCGGCTACCACCATCACCACCGCCGTCCGCCGCTACCAGCCACCGCTCCAATCCCGGCGTCCTCCTTGGCCGCCGCCCCTCTTCTTCCACCTCTCTTGGCGTGGATCTCCAAGAGTAACCAGCCAACCACAAGAGGATCTGCAAGGTAACCTCTTCTCTACCGTCTACTACCTCCAGTCTTCATCTTCCTCGTCGAATACCTAGGGTCCTTCTCCTAAAACCCTAAAGGTATCTCTCGACCTAGCCATAGATTTGGCTAAGGAAGAACTGAGACCAGGGAAGAGACCGAGTACCCGTGCCTACGAGAAGGCTCGGCGTAACAACTTGGTATCAGAGCTCCGATCCGTCGGCTGTGCTGCCCAAAGCCTTCCAAAAGCTGCGTCGATGGCCGGAGATACCGCCGTGAGTGCTTCCAAGGAGCGGGACCTTTCCGTAACCAGAGAAGATATCGACGATATCAAGGGATCACTGCTGTCCCTTCATACTGTGCAGCATGAGACGCACGCCTTGATCCTCGGGCTCTCGGAGAGGATGGCGTTCATGGCCTTGCAGATGCAGAGACAGAGTCCAGGAACAGCGGGAGAGCAAGGTAACCCTAACCCTAATCCTAACCAGCCTCCTACCACAACTCCTAGTCCCCCTAGGACTCCTCATGAACCGGTCCACATCCAGGAAGGATTCGGCCCTAGTCCCAACTACATCTTGGTTGGACCAGGTCCTACCCCTCCCACCCAACCGGCTCAACCAGCCCACACCACACCCCTGGCCGGCCCCACCACCTTCCCACCACCACCTGGCTCCACTGTCCTTCCACCTCCACCACATCAGCCTCTATATCCAACCTATCACCCCCCTCCATACCAGCAGCCTGCGCCCCCTCCATATGTCCCCTACAACCCAGCTCCTGCACCACCCCATTACTACCCTCCTCACACCCCACCGGCCTATGAGCAGCCCCATGACCCAATCCGTGAGCAACCCCTTGCTGCCCGGATTCCCTGCATTGACTTCCCCCGCTATGATGGAGCTGCAGATCCTACTCACTGGATCCTGAAGGCAGAGCAGTTCTTCTCTTATCATCCTATCCATGAGCGAGAGAAGGTCCGCTATGCCGCCTATCACTTCGATGGAGATGCCCAGACATGGTACCAACTGTTGAAGGATACGAACGAGTGCGCAACATGGCATACCTTCCAGCATGCCTTGCACTTGCGCTATGGACCGACGACCTACGAGGACCCCATCGGCGAACTCACTCGAATTCAGCAAGATGGTTCAGTCCGAGACTACCAGATCCGGTTCGACCGAGGTCTAGGACGTGGTACTGAGTCTCTTCATCAGCGGACGGAAACCGGCCATAAGGTACGATGTTCAGCTCGCTAGACCAGCCACCATAGCCGAGGCTATCAGCTACGCCAAGACTCATGAGGCGAAGCAGTACGTGATCCGGCATGCTACGGCAAGGACGACTCCTGCACCTACCCGTCCAGCCCCCGCTGCCCGTGCCGCGACCGCGAATTGGAGTTCGAGTGAGACTAGGACTCCTAATCCTACTCAAACTAGGACTCCTAGTCAGACTCAAACTCTAGTCCGACCTCGACGGAGACAGCTATCTCTAGCTGAACTGCAACAACGAAGAGCACAGGGACTTTGCTTCCAATGTGATGAGCCATATACACCAGGGCACAGCTGTAAGCAGTTGTGGAGCATTGAGATCGTCAATGAGGAACCAGTCATGGAAGCCGAATCTGGGAATCCAATCCCACCTGAAGAAGAGTCAGGAGAAGATGATGTTCCGGCCGAACCGGAACCCTACATCACCTTCCATGCTATGGTCGGGACCCCTACACCGCAGACCATTCGAGTAAGGGGATCCATAAACTAGTCCCGATCATCTTGCTCATTGATTCAGGAAGCACCCACAACTTCCTGGCAGATCATCTCGCACATAAGCTAGGTCTCACGCCCCGGACTAACTCCGGATTCCATGTGACTGTGGCCAGTGGTGAACGCTTTGAGTCCCCGGGAAGGTGTCCCAGGGTAGGCGTCCATCTCCAGGGAGTCCTAGTCCACGTGGACTTCTTCCTCTTACCTCTACAGGGTTGTGATGCAGTCCTAGGAGCACAGTGGCTGCTAACCCTACGAGACATTCAGATGAACCTTAAGGAGCTGAAGGTGAGATTCCATCTCGGCGAGGAGCAGATTGAGTTACAAGGGATAAAGGTACCCTCACCCACCAGGGTCTACTCTGAAGCTGCAGCCCTACATAGCATCCGTAGGGGAGATCAGGGATGGCTCTGTATGCTGAAGAGCAGTCCAAACTCAGATCGTCCAAAAGGCCCAACCGGGATCACCCTTGGTGGGAAATCTGAAGGGGACGTTCCCCTTGACCCTGCTCTGGCTGCCCTCTTGGAGCAATACTCCGACCTCTTCGCTGAGCCCACCGGACTTCCTCCTGCCCGTGAGCATGACCATCACATACCATTGAAGCAAGGAGAAGGTCCTGTGAATGTACGGCCCTACAGGTACCCCCAATACCAGAAGACGGAGATAGAACAACAGGTGGCTACCCTACTCAAGAACGGTGTCATACGTACTTCATCCAGCCCCTACTCATCACCGGTCCTGCTAGTCAAGAAGCAGGATGGATCATGGCGCATGTGCATCGATTACCGAGCTCTCAACAAAGCAACCGTCAAGGATAAGTTCCCTATTCCCGTGATTGACGAGTTGCTGGACGAACTTCACAACGCAGCCATCTTCTCCAAGCTGGATCTTCGTTCCGGGTATCACCAGATCCGAATGTACCTGCCGGACGTTGAAAAAACTGCCTTCCGTACACACCATGGTCACTATGAGTTCCTTGTTATGCCGTTCGGGCTGACCAACGCCCCCTCTACTTTTCAGGCATTAATGAACTCCATCTTTGAGCTCTTGCTCCGTAGGTTTGTCCTAGTTTTCTTCGACGATATACTAATCTACAGCCGGAGTACGCAGGAGCATCTGGGTCACTTGTCCACCGTCTTCACCATCCTAAGAGAACACCAACTTCTCTTAAGGAAGGACAAGTGTCAGTTCGGTCAGCATCAAGTTCGCTACTTAGGTCATGTCGTCTCCCCGGAAGGCGTGACCATGGATGCTGATAAGATTGCTGCCATGATAAATTGGCCGTCCCCTACTACTGTCAAGGAGCTGCGCGGGTTTCTTGCACTTACCGGTTACTATTGGAAGTTCGTACAGCACTACGGGACAATTGCAAGACCATTGACGCAGCTGCTAAAGAAGGGTAACTTCCAATGGAACCTAGAGGCGGAACAAGCTTTCCAGCAACTCAAGGAAGCCATGATGACCGGCCCTGTTTTGGCCTTGCCTGACTTCACCAAGCACTTCTTAGTCGAGTGTGATGCCTCCTCCTACGGCATTGGTGCAGTCCTCATGCAAGAGAAGAAGCCCATCGCCTACTTCAGCCAGGCGATGGCTGTCCAGAAGTGGAGACCCTACTTACTTGGCTCCAAGTTCATCGTCCGGACCGACCATAGGTGTCTCAAACATTTTTGGGAACAGACCGTGTCGACCGAAGCACAGCAGAAGTGGCTTGTGAAATTGCTTGGCTATGACTTCGACATCGAGTACAAGAAGGGTTCAGAGAATTCAGTTGCAGATGCCCCTCTCCCGAGTGCCACCACTTTGCCTTGAGGCCAAGGCTCGTTCTGAAGGGGAAGGGGATGTTACGAGCTCAACCATCGCTGAATCCGGCCAGACCAGATCCACGCCCAAACCCAAGCATGGGCGGACCCATGGTCAAGGCTAGATGGGACCCACGTCCCTTGAGGTGGCTTAGCCAAGCTAGCCTTAGCTGGTTACTACCTTAGTTAGTTCTTAATTGCTTTCCTAGTTGATTTCCTAGTTTGAGTCCAGTTTATGCTTTGTTTTATTAGTTCCTATTTTGAGTCCAGTTTGTTAGGGAGTTTGAGTTATGATTGAGTCTTAGTAGGAAAGTATGGTTTACTTGCTGATTAAAGCAAGGTAGTTCTCTAGTTGTAGTAGGACTCTCTTGAGGCCTCTATAAAAGGACCTCCATAGCTTGTATTAGGTTTTATGAATTGAAGAATAAAGTTAGTAGTTAAAGTAGGATATCTTAGGAGTAGCTCTAGTTTAATATTCCACCACCACCAGCCCCTCCCACGTTTCGCTCTCTTGCTGGCCTTCTCCACCCGCCGGCTACCACCATCACCACCGCCGTCCGCCGCTACCAGCCACCGCTCCAATCCCGGCGTCCTCCTTGGCCGCCGCCCCTCTTCTTCCACCTCTCTTGGCGTGGATCTCCAAGAGTAACCAGCCAACCACAAGAGGATCTGCAAGGTAACCTCTTCTCTACCGTCTACTACCTCCAGTCTTCATCTTCCTCGTCGAATACCTAGGGTCCTTCTCCTAAAACCCTAAAGGTATCTCTCGACCTAGCCATAGATTTGGCTAAGGAAGAACTGAGACCAGGGAAGAGACCGAGTACCCGTGCCTACGAGAAGGCTCGGCGTAACAAGCATACTTTCAGATGATCAATCATTTCCCTTGAAAGGATCGACCTTTGTTGTGAATTAAATCCTGACAGAGAGCATATTTTCAGATGATCGATCATTTCCCATGAAAGGATCGATCCTCTCTTCACTCGAAAAAATTGAGAAAATCGGCGATGCAAAGGATCGATCTTCTGCTGGGCGTAGCCAGAGATTGAAGGAATTGAGATCAAAAGATCGATCTTCTCCTATGTAAAGATCGATCTTCCCTTCTCCAGTGAAGAAATTAAAGGGCTCAAACCTAATCCGACGATGGGGAGGCTTTGGGCTATAAATAGGACTCTTTTTAGGGTTTGAGGGGGGATTCCTAGATATTTTTGGCTGCTACTATATACTCTTTGATGTTTTTCCTATGTTTTCTCTTACTTAATTGAATCTTTGGAGGATTGCTATTGATGGCCTTGCATGGCTAAATCTTGATTCTTGGTCAAGGAAACTGAAACATCGAAATCAATGAAATTGTGAGATATAATCTATTTTTATTGTTCAGTTTATACTTGAGTATTGAATGTTATTCTGTGATTATATTCATAATTGTCTTGTCTAATTTCTAAGAAGCCTACTAGTTTATTATTCATCGCAATTTACTGCTAGGTTGGATATCAAATCCGTAATTGTTTGATCCCTCGAATCTGCGAAGCAACTAAGATCTATTGATCTACTGCGTTTCAGAGATTGTTAGATCTTAGGAAGAACGTTCGACTAAATTAAATGCAACCGCGTGTGCTTGTGTCGTTT
This sequence comes from Narthecium ossifragum, assembly GCA_963920575.1. Taxonomy (NCBI): domain Eukaryota; kingdom Viridiplantae; phylum Streptophyta; class Magnoliopsida; order Dioscoreales; family Nartheciaceae; genus Narthecium; species Narthecium ossifragum. The sequence continues at coordinate 19,231,514 of OY986964.1, read as the reverse complement.
AACTTCATCGATCTCCCTATTATTAAGGCTGCTATTGGATGAAATCTACAGCGCTTGTCTTAGGTTGTTTAGTAGTTAGGGTTAATTTGATCGCTTGTTTCTAATTGAGGAGAGATTCGAATTTAATCAGAACGGTGAATATTCAAGGTGTGGATTGGTGGTATATACTTGCATCAATGATCCGTTATAAAGATTCCGATGGTGAATGTTGACTTAGACCAAGGTTTGTTCTCTTGATTCAATTCGATTCTTCGCTTTAAATTATTTCTTTACTGTTTTCATTGCGCTTAAAACCCCCCCATCTTTGTTCACATAGCACAAAACTTAGGCTAGATACTCCTCGTGGGATCGACTCGTACTCGCACTACTACATTTATTTTAAAGAGTATTGGTTTTATTTTTGGTTGCTTGCGACAACACACCAAAAGTGTTGGGTTGAGATGGGTTTAATATCTCACTCCAACCCACCATCGAAGACATGAATGGTAAATAGGATAGTCATGGCTTCGGATGGTTCTAGCACCTCAAGATCCTATCCTAAGATCAAGGATTCATCCCCTAGAGTTGGCCATGGTTCTAGCATAGCGTCTTCTTTGAGGAATTGAATCAAACATCTAGCAAGCATCTAATTTTCATACAATCACTTGCAAGAGAAAGCATTCCAAACATTCAACAATGGGTTTCATTAAAGAAACAAAAGATTACATGTGAATTCATACAAATACATATCAAAAGAGTCATTACATCAAGAAACAAAAGAGAAATCTAAGAAATAAACCCTAACACATCAAGGAATTCCCAAGGAGAAGGATTTTAGCTACACATCTTAGGTGAAAGATTCATGGAAGAGGAGGCTTGACCCATCTTCTCCATCAAAATCTACCCTTGGAGCCCTAAATCCTTAAGAATTAGAGGAGAAATACCAAGAGCTAAAGAAGGGCAGAAGGCTGAAGAAGAGCTGGAGAAAGGAGGGCAAAAGATCTCCAAAATAAGAGCCAAAACCCCTATTTATAGGCCTTAGGTCATGGACCATCAGATTAGATCTGAACCATCCATTTTTACCCGCCTGATGGTCTTGGATCGATCCAAAGTAGGTTTGGATCAATCCAAGATGTCAATATTTGAGTTTCTAACGTCTTGGATCGATCCACTGTGCAAGACTGCAAAATAGGCTCTGGAAAGGGGTTTTGGATCGATCCAGAATGGTTGGGATCGATCCAAAAAGGCTCTGGATCGATCCGAACTGATTATGGATCGATCCAATGTACAATACCTAAAAAGAGTATGTGGAAAGGGTCTTGGATCGATTTAGAACTTTTCTGGATCGATCCGAGCTGGGTCTGGATCAATCCGAATATGACAGATTTTGTGTAATTTATGTCTTTTAAGCCTGGAATCAATGCAACTCTCTTTGGAAACTCTTGTACCTGAAATAACATGAAAAGTTATTAGAAATGCATTGGTTCAGAGCTAACAAAGCCAAGTTAAATGGGTGAATTATGCATATTTTATGACTCATCCTTTCATAGGACTCACGATTGCACTTAGCATGTGCAATAAGCCATTAAACCCCTAGGTTTACCCTAGAGAACGAGTGTTGTCTCATGAGGGTTTACAGTGATGATACCCACAAACATCTCATTTACAATCAAAATGTCAAGACATAATACATCAATTCATATGTGATCTAGATTTACTTAAATGTCAAATAATGGAATCATATGCATAATAATACCCTTCAAATCACACAAATATAAGAAATATGCTCATCAAGTTATGGTTATTACCCTTCAAGGACTTTAAAGCACTTAATACAATTATAGTATAGTCATGAAATCCAAATGTAGTATGTTACCGTACATATAGTTGGGGTTTTCAAAATCAACCAAGTAAGGCCCAATCTGACTTAGTCATCTCAAGTATTTCACATGTTTGCTAGAAATGTAACATGGTTGCTCTTTATACTTTTCTTAATTAGTGTGTGACCGTGCAATGTTATAATCCCTTAATGTGAGGACCTGCCCCTCTACCCCTGTGGCTCGCTGTAGACCGTAAGGGCAATTTGGTAAATTGTGCCTTGTTGGTTTGTTTCACACCCGCGTGTGCACACACTGGCCTTGTCTGTGTTCGTGTTTGTTTAGAATGGCTAGGTGAACCCGGGATCGAAATATCCGGACTTGGGCTTGAGTTCTTGCCCAAGTTTAGCTTTCAGCACACAAATGATCGATCCTCTATGGCTAAGGGATCGATCCTCTTCGTGCCAGAAAGCCTTGTGAATCGTCACAAGGGATCGATCCTCTTCGTGCCAGAAAGCCTTGTGAATCGTCATGAAGGATCGATCCTCCCTTGAGTAAGGATCGATCATTCATAAGTCGGTTGGTTTTCTGCTTCGCGAGGACGGCCACCGCTGGCCGTCTCTCTCCCCTGTCAGAGGGGGAGGACTTTCTCCTCCCCTCCCCCAGCTTTTTCCCCTCATTCCCGGCTGTCCCCTCCCCCCTTTCCCCTCCTTTTCTTCTTCCCTTCCTTCCTTCTTCTTCTTCTCTTTTCTTCTCTCCCGACGTTGCTCTTCCCCTGTTTTTCCGGCAGCCACCTTCTCCTCTTCCGTTCTCCCTCCTCCGACCACCAAATTGGGTGTTCTTTGGCTCGTTGGATCCGTGACAACTAGAGGAAGATCCCTGAAGTGGTTTGGAGGCTTGTTGGTGATCAAATCGCGGGGAATCAGCCGAGGAAAGCGCAGCTAGGTAGGGTTATACCTACTGATGTTTATTTCGGGTTTTCTTGAGATCTAGCTGTTGGATATTGTTGATCCTTGCTTTGTTGGTTTCCTTATACCTTGTAGAACAACTGATTTATGTTTCATGTTAATCAGTTGAGATTTGAGTAGGTTTTATGGATGATTAGTCTCGGATTTCTGGTTTTCTGCTGTTCCTGAGAAACAGCCGGCTTGCGGCGAGTTTTCCGGCCGGCGAGTACATGATCTTGGCTTTTCATAAACATAAGAGTTGTAGCTCTACTCGTTAGCTTTCCATTCCATCTTGTTTCGTATTTTTCCGATTTATGTACGCTTTCTGGTGAATTGTTTACTGGAGGGCTGCGTTGCAGCAATTAAAGGGTAAGTTGGTTTAATCAGCGATTTTTGATTAATGTTTCCCGTTAATCCAACCGTTGGATGTTTATGAAATTTGGATATGATGATCCTGGTATATACACCTACTGGTGGTTAAGTTGGATCTTGAATCCGACGTCGTTTGGACGTCGGATCGACGGGATCAATTAGCCCCTAAGTAGAGGCTTTGGGTGTTTTTGAATATAATATTATATTTCGGAATATAATATTATATTGTGTTTTGTACATCATCGTTTTCGGGGTTGCTTCCCGTTGCAGGAGTCCACGGTTGACGGTCGCGGTACCGTCGTAATGCCGGGACCCGCTGCGGATCGGCTGGCAGCGGTTGGTGGTACCGCTGCAGCGATTCAGTAGACTTATATGATGTTTGACATACTGTTGCATGCCTTTCCTTTTATCTGTGTATGTCATAGCATGCATTGTTGTTGTGTGCATTAGTTGCATTGGTTAGGGCGTGGGTGATCCTTGGGTCGCCGTCCCGAGGCTGGAAGCTCGGACTTAGCCCTAGGACCGGGGTTGGGCTGTTAGGACCCGGTTGAATTGTGATGTCCAGTCATTTCGATGATAGGCTTAGATGACTGGTACACTTGTGGCTTGATGATTGTAGAGGTCGTGTCGGCCTCGAGTCGGAGGCTGAGGTATAGCCGGTGTCCCACTGTGCTGACCTTTGGTGTCGCCAGTGTTTGTTAAGCTTACTGAGTGCCGTCCCTGGGCCTTAGGGACACGCGTCCCACTGTGCTGACCTTTGGTGTCGCCAGTGTTTGTTGAGCTTACTGAGTGCCGTCCCTGGGCCTCAGGGACACGCGGTGGGGTTATGGGGCCCCTGTATACACCCAGATCCTACTCGAGGGCGACACTGTTGTGTTTCCCTCTTCCTTCTGTGTGTCGTAGTGTAGATCCCTACTGAGCTTAGTGCTCACACCTACCCGGGGCTGCGTTTTGCAGGTGCAGGCGTCAGTTCTTCTTCCTTGGCCCCTACCGGGCAGTTGGGTGGCGATGCGGCGGCGCCAGGCGGAGTCTGAGAGGTGGTGATCGATCTTTATTGCTTTTATACCCTATGTTAGATAGTCTCCTACGGGAGTGTTGTATTTTTGAATCTTCCCCTCTCCGAGGATTTGTATAATCACTTGAGTTTTAAATCTGTGGTTCGAGGTTTCATTATTTTATTGTATCTTTATTTTGGGGATGCTTTTGGTGAACTGCTAGGGAGACCAATAGGTTAGAGGGAACCCTCGCCAGCTTTTCTTCCGCGTTTGTTAGGTTCCGGTTCGCGACGCCCGGCCCGGTTGGGCTTTCGCGGGTCGGGGCGCGACACTTAAGCTCTCTTCTAGGTCCTTGTAACGAGCTTTAGGTCAATAGCTCCCAAATCAATTGGCTTTAGGGCATTGGGTGATAAAGCACACATCGGACTTAATTGCTCGAACCTAGAAGGCTACGAATTACAACTAGTCAAAACACATATTCTCTTTTCTCTCTCTTTTTTCAATCCTAAGCCGTTTGACGTCAACAATACACGTTGTCACGCACATTGCCTGGTTACTAAGCTTTCGGATTTCAACTATATAAGCATAGCCATTTTTTATTAAAGCATGTTACGAGCGGTCTACTCGTGATCCTCTCGTAATGGGTCTCTACTGCTCCAATCGATCAGAATCGGCCTGATCGGACTTGATTTGAGTCCAATTGGCTGATTTGGCTAGCTGGATCGGATCTGGCTTGAGCTGGATCGGATCTGGCTGAAGCTGGATCGAATCTGGCTAAGCCTGATTGGATGGGACTTGACTGGGTCAAGTCAGAATTGATCTGGATCAGGTGGACCAGGTTCAATTAGTTGGATCTGGCTGAATCAGTGGTTGGGCTGAACCGGACTGGACTTGACTGAACCAATTTGGTCAAGTGGCTTGAGGAATATCCGACGGCTGAGGATCGCCGGAGTGGATCGCCGGCGTAGGAGCGGCGGCGGCGGTCGGGATAGTGGCAGGACGGGTCGCAGTTTGTTGGGGAAGAGATCCACCGGAGTGGATTGGTCGGAGGTGGGCTAGATCGGCGGGATCTAGAGGTCAAGGGCGGCGGGGTTGGGTTCACCGGCGTCGGGGACGACGGGGAGCTCGGCTGGGGCTTGGGACGTTGGGAAGATGGTCGGGAAAGGGTCGTGGGGAGACGAGGAAGGCTTTAGGGATGTTTTGGAGGTGGAATAGGGATCGGGCGTGGTTGATGGCGGTGAGGACGAGGGTCGGGATGCCGGGGGAAGAGGCCGGAGACGACGACGCGGGCGATGGAGGGTATGGCCGGAGTCGTGGTGCCAAGGGGAAGAGGATGGCGGGTTTAGGTGGCGACGAAGGTGGCCGGAGACGGGAGAACGGCGGTGAGCTAGGGTTTCGGGATAGAGGAGAGAGGAGGAAGAAGATGAACAGTAGGGGTGACGTGGCGCTGACGTGGCGGAGAGAGAAAGTGACGGGGAGAAAGAAACACTGGTGGAGGCGGTGCCGGCTGCGGAGAAGATGAACGACGGGGAAGAAGGTGGATATTTGGTGGAATCTACTTTACTTCTACTCCTATGATATTCTACTCCTATGATAACTTATCAACTACTCTTAATCATTCATCTCATGCATAACCTAATACAAACTACTAAGGTCCTTTTATAGAGACCTTGATAGAGTCCTAATCCACTAGAAAAACCCCCTTGCTTGATTAGCAAGTAATAAGGTTTCTGACTCAACTCAACTTCCTAACTCAAAGGGACTCTTAATTAATTCCTAACAATCAACTAGGACTCAATAAAAGACTAATGATAAAGACTAATTAAATACTCTAGTTTGAACTAGGGAAGTTCAAGTCAAACTAGGAAAGAGGTTGAACCAGCTTGGTTCCTCTTCTGGGTTCGGGTCCAGTTGGTCGAGTCGGATCGACTCGTATCAAAGCAAAACATGATTCTTACCTTTGACTTCTTAATCCTTCAAGGTACCAAACTCGAATTGACTAATCAACCCCTCATAAATGTGCGAATATAGAATGATGTTGAATTACTCAATCAACTTTAACATGTAGCAAGCGGGTTAAGGTGAATGAAAAATAGTGTCCCTATCATGATGAGCACACCCTTATAAATTTGTGAAGCTTTGAATATATCATGCAACTATCATCCATAAAGGGTACAAGAGTTGAATTTTTCACATAATCATTAATGCAAGCATTTGGCATTTCAAGTGTAAATACAAAATGGTTATCATGCATGTAATTAATACCCCCAACTTAAACGGGATTGTCCTCAAGCACGAGTGAAGGGTAAGGGAAAGAGATATAACCTTAGTTGTTGCTCAGCAATTGTGTAATGTGTTCAATCTTGCATAAAAAATCTATTTGTGAGTTATAAAGGAAGAAGAAATAAATCCAAAGGGGTTAGCATACAAAAGAGGAGAGATTGGGATTGGAAATTAGCATTGAGTTCAATGTCCAATCCCCCTTTGTACATGTCATGTGAATCAAAGAGAGCATAGCCCAAGCACATTAGAATACAAAAGATAAACAATTAAAGTTCATGAAAAATTTGGGCAGCATTTCCTTTGTATAATGATATAGCAATAAGTACTTGCATATAACCATTCCATATTTAAAATAGAAGAGATACACCCTCAATACAAACAACAAACCATTATGTTTACTTTAAAAAGAGACACACCTTCTACACAATGACTCATATAGACAAATAAAAAGGGACTCCCTCCAGAAAATAGAAATTGAGCAAACCAAACAATGATGCATCCATTCTCTCTCACTCATGATGATTAAATGCTCAAAATCACAAACATTCCACCAAAGAAATGATCAATGATCGCAACACATTCAATTTATTTTCAAGCAATAACGAAATCACATCAATTCAATTTAGTACAACAACACAAAGAAAACCAAGCATGCATACAAACAAATATGAAAAATACAAGCATACAATCAAGGAAAACAAAGCAAGCAGCAAGCAAACAATCAAGCAAACAAAGTTGGGTTGCCTCTCAACAAGCGCTATGTTTAACGTCTTTAGCTAGACTCAATACAAGCTTATGAGTATATAAGATGCTCAATCTAATTGATAGAAGCATCTACAAAGTCTTGATAGAAGCCATCTCCGTATGGTTTTACTCACGTACCAATGATCATACAAATTATCCATTAAAACATGCCATTGTAACATTTTACCAATGTTGGCACGAGATAAGTCAAAATCTCGATCAAGCGTATAATTTGGTCCAAAGAGTTTATGCAATATCAAAGAAAATGGCTTGAGATCCAAAATTGGAGGTGACATCGTAGTGTGCAATGTTGGAATGGCAATTGTAGTGGATGAGAACGCCCATGGATGTCTCCACCATGGGATCACACAAACATTATCTAAATTACTGTGCTCATACAAAACAGGTAAAATCTCATTCAATATCTTGTAAACATCCAAGACTGGTAAAATATCAAAGCACGTCTCATCATCATCATAGTCACCATGTAAGGCATCAAAAATCGACACACTGTTTTCACATAAAATTTCATTAAGATTCGGAGTATCGTCATGAAAGACTTCATAAACCGGTAAATTAATACCGCCTTCATCATTATTCAAAGTAGTAAAAAGCTTCATAAACCGGCAAATCAATATAACATAAGTCATTGTCATAATTAGACATGTCCTCATAAAAAGTTTGATAAACCGGTAAAGCAATATCACACGAATCCTCATCAAGATTAGGCATAACCTCGTAAAAAGCTTCAAAAATCGGCAAGACAATATTATGACATAAAGGAGATATCAAATTATGCACACATTTTCCAATCAATGTATTGTCTTGATCACGAAAAGTTAGAGGCCCCGGTTCATTTACAAAAACATCTAAGGCCAGTAAAAGATTATTTAAACTATTAACAACCGGTAAAGCCTCTTTACATACCACATTATTGTATTCATTACTATCATTGGAAATATAGCCATCACAAATATTGTCGTTAAAAGCAATAGGCATTAGTTCATTCATACATCCATCAACATCATCATAATATGAATCAATCGAGGAAGCTAGTTGTCCAACTTGGATTTCTAGATTGGCTAATGATTGTGAGTGTGAATGTATAAGTTGGTTTTATTCCTCAAAAGTTTCAAATGCCTTAAGTAATCTTTCCATTAAAGCCGGATCTTGTGATGGAGGGGAAAGGGATGGCTCATACCAATGATAGGGTTGAGAAGGATGCGGCGGTGGAAACATAGGTCCATAATCATAGGCCGATGTGTTTATATAATAAGGTTGATCATTAGGAGGGTAGTAACCTTGATATTTCCAACCAAAGTAAAATGAATCTTCGGCCATATATAACAATCAATGATCACGGCAAAAGATAGAGATACTTTACAATGGGAGGGTCCAAGAATGCGACATCCATCGTCTTTGTAGATCGTTGATTCTCTTAACGGCGATGTCTTCCTATCAAGGCATAGATATAGCAATGTAAGCAAAAATCATTCTTTTTGTTTTTTTTTTCTTGATAAGAAAAGAAAAGAAAAACTAATCGTAGAAAGTTATATCAAGTAGGTAATTCAACTAATCTAATTCCCGGGCAACGGCGCCATTTTTTACACGCCTTGAAGTGTGTCGTTAAGTATATATCAAAGGTGATCAAAACAAATTATCGGACTACTAATTAACTACAACATAGTTAGTGGAAGTAAGGGTCGAGTCCTCGAGGAATTGGATGGTCGAATTAGTAAATGTGATATAATCTCTACAATAGTTGAAAAGAATATGGTTGGTTCTTTGGTTATGCTAACTAAAGTACTCTAAAAGCAATTAAGGCTAAGATTTATCGAGAAGGAAATCCTAGGGAATTCCAATCTGACTTAGGGTCTAAATATTTTTTCTATGAATCAAGATGAATGACACTCAAGGAATGGTCTAAATTGGGGGTTGACGAGCGTAGGATTAGTAGCGCTCGCCGCTAATGAGATGTCGAGTTAGGATCATCTCATCGGCGAATTACAAGGTTAAGATCCATGATCGAGGCTTTCACTCGATCATAGCTAAACAATCGTCGGGTTAAGGTCATATTGTTGGTAATTAATCAAGGCTTTGTATGGATAACGTGTTGGGTTGAGATGGGTTTAATATCTCACTCCAACCCACCATCGAAGACATGAATGGTAAATAGGATAGTCATGGCTTGGGATGGTTCTAGCACCTCAACATCCTATCCTAAAATCAATGGTATAAGGAATCCAACAAAACAAGGATCAACAAGATCCAACGGCTAGATCTAGAGAACAACCCGAAACAACATCAGTAGGTATAACCCTACCTAGCTGCGCTTTCCTCGGCTGATTCCCCGCGATTTGATCACCAACAAGCCTCCAAACCACTTCAGGGATCTTCCTCTCATTGTCACGAATCCAACGAGCCTTAGAACGCCGAAAAAGATGGTCGGAGGAGGGAGAACGGAAGAGGAGAAGGTGGCTGCCGGAAAAACAGGGGAAGAGCAACGTCGGGAGAGAAGAAAGAAGAAGAAGAAGAAGAAGGAAGGAGGGGAAGAAGAAAAGGAGGAAAGGGGGAGGGGACAGCCGGAAAAGAGGGGAGAAAGGTGAAGGAGGGGAGGGAGAGTCCTCCCCCTTTGACAGAGGAGAGCGATGGCCAACGGCTGTCCTCGCGAAAGAGAAGGAAACCACCGACTAGCTACAGTGTCTGGATCGATCCAACACCATGCTGGATCGATCCAAGACAAGGATGGATCGATCCAACACTAGTTGGGATCGATCCACAGGGTCAAAAACCCCCCGACTCGCTCACGAGTCCGATCGATCGCTCCTACGAGCGACCGATCGCTCGAGGGCCGCCAGCAGCCCAAAGGCAAGCTTTCGCGCGCCCGAGCTGGGATCTTCCGATCCCGGGTCCACCTAGCCATTCTAAACAAGCATTAACACAAACAAGGCTAGTGTGTGCATACGCGGGTGTGAAACAAACCAACAAAGCGCAATTTACCAAATTGCTCTTGCGGTCTACAACGAGCCACAGGGATAGAGGGGCAGGTCCTCACACTCCCATTCTCTCTTCCCGCTCTCTTGTTCTCTCTCCTCTCTCTCTCTCTCTGGACCCCAGCGTTGGAGGCCGAGCAGGAGGAGGGCCGCGAGTGGCGCCGTGTTACGATGCACCTTCTCAAGAGCTTTCGTGCCTGGTCTCTTGCCTTGTCTCAGATCCTCTTTAGCCAAATCCATGACTAGGTCGAGAGATACCTTTAGGGTTTTAGGAGAAGGACCCTAGGTATTCGACGAGGAAGGCAAAGACTAGAGGAGGAGACGGATGAGAAGAGGGATACCTTGCAGCTCCTCTAGGGTTGGCTGGCTTCTCTTGGAGATCCAAGCCTTGGAGAACGTGGTGGGGGGAGGCACAGCAACCAAGGGGCGTTGCCGGTGATGGGGACGTGTACTGTAGATGGCAGCGGCGGACGGCGATGGATGGTGGCCGGCTGGTGGAGAGAGAATCCGGCAATAAAGAGAGATGAAGGTGGCTGGGGAATTTGTGGAAGATTAAGTTACAGCTACTCCTAGGGTTACAGCTACTCCTAAATTATCCTACTAATAACTCTATTTTATTCTCATAATTCGTCATGCATACCTAATACAAGCTATGGAGGTCCTTTTATAGAGGCCTCAACAAGATCTAATCAGATAACTACTATCTTGCTATAATCAACAAGTTACAATCCTTTCCTAATAAGACTCAATCAAGATAACTACTAATAGAAAACTGACTCAATCATAAGCCAAACTAATAAATCAACTAATAACCAACTAAGAAAGTGATCCAGCTAGGGATTAGGATCCCTAATGCCGGATTAGGCTTGGGACCTGGTTCCAAGGCGGGGACTATGGATCCATGCTTGGGCGTGGACTTGGTCTTGGCTTGGTCCATGGTCGGGTCAGCTAGGAGGTGGGGTCCGACCTGCGTGGGACCTCCTTAGTTCCTTCTGGCCGTGGGTCCTGCTCCTTGCTCCAGCCCATGCTCGGGCTTGGGCTTGAAGCTAGTTCAGCTAGGGCTCGGCTTGCACATCTAGGACTAGACTCGATCAAGTCCTTCCTTGGCGTGGGTTTGAATGGCCCAGGCTGAGCTTGGTTCGACCTCGTATCACGCCGCCGTGGTCGTGGCCGAGGAATAAAACGGCGTCTCTCTCTCCCATCGTCTCTCTCTCTCCTCCCGCTTGGCCTCGCCGACCGCCGCGCCTACCCCAGCTACCCTACCACCAGTGGCCAGCACCACCACCATCACCACGAGAGAGAGGAAGAAAAGGTATTTTCCATATTTCAAAAAAATTGTAGTGCACTTATATATTGTAGGGGTGCATTTAAAATTACCCTTGCACCCTCTCAATCTTTCTTTCAATTTTTCCAAAAATAACCCTCTTAAACCCCAACATTCCCGCCCTCCCCCCACCCCTGAAGAAATAAAATAAATCAACCCATTGAAAAAGTTTTTATTATAGAATTTATATGCAAGGATTGGAAAATATGAATATTCGCCGAGGACAATGTAGAAGCTCATGTATAACTTTCTTTTGATTACTATTTATTTTGTTTTATATGTGATTTCATTGATTTGTTTGTGATAAATATAAATTAGAATAAATAAGTTAAAAATATTAATTTCACTTATATTTCTTTTTTGACACCACTCATTAAAAATCTTGGAGCCACTCTGATGATAGATTATGAGGGGAGAAATGTTGAGCTTAATTCTTATTGCATCCTGGTTCATGTTTTAAAAAACATGTTTAGCTATAAACAATTTTAGAGTAAGTTGGCTCTCATTTCTTATTCCACAACCAAACATGTAGAATCTTCAAACGGTGTGCGACCGTGTGGTCTAAGTTGAAAATCTCATCTGGTACGGGGATAAAAGTTATTCTGGGTTAAGTAGTAATGATTACTTGGGATAAGGAAAAAATAGAGAGCAGTAGTAAGTGGAATGGGGATGATGTTTTATGGGTATTTGGGGATAAAGTGTGGAATAAGGGGAATATGGAGCCCTTAACTCGAGATAAAAGTTATCTCGGGTTAACTATCCCCGTACCAAACGGGGCCATAGAGTTGCGGAATACTTCACACTATCTATAAAAGTAGGATTTGTAACCCTTTGGTATGAACATCGGGTGTTTGGCTTTTATAAAAATTGTTTTTAGGGTGAAGTGCATGAAAGACAAAGCAAGGTTCCTTCAACTTTTTCTGAAAAACTAAGTCAAAGATCGAACAAAATAACCACGAGTTTTCTAGGGCTACGCCCGACGTCTTCTTTCTTTCTAGCAAGACCTTCATAGTGATTTGCCACTCCATCTTATTACATTATATATATTGCAATCATATTATATATATATACACTAGTAAATACCCGTGCTTACGACACGGATATTATAATTTTTTTGTGATTTATAAATTGGTTAATGTCTGAGCAATTGTTCAAAAGTGAAGATTTACAATATCCATTTATCTAGAGGCGTAGATCTTTTTATTCAAAAATTACGAAACCCATTAGTGTCTTAACCTTGGATCTTTACTCGAATAATGCTAAAAAAATAGCTCTAGGTTTTGTATTGGCTCATATATGAGTCGTTGAATCATAAAGATCAACGACCCATGTAAGGGAAGACTTAGGGTTACAAATCCAAGCCTAACCTCTTTCATCCCGCCGCCAACACACCCGCCCCTTGATGGCGGCGACCACCTGCTTGGTGAGAGAATGACGAAGATCGGGGGCTGGGCCGCGATCGGCGAAGACTGACGGGTTGAGGAGCTCGATGTCAAGGCGGAGGAGCACGACTTCAACCTCGCCATCATTCCAGAGTTCGCCAGCTGAGAGAGCACCAGATGGGTGGCCAGCTCTTCGTGCTCCTCTGGATCGCGACTGTGCCTCCTCCTTTCTCTCTCTTCTTGGATCTCTGCATCTCTCCTCGTCCTCCTCGCCTCTCTCTCCCATCCTTTCGATCTCCTTCTAGCTTCTATGGGAGGAGAGAGTGAGAGAGGGGGATGGGAGATAGCCGACGGCGGGTTGGGCGTGTGGAGCTCGTTTAAGGGAAGGGAGAGGGGGATGGGAGATGAGAAATGGGGCCGGGGACCTTTTCCTAATGACGGGGATGGGATGGCTGGTATTAGATAGTGATATGAATGAGTGAGTGTTTTTGGACAGGAACTTTGGACGGGAACCAAATTTGGGTGGAAATCTCGAGGTTTTAGATGGAATCAGAAACCGTCAGAATTTATTTGAAGATAAATCCTGATCTCCCTCCCATATACTATAAATATCAAATATAATTATGATTTGAACTCTCTTCTAATATCAGGTTAGAAGACCAATATGTCAAAACTGCTAGGTTATTTATTGTCCAAAAAATAAAAATATTAAATAAATTCTTTTAAAGAACACATAC